>OX596279.1:22649747-23294747 GCA_951394225.1 Harpalus rufipes | reverse complement strand
TAATTTTGACTGGAAAAAAATCCAGGAGCTTCGCAAATTGGCAGTTTAGTACAATTTCAAATAGTGAATAATATGTTAAATTTGCGACCTTGGGTGCTCCGCCATATTGGAAAACTGGCGGCCAAAATTAGTTTTGTGACAATAACTGTTTTCCAGTATCTCGCACGTATGCTCGCTACTTTTTATACAAAAAATCTGTTGTGGCCATTATAATACCTCTCGCCCTTTTCTTTGAGGTATATATAAGTATTGTATTTAACATTTATTGTAAACACAAAAAATTCTAATTACACCTAATCTTTATATTTACGTATTTTCTATAATTTTGAATTCATTCTATGAGAATGTTTTCTCCATATCTTCTAAATATTCGTTTTTCCAATTCATTAACGGGATTGGCGATATTTCTGAAGGGTTAATGTAATATACCTATAATTTTAAATATATAATTAATAATGCCATAAGAAATATTATATATCCCAGAAAAAGCCTGCAGTACTATCTCTGAATTTTTGACACTGACATTAGTGGCATTTATCTGTCAATTACACACATTTAAATTTCTCAAGTAGTTACCATGGAGATGTTTGGGCTGTGAGCAGGCTGTGAGATTTACTACAACAGATTATTTTATAGATTATATTTCTATATCTTTAAATCTATAGAAGATATAATAAAAACTGTAAATATGCCGGATAGAGAATTTAGTTTTTTATTATTTGTAATAATATAAATTTTCAAGAAATAATATTTAGAAGATTTTTGTTAAAATACTACTACTTCCGGTTATCCAATTGTTACCAGAACCTATTCAACTCTTCCCATTACTGTTAGATTGAGGAATCCGTAGTTACACAGATCTTTAATTTTATAGAATTTGAGAAATCGTACCTCCAACAACCCCACACACACACACATCCATACACAAACACACACACACAGACATCATTGTAAAAATGTTAAAAACGGATTCTATGGACCTTAAATCGTGCTTATTCAATAAAATTTGGATATGCAATTTTTAGCATGAATCCAATACCTCTCTTAGCGAGAGGTAAAAAGGATTCTTACATTTTTTACCTAGAATGAACTGTCAAAGAGTTACGTTAAAAAATAATTAACCAAAATAACAATTTAAAGAAATTTAAATTACACAAAAAAATACAATATTATATATTTAATATTTAGTCTAATATCTTTTACTACTTATAACAGCTTGCATTCGTCACGGCATAAAACTAATATTTCAATGATTTCAAAATTATTCTTTTGTCAACAAATTTCTATTTTTTCATTCACCACTCTGTCATGTTTACAGATAGGATAACGCGGTTTAAAATTTTAAATTCGGCATAAATTCTCTTTACTTTTACAGCATTTTTACCGATAAGCGGTCCACCAGTTACTAACAATTTAAACTCGCATGAAATTCTTCTAAAATTTTAAATTATTTTATTTAAAGATAATTGGATATATTTTATATTTCGACAACTAGGTCACTAATACCTCGGTACAGTATTTTACGTAATTACATGTACTAATAGATAATGTATGCATTTACAATGTAACATTAATGTCTGTGAGATAATTTATTAGATTACTTTGTGTGTCAGTGTTGTTGGATAATATATATATATATATATATATATATATATATATATATATATATATATATATATATATATATATATATATATATATATATATATATTTGGAGTATGTTGTGTTTTTGGCAATGTGTGATTATATATTCCATGTTACTGGTACACTGCGCTTATCACATATGGGTGGGTCGGTTCTTTGCAGTAGGTATACGTGTGTGGGGAGTTTATGACCGATTCGACGTATTCATAGTATTCATAGTATGATTTGGTCCTTTCTGCGTTCTGTAACCGCCCATGGTTGGATGTTGTTTCTTATGTGGCGCAATTTGTTGTTGATCGTATTGTGCCATTCATTTTCACATTCTTCTTTGATTTTTGATTTTACAGTAGTTTTTAGATCTTCCGTCAGTGCTGGTGTATTTGTTATTATTCCGAAATTGTAGCGCATTTTGCAGCTGCATCGGCTTCTTCATTGCCCTTGTTGCGTTTGTGTGACGGGATTCAGAGAATGGATATTTCTTTATTTTGGTCTTTTATGGTTCTTTGTATGTTGTCCTGGATCTGCTGTATATTGGTGTATTTGGAGTATATGTTCTTCATACTTTGAATGACACTGATTGAGTCAGAGTATATGTTAAACTGTTTTTGGTCGGTGTTGTTTTGCAGTATATATTCGGTGGCTTTTTTCATTGCATACATTTCAGTAGTATATATACTGCACTGATATGGTAGGCGGAATGTTTGCTTTATGTTTTCGGTGATGATACTTACACCAGATTTGTCAATGTTTTTTGAGCCATCAGTCTAAATATATTGTGCTTCTGGATGTTTCTTAATTGGCTTTAAATAAATTTTAGTAGAGCTCTGGTGGGGTTTCGTGTGTGAGGTATTCTGTGAAATCTAGAATACATATAAGCAGATTGTGTGTTTTTTCATGAAGGATGTTTACAGAGTGTTTTTTACCTTCCGTCACCTTTAGGTAAGGAAGGTATTGTCTTTGGTCAAAAAATTCAATAATGAGTTTTTACTGAATAAGCACGTTTTAGGGTCCATATAATACGATTTTACCATTTTTACGATGATGTCTGTATGTATGTGTGTCTGTGTGTCTGTGTGTGTGTAACAAAATTTCCGGATTCCATAACTTCAATACCACGATTCCAAAAATTATAATTTTTACGTATTCCTCAAGTTTACATCCAGAAGAACAACTGATTAGATTTTGGTTATAATTGATCAACCGGAAGTAGTCTCATTTGAAGATTTAACAGTTAAATTTGATTTATTGACATTTAACGTTATTATACCTTAAAGAATATATTATTCTCTATACGATTTGATTACAATTTATACTTCATATTCAATAGATACAGAGTTAAAGAATTTTAAAGAAATTAAATTTTATAATTCAGCCAGCTATGCCAAACTTGGGAACTAGTAATATATTCATATAATTCAAATTGACAGATGTCAGTATCAATAAAAAGTAAATTAATGTGGCAGATATGAGGATGTTGAAGTAGATATTGGGGAATACACGGAAAGATACGGTAAGAAAATAACTCTAGTGTTACAAGTTTTTAGAAAGATACAAGGAAGACGATTACATTGGTTTGAACATGTCATGAGGAGAAATGAAGAATTATATTGGAACAAGAATGAATAGTTTAGTAATAGGACGTTAAAGAAACAGAGGAAGACCAAAGATAAGATGGAAGGACTGTATTGCGGAAGATTTGAGAGAAAAGGAACTGAATGAGAACGACATGCAAAAATAGCGACCCCTAACGAATGGGAAAAGCTAAAGAAGAAGAAGATGCCAGTGTCAAGTGCGATTTGAATAGTTTGTTTATGAAATAATTTTACTGGAAATTTAGAATCTTTTGTAAGAAAAATGATGGAATTTATACATTATACACGAGAATGACGGAAGGTATTGTGCTGGCCACAACAGATTTTTTTTTTATAGTATGGGAATACGGATTTGCATATTTTTTAAGTGCGAGCTTACTTTTTGTTGGAGTGGGATTTTTTTCTTTTTATGCTAGCTTCGGGTTGAAATATATTATTATAGATGGGTGAGTTTTCTTCTGTTTGAAAGTGGGGACGTATTGGCATCATTGTAAAGTTATTTTCAATTATTTTCAGCTAATATAAAAAATACAGTAGGGACCCTTTAATCCGAAATGCTAAATATAAGAGAATGTTCGGACTAACGAGTTGTTCGGATTACTGAATTTGTGTGGATAAGTGTAAAAAACGCTAATTTAGAATGTTTTGAAATATTTATTACAGTATTCAGAGAACAAATAACGCTAAAATTATGAATAGAAAAAAATATATTATCTTATTTTTTTAGTTTTAATTTTTTTCTTGTGTATGTATTTAGATTACCTTTTCATTCTTCATATTGCTATGTAATATTGAATTGAATTAAAAATAATAACTAAATAATTATTTCTGAAAAAAGTCATTAATTTTTGTTTGTTTTCGGGCATTCATTCCGGCGTTGATCGCCAGTCGCTGAAATATTATGTATTATTATTTCATAAACAATATATGTAGATACATCCACCAGTTCGGGCTAAAATGATTATCACATCCCGCCCTTTGAGAAGTGGAAACTACAAAGCAAAATTGTGCTAGTTGTTTGGAGAAATTTTATTCCACAGTTCGGATTAAAAAGTGCTTGTTCGGATTAAAGGTCTGTACTGTATATGTATTTATAGCATTCTACTTAAAATATCAAGGTAATATCGGTACCGGCAAAACCGAAAGTAGAATTCAAGATCATTTCGCACCAAAAGTGGTGTTTAAGTTCATTTCCAACTTTGTAATTTAAACTACTCATATATACATATATAACTTTAATAATAACTAAAATAATAATTTTTCTCCCTTTTTTTTCAAATTCCTGTAATGCCACAGGTTTTTTGGATCCTTAAACCGGCCATGCATCCTACGACATGTTCTCAATCTAACTTTTCGGTTGCTCTTTTGGTTCGTGGCAAAAGAAATCAATCGTCATTTATACGTCGTAATCTGGCATTGCGTGCATTCGATGTATTCGGGGAAGGAGAACTTTCAACAAGTTCCTTTCTTGCAGAACTTCTAAATCTGCAACAATCGTAATCTTCTCGTGATTACAAGCTCAAGCCTTCAGGTTCGCCAGATGAACCCGTTTGTGAAGCGAACAATCAATAAAATCGAATCGGGAGGAGCAATTGGCTTTCCTGATATGTATCTCACGGTACTCACGGTAGGAAACGAGAAGAATGAGTTAACTGTAGTGAAAGATATCGAACAGCGATTTTTTAATAAAAAATGTAAACTACGTGGAACATTTTTTGTTTATTTTATGTATAAATAATGTGGAAGTAAAATATTATAGACCAAAATAAAATAACGCTACCTTAACAGTCTACAATGATTTTTTTGTTTATTTATTTTCTCTGTCAGTTGCATAAATTTGAAATTTGAACTATGTAACCAAGGAGATATATTTATCTTTAAACCATAGACTCCGAGATTTTTATAATAAATTATTTTATAAATTTATACACAAAATAAATAGAAAAAGTATTAATGCATATCTATAGAAATTTTAATAATCTTTATTTTTTATAATAACATAAGTCGCGAAAAAATGTAATTTAAATGTATTTTTCGAAGAAAAACTGTTTTGAGCTTGAAATAAAGTGCCATTTTCGGTTATCTGATTTACACCAAAATCTAACAGCTTCTTTCCATGTTAGAATAAGTTATAAATATAAGGTTTAAAAAATTTCTGAATGATAATACTCGTATTTAAGCTAGAGCGTAAAGTGGATCCACACACACACACATACACACACCCACAGACATCATCGTGAAAATGTTAAAATCTGGAACCTTAAAATGTGCTTATTACCAAAATTTCGATACGCGATTTTTAGCACGATCCCTATACCGTCCTTGCCAAGGGTAGGCGGAGGTAAAAATGATCGTTTACATGCATTTTTGTAAAACTTACTCTCAAAAGTATCATACGACGGAGTAAAATATACTCCATAGATGTTTCATTTTAGTCTGTTAGTATTAAATATCACTTCGAATTTTAATGGCATTAAATTGACCTCTGTGGTGCAGTCTCCACGCCAGCATTTGGTGCCCGTGAGGTGACGCACGGTACAAATATTTTATCATTACCAATATCTGTGTATAAAGCAGACTGGCACACCCAGCAACGGGTAATATGCTGTGATGATATATTTATTTATTTTATTGGTGACTCCTAACTCGGACTTGCGGAAGATTAATTAATTTTTATTGCGTGGTTTGAAACGTGGTTTCTAGTTAGCATGTGGAATAAAATGTTTACTATTATTATGAAATAAAACTACAACATAGATACCTTGGGAATACGATAATAATAACTTGTCAAAATGGATAAACAACATCCAATGATAGCGATAATCTTAAGGGATTCTTTTACAATAAATTTATTCGTTGAAATGACATCCCATACTGGATCGTGAAATAAGAGATATGTATGTACAGTATTCATAGCTTTTGAGGATCTTTTAGATTTTACAGAAGTGTCAATCAGCCCATCAACTCAATCAAATTCTTCACGAAATATAAAGATATTTGACCAATAATTTTGAGCTCAATAAACGCAGTTTTTAATGATTCTGGCCAACTTTTGTCCTTTTCTAAAATTAATAGATAAAGAGATATTGCTAACTTAAAATTTAACATGGCATTCCCCACGTTCAGAAAAAAAAATGATAACACTTACCGGTTAATGGAAAATTTGTATACCTTGGGCCTTCGTCGAAGAACACACACATTGACGTAAGTCTCTATTTCACTTTAAATAATTAATTTGCAAATCACCTAATGCACACAAATATACGTCCACTCACTACTAATATATCATAAGAACTACGTCATGTCATATTATACCTATACAATCGCGCGACTTCAAACGTGTTTCATTAGGCACCAAGCATAAACTGATCACTGCAAAACAAAACAGCATAATGACAATGCCATAATAATTTAAATGTTTATTCAGACAACTTTCATTCAGTTTGGAGTTTTACTCAGTTTGAATATTTTGACTGAGTTTGCGGTTCTAGTCACATCGTATTCCGAGGAACTAACCTCAGTGTGATTTAACACTGATATTGTTTACATAATCGTACAGTGGAAAATTAAATTTCTTTAAAAAAAATACACTAAATAGGATAAGATTTTGATGTATTAAATTATTTAACATAACACAATTTTAAATTATATTGTTTTCAATGTGCGAATTTTTTAAAATTGTATTGTTCATTTCTATTTATACAACTAGTTAATGTTTCTCCACGTACCAAGTCGGTTTTGTAATTTGTCACTGTAAATTATTTTACGTCAAATATTTAATTAAATATACCTAGGGGCCAATTTTGTAACTAGAAAGCGACAGCGAATACGAATGCAATATGGCGGGTCACTGAATAAGCGCCATCTTATTTTCTATTCATATGACTGATTTCTATTGTATTGTGTACACTATACATATTCAGTACTAGTCTGACATTTGTTCAAAATTCCCGCGCTGGGAAAATTTTAGTTCATTTGAAAAGTAGCGTTATTTGAAATTGTATCATACTTATTTTGTGGTTATATTTCCTTTGTGCATTATACACATGTTTTTTAATTAATTTCCAATAGAAGAAAATAATAATAAAAAAACAATAATTAAAAGGCACTAAAAAATAAATAATTATACAATCAATAACAAACTACACATTAGGAAAAATAAACGAGCCGATTATGCTTATTCGTAAGCGAATACCGTATTCATGAGGTCCGGACCAGCTGAATAGGTATTCAGTCGGAATAAGGTATCATGGCTGACAAAAAGTAGTGGGGATAATCTTATTCAGTATGAATTGTATTCGCTATCGCTTTCTAGTTACAAAATTGGCCCCCTATACTCTTTCAACTTGTCCCGATTAATCATCAACTCATCGTGAAAAAAATCTGATGTGGCCAGCACAATACCATCCGTCAATCCTGTGTATTATCTTTGAATATATAATACATATAAGAATGGCAACGTAATGTATTTAGATTAAATATTTCGAGAGAAGGTGCCATCTATCCCTCCCTATACGAATTATTTCTGAGTTAGTTCAAAAAATACATAATAGGTGGATGTTGCACAGTATTGCCACGTAGCTAGAACAGCAAGTTAAGATTTTATAAAGGTTTTTAAGTTTGCTACTGTAAAACAAGTATACATGTACATTGAAGATTCAAAATATATTATCTGGTTATTATGAAACAATATTTTTGAATTATTGATTATTGAATACCTCTAACAAATAGTATCTGGCAATGCTGTCAGCACGATTTACCGTAGTCCATAGTTTTATTGTAGGAGTATCTATAATATTTTTGTGAATAAAAAGAGACAGATATAGTATGTTGCTAGGCCATATGCGTTGCCATATACAAATTCCATACATAAATTTTCTTGCAAAAGATTATAAATTTTTGGTATTGTGATTCCCTTTCTCGGCAACTGAATTCCATACTCCTGATAACAAATAAACCACATGAAATAAGAAAATTATGAAATTTTGATTGAAAAATTATAACACTTGTCAGTTATAGACATAATTAATTGCTGTCATTTTGACACGGGTCAAAGCCATGTTACTGCACGCGCCCCATACATAAATTTTCTTGCAAAAGATCCTATATTTCCAGTAAAGTTATTTCATTAACAAACTATCCAAATTGCACTTGACACTGACATCTTCTTCTTTAGTTTTTCCCATTCGTTAGGGGGTCGCTATTTTTTATTCTCTTCTTCCACTCATTTTTGTTTTGCGTGTCGTCCTCATTCAGTTCCTTTTCTCTCAAGTCTTCTACAATACAGTCTTTTCATCGTATATTTGGTCTTCCTATGTTTCTTCCACTTTCTATTAATATATTCATCTCTCCTCATGACATGTTCAAACCAATATGTAATCGTCTCTCTTATATCTAGAAACTTCTAACACTAGAGTTACTTCCCTTATTCTTTCATTGATTTCATTTTATTGATACTGACATCTGTCAATTTGAATTACCTGAATATATTAGCAGTTTCCATGGTTAAGTTAGCATATCTGGCTGAATTATGAAATTTATATAAAATTTATTATCGTTATTCTTCTTTAACTCTATACCTGTTGAATATCAAATATAAAATGCAATCAAATCGCATAGACAATAATATATTCTTTAAGTTATAATAACATTTAACTGATTTTTTCAAAAAAAACTGTTAAAATCTTCAAATGAGGGTACTTCCGGTTGACCAATTATAACCAAAATCTAAATAGGTCTCCATATGGTTGTAAGGAAGAGGAATATGCAAGAATTGTAATTTTTGGAATTCTAGTATTGGAGATATCGTGCACGAAACGGCGTTCACACACACACATACATACACACACACACACACACGAACACACACACACACATACAGACATCATCGTAAAAATAGTAAAATCGTATTGTAAAGACCCTAAAACGTTGCGACGCAAAGGGCACCTACCTTTGTTGGCTGGCCGATCACTACACACAGATAACTGTGCCCGGTGCTGTAATGTCGTAAGCGAGGGTCGTGGGTCGTGATTACGTAAGGGAGCAGGAGTGAAAACAATAAGGGCGCCACTGGCGCTAATGGTATTGGCAGAATGAGCGGTGGACGCCAGACCACCGGTGATACTCGAGTGAACAATTTTGAGACAAATAAATAAAAGTGGAACAAATTTATTGCCGGCTACAAAAAAATTACAATAGTAACAAAAAACGGTGTCAGAAGGACATCCAAAGAAAAGGAGTCAGTACTGCAAAGATTAATTTTTTTGAAGTACAAAAAAATAAAAAAATACTCAGCTAAACAGGATGGGAGGCTTCAGCTGGGCCGGAGTAGCCTAAGCCCGCCTGGGGTGAGCAGCTGGCGGAGACGGCGGTGGCAGACGGCAAACGTAAGGCCGGCGAAGGGTTCGGCCGTTGGAACTCGCACAGGGGCTCTGGCGGTGGCGTAGCGCCGCTGTGGCTCGAGGTCACTCTCGGAAACGGAGCGAGAAGTGGTCAAGGCTAGGCCCTAAGTGAAGGGCCACCTTTTGGCTAGTAAAGTACTTAGCTCGAGGCGAAAATCTCTCAGGAGTCGCGCCTGGGGTTCCTGTTGTCGTTGGAGGTCCGTCTGCCAAAATCCAGGAAGACTTCCTACTCTACCACCAGGCGTTCTAAACCACTCCGAGCCGGGGCGAACAAAATTAAAGCTGAGAAAAAAAATAAAGCAGCAGAAAAACTGACCCTTTTTGACAAATAGTAATAAAATATTTTTCTTGTAAAGGCAGGGCTAAACGATTAGCATAAAAGGAATTTTCAAGAAAAACTAAAGGTCCAAACCTGACCGCAAAAATGTTTTAAGGAAATTTTAATGACAAACTGCCTTCACAAAAAAAAACTAAACTCGCTCGGCAAAAAATTAAAGAATAAATACACAAATAAAAGTACAGTGCCTAAAATAATGGAATGAAAGATGTACAAAATTGTGCAGTCGTAGACTGCCTACACGATACAATAAATAGCTAAGGTGAAAAATGATGAAAGTGAAATGAGGGTTGAAATGATTGCGACACTCAGGTGGAAAGACGCAAAGCGCAACCGGCAGTAGAATGAGCTGTAAGAACGCAATGCGCTGTTGCTAACCAACAGAATCTACGCAGACCTTGCCAAAGTTATGGTCCACTACAGAAATATTTAAAGAACAAAGTAAAAGCTCCTGTAGTAACCAAAGAAAACTTAATTACCAAACAAGTTGAGTACAAGAACTTTGGCTCGGTTTGTTGCAAAAGCAAAAATAAAATTCGCGAACGCGACCGTAAAAACTGCTGGAAGAGCTGCTGTTACTCACTCATTCATTCACCTTTCACTCCAAAAGGTTGGTTAGGAAGGTGTGGTTGTCTGTGTCAGCATGCGTGTATGAATGTGTTGTTAGTATTCCCAATGAATGAAATATGAAAGCGATTTCTTGACTGAATGGAATGTAAAGAAATGGGGGGACTGATCTGCACAAAAGGGGCGTAAACAAAAGGAAAAATATTTAAACTGAACTACTAAAATATTTATGGTATACAAAAAATCAAAGTTGAAGTGTCTCCGTTGACACAAAAAAACCGATGGAGGCTAGGTTGGCTCTCCAGCAAAATTTAAGCAGAAATTACTAAAATGGAAGATTGCAAAATTTGAGGTGCCTCAACTGGGGCACAGGGGAGACCTAACGAACAGGATAATGCTCGTTAATAGGGGGAATAAAAGTTAAACTGAACTACTGATAATAAAAATATACAAAAGTTGAAGTGCCTCTTATTTTTGGGCACAGGGGGCCTAACGAACGAGGTAGGGTTCGTTAATGAAACGGAATGAATTTAAGAATGCCTGGGCCAAAAAAAAAATTTATATAAATTTTGAATAAAAATAGCCTAAATGTGGGAAAATATCCCTAGTTGTTACTATATAAATTTTGAATATAAAAGTATAACACAAAAAAAGGCCACAGGCTCGGATCCGGCCTGCAAAGGCACGAGTCCGCACCACGCTGCTGCGTAGTTACCGTGAAACAAAAAGGTTCACTAGTAATTGACTGTGGACTAGAAATTTAGAAAAAAAGATATTACTTACTAAGGACAAGCAATTGTCCCACGACTTTTCCAAAGCGGTAGAAACCAAAACAAAACGTGAGATTCAATAGAAAAAATTCACACAGCTATGCAGCAGCTTGATGCCTACCACCTCACACCTTCACAGCCCGGACCGGAGAGAGCGGGAACTTGGCAGCTACCCAACTCCGCAGCGAAAAATTGAGACCTCTTACAACAAAAATTCGCAACAAAAGGACAGGGGCGTACTCAGGAAAAATTGAGTTATGGTTGGCCGTTACAACGTGCTTATTCAATGAAAACTCACCACCGAATTTTTTGACCAAAGACAATACCTTCCTTACCTAGAGGTGACGGAAGGTAAAAAATACTTACGTAACTTAAACCATTAAAGAATTATGAATACTCTTATTATTTTTACATTCCACCACCTTCAGGTAAGGAAGGTATTGTCTTTGGTCAAAAAATTCAATGATGAGTTTTTAGTGAATAAGTACGTTTTAGGGTCCATATAATACGATTTTACCATTTTCACGATGATGTGAGTATGTATGTGTGTCTGTGTGTGTGTGTGTGTGTGTGTGTGTGTATGTGTATGTTTGTGTGGTGTGTGTGTGTGTGTGCGTGTGTCTGTGTGTGTATGTGTGTGTGTCTGTGTGTGTCTGTGTGTGTCTGTGTGTGTCTGTGTGTGTGTGATGAAAGTTTTGGATTGCATAACTTCAATACCACGATTCCAAAAATTATATTTTTTTCGTATTCCAGACGAAGAGCTGATTAGATTTTGGTTATAATTGGTCAACCGGAAGTACCCCTATTTGAAGATTTTAACAGTTAAATATCATTTATTGACATTTAATGTTATTATAACTTGAAGAATATATTATTCTCTATATACGATTCGATTGCATTTTATACGTCATATTCAATAGATATACAGGGTGTCCCTTAACTTGGTGCACAAACTTTAAGGGCATATAATACTGATCAAAATGAGTAAAAAAAGCTCAGTCAAAATGTGTCCGATCTTTAATAGTTTCCCAGATATAACGCAGTGAAAAATGAGTTTTTACGAGATTTGCCTTTGCTATCTCAAAAACTATAAGAATTACGATTTTGATTAATTGAGACTTTTTGTTTACCTTTGAGAGGTAATCTTAGATGCCTTTTGTTATTTTATAAAAATCAAAAGTGAAATGTTGTGGCGACCTTGGTCAATATTTAATTTTCATATAACTACGTAACTATAAGAAATTGAGAAAAATGTTTCATATAAAATTTTATTGTTTTTTATAGTCTTTTTACTGACAGACAAAATTTTATTCGATCGTTATCTTTGTCAGTTTTTCATAGATTTTTCGCTTTTCTCGGAAACAGTTGAAGATCATTCCTATGTTGATGAAGCTTTTTTATTCATTTTGGTCAGTACTATATGCCCTTAAAGTTTTTGCTCGAAGTTAAGGGACATCCTGTAGAGTTAAAGAATTATAAAGATATTAAATTTTATAAATCAGAAAGCTCTATGCTAACCATGGAAACTGCTAATATATTCAAATAATTCAAATTGACAGATGTCAAGTATCAATGAAAAGTAAATGAATGTGGCAGAGATGAGGATGTTGAGATAGATGTTGGGAGACACGGAAAGATACGGTAAGGAATAAAAGAATAAGGTAAATAACTCTAGTGTTGGATGTTTCTAGAAAGATACAAGAGAGCCGATTACATTGTTTTGAACATGTCATGAGGAGAGATGAAAAATATATTGGCAGAAGAATGAATAGCTTAGTAATAGAAGGTTGATTAAACAGGAAGACTAAAGATAAGATGGAAGGACGGTATTGCGGAAGACTTGAGAGAAAAGTAACTGCATGAAAACGACACGCAAAACAGATATGAGTGGAAGAAGAAAATAAAAAATAGCGACCCCTAACGAATGGAAAAAGCTAAAGAAGAAAAAGAAGATGTCAGTATCAATTACAATTTGCATAGTTTTGTTTATGAAATAATTATATTGGAAATATAGAATCTTTTGCAAGAAAATTTATGTATGAACTTTATACATAATACACAGGATTGATGGTAGGTATTGTGCTGGCCACATCAGATTTTATTTAATAATTTTTATTAATGTAAATGTTACAGAATATCTCAATAATGCTAATAACTAATAAATTCCTTCCTCGTACATCTTATACCTATATTTAGTTCATCAAATTGCATATCAAATCTCTCTGTATATGAACATCAAATATGTACATTGGGCTTCGGTACTGATGAGAGTGCTGCACCGTCTAAAGCGAGATTTGTAATAATGCAACTATAAAATGCCACTCAGATGTATTCTAGCAGATTCGTTTGCTTCTTAATAATATTATAACTGATAAGTGATATTTGATAAGTTTATCGTTAATATTTAATGATGTTATCACTTTCTATTTCCTGAATTGATATATTATTTTTATTCAAATATTCAAAGTATGAAAAGAAACTGATAAATTATTGATCAATTACAATAAATTTTTATATCATAAGTATGTATGGTTTAAAATGTTCGAATAAAAAAGTAATCATTCCACCATATTTGACGAATTATTTGAGATGAATTACGCAGTCCAGCAATATCCGATCTGCCAAATCCAGATTCGTATTGATTTCATTTTCAGAGGTATATAAAAATATATTTCCTTTCAAGGAATTAAAATTGTTAAATTTCCATTTCCAAATGTGAATGCCAATAAAATATTAGCGAACAATTCGTACTGTGATTCAATAAAAATGAAAATTAAATTTACTTTACACACTGCAAAAACGATTTTCGTATTTTATTTACTTTTTCTACTACCACTACTGTAAGAGGGTCATTACTGAACAGACTAGTAACAATGTAAGTTCGTGCTTATGAATAGTGTTATGTAATGAAATTTCATTACGTAACACTGTTACGTAATGAACATCAAATTTAAGTTGGCAGGACTGATTGTCAAATTGTTAAGAAATGATTAAAATTTGATAAATAAAATGTAAGATTTAAATATAATAGAATGGAATTTATCTGACATATACATATAAATACATATTTTGTTGGGTTATTATATTAATATTATATTATGTCAACAATACATATTTCATTTCAATCAAATTTGCAGTAGGGGACTATTTTTCATCGTATATCCCTACGCTTAGCATAAACCATGGTAACATCATTGCGCAGTTTTATTTTTGTAAATAAAACCCACCAAACTTTTTGACGTTTCTAACTGCTGCTTTTTTGTGTGATTACAAATACCTATACTGAGGTAATAATTATTATTATAAACAAAATTAGTTGATAATATTATTTGTAATTTGTAAGTAATGCAATAAAAAAATAATTAATTTATAACTATGTATCTGAATTTTGCTTTAATTTAGAAATATTAATGAGTGGTTGTAGAAAAAGTATAGTATATAATTCGAGATGTAAAGCAATTACTCACTCGTAAAATTACAAACTCGACGCTACGCGTCTCGTGTGTCAATCATTTTACTCGCACGTAATCTGCTTCTTACATCTCTCATTACGTAATATACTATTACACATTACAGAGCTATAACTATCAATACACGTGTGGCATTTAAGTTGACTTACTTAAATTTAGTTTTTTCTGTACATTCATGTTGGCAATACTCACTGAGTACTGCAATATGCAACTTCAAATCTGTTATCTGTCAAATGCGGACTCGGTATTGGGAGTATTAAAATATGGTGGGAGTATTTGCAATCGCTAGTGAAGCCGCTTCCCCCTCTATAATGTGTGTCATGTTATTTTGATATTACAAGGTTATTGTTGTCAATTGTGCATTCCATGTCTTTTATACATCTACGTTTGTTGGAGAAGTGTATACCTTTTGCGACTTTTTTATATATTTGTTTTGCCTTTAGATGTTTCACGAATCCCCACTACAATGTGTACTAATACGGTAGCTGCGTCCGTCCCCACCGGGTTACATTTCCCTTGCCCGTAGTTCAAGTTTATACTCTCTCCATGTTATTACTACCTCCACGGTTCAATTTGTCGTCTGCTCGTCTGTCAAATTTCTAATTTCTATAAAAAATTCGGTCAATAATTTTCGAAATATTTGACCTCATGTCATAAATCTTGCGTTTACACTTTTCTTGCATAATTAACTATTGTTTATTATTTGTTATGTGACAGTTGAAAATAATTAAAAACAAATTATATAGCAGGTAAATGTTAAAATATTTCTGCAAACAAGAATGTATAAATGTCATGTTATGACATACTAGACAGACTAGAACGACGTGCTTTGCCTAGAAACACCTTTTGAAGCTAATTTGAGACATATATTAAAGAACAGTTTTATACCAGATTGTTTCATCATGGTCTGAAAAGATAGTTTTGAATAAACTTTTTGGTACAAATATTATACTTGAAATTTCAATTGAACTTGGTTGTTTGAAGCATGAAATGATTAATAACTTTGTTCTTGGGGCACCTTTCGGTGCATTCTGCTAATTACATCAAATAAAACTTCGCCTTCCGATATCTAGCGAGCTATGATTATTTTTTTCTGCAACAAAAGATCGTATATTTACTTCATAAAATGAATAAAAGTATGTGTTTCCTATTAAGAGAATGACTTTAGTATTCTTTAAAAGCGCGAAAAACGAGTTAACTAGCATTAGTGAAAAACTGAGCAATAAAATACGAGTTTTGTAAACGAAGTTAGCCGTTTACGACAGGAAGTATTGCCGTCTGGTACAAATTCAATTAAAGTTGCGATATTCCCATGGAAGTAATTACAGATAGTGTAAATAGAAATCCAAATATGTGGAAGTGCAGTCAAGGCAATTTCGTACGGCTAGTATTTAAATAATGACACGATGATAGAAATTCCTGGCATATGTTGGAAGCATTAGTCACTAACTTCACTTGAATAGTATCGTACATCGAAACTAACTTCACACAATTTATTACTCTCTTTGTTGTCAACAAACATTGAGACGATGTTTTCTTATTTTGTGACATTTGTGTTTATTCTGCTCTTTGCTAAAGTAAGCACTAGTGCACTAAGTAATTCGATTATTTGTAAAATGAAAAATATACTTCTGGATCTACAGCTAAATGGACTTGGTTGGAAGATATTCTGGTGTTTGGTAAACTAAAGGTAGATTAATCTTTAGTAATATTGTCTCGTGAAATCGATATGGTAAAATTCGTGTACGACGCATAATTAATCAGAGGAACAACATCCTTCCCAACTTTAATTAAAATTTCAGGAGAAACCAAACCAATATAGCTACCGCGAATGTTCTAAAATTCCCTTGTGGTGCATTCTACACATACTCGTACTCACTAAACATACAACATATTTGAATGCCTTTGAGACAAGTTACAGTAATCGGTATTTTCATAAAATGTTCTACTGAACTGATTTCCACACGGAGATCAAAACTTTTATGCTGTATGCTGGTAATGCATGATTATACAGAGTATTTTTAACTCTGGAATAGGGCATATAGTACTGATAAAAATAAGTAAAAATATCTGATGTGGCCAGCACAACACCTCCTACCATTTAATTTTTGTTAGTTTAAATATGTAGGTACTTTTATATTTACTAATGCTGCCAACTTCATTAAGTTCCTGTGCATGATATAATATAATTATTGTTCCAATTTGCTATATACAGGATATAACACCAAAACCGACCACCGCCATTATTTTCTTTATTATTATAATTAGAAAAAAATGCTACAGAACAAAGTTATAGGGGACAAAGGGAGACATCCCATTAAAAAAGAAAATAGTTTTTTAAACCAGTGGTTCCCAAGTTGCAACACAAAGATTATACATATTTTGTATACCGATTCGATAGCGTATTTTTTTCTGAATTCACCCGTGTATTTTTTTTATATTTACATAATAAAAATATTGAAAAAATGCGATTGAAATTTAAATAAATTTGATTTTAATAGTCATTTTCCAGTAGGCTATGTATGAAAAACAAAACCTGCTATTTGTCAATTTGAATTATTTAGGATAAAAATCAAATAGAACATTGTTTACAACGTTTTAACAAATATTTGTTTCATTTTAATTTAAGCTCAATTGTTTTTCATTCATAGCCTACTCAAAAATCCCTATACAAGTCAAATTTATTTAAATTTAGATTGAATTTTTCTCAATATTTTTGTTGTGTATTGATATAAAATAATCTCATAGTTAAATTCAGAAAAAATACACTGTCGAATAGGCATAAAAAATATGTATAGTCTCATTTGAAAAAAAATAAATTTATGTTGTAACTTGAGAACCACTGGTTTAAAAAAATATTATTTTCTCTAATGGGATGTTCCCTTTGGGCTCTTACAACTTTGTTCCATAGTATTTTTTTTGTAATTAAAATAATAAAGAAAATAATGGCGATGGTCGATTTTGGTGTTATACCCTGTATATTATCCTTTTTTTTTTCTTCAGAATCTTACCATAATTTTATTTTGTGATGTGACGTATATTTCTTTTCATTTACAAATATTACGAAAATTAATATATTGATCAGATATTTTATAAATTCATATTTAACATTTTCTTCTTAAAATACTACCATTATTAATTTGAAATGATTAATTTATAAACAATGACATTTATCTGTCAGTTACATAAATTTGAAATCTGAACTGTGTAACCAAGGAGATATATTTATCTTTAAACCATAGACTCCGGGAGTTTTAAAATAAATTATTTTATAAATTTATTCATAAATTAAATAGAAAAAGTATTAATGCATATCTGTACATAATTTAATAATCTTTATTTTTCGCGAAAAAATAGGATGTTTTAAATCTTAAATATCATTGGACGCTAAATCTTAGTTTTAATTGGTATTCATTCACCTATGACTCCCATCCCTATATAATCCCAGTTCTCTCCCTTGTTTGTTCAGAGTTGTTAGACCTCTGGCATGGTTTACATGTTGAGTAATCTTAACTACTCTGCTTAAATTGTTCTACTGATAATGAGAACTTAGTTCTCGAAATACGTATTTAAGCTTATTTTATTATTTTAAGGTTAAGGGGTAATAGTATTAGTTTTAGTTATAATTTAACCTTAGACTTCTATTATTATAGTTATATAGCCCTGTTGTGACGTCACAACTAGGATGTATGTGCTATCAATCTGTCACTGATACGGCATTTTACACTTTTTAGAGAAATTTAAAAACATGAAACTATTGTTAAAGGATATCGCAAATTATTTAAATGGCCTGAAAACTCTAGAAAATATCTATGAAAGGAAGAAAATAATTCTAGGCATATTTTTAGTTCAAAATTTAGCCACCAAATAGAGTATGCTTCTCACATGGGGGTCATTGTTATCGTTATCTTTTAATCTATATTCACATTTTCATTTTTGCTTATAAAATATGTTCAATGCAAAAATAGATAAAAAAAAATACTTACTTTGTTCCAAACTGTCATTGCTGATAGTTTGTGACTGTCAGACACACGCGCAGTAACAAAATACTGTTAAATACCGTTTTAAGCGTACCACTGACAAGTTTACATACTGGTACTGTTCGACTATCACAAACTAGTTGTTTGTTCAACAGTCAGAACTTTTTTTGTTGATTAGGAGTCAAAACCTACGTAATTGCTATAAATTCAGTATTAGTTTTCTTATTTTCCGTTTGTCACGGGAAGATGAAATTTATACTTATTAGAATTAGATTATTAGATAACCATAAAACGCGTATAGATGCAAAATCAGACATTTGACATAATAAAATGTTTTCTTGTGAAATTGATGAGGAATATGAATGTTTGACCTTAAGGAGCTTAAACATATATTTCATACTATTATTGGCGTCTTAAATTTAGCCTTAAATGCAAAAGCAGATATATGCGTACGTCTTGCAAGTGCAAAAGCAGACATTTTGTCTTTGGACGAATTACGTTACGATTCTTCATTCACGCGATTATGTTGTTTACATTATTTTCTCATAATGAGTTCAGTATTGATAGTGCAGCACGTGGTAAAATAACTACAAGATATTCTTGTTTGTTTATTAAAATAAAACAAAATTGTGAGAGGATAATATAGTAAACAAATTAATACAGATATGCAAAATCAGACATTTGTAGTTCACTCATTCAGATGCGTGCTCATCTGAATAAGCAGACATTTGCAAGTCTCAGCTGCACAACAAGACATATGCCGTTTTTTTAAACAAAATATCTATTTAGTAATAAATCAGACATTTCTGAATGTAACACCTATTTTATTAAAATAAGAAACAAAAAATTTCTATCAAAACTGCAAGTTAATTGGTTATCTTTTAAGGTCTTGGTGGGGTTTTTGCGATTTACTCAATACTAGTTACTTATGTGTCAAATGTCCGCTTTTGCATCTATACGCTTCATTTCATATAATTATATTAAATATTATATTTTTCTTATGACATAATTTTATTTTATTTTTAGAAAAATGACCGACAAAGACATGTTATTTGTTGTTAAAGAATTTATTTACTTTTCAGATTAGCTGGCTTGTATGAAACAAATACTCGCTTTAGTACCATCACCGTCTCATTCAGCTTTCCAACACTTACATGTTTCATACTTGTAACTAGTTTATATCACGAAGTAATATATAGGAGAGGACACTCGTACTCAAACGTGCCTATGAAATATGATTAGAGAGAGACAAACTATAAGTACAGGTTCTCTATATCACTGTAATATTATGAATACGAGGTCTGTTAGAAAAGTATCCGACCTTTGGCCGGGGAAAAAAACTGACATACCTGGAGCAATCACCCTCAAAGTAGTCTCCTTGGGACTCCACACACTTCTCCCAACGGTGCCGTCAGTGTTGGAAGCTTTCCGAGAAAGCCTCTTTCGGAATAAAGTTTAGCTCGGCTGTCGTTACAGCCATAACGTCCTCTCTTGTCTGAAATCGCGTTCCTTTCAATGGCCTCTTGAGTTTGGGGAACAGCCAGAAGTCGCAGGAGGACATATCAGGAAAGTAAGGAGCCTGCTGAACTACAGGATTCTTGTTTTCGCCAAAAAAGTCTGAATCAAGTGCGAGGAATGTGCTGGAGCATTACCGTGATTCTACCACTCCTTAATCTGTGTGATGCCCATAGCATCGTCACCGAAAGCCGTCTGAATCTTCCGAATGGTTTCCACCTGGCTGTCGCCCAGTTTCAGGAAAAAATTGATGCAATAGTGCTGCTTCAGGTTCAAGGTCGGCTCATACAAGCGCGCTTGATTTAAATCCATCAGGTTTTCTCAAAAAAGCAAGGTTGGATACTTTTCTAACAGACATCATATTTAGGAATATAAATACACGTAATATACAAATAAACTATTTATTTAATATAATAATGTTTTTATACAGATAGTAATATCTATAATATATATATATATACCGTCCCAAACAAACTTTATTTTGGGAAGAAACATTTAAATATTTTCATTAATATCTCAAAAACCATCAAGTTATATATCTACGATAATTAAACTTTTTTTTACCAAATTTACAGATTTAGTTAGCTTATTAAAAGTACTAAAAACTTTATTTAAACAATTTTTCGGTATCTATAATAACTTCTGAGAAAAAAAGTGTTTACAATTTCGCATTCCACCCTGTATATAAAATTAGTCATAAAATATTTTGTTCTGAATATCTCCAGAATATTAATATCGTTCAAATAATTCTGTCCATACTTCCGTCATATACACAGTCACTGCTATCTATCATAGCATCAATATTTCGTCGATAGTCTGCAAACAAACCGTTTTCTTGACAAGTTAATGCCCGCTAATGTCTACAATCTTTAATGACCTAAATACGGAAGACACTACCATTGTCTTATATAATCTTCCATCCACCGGACTTGCTTGTTATAACTGGAGATATTTTCATCCAAACATATACCCACTATTGTATCTATTTTTAAAGCTCTATTTTCCCCTGAACAATGTATTGTAATTTCCTTCCACAATTCTTTGTTATAGTTCTCTTGTTATGCATATCGTTCACTCAACTAGGATGCAACATGAATAATAATAGTAATGGAAATTTCTAGCTATGTCTATTTGTTAATTGAGGGAAGTGCTGTTTTCCCAGCCTTTTATTAAAAATTATGAAAGGAAATTTCATGCGAATAACTGTTACGATGAAAATTTTTCTTCGTATGATAGATTATGCTTTTTAGATATAAATATTTATACTTACACCAAAATGAAGTTAATATAGTTATTTTTGCACGATCAGGTTTTTTTAATATTTGCCGATAGCGTTTGCAAGGCAGTAGGTTTTATTTACAAATTACTGATCAGTAAGTAATGTGAACCACTTACCGATTAGGAAGCGGAGCGGTAAGAAAAAACAACGATCAAAACTTACGTTAAAAATTACAACTTTTTTTTTTAGTATGTCAGAATAATTTTCATATCTTAATTTTTTAATAATGTGCGTCGACCGTGCAAAAAAATGTAATAAGTATTGCTGTCAGTAAGTGCTTTTCTACCGGTATCGGATGTACCATTCATAACCGGTAGAAAGCACTTACTGACCTTAATAATTAAATAACTATAAGGTCAATATAGTTGCTTACATCCAATACCGGTAGAAGAGCACTTACTGACCGCAATGCTTATTACATTTTGTACAATGGACGCACAAAATTTACAAAAATATATTTGAATTTTTTTTCTACATATCAAAATTTGTTGGTTGTCATTCTGACAGTAAGCTTTGATCGTTATTTTTATTTACTTACCGCATCCGCCTCCTGATCGGTAAGAGATTCACATCATTTACCGATCAATAATTTGTAAAAAGCTTACTGTCCTGGAAACCCTATTGATAAACAAAAAGAAACCGATCGTGCAAAAAATCTTTTTTGTTTTCGCGATCATATGAAAATGAGCCGTTTCTGATCACTTTTTAATCCAGAAAATCCATCTTTACTGAGCTAGCTTGGAAAATTGTCTATTAGGGATCAGAAAGTAACTTGCCGATCCCTACATGAGTGTTCCCATGGTGATCAGTTGTTTATTTATTCCTTATTTCCTCGCAATATAAAATAAAATAATGCATACCTATAGATTTTTATTTATTTTTTTCAGGACAGTGAAAAAGTTTTGTACCCAACATGATCTGAAAGTTTCTTTACTGGCCTCACAAGCTTCCAAGTTGCGCGTACGTCTCGCCCTGGTATATGCTTGCTTACGCAGTGTTATTTAATAAGTATTACTTATTAAATGGCAGTGTCACTTTCATGTCTTGTTACGTAAATGGCAGTATACAATTAATAAACGAAGCCTGGAAAGGCTAAAAGAGTTCCAATATCAGTTTTCTAAGATATTCGAAAAAATATTCTTGGTCTTATTTCGAGCTCAAAAATATTATTTAAACTTTTCGTTGTTCTTCTTTGTAAGTTATGTAATATCAGTCCAATATTTATTTTATGAAACCCAGAAAAAATATTGAATATGAACATTTTGGACAAGAGCTATGATGATTATTAATGGTACTTCAAAAGGAGCTTGAAATATAGCTAACCGTAGTTTGTCACTGCCAACTGAAATTGCGAGCGGTACATAGCTCTTTTAGGACATACATGTGACCAAGGACAGCACCAACGCTATCTGATGAGAAATGTATAATCTGTTAGAAGTAAAATAGGAAAGTAACGCTTTTAAATACGCATTTGCCTTGGCACATAACTTATATTGGTAGGTAAATCTCAGTTTTGTAAAAAAGTGGCACTTAGTTCATTTAGCTTTTCTTGCCTTCAAACACTCATTTGTAAAACTAATAACTTTTGAATATAGCATTTTATGATAGTTTTACTGACAAATAAAATATTAATATTTTATATTGTAACGTTTTATTTATATGGGTGAAGTGTAAAAAATAAGAGAGAATATTATTAGTTAAAATAATGCGTTTATTAAACGATAAATAATGAGGATAAATATTAAAAGATGATAAAAACACCTAACACTATGATTAAATAATTATAAACACTAATTTAAGACTACGAATATTATAAGACACTTAAACAGTAAGATTAATTATTTAACCAATATTTATATCACTACATTTATTTATATAACTACATTTATTTATATAACTACATTTATTTATGTTCACAACTCGTAGACTGTATATTTATATCACCGACTTCATTGCTCGTTGCTTCTATATCACAGACTGTCCCTCCGCTGTCATTCAGACGGTATTTATACAGCTCATATCCTTCTAGAACCCTCTAGCGCCACAGCGATACTGAGTACAAAAGAATTAGGTCACGGCGTAATTAACCTCTAGGCGGTGCGTCGCCGGGGATTGCATCATCTGGGAAATTCCGGCGAAGGGATTACTCATCGTTCTGGTACATTCATTCAATAGCGGCGCCCGTATACTCTTCTCTCAGGAGCGCACGTCACAATATCAACTAAACCTTATATAGGGTGTCTCAAAAGTGACGTCTGTGTTATTCAGATTTGAAGCTGAACTTGTAAAGAGAAGGTATTACAAAACATAATACTATAGCCAGAAACATAAAATTTTCGTATCATTTTATTCTTTATAATATATATAAAACAAGAAATCTCTTAGGTAGTACAAGTTTGACAACTTTCCCCTATCACCCGTCATTTGGCCTACAGTTTTAAATCTATATTAAAAGTAGTCAAAATAATTGTGGGTAATTTCCCGACTATGGTGTAGATTAGGAGTTAAAAATTACTCAATAGTTCAGGCAAACAGCATTTATTCTTACCGAAACGTTGTTATATTAAGAATAAATGCTGTTTGATTGAACTTCCGAGTAATTCTTAACACCTAGTCGAAATAATGTTTTAGAAATTTCTCATCATTTGTGTAGAATTTATAATTTGTTGATTGTTGAACATGTAAGCTAGCCGGCCGAACCATTATGAGCCTGGGCTCGTAAAGTGTAAATTATAAATTCTGCTTTTAAGCAGATAATGATGTTTATTCACTATTTACTTTTTATTTGGTTTGTTTGTAGTGTTGCATTGTGTTGTAAAGAATCAGAAAAACTTTTTAATTATTTACAAGTAGCTTTTAATTTTAATTATGTGTACTAGGACTTTTTATAACAATACAATAACTTCTAAAGAAGACTTAAAAATTACCTTGTTTCATAGTTCATTGTCCTGAAACTTTTAATCGTATTTTTTACGGAAAAGTCCCTACGCTAGAACAGAGCAAAGTTGCTTGGCACATTAAAATAGTTTCCGCGATCTACATTAGCCGTGCAAGCAGCATAGTCTCCAGTAAACAAATTAAAGCTTAATGGTGCGGTAAACGTGGTCATCACAGAGATAATTTCCTTACTCCTTGTCATTCAATTTCAGTGATAGTTGGGAATTTGTTTATTAATTATTCGATTTATTGTGCACTCAGCACAACCAACTTTTAATTAAATTACCTCCCCATTTCAAGACGTTTTCTACGTCATACGTCTCCTAAAATTATGTTGAAAGTTATAATGTTCATTGGTTACCGGGGTTGTGTAACATTAGACTCAATTTAGATTAAATAGTTCATGTTTACTGACGTTGTCTAGTGAAAATATGTGCTAAATTGGTTTGAAAGATGTTTTGGTTATGAGTGGTAAGTCCAATTGTTTTTAACATATACAGTATTGGACATAAATAGGGCGACGCCATAGAAACTAATAAAAAATCAGATGTGACCAGCACAATACCTTCCGTCAATTCTACGTACTTTGTACAAATTCCACACAGATTTTTTTCTTAAAATAAGAAGTAGAAAATAAAAATATATACAGCATTATATTTACAACATAATAATCTGCTGAATTGGTTTATGGCTATCATCTGTTGTATTACCTTATATGATTTGTTTTTGCCACCGTAAATTATTTTACATTTTTATATTTCTAGTAAAATCATTTCACACACATACACATACACACATACATACACACAGAGACATCATCTTAAAAACAGTAAATTCGTATTGTAGGGACTCTAAAACGTGCTTATTCATTTAAAACTTACCATCGACTTTTTGACCAAAGACAATACCTTCCTTACCTGGTGACAAAAGGTAAAAAGACTGCCCCATATTTTAATTATTCAATATATTTTTAAAGTGCAATATTCATAAAACCTCATGTACGTTAAATAAACAATTCAAAAGTATCGTACTAAATTTCACAAATACTTAAGTATTTGAACAGATGTGAGGTGTGACCCACAGACATCATCGTGAAAATGTTAAAATTGGATTGTAAGGACCTTAAAACGTGGTCATTTACCAAAATCTCGATATGCGATTTTTAACACGATCTCTATATCTCCCTGACTACGGGTAGCGGGAGGTAAAAATTTCAACAAAACATGATTAAACATAACATAATTCTATAAATTTTATTCGACAACAGACAGGTGATATTTTTTTTAATTTTTGTGAACTAGTTTCGTATTGTGACCAATCAAAGGGCAGAATTTATAGCCCTATCTAACCCAACGCTATTTTTTTACGTGAATTGAAGTATAGAATCGAAGAAAAACTGACAAAGATAGTGATTAAACAAAATTTTGTTTATATCAGTAAATACGAGAGACTATAAAAATATATTAAAATTTTATATTAAACATTTTTCTCGTTTTCTTATAGTTATGAATTTATTTGAAATTAAATATTAGTCAAGATCGCCACATCATTTAACTTAGCACAATTAAACAAAATGTCTCATTTAATCGAAGTCGTAACTTTTATAGTTTTCGTGATAGCAGGGGTAAACCCGTAAGAACTTATTTTTCACAACGTTTTATATCTCGGAAACTATTGAAGATTGGACCCATTGGCTGGAAGCACAAGCCTCGTTTTAACTAAAATGCTGTTTTAAGAAGTGTCAAATTTAAATTTCAATACTTAATTTCACCCTTATATTTAGAGAACGATTTTTTTAAATATTTGTTTGAATACAAACTATGTTCTGCTTTAAAATCATATTTTGATAAGTTTTATATTATTTATTATTATTGTTAAATAATGAAATTTGACATTTATTAAAACAGTATTTTAGTTAAAACAACTTATGCTACCAGCCATTTTGATTAAGCTTTTTAATTATTTTGGACAGTACTATATTCCCTTAAATTTTTATCCCAAATTGCGATAGGTATGTCGTGTATTACATGTTATTTATATGAAATTATATCATTATGTATTAATTATAGGCAGATTGTGATGAAGAATTTTTCGGCAAAAACATATTTAAGACTGACACTACATTGGAAACAAACGAATTTCAGTGAAGAACGGCTTTAGTGATGCTGGAAATTAGTCGGTCGGGCCAACTAATCGGGTTCTAAAATGACCGAATATTCGGTAGTCGATTAGTCGGCCAAAACCATAGTCGATACATGACTAAAAATCTGATGTGGCCAGCACATAACCTCTCGCCGTATATTTTACCTGGCTGTATGCATAAAGCAAAGAATATTTTTATAAATACAAATAATATATTCATATAAATCTATGACGTATAAACTTCTTTATTATTCAATAATAGCATGTCTCAACATGAAGATATTTTACCATAAATTATGTTACAATAAATTACAAAGTAGAGTTTACCATATATAAATATTAGGCTGGTAACTGCAATTTTCAATTCGAACAACGTTGTTTACTTTCTCTTCATATTCTTCTAGTAAAAACATTAATTTTGGGCGGTCTAAAATGTATATATGGATTGTGCATCTATTCTTACATATCTTCTTTTACATTTTATTTTTTCATACATGTTATATCTAAATAACACTAATTCCCTTTAATAAAGTGACGGATAGATTGCACTCCGATTATTCTTATATCGATGTGTAATTTTGTCAATATTTACAACTTACTTGAGAAGAATTTGATAGCTTTTTCGCAATTCAAAGTTACTCTAGTCTATAGTACTGGTGTACATTGTCCCATAATGTTTGAAACAAATTTAAGTCCTTCAACCTAGACTTGTCATCTCCATAATAGTCACAGATCAAGAACTAAGGGATTCTCCAAGTACATTTTTCTTTCATTACTCATTATTTCTGACACTGACATTTATCTGTCAGTTACAAATAATTTAAATTTTCAACTATTTTTCATGGCATTCTTTCGGCTGTCAAATTTATTACAACAGATTATTTTATATATTATACTTCTTTTATCTCTAAATCTATGGAATATATAATAAAATATTTAAATGTATCAGATAGAGAATTTAATTTTCTTTAATATTACCACGAAAAATTTTCAAAAAATAATATTTAGAAGTTTTTTTTCAAGAATCTTCTACTTCCGGTTGTCCAATTATTACCAAAACCTTTTCAGATCTTCCCATGAATGTCCGATTGGGAAATACGTTGTTAAACAAATTTTAAGTCTTATAGTTTTTGAGTAACCGTCCTTCCAACATCCCACACACACACACACACACACACACACACACACACACACACACACACACACACACATCCACACACACACACACACACATCCACACACACACACACATACATACACACACACACACACACACACACACAGACATCATCGTAAAAATGTTAAAATCGGATTGTAGGGACCTTAAAACGTGCTTATTCAATAAAATCTGGATATGCGATTTTTAGCATGAATGCAATACCTCTCTTAGCGAGAGGTAAAAAGTTGTATATATACGTTTCTTAAATTGATAATACAAATAATTAAGGGACTTTTGGGCAAAACAACCATAGCTGAAATATTGTAAATATGAGTTACATACAATGGCATCTACCTTTATGTTTCAAGGATGCAAACAGTTTGGTAAAACTGTTTTTCGGAAAAAGTATATTAGTCACAAGTTATTACATATTAAAGTATGAGCCTTCCTACAGAAATGCCGTATAAAATTATTAATACTCGTATGTAATTCATCATCAAGTATTTGTCTAAAATTTTATATTTTTATTAAGATTAATATTATTAAAAAAACATGGAAAATGAAAACCTAATATGTATCTGCATACACAGTCCAAAAATATAACTACACTGAAATAGTATTTAAATTTAACAATCCAATATTCATATTGTTATCGCTTTATTATCATTAATGTCAGTCTTAAATTTTATATCTAGTTTTACTAAAATATAATCCATGAATATACTACAGGAAATAAAAGAAAATTTAATTTCCGTTTGACATTCAGAATTAAATATTCATTATAGTATTTTTCTCACGATTGCGTGTTGATAGAATAAAGTTTATTTTTAAATGTACCTATAAATGGAGAAACATTTATATTTATATTTTTTTATACCAAATAATTCTTAAAAGATTTTTAGTTTTTAACCCCGTGTTAAAAATTAAATTAACGAACGAAACTACTCGTACTTTATTTTTTTAATGTAACAGTGAGTTCATTAAAAGTTAAACAGATTAAATGCAAAAAAATTACTTCATAATTAATACTTTTAATGAGATATTTCAGTTGAACTATGGTTTGAAGCTGGACTAGTTCCATGTTGTTTTCCAATTTAATCTTCCATGGAAGCTACAGCTACGAAACGAATAGATTTTATTTTATTCTGTTCTTGTTGTCATATGCAGATGCAGCACCCTAAACTATTCCATACAATACAAACGAATTTCTTTTACTATTTTGCCTTTGTGTAACTCCTAACTAATGCTACTGTTACTGCTTTTTAAATATGAATTATTTGTTTTTAAGCCATTTAAATTTTTCACATGCGACTACAAATTCATTTAAATTATATTGTTCACAAATTAAACACTAAAAGGCTGCAGATAATTACAATAAAGTATATTTAATTATAATATTAAAAATGACTAATCATCAGAGCGAGAGGTAAAAATTGGAACTACTAGCGATGTCTGTACAATAACAATAAACATGTATTTGTAGCAGTATTATTTGCCACTACAAATTGTAAAAATAGAATAGATAAATTAAAGTGTACAATATATAGAATTAATAAATTTATTTGGGACGAGAAAGATTTTGTTATTGACAGTTCGAATGATATAACAAGAATAAATATTTATTTTCTTTTTGTTTCCAAGAAACCTCGGAAAACAATTGTAACAATGGGCTATGCTAGTTATGATAGCTTGATGTCATTGCATGATAGCTTGATGTCGCTACATATTTATTAAGTTGATAGGTACTCACTAAATTGACAAGGGGCGGAAAAGGCGCACGCAAAAATCTAGAGACGCGCGGTAAATTATGTTAATACGCCACTGTTAATAAAGTATTAAATATGTAATATTGTTTATTTTTTGTCTATTAGTATTATATACAAATATCAGACACATATACATACACAATCATTTTAAAAACAAGTACATGACACTCTTTTTATAAGCTCTTATGCTTTAACAAATAAACATTTATTATTATTATTAATAGTTTTACAAAACAATATAAATAAAGTAACTGAGTGGTGCGTAAACAATCAGCTAATACTTAATAAAGAAAAATGCAACACTATGTCATATACCCGTAAGAAAACTCCTATTATATATGATTATATGATAGAATATGTAGTTTTATCTCGTTCCTCTATTATTAAAGATTTGTGAGTTTACTTTGACCCACATTTAACATTTATACACCATATTAATGAGCTAGTAACTTCAGCAAACAAAGTACTTGGATTTCTTATTAGAAACAGTAAGAATTTCTCAAATACTAACGCATTAAAATCATTTTACTTTGCCTTTGTGAGATCTAAGTTAATCTATATGCTATTATCATATAGTTCCCTTACTATGAGATATCTGTTACTAAAATTGAGAAAGTGCAAAGAATTTTTTTAAAATACCTATGGTTCAAAAGTTTCAACGTATTTCCTGATCGTAATATTGATTGTCAATTACTTTCTGAACAATTTAATGTGATTAGTGTTCAGCATTGTCACACAAACATTGCGTTAGATACTTTGTCTAAAATTATTAATAACAGTATTGATAGTGAATACTTGCTTAATAAACTGCAGTTTCGTGTACCGCGACCTTCTTCTAAATGTAATTTAACTTTTTATTTGCCATCTATTATTCTGTACAAATCACCATTATATGTGATGTGCAACTTATATAATAATATTTGCTCGGATGTTGACATTTTTATTATGTAAATATTTTCTTATTGTTACATTTACTTGTATTGGGTATTACCTGTTAAAGTAATAAAGGATTATTATTATTAATATTGTTTATTTTTGTTTAACTTAAGTTTCTTTTATTAACTTTTATTCTGGTTAATTTTTGTAAAATAAATATAAGATTTTTATACAGTCTGTGTTCAAATCCATAATTACTTGTAAAATTTATTACTATATTTTTACTAATTTTTTAATTAAAATATAGGGGAGGGGAATATTTTTTATGAATTCGTAAGGAGTCGTTCTATTTATGTCCGACACTGTACATAAATATTTTTGTATCGTTACAATCATTGTTCAAATTCCAAATACTTATAGAGTGTCCGATACCGAGTCATCCAAATGTCTCCCCAATCGTTTGATTCATGGTCCTCATTTTTCACCCCATCATTCTTATCATACATTTTTCCAGGTCAACTGTTTCATAAGGTCGCCGGGCAATATATGACAAATGCTAAAACGTGTCAAAGCAGTTTCAAAAAAATTTTTTTTAATATAAAAATTCGATTTCAAGGCGTTTTTGTAATATATAATTTGAATAAGACGATGGAATACAGAATAATTAATTCAATCCATCTTGAATTCAGTATTAAATTCCGGAGACCGAAGTGGAATTCCAAGTTTCACACACCAGCATTTTATCTGCTGAGCTATGTTGGTACTGTCTCTGCTTTTACCGCCCATCATGCCTTTTAGTGCCTTCTTGATGCTCGGAACGCCCCGAAACGGCAGTAGCGCCCACTTCGGATATCACTTATCCATATATTTAAACCATATATTTAAAACATCCAATATTTAACAAAGTCGATTATACAGGATATATTATATAATACATGAATCTGCAAATAAAATATTAGTATTGTATTTCCAAGCTATTTAATATAATTTTTCGACCACATTAAAATCTGTCTCTATATTCAATGAATTCAAAGATAAAAATCTGTGTGACCAGCACAATACTTTTCGCTACTTACGTTTTTGGTTACATAGGTATTGTATTTAACGTTTCTTGTATACATACAACCTACACCAAAAATTCTACTTATACCTATTCCTAATATTTAGATTTTTTAATTATAAATTCATATGAAGAAATTTTGTCTTAAATTTCTCGAGATGTTTGCAATTCATTGTCGGGATTGACAGTATTTCTGAAGGGTATATATAATATACCTATAATTTTAAATATTTAACTATTAATACAATAATAAATAATATATGTATGTGCTTCTCAGGAAATGTCTTCAGTAATGTCTCCGAATTTCTGTCACTGACAATTTATCTGTCAGTTACAAACATTTTAATTTTTCAATTTCTTTCCATGGCATTATTTGGGCTGTGAGATTTATTACATATTATATTCTTTTATCTCTAAATCAATAAAAGATATAATAAAATATATAAATGTATCAGATAGAGAATTTAATCTTCTTTAATACAAAAACAAAATTTTCCAAAAAATAATATTTAGAAGATTTTTGTAAGAATGTGCTACTTCCGGTTGACCAAACCTTTTCAACTCTTCCCATTAATGTCCGATTGAAAAATACGTAGTTAAACAGATATTAAGTCCTATAGTTTTTGATAAATGGTCCTTCCAACATCCACACATACACACACATACACACACGCACACACGCCCACACACACACACACACACACACACACACACACACACACACATATACACACACATAGACATCATCGTAGAAATGTTAAAATTGGATTGTAGGGACCTTAAAACGTGATTATTCATTAAAATCTGGATATGCGATTTTCAGCATGAATCCAATACCTCTCCTAATGAGAGGTAAAAATTGTAGAAAATTATGTTTTATAATTTTTGCAATCACTGCGTGGAAAACAGTTAAGATATGTACCTACAAATAATAATAAATGGAGATTTGAGCGTTACGTACAATTTACATAGTATGGTAGACGGTAGTAAAATAATTTTACTGAAAATATATCAGCAAAAATTTAGACATTTAGGAATATCTTCTGAAAACAGGTGTCATGATTCTGTGATGCGTCCATTATAAATCTTAACGGCCGGCCACCGTTGAGGACACCTTTTTACTTTTGTTTTTAGTTCGTTTAAATCATAGTAACGGTATTTATTACGAAAAAAAAACGGTTAATAGTTACAGAAATGGGGTACATACTTTTGACATGAAACGGTTCTTATTCAGAAATCGATATACCTACACTTTATTACTATAGTACTGGTTTTTAAATCTGTTAAATTAATCGATTCAAGTAACCGGTTAATAAAATCAATCACGAAATAAGAAACTAGTATTTATATAAATCGTATTTTCTACGATATTGTAACATTATTGTAACTGACAGTTAACAGACATTTTACCCAGAGATGAAAATTTTCGGGCCTAAAGGTTTAATTTACAAAAAAAAACTTATATTTTTGTTTATTTCGTAAACAACATAATGTTTAAAAAATCTGTTGTGGCTAGCACAATACCTTCCGTCAATCCTGTGTATAATGTATAAATTCCATACAAAATTTTTCTTGCAAAAGATTCTAAATTTCCAGTAAAATTATTTCATAAAAAAACTACTCAAATTGCACTTGACACTGATATTTTCTTCTTCTTTAACTTTTCCCATTCGTTAGGGGCCGCTATTTTTGCGTGTCATCATTCAGTTCCTTTTCTCTCAAGTCTTCCGCAATACAGTCCTTCCATCTTATCTTTGGTCTTCCTCTGTTTCTTCAACATCCTATTACTAAACTATTCATTCTTGTTCCAATATAATTCTTCATTTCTCCTCATGACATGTTCAACCAATGTAACCAATGTAAATGTCAATAAATCAAATTTAACTGCTAAATCTTTAAATGAGGCTACTTCCGGTTTACCAATTATAACCAAAATCTAATCACTTGTTCTGCTGGATGTAAACTTGAGGAATACGAAAAAATTATAATTTTTGGTATCGTGGTATTGAAATTGTGGGATCCGGAACTTTTGTCACACACACACAGACACACAGACACACATACATACAGACATCATCGTAAAAATGGTAAAATCGTATTATAGGAACCCTAAAACATGTTTATACACTAAAAACTCATCATTGAATTTTTTGACCAAAGACAATACCTTCCTTACCTAAAGGTGACGGAAGGTAAAAATCTAAGTAGCGCTATTTGAAAAGGTTATGTAATATCTGTTTTTTCCAATATTTCTTCATTAACTATATCTTTATAAAACAAAACGTGAATTGAAGTGCCATTCTGGTCGACAAATTATTAAACTGCAGTAATTGATTGTTTCCGCTACGCTACGTTTTCAATATTGACAACTATTCATTATTCAATCTTGCCATAAAACTGATCAATCATTATCAACATCAACATGATTTTCATCTTCGTTAACTGATAGATAATGTTAAAATTCATTGAAGCAGAAACAACATCATTAATGATAAGACAACACGGTGAATAGCTATTGAATTTCGCGATAACAGAAGGACAATAAATTAGATATTGTGATGGGGGAGGCAACCGGAAGTGACGTCAATTGTCCGCCTGTTACCTGCTCATGCTCAAGTTTGATTGCGGATATGTCTTGTCCGCTGAAAGGCCATACGCCGCCATTAGCATCTGGTTTACCTGAATAGCTTACAAACAATATATAGCTTAATTATTGCTTGCTTGCTTTATCCTATTTTGCCTCAATGACATGTACAGTGTGTCAGATAATAGGATCCGATTGATGTTGTTAACAAATAATCTATATAATTATTGATTATTTCCTAAAATAACCACATAAGTTAAACCTAAAGATCAGTAATATTTGCAGTGGTGATAAATGATTGAATAATCATAATCTAGTGTTAAACAAACCTGTATCGGTACCTTTAATCCAAAGCTATAATATTATATAAGTATGTACTTATGTAGTGTTCAAAAATTTTGACCTAAATTATTAAGAATATTTGAGCGCCATGCAGTTTTCGTTATCTCAACGCCATCAATGAGTGCCCGTGAAGCGACGCCTGATAAACGTCCACACGATACAAATATGTCATCATCATTACCGATATCTGTGTACAAAGCAGACTGGCACACCCAGTAATGGGTAATACAGGGTGTCCCTTAACTTCGAGCAAAAACTTTAAGGGCATATAGTACTGCCCAAAATGAATAAAAAAGCTTCATCAACATAGGAATGATCTTCAACTGTTTCCGAGAAAAGCGAAAAATCTAAGAAAAACTGACAAAGATAACGATCGAATAAAATTTTGTCTATGTCAGTAAAAATACTATAAAAAACAATAAAATTTTATATGAAACATTTTTCTCAATTTCTTATAGTTACGTAGTTATATGAAAATTAAATATTGACCAAGGTCGCCACAACATTTCACTTTTGATTTTTATAAAATAACAAAAGGCCATCTAAGATTACCTCTCAAAGGTAAACAAAAAGTCTCAATTAATCAAAATCGTAATTCTTATAGTTTTTGAGATAGCAAAGGTAAATCTCGTAAAAACTCATTTTTCACTGCGTTATATCTGGGAAACTATTAAAGATCGGACACATTTTGACTAAGCTTTTTTTACTCATTTTGATCAGTATTATATGCCCTTAAAGTTTGTGCACCAAGTTAAGGGACATCCTGTATAATATATCGTGTTTAATATATTTAGTTATTTATTTTGTGACGTACAGTTTTGAATAATATATAAAATATCAAAATTATAGTTATTTTCAGAAAGCACACTTACCTCGGTAGAGTGTGTTTCAAGATATTTGCAAATCTACCTGTCTTGGTAATGACTCGGTACACCGCAAAACAGCATGGTATAAATGTTTGTATGCATCAGGGGAGGATTAGCAAAATGTGTAACGGCACTTTCTTAAAATCCCTTTAATTAATATACCTACTTGCATTTATAATTTGTGAAAATTTGGTGTAATGCCATTCGATTGTTGACTTGTTCAATTGCTGTTGTGCAAATTCAGACGAAATTACAGAAAAAAAGGTGGCGACCATGAGACAAAGAAACTTCAGTTTTGTGCAAATTCTATTTATGTGTTGATAACTTTTTTATTTTATATTCTTTGTTCTGCATTTCTTAAAATTCAAGTGAAACATTAAATTGTACACAAATATTTCGTATGCTGGATTTCAAATAATTTGTTACAACCCTGTCATTTTACCCATCAAGCCCATTTAATAAGCCATCCGCTGCGTAAGTCGAAGCAGGTACGTTTGCAAATATCTTGAAACAAACTATAGCTCTATGGTTGATCGTGGTATTGCTAGGTCGTGAATTCCTGAAAGGTATGCTATTTTGCGACCATAAGGGCGCCAATGTGTCGAAAAGGAAATGGTTGGCAACAACAAAATTGAAATAAAAATGATGACAGTAATTTAATACAGTGCGGGCAACAAAATTATTAAAGTTACAGAACGACTGGCTAATTACAAATAAAATATATTCAATTTTGTTTGGGATACAATAAACGATAGGCCCAAGAATGGATCCGAGCCACTGGCTACCGTTGAGATACAAATACATCACCAAACCAGGGCGTTGTATAAAACATACAAAAATTTAGGCAGCAAATAGCAAATAAATTATTTTTGCGATTGTAATTAGAAACCAATAAAACAATAGCAACAATTGAAATGTAAAATAATTTATAGTAAATTTACTTAAAAAAGTCAAAAATTAAATTTAGAAAAAATAGTAATTATAATTGCAATAATAATTATAATGAATTTATTCAAAAATATTGCACTGTAAAAATAAACAATAAAATTTATTTAATAATAATAACATAACAGTATGATAAAAGCAACTAGAATAAAGAATAGAATAAAGAATAAGAAAGAAGCGCTTGATAAGATTTAACAAAACAAAAGTTTTTAACTATAGGATGTTATAGAAACCCGAAACTTTGGACCGCCAATACAATACGAAACAAAAATATATTTTTCAGCACCCAAAAGTAATCATCATGTGTATTATGTTTAAATTCCATACGTAAATTTTCTTGCAAAAGATACTATATTTCTAGTAAAATTATTTCATAAACAAACTCTGTAAATTTCACTGACATCGATAAGATGTCGCTATTCTTAATTTTCTTCTTTCACTCATTTTGCGTGTCTTCCTAATTCAGTTCCTTTTCTCTCAAGTCTTCTGCAATACAGTCCTTCCATCTTACTTTGATCTTTCTCTGTTTCTTCTACCTTTTATTACTAAGCTGTTCATTCTTCGAATATATTCTTCATCTGTCCTCATGATATGTTGAAACCAATGTAATCGTCTCTTTTATATCATTCTAGAAACTTCTATCACTCGAGAGCCATTTCTATAATCCTATTATTCCTTTATGCTATCTTTCCGTGTCTTCCCCAACATCTATCTCAACATCCTCATCTCTGCCACATTCATCTTCTTTTCATTGACACGGACATCTGTCAATTTGAATTATCTGAATATGTTAGCAGTTTCCATGGTTAGTATAGATTGGCTGATTTATAAAATTTAATATCTTTATAATTTTTAACTCTGTATCTATTGAATATGAATAAAAAGTGTAATCAAATCGTATAAAGAATAAAATGTTCTTTAATATTTATAACATAAAATGTCAAAAAATTATATTTAACTGCGTTTTTTTAAGAACTTGAAATAAAGGTACTTCCGGTATTATTATAATCAAAATCTAATCAGCTCTTCATATCGATATAAAGTAGAGGAATACGAAATTGTTATAATTTTAGAATTGTAAGAGTTATCATCAATGTAATAATAGTCACACACATACACACACACACACACACACACACACACACACACACACACAAAATTCAAGGATTAAGAAGACATTTTAAGATAAAAAAAAATTATAATACAAAATTTAAAATGTTCAGCACTCAACACGCTCTCCTCGCTCTGAAGCTGCAAATTCGCCAGGAGATGACAGTAAAATTATTAAAATTAAATAATTTACGGCGAAACGAAATCAAAATCGGTTCAATTTATATAAAAATAACTACCTGAAATGGAGCAATTTCAACGACTTTTTCGAATCAAAGTCGAAAGTAAGTTTCACGAATCTGAATAATACTCGAAAATGACAAATGTTCTTATATAGAAACTATAGAATAAGATGCTGTGAAAATTTATTTTTTACACCTGATTCTATAGACAAGTAAAAGAATCAAGAAAAACTCTTAAATTAAAATTTAAATATAACAGATTCATAATTTATCATTTCCATTGTACAACCATAGCTGTTTTTTCGCGATAAACTTTATTAAATGCTTTGAAATCCGACGTCGTAAATTTACGCATCGCCAGATTGCAATAATCTGAAAAGGAATAACTTTGACAGTGAAGAAATATTAATACAATACAAAAGATCTTTTTAAATGCATTATTATTGCTTCAGAATTATTAGAAACGCGTACAAGTAAAGGATTTATTGCATGAAGTCAAGGTTAAATACTTATAGAATATTATGCATCAAGGAAGAGAAATGTATATTTTTCTCGAGCTCCAATTTGAAACCCGAGAGAGCAGCTCGAAGGTTACAAAGCACTGAAGGAAAAATAGCATTCTCCCCGAGATGTGGAATATACTTTTTTCACCACCGGAAGTAAAAATTTCACAAAAATCCAATTTTTTATAAATTAAAAGTTTGTGACAAATTTCACAGTCATCTGTGACAATTCAATGAATTTAAGAAATTTGTAGTCTTTGATGTTATCACTTAACTACACAGATTTTTGTTATAAACAAAGTTGAATTTTCTCAAATTTCATTACTAGAATTTTTAGTTCTACGTCATTTTTTCTAAAATAAAACACCAATGGCCAAAAGCACCAAGTAATTAATATTAATGCAGCTTCTGCAGCTGTTCCCAACTTATTACCAACAAAATCTACAGAATTGTACGATTCAACCTATAAACTATATCAGACAACTAAACTGTCATACTAATGTAAACTCCCGGTGATGAAAAATTGTTTCATTCTAAACATTCTAATTTTGACTTCTGTTGCACTCCTGGACCCGTTTTCTAATTCATATCAACATATAAGTGTCGCTATGGCTATGAAATTGATGACGTCATTAGGCGTTTGTAACTATAACAATACATAGGGACATTTGGTAACCATTAGTGTAAAATGATAGAAAATTTATATTTATTATATTGGTAGTAAGTTCGACAAGCAAAACATTAGACAAAAAATAAAAATCGAAAGAAAAACAAACTAAGAATGTAGTACATAGATATGTAAACTAAAACTAATTACTCATCAAATAAAAAAAAATAATACAAACAAGAACTGACAAATTTATACTTTGGTATATATACAAACATTTTATTATTATTATTATTTCTATTATTATTATATTTAACTTACCATCGAGGCTATGCCCCATACAAATCGCTTGAAATTTATATAATATAAACCCAAATACACAAACAAAACATAAATATGTTGAGATTCTATAATTATAGATACACATTTACCTACCAAACATAAATATGTTAACAATTAAATAATATAAATCCAAATATACAAATAGAACATAAGTTTGTTGAAAGCTAAACAATATAAACTCAAATATACAAACATAACTTAATATGTTGAGAATTAACTAATATAAATTCAAATATATAAATAAAACATGCATATGTTGAGAATTAAATAATATAAACTCCAATATACAAATAGAGCATAAATTTATTGAGAATTGAATAATATAAATCCAAATATACAAACATAAAAAAATCTGATGTGGCCAGCACATAACATCTCGCCGTATATTTTACCTGACTGTATGCATGAAGCAAAGAATATGTTTAGAAGTACAAATAATATATTCATATAAGTCTATGACGTATAAACTTCTTTATTATTCAATAAGAGCATGTCTCAACATTAAACAATTTTCACATATATTTACAAAATCTATCGGATACTTTACCATCAATTATGTACAATAAATTACAAAGTAGAGTTTACCATATATAAATTTTAGGCTGATAACAGAGATTTTTAATTCGAACAACGTTTTTGTTTACTTTCTCTTCATATTGTTCTAGTAAAAACATTAATTTTGGGCGGTCTAAAATGTATATATCTGGATTGTGCATCTATTCTTACATATCTTCTTTTACATTTTATTTTTTCATACATGTATCTAAATAACATATTAATTTCCTTTAATAAAGTGATGGATAGATTGCACTCAGATTAATCTTATATCGATGTGTAATTTTGTCAATATTTACAACTTACTTCAGAAGAATTTGATATAGCTTTTTTTGCAGTTCAATGTTACTCTAGTCTACAGTGCACGTGTACATTGTCCCATAATGTTTGAAACAAATTTAAGTCCTTCAACGTATACTTGTCACCTCCATAATAGTCACAGATCAAGAATTAAAAGATTCTCCAAGTACATTTTTCTTTCATTACTCATTGTTTCGATAAGATACAATTTTTTCTGTATTTTACATTGCAGATTGGAGACCATCTTCACTTTCATCTTGTGTTTATAACATTTAAATATCGTCTCCTTTTTCCAAAGACCTGAACTAGTCTTGTTACGCGTATCAAGACCTTTCCATCATTCATGACGTCATATGATACTTATAAATCATAAATCCACTAGGGGATATCAAGATGCGTTTATCAAGGTTTGTCATATCAATTTGATAAAACGAATTAGAATAGGGGCCTAAGACCCTGGGCAATGTCTGAGTTACCTAATGCGTTTCCGATGCCTCTGGATGAGGCTGACTTGAATATATATAAATAATATTCGACTGTTACGTCGCTCTTTGCCAGTCGGGAAAAAATGAACTTTAAGTATCATCAATCTACAATAAAAAATAAAAAAAATATTTCATCACGGCATATTACTCATTGCTGGGTGTGCCAATCTGCTTCGTACACAGATATCGGTAATGATGGAATATTTGTACCGTGCGGGCGCTTACCAGGCGTCACCTCACGGGCACTCATTGCTGGCGTGGAGAGTGCGCCACAGGGGTCAATTTTGTGCCATTAAAATTCGATGTAATATTTGGTGTCGGTCGGGATCGAACCCGGGTCCCCCAGGTTCGCGACCAGACACTCAGGCACACGGCCACGAGACCCCAATCATTTGTTATATACTTTTTGTGGGATGCATAATTTATATTTCGTATTTAACATATTTTGAACTCGACTCGTATGTATGTGATTTCATATTACAAAATAGTATGAACAAAATTATTATAGATAAAATATGTAAATAGTGTAATTACTAAAACTAAAACATGGATATTTTTTTATAATATTCACTATCAGTAAGACTCTGTTTAACGGCGAAAGTTTATCTAATTAAGGCAACAAAAGTTAAAAGATTATTTTATTTCTACTACATAAATCTGTCCAAATGGATAAACCAGAATTGCATTCTCTCAAGAAAAAATCTGATGTGGCCAGCACATAACCTCTCGCCGTATATTTTACCTGGCTGTATGCATAAAGCAAAGAATATTTTTATAAATACAAATAATATATTCATATAAATCTATGACGTATAAACTTCTTTATTATTCAATAATAGCATGTCTCAACATGAAGATATTTTACCATAAATTATGTTACAATAAATTACAAAGTAGAGTTTACCATATATAAATATTAGGCTGGTAACTGCAATTTTCAATTCGAACAACGTTGTTTACTTTCTCTTTATATTCTTCTAGTAAAAACATTAATTTTGGGCGGTCTAAAATGTATATATGGATTGTGCATCTATTCTTACATATCTTCTTTTACATTTTATTTTTTCATACATGTTATATCTAAATAACACTAATTCCCTTTAATAAAGTGACGGATGGATTGCACTCCGATTATTCTTATATCGATGTGTAATTTTGTCAATATTTACAACTTACTTGAGAAGAATTTGATAGCTTTTTCGCAATTCAAAGTTACTCTAGTCTATAGTACTGGTGTACATTGTCCCATAATGTTTGAAACAAATTTAAGTCCTTCAACCTAGACTTGTCATTTCCATAATAGTCACAGATCAAGAACTAAGGGATTCTCCAAGTACATTTTTAATTCATTACTCATTATTTCTGACACTGACATTTATCTGTCAGTTACAAATAATTTAAATTATCAACTATTTTTCATGGCATTCTTTCGGCTGTCAAATTTATTACAACAGATTATTTTATATATTATACTTCTTTTATCTCTAAATCTATGGAATATATAATAAAATATTTAAATGTATCAGATAGAGAATTTAATTTTCTTTAATATTACCACGAAAAATTTTCAAAAAATAATATTTAGAAGATTTTTTTTCAAGAATCTTCTACTTCCGGTTGTCCAATTGTTACCAAAACCTTTTCAGATCTTCCCATGAATGTCCGATTGGGAAATACGTTGTTAAACAAATTTTAAGTCTTATAGTTTTTGAGTAACCGTCCTTCCAACATCCCACACACACACATCCACACACACACACACACACACACACACACACACACACACACACACACACACACACACACACACACACAGACATCATCGTAAAAATGTTAAAATCGGATTGTAGGGACCTTAAAACGTGCTTATTCAATAAAATCTGGATATGCGATTTTTAGCATGAATCCAATACCTCTCTTAGCGAGAGGTAAAAAGGTTAAAAACAACCCACATAAATTCAAGACCGACTTTGATACTTTCTATAAAAATTCTAATGCATTATTTATACGTTTCAGGTAATTGCTAAGGCCCGTATTACGTGCACGTTTTTATAATATATTCTTCAAACATTTTATGACTTGTTTACTTTATGCAAGCCACAGTATTCAAAATGCAATGAATTTGTATTGTACATACACTTTTGGTTTGTGCACCTCACTTTTCAATCAGCCCCAACCTAGGTCTAACAAAGTGAATTGGTAGGTGGCATTGTTTATCACTTTTAAACAATCAATAATGAATTATTATTAAGTAATTAAAATGTTCATTGTTATTTAAATTAAACTTTAGTAGTATACAATCCCGAAGTTTAATTGGTGACGTGGTACTATTCGTGAACCCCACCAAACTAAAACTTTTACATATCTCGAGTGAGTTTGGCACCAATCATATTTTATTTGAATATTTTTAACGAACAAATACTGTAGCAAATGACTTTTCCGAAGGTGAAATCACCTGGCAGTCTTAAGTGACCCCAGGTTACCAGTTGTGTTAAATTTCAACCACGTCACCAGTTACGGGTTAATTTAAATTTTTTTTCCTCACTGAATACTGTCAATGTCAACTTCTCCAATAAGCTGATTGGACCACCAAACATTGGTAAAAATACATACAGTAAAATTTTTGGAAGATGTCCGAACAAGGACATCTACGAATTGTATGAATTCAGATTTTTGCTCCGTCCATTATGACAAATTCAGTAGTGTCGTTTGCTTAGTTTTTATGAGGGTGCATAAAATACTACTGTTATTTTATTATTATAAACATATATATTACAGTAAAAGCATTCAAAATTCAAAAATAAGTCAACTGGTAAGTTTATAAGCAAATGTATAACCAAATATGTGAAAAATAAGATGACACAATGTCAGTGACTCTGACAGAAAATAACGTTACTCGTACGGCTATAAATCAAGGTAATGTATCTGAATAAATAAATAAACTTACGTTACAGCGAAAGTATTATCAACAACGAGTATCGTTTTAAAGTGGAATGTCCTAACTTAGTCGAAACAATATGAATTTTCGAAAGACAAGCGTGTTATGTCCATTCTTATCGCACACGCTTATAGCCTTTGCAAAGGAAAGAGATAAATGTATGCCAATTTGTTAATTCGTTCATGATATGGATGACCTTGATCGGACATCTTTAATTTGTTTACTGTACTTAAGTAATAATATTTTGTTTTCTTTTTCTTTCAGGTGGTGAAGATGATGATAGTAGTGGTGGTGATTTTCGGAGTCTGTTGGCTCCCGTATCACCTTTACTTCATCGTTACGTCATACTACCCCGAGATAACCAACTCCCCGTACATCCAGGAGTCATATCTGGCGATCTACTGGCTCGCCATGAGCAACTCTATGTACAATCCGATCATTTACTGTTGGATGAACGCGAAGTAAGTCCATTTTCACATTTTTACACAACACTAGCTTATACTTCGAGCTAGGAAACTAAATACCGGAAGAGTAAATGAAAAATTGCATTATTTTAAAACTGTTATCAGAAGAAAAGTTTTAGTGTTTGCTCATTACATTTATTTTATCTTTCGTTTTTTTCTTTTTCCTTGTAAAGATACATTTATGTAGTGTTTGAAAGCTTGGAATTAAATAAATTTACACAACTAAAACCAATAGTTGTTTCTTTATTTAGATTTTTTTTATTTTTATGGTGAAAGTTTTTATTTCTTTTGAATCAAACAAAAGTACATAAAGATCAACCTTTTTTCCACTTTTTCTGAATGAGGGTTGGTAATAAATCAACGTCTCTCGTTAAAAGCAATACCGTGTGTTTTATCTTTCTTTTTTATACAAACATATAAATCTATTTTAAGAAAAGTATGTTCTCGGGTGTCAGTATAAAACTATTAACTGAGCCACAAATAATATGACTATTTTTGGCGAAATTAATCATATTTCTCTCAGTATTATTTTTCATGTCACCCATTCTACGTTCTATTGAAATAGCTACATACATCGTAACATAGGTACCAGTACGTAAGGGCGTCATAGTATAATAATGCAAACTGTCATTTTAAATTACAAATGATCAAACTAACGAATCAAGAATCAACCAAAATACATTTATATAAGCATTGCGCTATTATAGCTGTCTTCGCATAGTTAAAAAAGATTATTTTTTTGGGTGTCTACTTGAAATCTGTTATATGTCATACAATGTTGTTTTTATTTTGCTGTAGTTAGTTACCTATTATTTTTTCAGGGAAGTTGTAAATAAATACTTGTACAAAATGGGTGATTAAAGCTCTATCGAATTAAGAGAAATTAGTAAACTAAAATAGTGAAATTACCTATATGCTTAATGAATATTAATACAGAAATAAAATGATATAATTGGAATACCTCGGCAATAAGGGGGTTTTTGTTATAGCAGCTCGTCACGAATATGATAATTTTTTGAGTGGCGATTTAAAGACCGCCTATAACAAAAATTTAGTAAATGTTAATTAATATCTGATGAATTAATTTATTGTTTACCTTGAAGAAAAGTCACTGAATGCAGCAAACCGTTCTTTATACAGATAAATAAATAAATAAATATTTCATCACGGCATATTACCCATTGCTGGGTGTGCCAATCTGCTTCGTACACAGATATCGGTAATGATGGAATATTTGTACCGTGCGGGCGCTTACCAGGCGTCACCTCACGGGCACTCATTGCTGGTGTGGAGAGTGCGCCACAGGGGTCAATTTTGTGCCATTAAAATGCGATGTAATTTTTGGCGTCGGTCGGGATCGAACCCGGGTCCCCTAGATTCGCGACCAGACACTCAGGCACACGGCCACGAGACCCCATTATACAGAAAGTACATTAATAAGAAACGAACAAAATATCAGTGAAAAGTTTAGAAAAAAATCAAATTACTGTTTGTAATCAAAATATGTCGCCAAGGAGTCAAAGAAGTCGTACTGCTTATTTATTGGTTAATATAAATACGAGTAGTTGGGACCCGGAACTATAGATGATGCCACATACTTTCGGATGAAATTATAAAAAATCTGATGTGGCCAGCACAATACCTTCCGTCAATCCTGTGTATTACGTACAAATTCCATACATAAATTTTCTTGCAAAAGATTATAAATTTCCAGTAATATTATTTCTGCAAATGACACTTGACACTGACATCTTCTTCTTCTTTAGCTTTTCCAATTCGTTAGGGGTCGCTATTTTTTATTTTCTTCTTCCATTCATTTCTGTTTTGCGGGTCGTCCTCACGTAAAAATTCCACACCCCTGATAATAAATAAACCACATGAAATAAGAAAATCATGAAATTTTGAATAAAAAATTATGACATTTGTCAGTTATGGACGTAATTATTAGCTGTCATTTTGACACGAGTCCACATTCGTATCTGCTTGCCAAAGTCAGTAAAGTCACGTCACTGCACGCGCCCTACACATAAAAGATCCTATATTTCCAGTTAAAATATTTAATAAAACTATGCGAATTGCACTTGACACTAACATCTCCTTCTTCTTTAGTTTTTCCCATTTGTTAGGGGATCGCTATTTTTTATTTTCTTTTTTTACTAATTTTTGTTTTGCGTGTCGTCCTCATTCAGTTCCTTTTCTCTTCTTTCATCTTATATTTGGTCTTTCTATGTTTCTTCCACCTTCTGTTATAAGCTATTCATTCTTCCAATATACTCATCTCTCCTCACGACATGTTCAAACCAATGTAATCTTCTCTCTTATATCTTTTTAGAAACGTTCAACACTACAGTTATTTCCCTTACTCTTTCATACATTTACTATTTATTGATACTGACATCTGTCAATTTGAATTACCTGAATATATTAGCAGTTTCCATGGTTAATTTAGCATAGCTGGCTGAATTATAAAATTTATTATCTTTATAATTCTTTAACTCTATATCTGTTGAATATGAAATATAAAATGCAATCAAATCGTATAGAGAATAATATATTCTTTAAGTTATAATAACATTTAACTGAGTTTTTCAAGAAAAACTGTTAAAATCTTCAAATGAGGGTACTTCCGGGTGACCAATTATAACCAAAATCTAATCAAGTCTGCATATGGTTGTAAGGAAGAGGAATGCGCAAGAATTGTAATTTTTGGAATTTTAGTATTGGAGATATCGTGCACGAAACGGCGGTCCACACACACACACACATACACACACACATACACACACACGCATACACAAACACAAACACACACATACAGACATCATCGTAAAAATAGTAAAATCGTATTGTAAAGACCCTAAAACGTGCTTATTCAATGGAAACTCACCACCGAATTTTTTGACCAAAGACAATACCTTCCTTACCTATAGGTGACGGAAGGTAAAAAAACAGTGGCATTTAACAGTTCTAATCTAATAACCAACAAAATATGACTAGTTTCATGCCACTTTAAAATATGCTGTAATGTAAAAGTTACGTTATATTTTAGTCTCATATTGTGCAGGTTTGTATTTACAACTTTCCTATAAAATTGACAGGAAAGTAACTACAGTAAAATAAACAAAATTAACATTGTATTCCTTAACCTATAAACCAAACAAGTTCAAAAATTCTATCTTTCAGTACCTATATAAAAGAAAACTCTCAATGAAAACTATTCATTGTATAATAATTGTGGTAATTTTTCTCCATACATACGAATATAATAAGCATAAAAACAATCGATTCTATATAAATTTTTATTGTATTTGTATATTTTAATCAATGGATTAAAACAAAACAACCAATGCCAACATTTCATAATTTTGGAAATGAGTGTTAATCAAAAGAAACGTTCAGTGCTAATGAAACCGAGAATTCACATTCTGTACTATTGCATTATGTTTTTGTTTTATGACATGAGTTTGATTTTTCTTGTACATAGAAATATAGCGATTTTTAACCGATTACACAATCAGTCTCAATTTGATTAAAAATTGACGTTGGCTATTCTTGCATTAAACAACAGAATTATCTATTATTTTAAAATTTATTGCTTCACAATTTTTTTTTGTTGCTGATGTAAAAAATCGTTGGCATGTCCATATTTTTCACTTGAATGATCTGTACAAGTTTTGTAATCATTCTTTGAGATTTAAGAAATTTAAAGTGAAATAATGATGTTGAATTAAGACTGAACTTTTAATCGTAATCGAAATTTGACATCAAAGGAGAATTTTTATTTTATTTAACCCATAAATTCCAATTACATGTTACAAAGACCAAAGGAATTAAGAAATGTATTTTAATATAACTTTAATAAAACTACAAAATGTCTTTTAAAGTAGTTGTACGCGTTTGATGATAAAACTAAAACGATCAGACAATCACTCTCTATTTACAGGCAAATATCATCAGTAAATACAATTTAAATTTTCCTTGTTTGCTTCTAGCTAAAATGTATTATTCATACGTTCGTAAATGTTCGTTGTGTCCTCTAATTATGCTCATATAGATTAAATAATGTAGAATGTAACTTCGGAGTGTAAATTGCACCCAGTGTCGTTATGTCCAAATAAATGACGCTCTTAATGAAATGTTATTTGCGGATAAGTGTAATTATACTTACTTGTATTCTGTGGTCATCTGTTAAAAAACTTTTGTTGAGAGATAAATTGTATTAAGAATAAGGATTCTTAAAAATATTTACAATATAATAATAATAATCTCCAAAAGCATCCGATTCCTTTAAAAAATTTATTAAATCATGCATGTTCCATTGTGTTCTGTTTTTTGTTAATTACAGCATATGATATTTTGATCAAAAAATATTGATAAATATTTTAATACTAGCATTTAACGAAGAATCAAACTTTTATGAATTTATGATTTACAATATATTTTTCCACTTTTAAAAATTAGGGTTATGGTTGAAATTTTTGTGGGACCATTTGTATTCCTTTTCTACCCATACCCTGATTTACTATTAAAACTTAATTGAACAAAATTTAAAAAAATATTCTGCCAAATGGATATTTTTTCTGGCATTGTTAATTTTTTTATTACAACAATAGTTATTTAAGTATTAAGGTCAGTAAGTGCTAGGTTGAGGATGATTTTGGAGATCGAGATGAAGTCGAGATTTCCAATATATCCGAAAACTATAGAAGAGTATTTACTGACCACAATGCTTATTACGTTTTTATAAAAAATAAGATTTGAAAATTATTTTGACATTAAAAATTTTTGGTTGTCACTTTGATAGTAAATTTGATCGTTGTTTTTTTTTTCCTCCGCCTCCTAATCGGTAAGCGATTCACATCACTTAGGTACCGATCAGTAATTTGTAAATAAAGCTTACTGCCTTGGAAACCGTATCCGTAAACATTAAAAAGTACCCGATCGTGCAAAAAGAATATTTTAATTATAACCCAAGAATATTGATTACAAGAATGAATCCATCGTAGGAAATTGCATCAATATTTTAACACTTAATTTATAGCACAATTGAGAATTTTCCCACAATTTAAGATTATTTTTTAAACAAAATTAAAATTTATTACATGACCCTTTTCTAAAGCATGCCTGAAGGTTGCGGCCCAGAGCCTTAAAATAATGAGACCCTGGCTCTTCCGTACACCTTGGTATTTTCATTTTTTTTTTACTTATTTTAGCTCTTACAAAACAAACTCTTAAAACCATAAAATGACAAGTCATTGCATTTCTTTTGGATACACTTAAAAACTATGTTGGAAATGTTCCACACAGAATTTTTGTATAAACACTCGCACTCGGCTGAAAAAAGAAAAATGTTTCAAATCGTAAATCACAAGCATTTATTATTGAAACACTTTTTTTAGACATTATTCGGTGACATGTTAGAGATAGTGAAGTTTCCGAGTGTTTTATACCTGTATAGTATATGCTCGTATTAATGCTTCATACAGTCTCTTTATAATTTCATAAATGAGAAAGTCATTTTATCTCGCTCTGGTGCACTTAAAAACTTTGTTGAAAGTGTTACATTAAAATTCAATGCAATGGGTAAGATGAACTATACGCGTAAAAATATGGTATTGTGTTATTAGGAGTAAAAGTGATATTTGTGTGTCGACCGTGGAAACATGCACGACAAACAAAGCGAGTCGGACACAGATATTTTTACTACAAATGACACATTGTACTTTTTTTCAAACGCAGATATTTTTTAAAAAAATATTTATTACTTGACGTCGCAATAATTAAAAACTTCGTCTCGATCTCCAAAATCATCTTCTACCGGTAAAAAGCACTTACTGACCATAATACTTAAATAAATATTTCAGTTGATCTGTTGCTATGGATACTTTCGTATTTTTAAATATTTTTGTTCACTTTTTGTTATAAAAATTGAAGTGAAAATTTTTACGTTTTGCTATGCAATTTTATATACATCTTCTGTGCAATTACGTGAGAAATTGAATTTGAAGTTTTTTAATGTACGTCCCCTGAAGTTGTTCAATCGGATATAAGTCCAACAGTGTGGCTTAGCACTTTACTTCTAAGTATTCTTACCTTCTTTACTTTTCTCTGTAATTGTTATTTGTTGCTAATTTTTCTTTAATATGTTATTTCCTTTAAAGTAAAGTAAGCTTATATTTCAATTTGTACGTTATAAATTTAAATTTGACAGCTATTGATGGTTTTTAGTAACTTTATTCTTAGGTTATATCTAGTAACTAGTGTATTATGATGACATATAGGGCGACAACAGGTTTCTTTATACAAGTAATTTCTTATTTACTGATTCTACGTTTGACGAAAATTGTTGTTTACGTATTCAGGCACTGAATTTCTTTTTTATTAGTAATGCGGTATTTACGAGTATTTGCTGAGGCCCTTAAAGCCGAGGAAAATGAACTATATGATTGATAAAAAGGAATATTAAATTTTATTTGAAATCGCAAAATTGTGAAATTGAGATTTATTTTAATGATTATGTTTACCTACATATATCAGTTTGACATTCAATGTCAATGTTGCTAATTTTTTAATCTCAAACTTCTTCATCGGAGTTATTTAGCTCGTTCTTCTTGTACTTATTTTTTGTCATTTTACGTACAAATTTACTATTGTACATCGTACACCTGCTCAAATTATCTTACATGTACAATAATTGCACAGGGTGTTTCCATTAAAACAACCAGTGCTTTTTTTGGGAGAACTAATGATTTTAGAGAAAAATATTACATACAAAAAATGATAAAGAAGAAGGGACTAATTTAACTCTAATCACAAACCGAATAGACATTTTTTTCTGATTTCAATGTTATAAATATTATATAGGGTTGTATAACAATTATTTTGAGTAAAATGGTATTAAAATTAGAAATAATGTAATAAAAAATGGCTTTTCTTCTAGTGTAACCTAAGCAACAGATGTTTCAATACTTGTGTATTACATAGCCTACTGCAATATTCTAACATTATTTTTAATTTTTAATACCATTTTTCTCGAAATAATTGTTATACAACTCTATACATTATTTATATCTTTAAAATCAGAAAAAAATCTATCTAATGGACTAAAAAGTTATATAGGGTGCCTTTTAAAACAATATATTTTGATTCTACCGTTTGAAAGCCACTGGTTGAATTTTAGATTTGTTATTACTAATAAATTGGCCACTTATTCTTGATCATTTTTTGTATATAACATTTTTCTCTAAAGTCATTAGTTCGCCAAAAAAAGCTCTGGTTATTTAAAAGAAACATCCGGTATAAGGTTGGCAACACTGCATTTGCATAAAATCGTCGTATAATGGATTACTTTAATGCTGATTTCTGAACTTTTAATGACGATTTTTGTTCACTTCAGTGACAATTTCATATAAAGACTTTGTCGGCAGCAATGTTATACAGTGACGTGTTCGGTTAACAGTGTGAAATTTTGAATAATATAAATTATAATATTCTTATTGTTATAGCGTTATAGACCGAATAGTTTTTACTGAAATTTTGAATGAAATGTTTTATATTTTAATAAAAATTTGCCATAAAAACTTTTACATTAGTCTATACTTTGTACAATATATTCATACTCGTACATTGTTCAAATAATTAGAATGAATGATAGCCGAAAATTTTAGCTCGCATGTGTTGTCAAAATGTTAATGATATCTTCATAAACGCTGTTAGTGTAGAATGCAAATAAGTTATTCTGTCTATTCCATTGCTAAGTTTCCTCCTGTTACACTGGCATATTAAATACTTCCTAAACGATCCATCTTATTAAAATCCGTTAACATAACCTCACTCATCTGTCGTTTCAAATTCAACCCGAAGATATAACTTGAAACTTGGTTATGTTATCGACATGTCCTTGTCTCTTCATTACTGCTGACACAACTTGTAATGCTATAATATAACCCGTGAAGATGGCTGACACTGTAGTTAATCTGCCATATGTCAAGTTGCTCGTAGCCTTTGTATGCATTCGGAATTAACTTATGATCTCAGGTGCCATCATAGGCGAATGGCGAAGCTACGGGGAGTGCCAAGGTGTCCGGACACCACCTAATGTTTCAAACAAATATTAAATGGGTTTTCATGACCTAGCTTGTAAAGACGAAATGTGGACGTTTGTCCTGTTAGGAAGATTTTATTATTTTGCCAATTAATGACAGTTTATGCTTTATTATGCAATTTTCTGGATTTGGAGGGTAACAAGATCAAAACCGTCAAACCGGCTGCATCAACTATTTCTTGCGGTTTTTTTTAAACTGAACATGAACTGAACTAAAGTACTTACAATTATAGAAAACAATTTTCTACAAACTGTTCAAACTGTCAACAAATTTCTGCTTCCATTCAACTGTCAACAAATCTATGTTGTCTTTTGCAACAATTCAAAAACTATTAATGTGACACAGTATAATTTCGAAATTCTTTATTCTTATAAAAATAACTTTTTTTAAAACCGGAGCAAAAGTACTACGAACATTTTCGCGCCAAAAATGAAGCGCGAAAGTTATATTTCCCGGACTAGTCACGAAAACATGTAAACGATTTATTTAAAATTTTATTGAATATTAATATTTATAGTTGTATTTTGTACATTGCAAAACTGACAGTAATTTATTGGTTTTCGTTTATTTACTAAATTTTTTGTCTCACCTTAGAAACGCGAGAAGCGCACTACTAACTACTTACAGAAAATCAGATTTAATTATCATATTTACAACTAATTTTTATTATAAGTAATCAAAGGTTCCAGAAGAAAATTAATACATAAGTCGTCAGTAAAATATCTGTACTTGACTCGGAGCCGTAAAATACATGGCACGAAGTGCCTCGTATTTCAGTATAACTCCTCGTCAGTAATGTACGATTTTCCTGACTCCTATGTACATAACCATTTTCAACTTCGGCCAAGGAAAAAATAATATATGTTCCACTCCATTTTGAACTCCTGAAAATTTCCAAACCCGGAAAACAACTACAACGTATTGTGGCTTTGCTCTAAACTTACAAAGACTGATATTTATTTATTATATTTTTAAACACACCGTAACATAACTTAACCTCACCATTACAGTAGAATCTCGATACAGTGCAATTAATTAATTAATGCAAGGCCATGTCACAGTTAAGTTTGTTCATCATTTCGAATTCTTATGAAATAATTACAACGATATAATTTTAAACGTATTTATTGGTTTTATTTAATTTAATACAAGTTAAATATCAAAATATTAATTTTTAGGTGGTATGTCCTGAAGAACTAGAATGTTAGAAAACTATTTCGTGTGCGTTTTCTTCAGCCCTGATATTTTTAAAAATCCAATACCATAGCGAATTTTAAATATATGTAGCCATCCATTGCTAGCATGAATTGAAGTTTTATCGTAAAATGTTGGCTTTTCTTTAATCATCTCTCCATCAATTGGTGCATGTTATTTTCTTTATTGCACAAACCATTTATAAAGAGCATTTTCCATTTTACGATATACAGCCGATTTTAATGTTTTCTTTTTCCAAGTCCGGTATCCCTTCGTTTTTTTATTGAACTTATTGTCGATTTAGCTACCCCATATTTTCACCATAAAATTGTAGCTGCTCTACCTGCTTTAAATTGTTCCAATATTTCTTTCAATTCAAATATTTTTTTAAAGGTGGCATTATGAATTACAGTAATTTGTATTTTGTAACACACAACAAAACTTCATACGTATTACACTACAGAGAGAAAGTCCCTAAGAATGTATTCAGATCAGCGGAACTACGCGTTGCCCATGAGACCATCAGCGAAGCACTGCGCAGGACTGCTGTGTGTTCACTATATGGAGTTAAGTAAGATGTTAATGTATTTATTTTGGTGTTCATTACATAGTGCGTTCACAATATCGCGACTCTACTGTAGTTCAATTCTAAGTAATATCCGTTGAAGTAGTAAAATTCGTGTTTGGTAATCTTCAAGTTCTCAGCAATTTTTTCGGACAATGTCCGAATTAGGCGTAGAGTGTAACATGTACACCTCAGAGATAATGCAATTTTTCCTTTGGTACATTTTAAGCCTCGGGTTACGTGCTCTGGCTACAAATTTCACCTCTGGATCCATTTCTCTCCTTTACTGAGTCCCGGTATTTGTATTTTAATATCTGGTTAAACTGCCTACTATCTTAACTATCAGTTAAAACAAAAAATATAGCACCGAGTGTTATATTATTGCATAAGTTGTGAAAATTACATATGAGTCAATTTTTCGATGCGACATTTTTTGTTTTAACTGACAGTTAAGTTATTAGATAGTTTAACCAGAGAATAAAATACCGGGCATAAATATTATTATTATATTATGCTAGCTTCACCTATAGTCGCCACCCCGTAAGCCTATAGCTAAGAATTAGGTTGCATTACAGCGTGGCTCTGCGTTTCAAGCTAATCAATTAATATGAATAAAATCCCCAAGGAAATTAACTTTCTTAATTGTATTAATATTTAATATTTTCAAGGGAACTCCAAAGATGACACTTTTGGAGTTTACTGGATGAGTTTCTCGTGATTAATATTGAAACTGGTAAATAACTTTGTAATTTGTTTGTATTCTACGCGTTTCCTTATGTCTTCTTGGTATAACCCTTTGTTCATTTTGTTTAAAGTTCATGGTGACATCTGACATTTTCAAATAAACGACAAAAGTATGTAATATAGTAAAGAATTCTATCACATTGTTATATTATCCAGAACAATTTTTCATTTTGCAGCAAAGAAAATCAGAAAAAAACCTATATACATACATACTTCCGTTTTTGTAGACACCACTCACAAAAAAATATGTAGGTAATAATAACATTTTTTAATGATACATTTTTTTGCAGTTTGTTTTAAAGAACTTCTTTTACAAACATTATCTAGTTTTATTTATTTATTTATTAATGAAGTATTTTTTATAAAATACACATTTTATATACATTCATTTTTACCAAAGAATTTATATAAATAATAATAAAAAATAAATTGGAAATAGTGCATAGTTAGTGCATATAAATTTGTATTTGTATGTTATTATAAAGAAAAATATTGCAAAGAATTAAAAAACATAATACAACGAAAGATATTTGTAGTTCTCGACGAAATATTCTTCAAGCCTTAAACTTATGTAGGTAAATGCGTGATGCGTTGGGTATGTATGATTATAATTGAATAAAACAATGTATTTGTTGGACGAGATTTATTTACAGAAGAGTAAGGTTTAGTGTAGTAAATTAAAGAAAAAACTGTATGAAGGAAAAGGAATAGATGTCTACATGATGAAGGCTAGGATGTTACTCCTCGATAGCTGAATAAATAGCATGCAGCATGCAACACTTGAAGCAATTAGGGAAAAGTTACAGATTTTGAAGTTTAGAATAGAGACATAATTATTTATACATATATACACAAATGAGAACATATTTACAATAGAAGGAACACAATAGAAAACATATTTACATAATTAATTACAATACATGATTATAAATATGTGTGTGTATGTATGTGTGTGTGTGTGTGCACCGGGTGTCCAGTTTTTTTTATGGGCCATAGGAAATGCAATGGTAAAATTTTCATATGGCTATAAATCTTGCCTATTAATTTTAGAACAAAAGTGTAAATACAAGAAATGTTCAGAATTAAAAACTGCATCAAATTCATTGATATAATAAGTTTTAGTGAGATAAACAAAACAAAATAGCCGTTTTTAAGCTTTTTAACAGAGTGCCATGCAAGACAAAATATACAATTCAAATAGTCGTATTCTTTGGCTTTGACAAAAGTTTATTAATTGTATTTAATGTTAATATTGTTCCATTGAATTTTTTCGGCGATGGTAAATGTAACCATGATTACTGTTTAATAAATTAATAAATTAAATAATTATTAAATCTTTATGACAGATGTCATCTGCCAAACTCAAGCACTACAACTATTTAACATTTTGTGCTGGCTCATGGCACTCTGTAAGTAGTTAAAAATTATTACTATTATTTTGCCTCTCTTTCGCAAACGAAACGCATGTAAACAGTAATTCTGGACTTGTTAGATGCAGTTCATGCTTTTTATTTCAAAAAAATCTGTTGTGGCCAGCACAATACCTTCCGTCAATCCTGTATATAATGTATAAATTCCATACATAATTTTTCTTGCAAAAGATTCTAAATTTCCAGTAAAATTATTTCATAAAAAAACTATTCAAATTGCACTTGACACTGACATCTTCTTCTTCTTTAACTTTTCCCATTCGTTAGGGGTCGCTATTTTTGCGTGTCGTTATCATTCAGTTCCTTTTCTCTCAAGTCTTCCGAAATACAGTCTTTCCATCTTATCTTTGGTCTTCCTCTTCCTCTTCAACATCCTATTACTAAACTATTCATTCTTGTTCCAATATAATTCTTCATTTCTCCTCATAACATGTTCAAACCAATATAATCATATTTCTTGTATCTTTCTAGAAACTTGTAATACTAGAGTTATTTTCTTACCTTATCTTTCCGTGTTTTCCCCAACATACTTCTACATCCTCATCTCTGCCACAGTAATTTACTTTTTATTGATACTGACATCTGTCAATTTGAATTATATGAATATATTAATAGTTTAGCATAGCTGGCTGAATTATAAAATTTAATTTCTTTAAAAATCTTTAACTCTGTATCTATTGAATATGAAGTATAAAATGTAATCAAATCGTATAGAGAATCATATATTCTTTAAGTTATAATAACGTGAAATGTCAATAAATCAAATTTAACTGTTAAATCTTCAAATGAGGCTACTTCCGGTTCACCAATTATAACCAAAATCTAATCACTTGTTCTTCTAGATGTAAACTTGAGGAATATGAAAAAAATATAATTTTTGGAATCGTGGTATTGAAGTTATGGGATCCGGAACTTTTGTCACACACACACAGACACACATACATACAGACATCATCGTAAAAATTGTAAAATCGTATTATAGGAACCCTAAAACATGCTTATACACTAAAAACTCATCATTGAATTTTTTGACCAAAGACAATACCTTCCTTACCTAAAGGTGACGGAAGGTAAAAAAGTTTGTTTGATGGAACACTAAGTGTAACACATTACTAAAAGAAGTTGAAATGTAAATCCAAAGATGAAATTTATTTTATAAACGTAGGATTGTTAGGTAAGCAAATAAAAGCTGTGAAAGAAGAAAATAAAAATAGCAACCCGTAACGATTGGGAACAGCTAAAGAAGAAGTTAGTCAAGTTCAATTTGCATGGTTTGTTTATGAAATATTTTTACTGGAAATATAAGACCTTTTGCAAAGAAAATATGTATTGAATACACAGGATTGACGGAAGGTAATGTGCTGGCCGCATCAGATTTTTTCTTTACTAATAAGAGCATTTTATAAAAAATTACTATTATTTACTGTCTTATGCGGGGCGCAATCAGACCATCCTCACGGAGCGGCCCTGATTACGAAGTTGCGAAATAAACACTTCCATAATCAGGGCAGATTGTAATTAATCTACTTAGAGGTTATAATCACCAGGGAAACGAGAGCATTAGCAAGACTAGCCGATATTTACCCATCGACATCGGTATAGTATCGTTACGAATTAGGAAGAGACCAAGAATGTTCGCTAGAGTAGGGGTTACTAATATACCTTTGTTCATTGGGAAATTTGACTCCATAAACTGTAAATGAAGAGTTAACATTGTTACGATGTAGTAATCAATTTGTTAAGTAAATCAGGTGTAAACATACGTTTTCCGCTACGTAAACCGGAGATATTTATTGGAACGCATTTACAAAATGAATTTTCACGGAACACAAGACAATAAATTGATAGAGTAACTGATATTTATGTATACATTGTGTTCCATTACTTTGAAGAGAGAACATCAATGACATTTCAATAAAAGCAAATGTAACATGATAAGATTACTGATGCACAAAAATAATAAATATTTAAGAGAAACATATCGGTGGTGAAAATGATTGGGCAGAAGACTCACGTCATCAACCTGAAAAATACCTTATGAAAAGAAATATAACTTGTAGAAATTATTAGTTGTTATTTATTTTTAAATAAAGAAGAAAATGTATACTAGTATTAAAGAAACGTATATATTAATGAATTTACAATTATTTCCAAGTCAATCCTTATTCCTTTTTCGGAATATAAAATTATTTGACATAATATGGTCATTCTCAGTAGTGCCAACGTATGGTACGAAAATAAACTACAATTATTTCAAATAATTTTATATTCCGTAAAAGGAATAACGATTGACTTAGAAATAATTATAAATATCATTAATATATACATTACTTAATACTAGTACTTTTTTTCTTCTTCTTTTAAAAATAAATAACACCCAAAAATTTCTACAAGTTATATTTTATTTTATAAGGTTTTTTCAGGTGGTTGACGTGAGTCTTCTGTCTATTCATTTTCACTATACGTAAAGTGTGTTTATATTATTACAGTGTCTGAGCGAGTTAGTGCATATCAACTACACAGAAGAAAATTAATTAGCTATACCTACTAACCAAATTGTAGTAAAATTTACCAAAAAAAAATCCTTTCTTTTCAGTCTACTAATGTGATTCATTATGATTGATTTAGTTAATTTTTTTAAAATTTGTAATAAAATTAAATACAAAAATAGATGAAAAGACTACAGTTATATCGATCTAGTTTCTATCAGTCGCCTAATAGTACGATTTTTGCTAGAAAATAGCCATCTCTTCTCTAGTAATTCTTCCGTAATTTTTTTCTGTCAATTTTTGAAATGAACCCTATATGATATTTGCTTAAGTGCGGTGCCATTATTCGAAATAATATCTAGATAATTGGGCAAATTTATGACATGTTACAACTAAAGCTGGATTCAGAGATTGCGTAGTAAACATAGCATAGAATAGCACAGAAAAACATAGAAAATGAACATACGGTAAAACATGTACTGATTCAGAGTTACAGACATAGCATAGCACAACACAGCATAACATGGGGAATTGGCCATATTTTATTTCGAAGCTATGTTTTGCCATGTTCGGCCATGTGCGCTATGTTTCGTGAGTATTCGTAGTTACACCACGCCTATTTCTACAGCGCGTTAATGTTGACAACTTGCTGACATTTGTTTTGAAGTTTGGTTAAGACAACTTTTAAGTTATTTTGTATTGCAGTTGTGTTTATTATAATTATTTAAGGAGTGACAGCTAAATAAAAATTGTGAAATCAGCAACAAATACTGACATGAAGTTATCTATATACAACAATTCTATGTTTTCTGTACAATCTCTGAATTGGTTTTAAGTTTCTATGTTTTCCTGTGTTGTGTATTCCTATGCTGTGTTTACTACGCAATCTATGAATCCAGCTTAACTCAAAATGTCACTAACAGTTATATTTGTTTCTATAATGGCGTACTTTGTTTTAAGCTGATTAAAAAATTATCAACATGTAATAGTAGATTTAAATGGCAAATTTAGAAAATTGCTATTCACATGTTCTTCTATAAAATGTTTGAAATTTAGTAGGAATACTTTTCAATCTTTTGTCTGCAAGAGATAAAAATTGAAAATCGATATCTCAATGTACAAGGAGTTATGGAGTTTCAAACAGGATTTGTTTTTAATAGCCACCCGGTATTTTATAAAATAAAAATGTAGCACCAACTGATGTCTAACTAGCAGTTATACGTCAGCGATAAAAAACTGCGGCTCGGTGAATCTGGCTAAGAAGGGCGAGCGGCGAACGCTGTATACGAGCCCATAGAAACGATACATCAGTACCTACCATAAGAAATTAATTTTTAAGTTGTACTACTTTTTGGGTAAAGATATTAAAGAATTTTTCCAGCCTCGTCGCTAAAGCTTTACTTTAGGCCGTTTCACACGATTCGGCGCCGTACATAAAATTCCCACTTCTGTTTATGAGTATGTTCATACGTTACGAACGATGCCGTCTACGGCCGCCGTTGTTCCAACGGCGCCCATTTCAATCCAGCACGGTAATTTGCCGTTCACGGCGTTAAAAGTGCATGAAGTTAAAAGCGTGCATTCATACTTGCCGGAATTTTGCCGTCCGCCGGACAAATATTTCAATATTTTATTACTGTTATTTAGTGAAGTAGTCTATGAATGTGATTCATATTTCGATGATATTGACTGATGCATAACATACATGCCACTTTTCATAAAATATACACTTACTTTATACTGGTAAAATCAACCATAAGTTTTACAAAGCACGCACTAATAATAAAGTTTACAAAATAGAAAATTGTGGACGTTGAGAATTTGATTAACAAGAGTAAAACAACTCTCACTGTCCCTGTCAGTCGGATCATGTTAAAACGGCCTTAGTTTCACTTTTAAACTGAAAAACATATGTAGTATGATATGTAAATAAAAATTTCATGTATAAAACATACCATTATAACAATATTTAGAACTAATACAAAACGAACATCCAAACAAAGCTTTGAAAATAGTTGTTCTTTGAGTAAAATATCAACAAACAACTACAACTTGAGTTCTTTCTATTCCTTTATTTCTAATTTCAGTATTTCCTCTGCTACGTCAACAATGCAATCTTAACCTTTGATTTAAACTCCGTCTGCATGAACTATTCGAGTGATGCTTAAACTAGGATTTATAAATAAACCAAAGGGCGTACAAATAAAATTTATCGCGGTTTCTATTTTGCATATCGCGTATATGTTGAAACAGTTGAAACAGAACCAATTTATTCCCTTGTTTTCCAATTTTTTTAAAGTGTTACTACAACTTTTTTATATTAGAAAGTTTGTCAGGCATTGTTCCATTTTAAATTTAATTAAAACTTTAGCTTTTTACTTAGAATTTGATATTGGAATAGTAATACAAGAGAATGTGTTTAATTAAAATCTTAATGTTAGTTTTTAAGTGTTTGAATAGAGAAGAACAACTGTTAACTGTTTCTGCAATCATCGGTTTTTACATAATAATAAAAATTCAAAAATGTTTATAATTTAGAATAACATTTTGATTTATGTTTCTAAACACAAAAATGTCATATATACTATATTTATATGCAGGTTTGAAGACGATTTCAGTTTTCAGTCAAAATTATGCGAAACTGATTACATGCAATTTTCAAAACAGGTTTACAGATTGATTTCAAAACAATTTCGGCGCATGCGCATTTGGCTAATATGTAACAGGTCCTCTTCACTCCAAATACTTTGCTTTGCCATTATACCAATTATTTTTTACTTGTACTAAAACTACACAACTATGTCAGTTTAATTGTAGGTTAGTTATAGCAAACAGTAGAAACGTTATGCTATGTACGCATGCGTAATGAGCCAGTTTCATATATATATTTTTTAAAAAGCAGTATATATTTAGATTTTTTATAGTATTAACAAAATAATATTTTGTTGTCATTTTCGTAAGTAATTAAATAAAAATATTGCCGCAGCACATTACCTCTGCCTAATCATTTCCACCATACCCATTGCTGGGTGTGCCAATCTGCTTTGTAGACAGATATCAGTAATGATGAAATATTTGTACCGTGCGGGCACTCAATGCTGGCGCGGAGAGTGCAAAATTTCGTATCTCTTATAGTTCTCGAGATTCCCATGCCGGGCGCTTTTTTGAGACACCGGACAAAATGATGAATTTACTACTGGCTATGATTCAGCCTCGTATTTGTTAAAAATTGATTTATTGCAGTCTACAAAATAAAAAAAAACTTTCTTTGGCATTTCATTTCAAAATAACACTGAAAAAATTCTCGGTATAAATTAGGAATTTCCCTACATTACGCAAATATCATTTTAAATATTTTTAGATAACTATTTTCACGAGAGTTCGCGGACATTGTAGGCGTTATCTGAAAATAATTTAAAAAGGAAACACAGAGATAAAACCAGGAAAACGAGTAAAAGTCAATTTCCGGTCAACAAATTTAATGGAAATTCAATAACAATTTCTGATTAAAAATTGAGACGAGTGAAACAGAATATTCATTCCTTCACGAGAAATTTTTTTTTTTTTTGTATAACTAATGAATGCCAAGAAGTCATTTCAAGGTATAAGATTCCAGATTTCAAAATAAAATAGCAATTTAATTATTCAGATTCTTTTACGAACGCGCTGAAGTTGTTAACACAGAGATACAAATTGTTACGTAACTTTTCTCATAAAAATCGTGTCAATCTTGTTATGTACGAATTTTCTTCAATTTTCAAGTATTCACTACTACTAGAACAAATATAAGGAAGAAGAAAAATATAAAATATTGAAAAAATTGATTACATTAGTTTTCTAATTTGAAAATCGCAGTTCAAATTTTACAATTTACACACATTTTTTCACAATTTAGTCATTTATGTATATATTGAAGAATAAATGTCTGGTTAGGTAACCAAGGAATAAACTAACTTCACATTTCACCAACCAAATTTTAACCAGGGTATATCTGTATTAAAAATTATTTTTAGGTAAATTGTATACAATTAGTCACAAATTTTAATAGAACTATATATGACTGTTTCAATTATAACAAAGTAAATTATATTATTTATAAAAAATCTGATGTGGCCAGCACAATACCTTCCGTCAATCTTGTGTATTATGTACAAATTCCATACATAAATTTTCTTGCAAAAGATTATAAATTTTTGGTATTATGTGATTCCCTTTCTCGACAACTGAATTCCATACTCCTGATAACAAACAAACCACATGAAATAAGAAAATTATGAAATTTTGATTGAAAAATTATAACACTTGTCAGTTATGGACATAATTAATTGCTGTCATTTTGACACGGGTCAAAGTATGTTACTGCACGCGTCCCATACATAAATTTTCTTGCAAAAGATCCTATATTTCCAGTAAAGTTATTTCATTAACAAACTATGCAAATTGCACTTGACACTGACATCTTCTTCTTCTTCTTCTTTAGTTTTTCCCATTCGTTAGGGGGTCGCTATTTTTTATTTTCTTCTTCCACTCATTTTTGTTTTGCGTGTCGTCCTCATTCAGTTCCTTTTCTCTCAAGTCTTCTACAATACAGTCTTTTCATCTTATATTTGGTCTTCCTATGTTTCTTCCACCTTCTATTAATATATTCGTCTCTCCTCATGACATGTTCAAACCAATATGTAATCGTCTCTCTTATATCTAGAAACTTCTAACACTAGAGTTACTTCCCTTATTCTTTCATTGATTTCATTTTATTGATACTGACATCTGTCAATTTGAATTACCTGAATATATTAGCAGTTTCCAGTTATTCTTCTTTAACTCTATATCTGTTGAATATCAAATATAAAATGCAATCAAATCGTATAGACAATAATATATTCTTTAAGCTATAATAACATTTAACTGCTTTTTCAAGAAAAACTGTTAAAATCTTCAAATGAGGGTACTTCCGGTTGACCAATTATAACCAAAATCTAAACAGGTCTGCATGATTGTAAGGAAGAGGAATACGCAAGAATTGTAATTTTTGGAATTCTAGTATTGAAGATATCGTGCCCGAAAACGCGGTCACACATACACACATACACACACACACACACACACATACACACACACACACACATACACACACACACACACACACATACAGACATCATCGTAAAAATAGTAAAATCGTATTGTAAAGACCCTAAAACGTGCTTATTCAATGAAAACTCACCACTGAATTTTTTGACCAAAGACAATACTTTCCTTACCTAGAGGTGACGGAAGGTAAAAATATACGAACTGTCAATGAACTGTTATCTATCTGTCATACAATATAGTACATCTGTCAAATATTTATTAGCATCAAAATCGAGGGGATCAATTTAACCGTGTCATTTATACAAATAAAGATCTTTAATTATGTCGTATTTATTTCTCTGGTTATTTTAAACTTAGAATATATGATTTAACTGTGGTCGGTGTGAAAAGACGTGTAAATACAAGATCACTGAAAAAATAGGAATAAATGCTTATTTTAAGTTAAAGGCGCACTAAATATCGGTTCATATTTTTTAAAGTAAATTAAATTAATATAGTTATTAGTTTTATAAAATTATAAAACTGTAATGCATTATCAGTTTATTTATGACATAATTTCCTTCTTTATTTGAAGCACTATGTTAACGTTTATCAACGATTTAAAATATACTGATTATGCTACTTGTCATTGTTTTTGACATTCTCATTGATGCGTGTTTCCTTGAATATATGCTAGATGCGCTATGTGACCCTATTTTGGCCTGCTTTTATTTTATTTTAAAGAAAAGAATAAATTTTATGGTTTATTTCAGTACTTCAGTACATTGATACATAAATAACTATTTTCTTCAATATTCATATTATGCTACTGTGCACACACTATAGAAGATATTCATTTTCTTATTAGTACAATAATGTTGTTCATTACTATACTAGTAAAAAAAATGTTAGCTTCTTAGTTCATCGCTGGCGGCAGCAGTCGTCACAGCAACACAGACCATATTGAAAATTGTTTACCCAACTTGCCTGGATTCAACACAAAAAAAACCGCTTTCTACTCCTAATAATATAATATACTTTTTTTTAGATAATTTCATTATGCATAAATATTATCAATTATAGTTTTAACTAATTTAAATATACTGCCTCATCCTGTAATGAATATAACAAACTTTTTAAAAAATAAAATATGCAAAAAAGGATGTAATCATATAACAGACGCCAGACAATTGCCCACGGAATATAAAGAAGAACAAGAGAGAGAAAAGAGAATAGCTTGACTCGTAGAAATAGACAAATAACATCTTTTTTCGAGTATGTTCATAACGTCAAATATATTTATAAATTTCAATTACTTGCATATTTCTGTGACAAATGATTCTATTTGTTATCTTTGCACAAACATATTCATTTATCTTTCTTGCATGTCATCCGTTGAGCCCAAGAGTGTATTTTATCATTATCGCAATAACGGAAAACGGAATACGTATAATAATATGCCATAACTCCCGATGCCATGGTTGAGTACGCTACGCGTCGCGTGTATAGATATAATAACTTATGATCCGCATTGAAGCTCCACCGGAACCTATTTCTCAGCCAGTGTCTGCAAGCTACAGATACGATTTTATGCTCGCATGTTCGCGGTATTGTCGTCTGAATAACTTCATTTCGGAGACGGTTAAATCATAATCACCCAAGCACCACTGCACTTGCTGTCGTCTTAAGTTAAGAAGTTTAGTCTGGGTTTTGTTGTTATCCCCAACAAAAAAACTATTAGTAAAATTGTAAGCGAGGCTAAGTGAATCGGAATACAAGATTCCAACTATGAAACACATATAAAATATACATATGCACATATATTCTTTTTACCCTCCGTCACCTTTAGCTAAGGAAGGTATTATCTTTGGTCAAAAAATTCAATGATGAGTTTTTAGTGCATAAGTATACGATTTTACCATTTTTACGATGATGTCTGTATGTATGTATGTATGTATGTATGTATGTATGTATGTATGTATGTATGTATGTATGTATGTATGTATGTATGTATGTATGTGTGTGTGTGTGTGTGTGTGTGTGTGTGTGTGTGTGTATGTGTGTCTGTGTGTGTGTGTGACGAAAGTTTCGGATCGCATAACTTCAATATCACGATTCCAAAAGTTATAATTTTTTCATATTTCTCAAGTTTACATCCAGAAGAACAAGTAAATGATTAGATTTTGGTTATAAATGGTCAACCGGAAGTACCCTCATTTGAAAATTTTAACAGTTATTCTTGAAAAAACGCAGTTAAATATCATTTATTGACATATAACGTTATTATAACTTGAAGAATATATTATTCTCTATACGATTTGATCGCATTTTATACTTCATATTCAATAGATACAGAGTTAAAGAATTATAAAGATATTAAATTTCATAAATTAGCCAGATATGCTAACCATTGAAATTGCTAATATATTCAGATAATACAAATTGACAGATGTCAGTATCAATAGGTGCGTTCAATGAAGTAAGCAGTTCAAGCAAATGCTAGGTAAGCAAACGAGACTTGTTGCTTAGTACATTGAAAGATTTGCTAGCTATATGACGAACTGATATTCACAAATATCATCGAGAAAGTTATACAGTTGTCAAATAAAACATGTGTATATCTCATATCCTTTTTATTGGTCTGGAAAGTTATACAAAATGAATTTTTAGATAGATACAGTTATTTGCAGATAGCGGAATTCATTTTGAACATTTTTTTAGGTCTAAGAAAATATTTCAAATTTAACAATGTTATGAACATTCATCATAAAACTTTTAAAACCTTATTGACATGTAATTGATATAATCACACCATAAAATGAGATTGAAACAGTACAAGTTAAATTCATGTATGTATAATTAGCATTTCTCGCCATTATATTTCATAAGTTAGCAAGACAAGCGAGAAATTTGGCGCTTGGATTGCTTGCGAGCAAATCAAGCAAATGCTAGGCTAGCAAAGTCGTTCAACAAATTTTACTTCCGATTGCTTGTTTTCCTGGGGCTTATTGAACGCACCTAATGAAAAGTAATTGAATGTACCAGAGATTAGGATGTTGAGATAGATGTTGGGGAAGACACGGAAAGATACGGTAAGTAATGAAAGAATAAGGGAAATAACTCTAATGTTAGAAGTTTCTAGAAAGATACAAGAGAGACGATTACATTGCTTTAAACATGTCATGAAGAGAAATGGAGAATATATTGGAAAAAGAAAGAATAGCTTAGAAATAGAAGGTTGAAGAAACAGAGGAAGACCAAAGATAAGTTGGAAGGACTGTATTGCGGAAGACTTGAGAGAGAAGGAACTGAATAAGAACGATACGCAAAACAGAAATGAGTGGAAGAAGAATATAAAAAATAGCGGCCCGTAACGAATGGGAAAAGCTAAAGAAGAAGAAAAAGATGTCGGTGTCAAGTGCAATTTGCATAGTTTGTTTATGAAATAATTTTACTGGAAATTTAGAATCTTTTGCAAGAAAATTTATGTATGGAATTTATACATAATACCATTATAATACAAAGGATTGACGGGATGTATTGTACTGGTCACATCAGATTTTTACTCATTATTACTGAACAGTACAACTCTAAAAAGTTAGTTTTGAGATAATTAAAAGAAACGTAATAGATTTATAATAAATGACGATACGACTTTAGTATGTATAGAATACTTTCTTAAGGTAGTTGGCTCTAGGGTACCTCTATTCTATATTCATACGTAATATAACAAGTGATATGATTATCATCGATGATATTCTCGAGTGAAACCGAGCTGCAGATTTCACGAGTCCGAAGGACGAGTTGAAATATGCTGCTTCGGTTTCACGAGCAATATCTTCGATTATTAATCATATCACGAGCTTATATTTAATGAGAGAATATAATGAATTTTTGCAATCTAACCTAACCTAACTTTTGATATACATATTCATATTGTATTAAAACATGGTACTTACGAGTTTTATTTAATATTTAGGAGTTATTAACTGTCAATGTCATAAATAAAGAAAACAAATCCCTTAGTAACGACTATAAATACGGTGATAATTTCCTTGTTTTTTATCAACCCTGTGATATACATGTAGATTCTGAATGTTGATTGGCGGAAAACATGTCACGTGACTAAGGAATTATATTCTCATAGATATATACGAGAGTCATGCTAGAATTATTGGGAACAAGACACAGAGTACGTATGTAAGGTATTTTTTAGAATTTACTTTTAAATATGTTCAAATTAGTTATCTTGAACAATAATATACTTCACCATTCTTTCCTTGCACATCTTAAAAACTTCCAACCAATCTTCTACTGAAATAGTTGATTCTAATTTAACTTTCGCAAATTAGTTTTGAATGACAGACAACGGTTTAAAAAAATTGGTTAGTATTTTCTTTACATTTATAGCCAGTAGTTTGAAAAATAAACGGTCAGTGAATATGAATATTTCTTTAAGTTGAATTATTAAACGTAAAAAGATATTACATTGAACATTGTAGTAGTTTTCAAATACTTTGAAAACATTTACTATAATCTGTAACTATGGGCATTTTAAATTAAATTTTTCTTCATATACATATTTCAATAAAACAAATTGTAACAATTTCACAGCGGTATTAATTTTCATGGAATTCTGCGAAACATATTTCTTCGGTTAGTTACAAAGAATTCTTATTATAGAACTAAAAAGTACGTAAAATTAAAACTAGAATAGCAGAATTAAAACAATTATTCGCCTGGTTGAACTCCCCTGTTTTATTAAAAATTCTTTGCAAATTTTTCGAAATAAAAATGAATGAAAGTTTTAACGACGTACAGAACTTTTTACATCTTACATTTAATGAAAACATTTCTTAAGAATACGTACATACTTGCAAAATCTATAAATAAAAAAGTGAGGTTACGAATCGTACTCTTTTAAGAATAAATTTATTCTTTTTGACGTGACCCAATGAGCGGACTCTTACTTTTAACCGATCGACGAGACAAAGTTTTACAATACAATCACAGTCGACCTTATTTTTCAAGAGAACAGTTAAAATGAATTAATGATTATAATTAGCAAATTAAAGAATAAATTTCAAAAACAGGTTATTTATGTGTAGTTATTTCCCATTTATAACGACCATGATTACAAATATACAAAGACTATTTCTCTTATCTAACATTTTTACCAGCATCACCTTTAGGTAATGAAGGTATTGTCTTTGGTCAAAAAATTCAATGATGAGTTTTTAGTAAATAAGCTCGTTTTAGGGTCCATATAATACGATTTTACCATTTTTACGATGATGTCTGGATGTATGTATGTATGTATGTGTGTCTGTGTGTGTGTGTGTGTGTGTGTGTATGTATGTGAGTGTATGTGTGTGTGTGTGTGTGTGTGTGTGTGTGTGTGTGTGTGTGTGTGTGACGAAAGTTTAGGATCGCATTACCACGATTCCAAAAATTATAATTTTTTCGTTTTCCTCAAGTTTACATCCAGAAGAAGAGGTGACTAGATTTTGGTTATAATTGGTCAACCGGAAGTATCCTCATTTGAAGATTTTAACAGTTTTTCTTAAAAAAACACAATTAAATATCATTTATTGACAAAAAATCTTTCAGAATTCATAACTCAATTGATACAACCTTTTTAGTTTTATTGTTTATTGTCATAAAAACCGACGTTTCCACAGCAGTTGCAGAACATCCCCTGGAAGAATTCCACCGTATAAAATTCGAAGAAACAAAAATACTAGCGACACCAACACACCTAAATAACAGGTTAATCAGAGAAGCCATTGAGATTTTCAAAACCAAGAATAATAATCTCGCTCATTGTGATGGTTTAGATCTTAGTCGAGCATGGCCTCCTATATTAAATATGTTGTAATTTGTCATCATGGTTACCTGTTTTTGTTATTATTTATGTATATATTTGTTCTTTGTTGCTTACTCCCTGAAGAAGGCAATAGTTCATGCTGCCTAAACGTCATTTTTTATTACAATAAACAGAAATAAAACTAAAAAGGTTGTATCACTTTAATTGAATCACTTATTGACATTAAACGTTATTATAACTTACAAATTATATTATTCTCTATACAATTTGATTGAATTTTATACTTCATAATCAATAGATACAGAATTTCATGAATGAATAGCTTAGTAATAGAAGCTTGAAGAAACAGAGGAAGACCAGAGATAAGATGGAAGGACTGTATTGCGGTAGACTTAAGAGAAAAGGAACTGAATGAGACACGCAAAACAGAAATAAGTGGAAGAAGACAATAAGAAATAGCGACCCCTAACGAATGGGAAAAGCTAAAGAAGGAGAAGAAGATGTCAGTGTCGAGTGCAATTTTCATAGTTTGTTTATAAAATAATTTTACTGGAAATTTATAATCTTTTGCAAGAAAATTTATGATGGAATTTATACATAATACACAGGATTGACGGAAGGTATTGTGCTGGCGACATCAGAATTTTTGTCAAATAAGATAAGCTGAATTATTATTATATATTTTTTAAAATCATAATGACATCACCAATTCTTGTAGGTACCTACTCGTGTTTTATGTTTTATGTGCTCTACTCTCACTCTGTAATTGGGACTTTTGTCCTGTTGAGTGAGTAACATAAATAAATAAAAATAAATAAATAATTGATCAAATAAAAACATTTTACTTCTCTGTCGACTTCTGCATCTTTCGTCTGTAGTCAGCAAACTGGCGCCTATCTGAAACAAATCGTTCCAAATAAAATTAAACCCTACTCTATTTCTGGTTAACTTTTGCGCAAATAACTGGTGGAAATAAGCGTCGCCTTTAATATTGTAATTAGATAGTGATCTCATATGTATATTTATTTTATAATGATAGCGTAAGCAACAAGAACAAGTCCCAATTATAGCACAGCACTAATTTACAGGCACAAAAATAATAATACAAAAGTTGTATTGTACAATTTTAAACAAATTTTATATTAGAAAGTAAGTAATTTACTTAACACATGTATAAAGTATGAATATAATATAGTTACAAATTAATCGTCAAATTGTGGTTATTAACAATTCTTTTAAATTTAAATAAATTGCAAAAAAATATATCTATTTCATAAATATGTAACAATAAATTATTGTAGAATATAGATAATCTAATTATAGGTGAATTAATTTCAAAATTAGTTTTAATATTTTAATAAAGAACAAGTTAGATGACTAAGTTAATGAACAGGTATTCTTATGTGGATTTTGCCATTGAGAAATGGGCTATTGAAGCAGTTATTAAAATTTTTGTACGAAAATATCAGATCTAGAACTATGCATACATATATTTTGTAACGTTATGAAGTTGGTGTGGTTTTCGGGAAATTTCCAATTAAAGTAAGATATAAATTTTCTTTGCACCCGTTCAGTTCTACTAATAATTCAGATTTACATACTGAAAAACTACATGCTTATCAACCCGGATTATAAGTAATTAGACTAACAAATAAATAAAATAGATGAGTACGAAAAAAAAAAATATGTCTATGTAGAAGCCACTGACAAAAATTCATTCTGCGAACATTGTTATTCTCTATTCGATTTAATTATATATTTTTTCTTCATATTCAATGAATTTAGAGATAAATAATTATATAAAAATATCTTGCAAACTATTACTGCTAAAAGCTACACCATGGATACAGAATTTTCAAATATTACTAATTAACAGATGTCAGTATCGAATAAAATTTACATATCTTTGTGAAATGATTTTATAGGAAATATAAAAATGTAAAATAATTTAAGGTGGAAAAAACAAATCACATAAGGTAATACAACAGATTATAGCCATACGCCAATTCTGCAGATTATTTTGTTAGGAGTAATTCAGTTCAGTTCAGTACGAGGTAAGATCAGTTCATTTCTCTACTAAAAATAAAACGCCCATAGAATAGTTTACAAAAAAAATCCATGTGGAATTTATACAAAATACGTAGAATTGACGAACGGTATTGTGCTGGCCACATCAGATTTTTAAAATAAATTTCAGGATGTAAATGTAGATGTTCCTACCATACGACTTACTTGTCTAATACTTATATTGAGATTTTAATTAATCAATTCCAAAATTCCTTCATCACGAACAACAGCGTTGGCATCAGGATTCCTGCCAAAGATCCCAAGTGTTTTGCTGGAAGGTTCCAAATTCGTATACATGTGGTATAGTTTGGTTAACATTATTTGGCAATTGACTTGACTTGCTAATGGAAAATGCTGGTTCTTCTCAGCAGGTTTTAAGCCTAATTGTGTTCAGGAGCGGAATTATAGTAATTTTTGCATTTTCTTTCTCGAGATTGAATTTCGGTTGTTTTTAGCAACGTAATCTTTTCAATACAGTTGTTTCTCAGAAAACTATTGAGTAGGAAAATTTTATAAATACCATTTTAGTTGTTCTCTAGAACGACATTTTAAACTCATTAGTTCAACAGCATTGTCGCAATGAACATTGAAAATGTTGCAACCGCGAATCAAAAACGCAAACATTTATCAGACGATGCAAAACAAATAGTTCTGAATGTGTTTAACTTTTGAAAAAGTAACGATAACGAGAGTGCGCCAATATCAAAAACTGCAGAAATGACTAAAGTGCCTTGTACTACAGTTAGAAGGATAATTAGTGAAGGTGTACCTCTCAAAAAACACAGAAATGATGCTGGTAATTTTTTGTCAGCAAGTGTTTATATTGTAAACGTATCAAAATAAAATAAGTATTTGGTTTTCTGCAAAATTTCTTCTCTTTTTGTTATTATTTGCATCCCTTTATGTAAAACTCAAGTGAACAAAATATTATTAAATACTACCCTGGTAAGTATGGTCTCATAAATTTCTTTAATCCTCTTGCGGAATACCTGCTGAGAAGCCAATCGCCAAATAATTTTAATCAAACTATATACATACGTCTAACTAAAACTAAAATAATTACCCCTTAACCTTAAAATAATAATGTAAGCTATAAGCTAAATACGTATTTCGAGAACTAAGTTCTCATCATCAGTAGAACAAAAACAAAAGTTTAAGCAAAGTAGTTAAGATTACTCAACATGTAAACCATGCCAGAGGTCTAACAACCTGAACAAACAAGGGAGAGAACTGGGATTATATAGGGATAGGAGTCACAGGTGAATGAATACCAATTATAAACCAAGATATAACGTCCAATGAAATTTATGATTTAAAACGGCCTATAAAATTTTAGTTTATATTAAATCGAATAATTTAGAATTTGGTATGGGACCGAGATCTGCGTTCATCAAGTTATTTTTAAATTTATTTATTATTAAGCTTTCGTATGCATCTAAATATCTATCATTATTAATATGTTTTAGAAGTTTAATATTAGAATTGTTAATTTTGTGATTATTAATGAACATATGTTGAGCCACGCTATCCCTATATAATCCCAGTTCTCTCCCTTGTTTGTTCAGAGTTAGACCTCTGGCATGGTTTACATGTTGAGTAATCTTAACTACTCTGCTTAAACTTTTGTTTTTGTTCTACTGATGATGAGAACTTATTTCTCGAAATACGTATTTACTTATAGCTTATATTATTATTTTAAGGTTAAGGGGTAATTGTTTTAGTTTTAGTTATAATTTAACCTTAGACTCCTCCTATTATTATAATATATATACGTCTATTAAGAAATAACTCTCTGTGCCGTCTTGTAGCAGCACAAATATTTTGTAATGTCTCGCCATAAACCATATGCATGTCTGCATACTCTTGATTGGTGAAGGTAAATGGCATTTTGAAAATATCAAAAAAACAGAATATAAATTGTACGTTTCGTTTAACGTCAGTTTTGACAATCACCATTTTTTTCGGAGAATATATTAATTTTTATTTTTTACAAAATTTTGAACTATGACATATGATTGATCAGGTTTAAAGAATGTTAAACAAAAATTATTGCCAGATTTACTATCTATGGGGTCAGTTCTACCATAGGTTAAACGTTGTATATTTCTTACATAACATCCTGTATATTTGATAATGAGACCAACAAATTGATGCGAATTCAGGCTGCGATCGGACTAGACTCTAGAGTATAATATAGATTAACAAATGTTTTGTAATTACCAAAAAGAAAATAATAAATAAATAAATAGTTAAAACTGTAGATCACAGAGTGAAATTCGTCAAAATATAAAAACTATGTTGGATGTGTATGAATTCAATGGATGTAACAAAGAAAACAATTTTTTTTGAAAATGTAACTATAACACATTTACTAAAGTTAACAGATAAGGACTAACTTTTGAGGTTAGTCCTTATCTGTAACACATCCAACATAGTTTTTATATATTGACGAATTTCACTCTGTGATCTACAGTTTTAACTATTTATTTATTTATTATTTTAAATGTCCGCCTGTTAATGTATGTTTTTTTGTATCCACATGTGTAAATGTTTTTTCAACTGTCAATTCTAGCCCTGAAGAAGACTATAGTATAGTCGAAACGTCGGCCTGAATAAATTTTATTATTGACTGCTAGTCCGAATACACAGTTTCTACCTGTTTCCATCTCCATAAAATTTGAAAATTCACGGAATTACAATTTAATAGTATAGCCATGGAATTAGAAACAAGAGACGAATAAAAGCGTAACGTTTTATTACGTCAGTGTCAGTATAATGATTATCAAAACAAATACTAACAATTTGACGTAAAAAACATTACGTTTTTGTTCGTCTCCTGTTTCTAATTCCATGGCTAATACTATTAAATTGTAATTCCGTGAATTTTCAAATTTTATTTCTGCAGTTACGAAGTAGCCTAAATATTTATTTTTTATTGATTCGGATGTAGAAATTTTTGCTTTACAACATCCATTTGAAACTTTTTGTCTAAAATAATTAGGAGAGCAATACCCACGGAAAAACTGATTTCCCATGTTAAACGCCTATGTTTCACTTTCCGTGATACACCCTGTAGGTACAAGAGGCTTTAAATTGCAATTATATAACGTCAGTTAAATATATTGTTTAAGTAAAAATTAATTAATACGCAGTATGTATTACAGCTAGGTCAAAGTATTTTTGTATCCAATGAATAGCCTCTGGGGTGAGTGTAATAAAATTATTAATGGCACTGAAAAAAGCTCTAGTTGAACATTCTTGAAGGATCTGTTGGATTGTTTGGGCTTCTGCACCACAATCACAGTTGGGGTTCTCACGCATACCCCACTTGTGTAATGATGTCCCACATCCACCGTGTCCTGTTCGCAGACTGTTGAATGTAATCCATGTTCTTCTGTCAAGTAAAAAGTACCAGGTTTCGCCCATATCCTTCTGCTAATTCGTTAACCAGTCTTCAGAACCATTCTAGTTTCTATCGACTAGCTGTTGAGCAGTTTTGACTGGGGGTTTCCTGCATCGGAGTCTGCTGAATGGTATAATGTCTTCGTCGATTGGTAGATTTGCGTTATTATGAATCTTTTTGAATTCACAGACCAGGATGTTTTGTCTGATTTCTGCAGATATTAGGGGATTGTATATAACTTAGAACTGGAAGCCATTTAATGGGAGTGCCCTTTATACATCCCCAGATTATACGCATAGTTTGGTGGAGGCCTGTATCAACTTTGTATGGAAACTGTTCACCCACACCGAGGCGTAGTATTTTGCAGCCGAATACACCAAACTCAAGGCTGAGATACGAAGCGTCGTTGCGTCTGCTCCCCATGTTGAACCGGTAAACTTAAATAAGATGTTGTTAGGAGTACGTAGTTTTGCTGCTAGTTTTGTTACATGTTTGTTATAAGAGAGAGTTTGGTCCAGGATTATTCCTAAATAGTTTGGGTTTGGGTTGAAAGGTAGTATTACACCGTTGAGAGTTACATTTAAAAGAATAATTATCACCAAGAATTTCATGGTTATAAACAGAGGAGTTTAAAAATGTTTCAGTTAAAAATAAAATTTCAAAATCACATGTAGTGGAATTTACTTTGATATGTGTTTTAGTTCTCAAACCGCGTACGTTCTGATAATATAGACTTACAAACATGAGGGACAGGAAATAAATTCTGTGTAGAAGTAAAAAATCATTATTATAGTTTTATAAAATCCGCTTCAGATGAAATAGTGACTGTTTTCGAGTTATCCGATTTACTTTAAAGAATTTTACCATTTTTCGTCCACACGAATTAAAAATTCTTTTCACGCAGTTGATCACGAGCTAATTTGGATAGAGCAGCGTTTTAGTGGCGACACTACTGGATTTAACCGCAGTCATGAACATATCCTTCATACCCCGCGAGATGAATTTTACTATTATACTTTGGGATGATTGACGTTTGCTCTATTTAAATGTGGAACGCGACGTATGGCATCAATATCAGTAAGTTTAAGATCAATATTTGTTGATTTAGTTATATTTATAACAATATCATTGACATTTTCATTTCTCATCTCCGGAATATTTTGTACAATACATTAATTCTGGGATATTACTCCAATTCATTTATTTTATTATTTAATGAAGCTACACTTAATTTTAGTTCGGAATCTGTTGCCTGGATTGTATCAATGTCTTTTACTTAATAACTTTTAATTCTTAGAATAGGTTAGAATTTGAGAAATCGTTTATCCAACTCACATATATGCACGCACACACACACACATACACACTCACACACGCGCACACACACACACACACACACACACACACATACATACAGGGTGGTGGCAGGTGCACCCGAACATAGGACTTTAACATGTAAAATCAGATTTCCCTAATTGTAATTGTATTTTTGTTATGAACATTTTTTATATAATGGAGCTATATTGATACACGAGATTATGTATAAATAAACATTTATTTCAGTTCTTTAATATGAAAGGTACAAAAAGATCACAAAATAAGGCACTTATTTCCAATAGTTACCTAGACCCGGGTTCAATCCCGGCCGACGCCAAATATTACCTCAATTTTAATGGCCCAAAATTGACCCCTGTTGTGCACTCTCCACGCCAGCATTGAGTGCTCGTGTGGTGACGCCTGGTAAACACACGCACGGTATAAATATTTCATCATTACCGATATCTGTGAACAAAGCAGATTGGTATACCCAGCATTGGGTGATGATATATTTATTTATTTACAGTAAAATTTGTAAAAAATGTTCGATCAAGGTAATCTACGAATTGTATTAATTCAGATTTTTGCTCCGGCCATTGTGACAAATTCAGTAGTATCGTTTTCTTAGTTTTTATGAGGGTGCATAAGATACTACTGTTATTTTATTATTATAAAAATATATGTTACAATAAAAACATTCAAATTTCAAAAATAAATCAACTGGTAAGTTTATTAGCAAATTTAAAACCAAAAATGTGAAAAATAAGATACTGACACTATGTCAGTGTCAGTAATACTGACAGAACATAACGTTATTCGTACGGCTATGAATCAAGGTAATGTATCTGAATTAATATATAAGCTTACGTTACAGCGAAATATTATCAACAACGAGCATCGTTTTAAAGTGGAATGTCCTAACTTAGTTGAAACAATATGAATTTTTGAAAGACAAACGTGTTATATCCATCCTTATCGCACACGCTTATAGACTGCAAAGGAGAGAGAGAAATGTAGGCCAATTTGTCGATTCGTTCATGATACAAATAACCTTAATCGGACATCTTTAAATAATTTTACTGTAAATACCTACTTAATGTGTCGATTCTGTTCATATCTGTAAGTCTGTAAATAATGAAAAAAATCGTAACGAAAGCGTCTACTCTTATGTATAACTTCATATTAAGATTTACAGTTTTGAACAGAATCGACCATTTAAATTTGTTATTGTCAATGCTGTGACAATGTCTTCCAGAGCTTTTTCTAAGTTTTCAGAAGAGTATTTTTTGCATTTTCTTGTGCCGAACAATTTTTTATATTTTCGAAACATGTTTGTTCGTTGCAAAAAGTATAAAAAACATAAATCAAAGAAGCCCCATAATTCTGTTAAAGTAGCTCCATGTTGCAAACTGCGTTCAAAAAGCAAAGTAGCCCCCGCAAAATCAAAGTAGTCCCACTTGACGGTATATAGGTACATATTACTTTGTAATATTTATTTTGTCAACTTTGTATTTTGTACCTATTGTACGAGTGTTACATTGGAATTATTGAGAATAAGACACATTTGATTCATATTTTTTTCTATTTCGGGGTATTTATAAGTCTTTAAACGCACTGAAAACACGTCTTTAAGAAGATCTATAAACGCACAGTTTTTGGCGCTTTTCGTTGTCTGGAGATGGTATGACTACATTCAAAACTGTCAGATTAATGACATTTTAACCTAAAATTTCTGTCAGATGGAAAACGCTACCAACATAAGTAATAGAAAACTCCAAGTCACACTTTTGACAACTCACAAAGCTTTTCATCTTATCAATTATATTTATTGTATTGACTTCGACTTTTGACATTGTAGCACATTAATAAATTAAGAAAAAAGGCCTTTACCTTTTCGGTAGAATCAAGGTGATAATCCTAGCAAGAACAAAAGTTAGGAGGTGTTAAGACAACAATGTAATAAGCGGGTCCGTCGACACCTTTATCTTATATTGACTTTGGAAGTTTGAACTATCCCTGGGGCTTTGAGACCCTCACGCCTCACATGCGAGAAACCTAATCGTGATTTACATAGACTCCGGCCTCGTCCAGACCGATACAAGATTTGCTCAGGATCGTACCCAGGTAAATTTGTCAATCAACCTGGAGAATTCGACGTTTTATTCAGCCTTTGTTACTAGAGGGACGTGATAGAAATACAACAGTCTACTTTAATCTTTAACGTGAATCTTTCTTTTTAATTTTTTATGTACTTACTAGTGGTTCTTGAAAGTCTTAATTGTTATTCGTTAAGCCGAAATATATATAGGGATCGTGCTAAAAATCGCATATCGAGATTTTTGTAAATGACCACGTTTTAAGATCCTTAGAATCCAATTTTAACATTTTCACGATGATGTATGTGTGCGTGTGTTTGTGTGTGTGTGTGTGTGTGTGACTGTGTGTGTGTGTGTGTGTGTGTGTGTGTGTGTGTGTGTGTGTGTGTGTGTGTGTGGATCCTCTTTACGCTCTAACTCAAATACTATCGTTCAGAAAATTTTGAAATCTTGATTGATTTTAATGTAAATCAGTTAACCGGAAATGGCACTTTACTGGAACCTTAAAATAATTTTTCTTCGAGAAATACCTTTAAATGTTATTTTTTCGATATTTATCTTATATAAAAATTAAGGATTATTAAATTTTCTACAAGTTTGCATTAACACTTTTTCTATATACGAGTATTTTATGGATAAATTTATAAAACTATCTATAATTTTAATCCCGGAGCTTATGTTTTAACCGCAACTCCATGGTCACACAGTTTAGATCTCAAATGCAAATATATGTCACTGTCAACAAATTAAGCATTTCAAATAATAATTATATGGAACGGAACTTTATACAGTTACCAGCATAAGTAAATATGTGGGAATATAGGTAAGTATATAAATAAATAAAATAAATATATCGTCACGGCATATTACCCATTGCTAGGTGTGCCAGTCTGCTTTGTATACAGATTTCGGTAACGATGATGATATATTTGTACCGTGCGAGCGTTTACTAGGCGCGAAGATTGCAACAAAGGGGTCATTTCTGTGCCATTTAAAATTCAAAATATTTAGCGTCGGTCGGGATCAAACCTGGTATTTAATTTAATTTAAATATTTACATGAAGAAAATTAATTTAAACGGGAGGTATTGTGTTGGCCACATCAGATTTTTTAATATTCAATGTACGTAGATGTGAAGCTCATTTTGTTCTCAAACAGTGGAGTTCGCTAATAATGAAAAAGTATAGATAGTTTAATTTTAGGTAATGTTGCAGCCACATGTGGGGTGTCAAATACTGACACATTAATTTGGCATTTTTTTATAAGTTGACACCCACTAGAAATAGATAATACAGAGCAGTTTAAAAAAAATATTGTATTTCCATTATTTGATTTCCCATAAATACAGCTATTGCACCCAAACTCCTGTCCTGTATATTTTCAAATGAGAAAAAATATATAATAGAAGACATGAAAGTAGTAAGAATTTGAAATAGAGTAGATGTGTATGTTGATGTTAACTCAAATATTTAAAAAAAAAAACAGATCACATTGGAGTTATTGAGTAGATTTTTTTTTTATTTAGGTACTCTTTTGGTATAAATTGTTATATGGGATAAAAAGAAAAAAACTCCCTTAATAAAATTCTATGCATTTATATTTGACATACTAACGAATTGTTCCCACAGTAACACAAAAATTTTCAAGGAACACAGTAAAGTTAAAAGTTTATAGCGTTTACGGCTAAATGGTTTTAATAATACATTGGACCGAAGGCCTGATACCCTGTTGTCGTGAAATATAAATAGCAAACTTTGGACACATTTCCGCAGTCCTTCAATGTCAGAAGGTACTTCGAGCACTGAAAACAAACCGCACCGCGACACTCAATTTTCATCACAAAGACAGTTTTTAAAAATCTAACGTACAATACTGTTCAATCAAACTTAACGGCGAGGGGTTTCGCTGGAGCCTTCGCCATTTCTGATTATATTTGTCAACTTCGACAATAAAGCAATTGAAACTAATTAAAAAGTTCCGCAACCTACCACGAGAGCAAATTAATTTCCTTTCTGTGAGACCAATGAATAATAATTGATTTCTTTGTCTCAATATATCATCGTTAAAATGATTTTATTTGGTTTCTCATTTCTGGTTCAAATATTTCTTATTTAATGATTGTTTCATGGAAAATTATTTTCACAAGATCATTGTTCAAATTTTATAGGTTAAAATATTAATGAAACAAACAGAAAGCAAAAGTAGAATCACAATGTCATGAATAAATTATTTGCTTTCCTTCTTCACTTATTCTTATTAATAATTTATACTTTTCAAATTCTACTGTATTTTATTTCAATTTTTTTATTATAAAAAATAAATATTAAATTCATGGATAATATATAGGTGCTCATTTATTAAAGTTCTACTTACCATAGCTTTCTTTTAAAAACCTGAATAATAATGCTTTTAAAAGATAAGAAAAAACATTTTTGTTGCGTCATGTTTTTATTCCACACAGGAATTTTTAATTCATAATTTTGTTGACGAAGATTGAACATAATTTATATTTTGAATTTTACTTATACAGAGACATTTGTCCGTACAAATTATATTTTGACGTGCTATAAACATTGGAATAATGTAAGATGGTAAGTAAATACTCTACTGTACTCTAAATATACACGGTGGCCGTTTATAAATAAACCAGCAATTATCTCGCTTATTATTACGTTTAACGATTTTAACTATATAACATATATTACAGTACGTAAACTCCTCTATATAATAGCGAAAGTTGTTCAACTTTATTACTTCCAGTTCTTGAGTAATTGATTGATAGCAACACCCTACATATTTATCCAAATTTGAAAAGTACATAAATTTACTATCCAACAATACTGTTACAATTATATGTCATATTATAAAAAAATACAATGGTGAATACGTAAAATACGTTTTTATTAAATGTAGTAGGCATTGAAATTCATTTATTTCACATTTATTAATAGTATATTACAATACGAGTGAAGAAAATAAGAATTTCGCTCACGCATGTGCAAGTTTTGAATGGCACGTAAGTGAACGAATTCGTTTCTTCGCGAATGTTTTATAACAACCCTGCTATTGAAATACTAGAAAAAATATTAAAATGTGTACTAATAGATTTATATATGGACTGTAAATTAACATAGGTGGCAGGATACGTTGCTATTGTTTGTGTTTATAAACATTTACAATTTTCAACAAAATTATTTTCTGGCTGTCACATTCTGTAGATCTTATATAAAATTTTGAAAATATGGAAGATAAAGACGATAGTTGGTGACCAATAAGGTAGTAATTACAAGAAAGGAAGTTCGCCAATATAAGTAAGAAAATTCGCGTACGCCAGTGCCGGATTGAAGCGGGCGGAGGCCCTTAGACAATTGAAATTTCTCTCTCCCGCCCCCCTAATACGCATTAGGAATAACGTATTTCCCAACCTTTAATATTTTAGGAATCAACATATTACTATAATAATTATGAAATAAAATTTAAATAATATAATAAATACTATTGATTTTTTACCTTCCGTCACCTATAGGTAAGGAAGGTATTGTCTTTGGTCAAAAAAATCGGTGGTGAGTTTCCATTGAATAAGCACGTTTTAGGGTCTTTACAATACGATTTTACTATTTTTACGATGATGTCTGTATGTGTGTGTGTGTGTTCGTATGTGCGTGTGTGTGTGTGTGTGTATGTGTGTGTGTGTATGTGACCGTTTTTTCCTGCACGATATCTCCAATACTAGAATTCCAAAAATTACAATTCTTGCGTATTCCTCTTCCTTACAACCATATGCAGACTTGATTAGATTTTGGTTATAATTGGTCAACCGGAAGTACCCTCATTTGAAGATTTTAACAGTTTTTCTTGAAAAACTCAGTTAAATGTTATTATAACTTAAAGAATATATTATTGTCTATACGATTTGATTGCATTTTATATTTCATATTTAACAGATATAGGATTAAAGAATAATAAAGATAAAAAAATTCATATAAATTTCATAATTCAGCCAGCTATGCTAACTTAACCATGGAAACTGCTAATTTAAATTGACAGATGTCAGTATCAATAAAATGTAAATCAATGACAGAATAAGGGAAGTAACTCTAGTGTTAGAAGTTTCTGGATATAAGAAAGACGATTACATTGGTTTGAACATGTCATGAGAAGCGATGAATATATTAATAGAAGGTGGAAGAAACATAGGAAGACCAAATATAAGATTAAAAGATTGTATTGCAGAAGACTTGAGAGAAAAGGAACTGAATGAGAAAGACACGCAAAACAAAAATGAGTGGAAGAAGAAAATAAAAAATAGCGACCCCCTAACGAATGGGAAAAACTAAAGAAGAAGAAGTAGATGTCAGTGTCAAGTGCAATTTGCATAGTTTGTTTATGAAATAACTTTACTGGAAATATAGCATCTTTTGCAAAAAAAAATATGTATAGGGCGCGTGCCTTTGGCAAGCAGATATGGGAACCCGTATCAAAATGACAGCAATTAATTATGTCCATAACTGACAAGTGTCATAATTTTTCATTCAAAATTTCATGATTTTCTTATTTCATGTGGTTTGTTTGTTATCAGGAGAATGGAATTCAGTTGCCGAGAAAGGGAATCATAAAATACCAAAAAATTAGAATCTTTTAGAAGAAAATTTATGTATGGAATTTGTACATAATACACAGGATTGACGGAAGGTATTGTGCTGGCCACAACAGATTTTTTATTATTGTAATCACGTTTCTATTATTGTAATTAAGCATTTTAAATACCCATTTTGATGCCATAAAAATACTTGATTTCACAGTAAAAGCAGTGTGAAGTTTTGTTATTCAAATACCACTCTACTCAGTTAGCCTTAGTAGCCAACAGAATTATATCAAGCGCTTCATTAGCAACGGGAAACAGCAATCTTCCTTGCAATTTTCTTTCAAAATTAAATCAATATTATTTTCACCTATTGTCGTGGGCCCCTAAAAAGCGTGGGGCCCATAGGCAATTGCCTATTCTGCCTATTGGGTAATCCGACACTATGCAGAGGTTATAGAAGTTACCGTGGCAGGTAAAATAGATGAAACGTCACTTGCTGACATGTTTAGTTTAAGTAATGCTGTTTTTAGTAACTGTGCAGGTAATTTTCATATAAATAAATAAATGTTATGAATTCTATTTTAGTTTATTCCTATTTTCGGTAATGACAGGTGAGTGGGCGAAAGTACACTTTCGCTCACTACTTTCCCCCACCCGTTTCCATAGGAAAAAGTTGAGAGGATAAAACAAAAGGTTTCAAGTTCCGTATCCAAGTAAGAAACAAGTTTCAATAGCAGGATTGAACAAAGAAAGTTTATTTAAAATAGTATATTAAAGAACGAATGTCATAATTGTCATTTTATTTTGTGAGAAGGAAGTTTGGGTAACGACACGTAGCGGAGTTGCCCAAACCTTCGAACAAAATAATCGACAATTATGACATGAGTTCTTTATACCATTTTTTCTATTTTGGGCTTTTTATGATCTTTTTAAATAAAAAATCGTAATGTTAGTTGGTAATAATGTGACATTTGAAAATTCAATTGTTCGAATTTAAAATTGTCTCGTGTTGTTTACAATCAAATTCATATCAAATTAAAAATGAATACAGACTACTCCACCTGAAATACGTGAAATTACGGAAAATATATTTTATAATTCCAAAAACAAACAATGAAAACGTCAGGTTGCATAGTCATAACCAAATATAAAATTTTTACAAGTTTATTGTATAAAATTAACTGAAAAGGATGTGGAAAGTGTAAAACTATATAATTATTTATAAACATCTTATATTTAAAACACTATTTTCTTATAAATAAACACTTAATTCTTGTTGACATTTCTCCTCCGCCGCCATTTTGCTTTTGTCTGAACTACTACACCATTAATAGTGTTTTGAACTATTTATGCCCTAAATATATATAAACAAAAATAAAAATCTTAACAATCGTTAGTATCGTTTATTCAGTGAGGTTTCCCAAGTAGCACAGTTTGGAAAAACTGGCAAATACAGCTAAAGTAAGACTGGGAAAACGTTGTGACAGCCTTGTTTTTGCTGTATATTAGCTATTATTGAAGCTTTATTTTGTCTGATTTTTTTGGCTATATAAGTGTTATCGCAAATAATGTTTGCAACCATATTGGCCACCCAGCCATTTTTCTGATTGTAAAATTTCTTTTCTAGTTATTAAAAATGCCGTATTACAGCCCCAGCTTCGTGGTATACTATTCTAGCTATATAGTAAATTTTACATCTAAGAATAAGAGAAAGATAACAGCTAAAGCTTTGTCTCTTTAATATGAGCTATTAAATGTATTTCACAGCTACAATTATAGAGCACATAACAGCTGTTATCATTTGTCTATTATTTTTGTTATAATGTATATTTTGTAGTTAAATATGAATACCAAATAACAGCTATAAAATTTAGTTAATAATTTTGGTTATAAAATGCTTACTGCGGTTTTTAAAAACTGCTAAATAGCTGTTTTACAATTTTTGACTGCAATTTTTGCTGTAAAATAACTATTATGGGTAATTAAATGTCAAATATATTTTTATGTGATATGTTTTCATATGACACTTTATGTTCGCATGTTAATTTGTATAAAGTTTTATAAGTTTGATTAAAATGAAAAAAAAAACTCATTTGTGTTTGATCTGCAAAAATTTAAAAAAAAAATGCGACAATTGTTGTACAGTTTGAATGGCCTGACGAAAAGTTTTAATGCCCTGCCTTTTCACGATACAATTTTGTTTTGACCATGTTTGATGATTGGGAATACTACTGGCATCTTTTCGAAGTGATATACCTTTTTTACCTGGGGGACAATAGAGAATGACATTTTCTTCCCAATTTTCAGGTACAACACAAAGTGTTACTTCATTGTCTTCCACTATTTGCACTATTTTAAACATTTTGTAGATATTTTGTTTCGTATACGATGGTGCAATAGAGTTGACCGGTGGGTTAGATTCCTATATATGAATACTATAAAGCTGTATAAATGGATGCTAACGCAGCGAAATAGCTGTAATCGAGGCGGATACACAGCTATATGGCTATAGTGACTATTTTTACCATATGTTAGGATTTCATAAATCAGCCAAATAGCTGTTTTTGGGTATATTACATGTAAATTGATGAAGATTTAGAACCAAATAACTGTACTGTCCAAATTGCTATTATTGAGTTATATTTCCGCAATATTATGTTCGCACAAGCTATATCTCTGTATTTTGGACAAGCAGACATCTTTTTTAATCAAAGTAGCCGATAGCAATGGCAACCATATTGTAAACTAGAAATGTTCACTTTTTAAAAATTTATTTTAATCGCTATTACGGTACTATATAAGACGGAAAATAATTTAAAACTTAATTTTTATACAGTATTAGTACAAAATATATTTTTTAACCACATTATGTAAATAAATATTGTAAATTAAAATTTCCGTATTTATTAATGAATATGTAAATTATTGATGTTTTTGCAAGGCGTTTCGTATTTGAAGGTATCATGTGTATATTTGACAGAATAAATGGCGTTGTTATTAGATTTTCAGTCATAGACAGCGAAATTTTTATTTTAAAAACTTATAACTCGATTTTATTATATCGCCATGTCTAGCTGTTATTTCTAAAGCCTACATCCAAATAGTTATTTTTGAGTCAAACAACTTAGCAGTACAGCAAAATTACTTATAAAAAGTCTTAAAAATAGCACAGGTATATTGCTTTTATATGCGCCTTCGAAGCTATATTGCTAATTTACAGCGTAAAAAGGAGACAACTAAATGACTGTATTTTAATTAAATTCATAGCAAATTGGCTGCAGCCAAATCGCTGTAACAACACTTTCAAAGCAAAAAAATGTTTTACCACTATTGCTGTGACAGCTCTCTAACAACTTTATTATAACGTTGCCATGCTAGCTGTGGTAGCCAAATTGCTAATATGGTTTACTGCAGCAACGTCATTGCAGCTTTTTTCCAGCTTCGTGTGCTAATTGGGTTGACATTTGATATTTTTTGACATAACATTTCAGCTATGCTACCAACTTTATAAAAATAAATTATACTAGGCTGTTACAACACTCAAACGAGCTATTAACGAACTCCTTTGGGTGCTGTAATAGCTTTGTTACAGATGCAAAATAGAAAAATAATTTATTAAATATTCAAATTGGTTATTTTATACCTGTTAATTAACGTCAATAATGTTATTTGGTTAGATAGTTTTTGTTTAAAAAGGCGAATTTCAATGCCTACTACATTTAATAAAAATGTTATTTTTTAAGCATTCACCATTGCATTTTTTATTAATATGACATAATTGTTTTTATACTGATGGATAGTAAATTGCATGTACTTTTTAAATTTTAATAAATATATAGGGTGTTTCATTTGAAATTCAAAAGTAATAATGTTGAACTACTATAGTATTCATATAAATCAAAATTGAAAACTGACAGTATACGGCAGTATAACTATATCATGTGAATATTATTATTCATCAAAATTCGAAGTTAGATATTTATTTCGCAATAATAAATCAATTGAATAGTTTTGATGTAATGTCAAAACTGACAATATTATAATAAGTATAACCTATATTGTGTCAGTTTTGTTATTCATCAAAATCTAAGTATAAATAGTTATTTAGCAATACTAAACGAATTGAATAAATACGATATAAGTATAATGGATGAAATATAGATACCTTTTTTTATAATCCTAATGTTACAATAATTGTCAGCAATCTTAGAAATATTAGCTGGTACCACAAGCCTTGTTTCAACTAAAACGATGTTTTAAGAAATGTCAAATTTCATTATTTAATATTAATAATAAATAATATTAAATTCATCAAAATATGATTTTAAAGCAGAACATAGTATATAATCAAATATTTAAAAAAAAAAACGCTCTTTAAATGTAAGGGTGAAATTAAATATTGAAATTTGAATTTGACATGTCTTAAAACAGCGTTTTAGTTAAAACCAGGCTTGTGGTACCAGCCATTGTCTGTGCAATAGCAAAATGCACAATACAATATCAAGAATTAACAAAACTACCAACACACAACGAAACACAAATTATTGACGCCAAAATCTAAAAGTTATATGTATCACATGGCTGACAGAATGACATGAATATTCAAATAATTAAAATATTTGAAAACACAGTTTGAAAATTCCATTTCTTACCGCGTGTGTATGTGTATCTGTGTGTGTGTGTGTGTGTATGTTTGTGTGCGTGTGTGTGGATTTACTGTTTACATATTTCCCAATCGGACATTAATGGGAAGAGTTGAAAAGGTTTTAGTAATAATTGGACAAACGGAAGTAGCAGATTCTTGAAAAAATTCTTCTTCTTTTTGAAAAATGTTGTTCTTGCTATTATTAAAGAAAAATAAATTATCTATCTGATACATTTAATTATTTTATTATATCTTCTATAGATTTAGCGCTAAAAGAAATATAATGTATAAAATAATCTGTTGTAATAAATCTTATAGCCAAAATAATACCATGGAAACCTTTTGCAAAATTAAAAAGTTTGTAACTGACAGATGTCAGTGTCAGAAATCCTGAGACATTACTGAAGAGTTTTTCTAGGAAGTACATACATATATTATTTCTTATTGTATTTATTATTATAGGTATATTACACATACCCTTCTGAAATACTGTCAATCCTGACAATAAATTGGGAACAACGCGAAAAATTAGAAAGGACAAAATTTCTTCATAGAATGAACTAAAAATTAAAAAATCTACATATAAAGAATAGATATAAATAGAATTTTTGTAGGTGTACAAGAAATGTTAAATACAATATGGCGCGAGCAGTCATGTGACTTTTTAGCCTTGACATATAGATCGAGGGCCCGTGTCAGAATGATAGCTACTAATTATGTACATAGATGTCAAATATAACTTTTCATTCTAAATTTCGTGATTTTCCAATTCCATGTTGCTTATTTTCCTAGACAAGTAAATTCCACACTCCTGGTGACAAATTAACCACGTGAATCTTGAAATTTGTCATTCTGAAGCGGGCCCCTATTTCTGCTTGTTAAGGCCAACAAAATCATATGACTGCTCGCACCCTATACTTATGTAACCAAAAACGGAAGTGGCGAGAGGTATTTTGCTGGCCACAACAGATTTTTTTTATCAAGGTTTTGAAGAATCATTCAGTTCTTCTTTTTTATGATATATAGCCTACTTATGTGTAATTAATATTAATACAAGCTTCCTTTAAAAATGTTGTGATTCTATTTTACAAGTGTTCTTCTTTAAGCTCATCATCTTTCCTCAATCTCACCTAATAGGCAATAAGGCTTAACCATTGATGAAATAAAATCTTAGGTAATTCCAATACATCGGATACATTGGCATTACTTAAATTTTATGAATAGGCTATAAATGTTTAAAAATAAGATATCAATTTTACTCTTAAATCACAAATGAATTCTGTCGCACTCTGTAGTATTGAATTGCTATTTCAAAAAATATAAAAAAGAATTTAACTTTTTAAAGTCAAACCGTATACATACATGTAAATAACATATAAAACTTTATGCATGCAAATAACCATTTATTATAATGAAATGTGTGTTCCCTACTAAATATTTAAGCATTGCGAATTCCCGGCCTTTTGACCTAGGATATAAGTTTAACTGTAATGTGTAAACTTGAAAATGAAAAATATCTAAAGATCAAAAGCATTAGAAGTGGAAGCGTAAGCTCGGTCGCAGCAGCTTAATGTGATTCAAGTGGCCTAAGGGATCTCAGGGCAACTTGTCACACTGTGGAATCCTTGTATCGTTGTATCCTTGACAACGGTACAAATTTTTAACATACGGAGGACACACTTTGACGTCAAACATGTCACAAAACGATATAAATGGCCCTTTGCAATCTCAAACGATATATATAACTGGATGTAAAGTTTTCCTTCTTTCAAATAAATAAAATTTACTACGTTGAAAAGATATCAGCCGGTGTACCTTTCCTTTGAATTGTTGGAGAAACAGAGAATGATAAATAGCACTTAAAAGTCAACTTTTTCACATGAAGAGGAGATTTTTATTATAAAAATATTGGGTCGTAGCATTAACAAATGATTAAGAATTATTAGCGAGCAGTTGACTGGCATTGTTTTTTCTTTGTCAATCGTTTATGGATTATTTTAGAAAAATTACTTCAAATAACACATACACAAATTAATTGTATCACATCTTTTATTAGAAGTATTTTTCATCAATACATTTTAAAATTTTGTTTATATAAATGCAAACAAAAGTTAATTTTTAAAAAAAAGAAAGTAGTAAAACATCTCTATTTAATTGTTTCATGCGAGCTAAATTGGAATATTGTTTCCTTATCAATTGAATCTGTTCAGAGAAAATTAGACAGATATTGCTGGTTTAATTTTTTTATTGGCCGCAATATAAATGATATACCATACCAATACAGCATTGTTTTCACTAAATTTAGTATGATAACGCTTGAAGATCGTCGCAGTTACTTATGTATCTTTGTATATAAGATTATAAATAATAAAATCGATCATTCAAGTCTGTTATCATCTATTAATTCACACGGACCAAGAAGTTGTAACTCTAGACAGAAACAAATATTTAGTGTACCTACAGCGAAAATTAACTATAATCTATTAAACCCTATTAGTCATATTTGTTCCCTGTAAAATAAAATATATTACAATAAAAATAATATTGATATTTCTTGTGATTCATTGCAAGTATTTCGGCGTAAATAACTTCGTTTCTCAATCTCGTTAACTATTATTATTCTTCTCTGTCAAATAAGATAAGCTAAATTATTATATATTTTGTAATAGTAATTAACGTTATAAGTCCGGGAACACATACTTTACAGTATGAGTGAGACATTTAAAGACGAGGCGACAAAGGAGCCGAGTCTTGAAATTCGAAACGAGTACTGTAAAAAGTGTTCACGGACGAATGTCGTTATGTATTTTATTTCATTCTGTGTCAAATTGCGTTTTAAAGAAACATTGAAATTAATTTAAAAATAATTTAACAGATGCTCCAAATCTAGTTACATTTTCGTAACATGATTAGCAACGGTTGTTTGGCAAATGTTTAATTTGTTTAAATAATTTGTTGTGTCAAAATGAATTCTTATGCAAATTGCCCAGAAATTGTAAATCCTCCAGTAATTGTAAGAAAATCTGAAGAAGCGTGTGCGAAATTAATACCTATTAAGTCTGGTGAAAGGTATCAAAAACAATTCAGCCATTTTTGTGAATGGAAAGCAGAAATAATGTGATGAAAATTACGGAAGAAGTTATGTTGGCCTATTTTTTAGATTTGGTAAGAATTTAAATGATTACATTTATTATTTTATTTGTGAACTAATGTTTTTAGTCTAAGAAAATAGGTGCGTCTTCTTTGTGGCCGAAATATTCCATGATAAAATCAACATTAATTGCGAATGAAAATCTTGACATATCTCGTTTTTCTAAAGTGGTAGCATTCCTGAAAAAACAATCAATTGGTCATGAATCGAAACAATCTAAAACATTAACCCGAGAAGAAATCTATAGATTTATGAAAGAAGCTTGTACTGATAAATTTCTTCTGGCAAAAGTAAGAGGAAATTTTAAATAAAACAAGAAAATATACAAATTTTTTTGAATTTACAGGTTGTAGCTTTGATTGGAGTAGCTGGTGGTTGTAGAAGAGAAGAATTGTACAATATTTCACTAGACGATATCCAGGAAACTCAAACGCAGTTAGTAATTACAATTCCGTGCACTAAGACAAATCAAAGAAGAACTTTTACTGTAATAAACGAATTAGATGAAATTAAATGTTTGGAGTTATTCAGAAAATACGTATCACTGAGACCAAAAAATGTTAATCATAGAATGTTATTTTTGGGATATAGAAATTCAAAGTGTACCGTACAGAGGGTAGGAATACACACAATTGGAGGGATGCCAAAACAAATTGCACTGTTTTTGGGTCTTCAAGATCCTGACAAGTATACTGGTCATTCGTTTCGGAGAACTTCTGCTACGCTTTTGGCCAATGCTGGTGCTGATTTAGCAGTACTAAAAAGACACGGTGCTTGGAAGAGTTCGTCTGTGGCTGAAAAATACATAGAAGACTCTGTGGAAAACAAAAATAAAATTGCTAGGATGATACTGAATGGAGAAACCTTTGTCGAAGTATTGCAGCAGCAAAACAAAGAAATTATTAATAAAACTAGTTTTAGCAGTAATTTTCCTCCAGTAACTATTGAGGGCAATACAAATTGTACTATTAATCTGAACATTAATATTTAAGTTTAATTGTTAATTTTTATTATACATATATTATGTATTTTTGAATAAATTATTTCTTAAATTTGAATAATTGTTATTGCCATGATTAATTTTGTGTTTCCAATAGCAACACTTTACCGGACCGGCCGTTTTTTGTGTTTTCCCGGATTGAAACTGTTGACGTAAAGTATTGGAATTTGACACAGTATGAAATAAAATCATAATGACATCACCAATTCGTGTATGTGTTTGGTTAAAATTATTTGCCGATTGGCTTCTCAGCAGGTATTGCGCAAGAGGATTAAAGAAATTTATGAGGCCATACTTACCAGGGTAGTATTTAATAATATTTTGTTCACTTGAGTTTTTCATAAAAGGATGCTAATAATAACAAAAAGAGAAGAAATTTGCAGGAAACCAAATACTTATTTTATTTTGATACGTTTACAATATAAACACTTGTTGAGAAAAAATTACCAGCATCATTTGTGTTTTTTGAGAAGTACACCTTCACTAATTATCCTTCTAACTGTAGTACAAGGCACTTTAGTCATTTCTGCAGTTTTTGATATTGGCTCACTCTCGTTATCATCACTTTTTAAAAAGTTAAACCCATTCATAACTATTTGTTTTGCATCGTCTGATAAATGTTTGCGTTTTTGATTCGCGGTTGTGGTATTTTCTTCAAAATTTCGTTCGCAGGTTGCAACATTTTCAATGTTCACTGCGACAATGCTGTTGAACTAATGAGTTTAAAATGTCGTTCTAGAGAACAACTAAAATGGTATTTATAAAAAAATTCTACTTAATAGTTTTCTGAGAAAAAAACTGTATTGAAAAGATTACGTTGCTAAAAACAACCGAAATCCAATCTCGAGAAAGGAAATGCAAAAATTACTATAATCCGCTCCTGAACACAATTAGGCTTAAAACCTGATGAGAAGAACCAGCCTTTTCCATTAGCAAGTCAAGTCAATCGCCAAATAATGTTAACCAAACTATACCTAGTCGAGTTTTTTGTTTTATGTATCATATATCATTCTCTACTATCACTCTGTAATTGGGACTTTTGTCCTGTTGAGTGAGTAGCATAAATAAATAAATATAAATAAATAAATAATTGATCAAATAAAAACATTTTACTTCCCTGTATACTTCTGCCTCTTCTGTCCGTTCGTCTGTAGTCATCACACTGGCGCCTATCTGAAACAAATCGTTCCAAATAAAATTAAACCGTACTCTATTTCTGGTTAACTATTGCGCAAATAACTGGTGAAAATAAGCGTCGCCTTTAATATTGTAATTAGATAGTGATCTTATATGTAAATATCCTCACACCAGTCACACACCCTAATATTTCCGCTTCCGCTCTTGTCACGAAAACATCGTGCGGACATCAGAATATTCATCACATATGAATAATACTTGCTGTATTCACAGTCCGACTTTCTCCATTACAGAGGTGACTAACAGAGGGCCTCCACTACTATAAATCCGGATCTGGTTATAGGTCCCAAAATCCAAATATTCTTATTTTCTCGAAAATCTAAATTTTTTAAATTCCAGTTTTTATACCGGGTGAAAACATGAAACCCGAACATAGCCCATTAACACGGGAATTTCATTTTTCGCTGACTGTTGCTCCCCGTTTTAACTAACATCAATGGTTGTGGTATCAATAGAACAATAAAGAAAAACCTCTGCATTAATGACACCAATTACATGTAAATTAGGTAATTTAGTCGCATAAATTAATTATTTAATTTATTTAATATCTTATTAATATTAATATCTATAGCCATGGCGTTTAAACATAACGACAAACAAATATCAGTCAGAATTAGTTATAACCTATAATTTGTTATTTCATATTATATTAATTTAATTTTTTTCAAGCATTTTCTAATCTGTTACAATATATATATATATATATATATATATATATATATATATATATATATATATATATATAAACAAAAATATCTTAGCTAACGAATTCTGACAGATAAAATGTCAAATATTTGTCATTTTATTCAAATGCCATGGCTATCGGTATTAATAAGATATTAAAAATAATTAATTTATGCGACTAATATATTACGTAATTTGCATGTATTTGGTGTCCATTAATCAGAGTTTTTATCTTTTTATTGATACCACAGCCATTGTTTTCAGTTAAAACAGGGAGCAACAGTCTGCGAAAAACGATTTTCCCGTGTTAACGGGCTATGTTCGGGTTTCAAGTATTCACCCTGTAATAGCGATTTGTGTATTAAGAGCGCAAAATAGGACATTGTCGATTGAGAGGTTGTTGCCGCGCGACAATCGACAATGTCCATTTGCGCTCGAAACACACTCAAATTTTTTTCTACAGTCCCCACAGTGGGATCCTCCACCATAAAAAAAATGTACAATTTGTACTTACACTACTACTCAATTAATAAGGATTAATATAAAGAAAAGACGTCTTTTGTATTTAATTTTAATTTAAAGAGATATTAGATAGATAGATAGATAATTAGATGTTTACTACACTACTATTACTACAAAATGAGATACATCTATTATTGTGTAAAGAGACATAAAAATTAACTTTAGTATTCGCTTTTAAATATAATATAAATAAGTATTTGAGAAAGGAACAAATTTAATAACCATAGCAACAATCATTAATCAAAGTTTAATACCCATCATTTCATATAAAACGTTTAATTGTTAATACCATCAACAATCGGAGAACAAAAATATTATAATTTAGTATATAATAACAGTTGATAAAATCAAATAAAATACCCAAACAAACCTAGTTTATCATACTTTTATCTGTAATAAATTAATATAACATATTTCACAGAGCGACAGAATTAATACCCAAAGTCAGTATGCATACAAAACATACATACAATACTTATTTAAACTTAGTTTCTGTTATTCATTCATAATGTAACTCCTCAACTTAAATGCTGATATTGTGTAATTAACAATGTTTTAAATTTCAGATTTACTCAAATTGTTTAGGAGCATATAAAAATTGAAATAGCTTAAGTTTAAGTTTACGATATAATAACGTAAGTAACTGTTTCAAATTGGAGAATAAATTGCGCAATAGCAATAGCATCTGCGCATTAAAATGTATCTAAAAGTATAAAAAGTAGATTTTTGAAAATTTTACCCAAAGGTGGGTATGTACGAGGATCATTCAATAAGTAAAGAGAAAAATTCTATAATTTTAAAACTATTCAATGAATGTGTACAATCTTTTCAGGGGTGTTAGTTGGCAACCTTAGGATATGCTCTGATCAGCTGTTTCATCATTTTATGTCAACATAACCTCAAAATTTTCAGTTCACCATTGCAAGTCCACTAGAAGATTGCACCTTAGAAGAGCAGCGCTCAGTCATTAGATTTTTAGACGCAGAAGGTGTAAAACCAAGTGAAATTTTTTCTAGAATGTTAATACAGTACGGTAAAAGTTATATGAACCGTGCGAATTTTTACAAGTGGGTTGATCGGTTTAAAAGTGGCCGAACAAGTGTAGGTGATGAACCCCGATGTGGACGTACAGTGGAAGTTTCTGGTCCCTCGTTGGAATCGAGGAGTCTATTGCGATTTCCTTGAAGATCAGCGAACTATCAATAGCCAATACTACTCTGAGATGCTAGAACACAAAGTTAGACCAGCTATCAGGAGCAAACGCCGTGGACTCTTGTCAAAAGGAGTCATTCTTCAGCACGATAACGCCCGCCCTCGTACAACCCAGCTGACCCGTGATAAGCTTCAAGAATTGGGTTGGGAGGTCTTACCTCATCCTGCCTACAGTCCCGACCTCGCCCCATTTGATTTTTACCTGTTTGGACCACTCAAAGACGCCCTACGTGGAAAAAGATTTGCTAACAATGAGGAAGTTAAGGAAGCGGTGCAAAAGTGGCTTCGGGGTAAATCGAAAGAATTCTTCGCCAAGGGAATTAGGAAGCTGCAAGAAAGATGGGACAAGTGCATAACTGTGGGGGTGATTATGTTGAAAAATAGCCTTAATTTTAAAAGATTGAAATAAACCGTTTTTGAGCTATAGCCATTTGTCTCTTTACTTATTGAATGACGTTCATAATTCAAAAATAGGTACACAGACTTGTGGATATCAGTAATTCATTTTATGTACGTAGGACTTCCACTTTCTCATCGCTCCAGGACATCAACTACAATATATCCGGCTCTTACTATTATTAGTAAGAATTAAAAATAATGATATTTAATTTTTTTTTATAGTTTCTGGCACACCCTAATATTTATAGTTTTCTAGTTTCGCCTATGTCCATTCGCTAATTAAGATGCAAATAGGACCAGGCTAATCACAATAAAGTGCTAACTGGTTTATTAGTTATGAAATTAATGTGTAATTGGGATGACATCTATTTTACTGGGCGCTGTGGGCTGTGGCATCACGACCGCAGCATCGATAACGTGGATGAATTATCCCGACGACGAGGTGTGATTCCGATGCACGATCATGGAAAAACACGTTTCATTTACGACCGCCATTTCACGTCGAACGCCATTTTTTGCTGATGGCTTTAAAATTAATAGCTGCAAGACTGTAACGTGTTTTTTACCCGGAAAATTTAAAATGTTCATTAAATTTTTCTAGTTAATGTTAAAACCTACTAACATAAATAGTTTAATCTACACTTTTCCTAAACTACATAAAAACTATAACACCTAACAAATTTTTAAGATCAATAAAGTTGTAATGCAATATTAACTACAGTAAATAAATAATTTTTAGAGATGAAATACTTTCATATTCATATATAATAGTTACGGCGTACAAATACATAATTGATAGTTTAAACATGCACATTGCAAGTAAATTAATATTGTTCTCGCAGTATTAACACAATAGGTACATAACATAGTTGAATTATTTAATACATGACATTTATCTGATATGTAGCGTAATATTATAAACTTACATAGGTACGTTCTAATGACATCAACTATTATTAAAGTAATTTAATCAAAGATGGTAGCACATGTGGGATAAGTGAATTTGCACTGTAAATTGGGACACTCGTCCTCAAAAGTTATATTGAAATTCAAATTTAGTACATAAACTCGTATACCAGATGAAGATTTGACGATATTATTTGTCGGTATTTATACATATAATCATACCGGTATTCTCTGTATTTGAAAGGACTAAATAATGTAATTATACGACGGAATGAAATAATGCATTTTGCAAAGAAAACAAGTAATAAATAATTACAATTAATATATGAAAATTTAAAAATAATCAAAGCAACAAGTTTTGAATTTGAGTCTAACTAAAATCCTATTTAAACTTTCAGTTTTCTGTGCTGCTTTTAATCCTCGACTTTACCTGTTATGAATACACATAAGGTTGCCATCATATATCTTTTAAAGAGAACATCTTCTCTTTTTTTGCTCCGAACTTTCTTTTTCTTTCTTTATACCGAAATATTCTCTATTGTTCTCTTTAGTTGAGAGTTTTGAAAATTTCGAATTTAAAACAATTTCATAAAATTTATTTTACAGGTCCCATAGTGGTAATACTAAATTCACTGTTGAAAATATGCCAATTCTTTTCGATTTCTGGGCATAATGCTAACGTTGAAGGCTACTTTTAGTGATTGGGGCACAATGGACAAAGAAATAGGTTAAATGTGTCAATAGTTAAATTTATATTTAATTGTGACATACAGTTATAAAAGTATACCATGCAATATGTTTTATTGAAAAATTGAAATTGAAAATAAAGAATTTCTATCGAATGTTTCAAACTGTAAAAAATATGATAAAGCAATAAATGATTAGAACATGTGAGTAACTTACTGTGATTTTTACGCTGTACTCTTTCACATATATATCATAATTTATTTAATTTTTACATTACTTATATAAGTACAAATCATATGTTTTACCAAAGAAATTTCCTCTAAATAAATAATTTTATAATTTTCGATGATTTGTTTTTTGTATTATTTTATAACAGTAAACATAAAACACAGATTTTTTAATTTTAATTTTAATTGTTCACTTTATACATTTTGAATTTTTAACACACAGTAGTAACAATTATTATAATCACTGTTTGGATTAGTCATTTTCATTATTGTAATCATATTTCATTGTTGTAATGCGGCATTTTTATAGTAATCAAAAACGTTTTTAATTAAACGGTATAATCAAAGGGATATAATATTCACTATATTACTTACAGCCTATAAAATATACAAACCTATATAAATGTGTACATTGTTTATATTAGTCCATTATTGTAATCAAACATTTTTTGTTGTTGTAATGAAAAATATTCTGAATTAGGTTTGAGACATATCTTGAAGAACAGTTTTTGTGTTTGAACTTCTTGGAACCCAAATTGTACGTGAAAGTTCAACTGATGTTAGTCTTAATTATTATTAAGCCTGAAATAACTGATAACACTTATTGTCAATGTATACCTACTCGTACACTAAGTACGATAAATAAATCTTCTACTCCATCTCTGATATTAATAGAAAGAGATTTTGATTCGTTTTATAAGACTCATGTTAAAAAAAAAATCTTTAACACATTCTCATCCCATGTAATGTAATGTCATTTTAAGTCGCTATGTAACCGTTAAAAACTATTTTATCAACGGTCGTATGAAAATAACTATTATTACTATTTCTTTTTAAGATATTGGTTAAAAATTAATTTACTTTAAATGCTCGAAATTGAGATTGATAAAGACATCTCATTAGTTTACGAGTAAGTAAGTGGTAAAAAAAGAGAATGAAAATTAAGACTGTAAAAAGTAAAAGTGTTCCGAAACTGAAATAGTCCGATCAGAAATGCAAACGAAGTCTTGCGGGATGTGGGATTAGGGAAAGGTTCAATCGAGTCGCAATCGCAGTGCTATAAAATACCTTTTGTCAAGCCTTCGTTAGAGACTAATGTCGGCATTTGTGTTTCTGGAATACGTCGAGTAAAGTCATTTGTATTCTACTTCATTAACATTTTTTAATTCCGTAAGTGAAAGGTAGCTGTCCTAAATCAAGTCGGAATTAAATCAAAACATCACGAACGCTGTATTCAGCTAGAATGTAAAATATATGCACACAAGCTAAAAATAATAAGACACTAACTAAAAACAAACAGTTTAATTTGCCATTGTTATTGTTTATTTATTTATAACTTTATGAAAATTTGACCTAATGTAGTAATATTTTAGGTAAAAAATATTATACCATTGTGGATTATGCTAAAGAATACCGGAATAATGTAAAAAAATCAAAATTTATTTTTGTAACATGAGTTTTCTTGTAATTTATTTTGGCGCTAAAAAACATCACGTGGTCTGTGACTGATGACATTTCTAACCAATTTTGTGCATAAAACTACGTCATTAACAAGAAACACTTTTTCTGCCATAGACAACTGTCAACTGTCTTGTGATTTATTACATTTTATGTTGTTACAAATTTTCTATTTTTATAATAATTTTAAATGTCATCATCTCTTCCTAAGTCACATCCGGTAAAATTCAAACTTTCAGGTAATATTTACAGTTCATACTCACTCAAATTAAATTTTAAAAAACTCAAAATTTTGGATTTGTTATACAAATATGTGAAAGTTTCAGAAATTAGAATATTCCATTATTGAAGTTTATTATTCGAACGAACGAATGCTTGAAGCTTGAATAGCGTTCTGTACCGAGTGTTGTATAGGTACTATATTCTCTGCTTCGGTTCTCATGTATATGTATTTAAATTTTTAACAAAATATATATTTAGGTTGTTAATAGCAATTTATATATTTTAATGTGCCCGTTGCCAAAATATTTTGTATAATTGTATATTTAGTGCAGTCATGCTAATACGAAATAACAAAATGTCACCAAAAATCGTTTAAGAATAAAGTTTCTTTTCGCATTAAGCGTGCCAGAATAAGTCATTCTAATTCCGAAACAGAAAAAATATTACTATAGAACAAAATGAAATAATATTTTCATCAATTACATTTCAAATCCTTATGAAAAATGACAATGTTGTAGGGAATGTAATACATCACATTTTATATTTTTCTTTATTTCTTGGCAAATAAATGATACTGAATCATATTGTGACCGCACTCAAATCGTTCTTTTGTAGATTCCGGCGTGGCTTCCAGCAGTTCTTTTCCTGGTGTCCGTGCATCCACGTCACACCGGAAGCTCTGACCCGCAGGGAGGTACTTACGTCCCGGCATTCCATATCCGGGTCACCTGACCACCACCGCATCATCAAGAATGGTAAGGAAACGATATACAACGCAACGGGGGTTTCCAAGGCGAAGAAAGAACACTTTTTCTTGTAATTTTAAATAAAAATATAAACCCTAATATGCATTTAAAAAAGTAAAGATCATAATAATTATTTTGATGAGGAGCACAGAAATTATATGAAATTATAAAATCTCAGCGTCTAAGATTATAAATTTTTCCCGTACGTAACTGTCATATGAATTAGAATATTTATTACCTATATAATAAATCCAGTTTTACTTTTTTACCTTTTAGTACTGGTTAATCATTTTCATTATTGTAATCAAATTATCTTTATATTAATTAAACAATGTTACTGTTGTAATCAAAATTATTTTTTACTGATTTACAATGTAAATGGTTTATTTGTCTACTTTATATCGTAACCTGTAAATTTCATATAATTTCGATGTGCTTTTTAAAAGTAGTTGGAGACTTTATGAATATCTTGTATTGCTTTAATTAATTTTAATTTGAGATAAGTAATAGTATTACTAACCGAGGTGGGAAGTGTTTCATTATTGTCGAAAGCGAAGATAGCTAACAAAGGCGAGGGGCGCCGAGGTTGGCTATAGTCCGTGACGTAATGAAACTTTTCACGGAGGTTTGTTTATTATTTTATTCACTATCGAATATTAATAATGAGTAAATTTAAATAACAATAATAACCTAACAAATAAACGAATGGTTTGAAGGATTTGAGCTCGTTCATTTCTCACATCAACTGTCAATTTGATTTCTAACTTTAAATTTAGATTTCTTCACATTTATATAGACTAGACTTATTTATATTATTTAAAATTTCATTCGTTTCTTTACCTATAAAGTGTAAAGAAGCTTTGTTTACATGTAAATACTCTTCACTGATATACTTACACTGATCTCTCAGGGTGGAAAAAAAAGCCCTGATGTTGGGATGCTGAACCGTTCTGCCTTGAGGTTGGAAAGTTGACTCTTGGAAAATGAAGTGAACAATAACTATCGTTCCAACTTTTTAAGTCAGGAATCGCCATATTAATAACCTACCAAACAGTTGGCAAGTGACTTATATTTAACTTCACTTCCCAACTAGCTGGAAATAGTATATTGAAAGACAAGTATTACACTGATCCTTATTGTAATGTGTTTTTCATACTATTTTTCTATTTCGCATTAATTTACTCTTATTTTAAAATTATTATTAAAAGAAATATTAAAATATAAAGGTTGGTAACACTGACAGTTTCAAAAACATTTGAAAAATAATTTACTTTGACATTTTAACAGTTACTTATAAGTTACGTTAAAGTTATAATTTATATTTATTATGTTATGAACCTACAAATAAATTATTTGAATTTTAATTTAAAGGAGTGCTTTATTGTTTGATATAATTATTTTACTATAAAAATCTAATTTCATCAATTTTTGTGAGTAATGACCGGTAATGACAACTAAAATGAAAGATATTTATTTGACACTTAAATTAAGTTATCAACTTAAAAAATCCCCAAAAATATTAATACAAAATTTTTCATTGTATCACTGTTTTTGATAAAAAAAACAATTGTACAAAATTCGCTTTGTAAATGCGAAATTGGAAAAGACTTTTCTCCAACACTATTTTGGAAACTACACATTCCACAACTAAAAATTATGGTGGAATCATTATCACTCCAACAAATCGTGTGGAATCATTCCACACGCTGTTTGGAATAATTCCAGACGGTTTTCGATAAATCAGAATCTGTTACCCGCATATAAATAAAACAAATAAATATATCATCACGGCATATTACCTATTTCTGGGTGTGCCAATCTGCTTTGTACACAGATTTGATGACATATTTATACCGTGCGGACGTTTATCAGGCGTCACCTCACAGGCACTCATTTCTGCCGTGGAGAATGCACCACAGGGGTCAATATCTCTTTGTTTTATTTTTATTTATCTATAAATTCGCGTTTGACGTTTTGAAGTTTTGAACAGTTTTAGAATTTCCTGTTAACTTTTACAGGTTTTTTGAAGTTTAGCTAAGCGAAATAATAATTTATTACTTAAAAAAATTAAGTAAGGCCTGGTATTTTCACTTCCGAATAAAGATTGGAATAAGTATTCGTTAAATAAATTTATTCTTTATTTTTACTCAACAAATAACTTCATGTAGTCTTTTCACATATTTGACAAAAACAAAAGTATCCAAAATCCGAAAATATTTAACCAGCGTCAAATGACAGGATCTTTATAATTAATTACCCAAGGAGGGATTTACCTATACACCGCTTGAGATCAAATACGAAGCCAAATGTGTAAAAATGAATTGAAAACTGCTTGTTTTCATAATCGGAATCTGTCAAAGAATTCTTTGATATGTGTGGTTATGTCGCTATCCGATTTATATTATTTATTAATTCATAGGTCAAAGTATCATCAGAATCATAAAAAATATTGAATATATCCTTTTTGTTAATAAATTTACAATATATAGAAATATTATGAACATACCAATAAACCCTTTATTCGCTACCCAACTACCAAATAATTTATTCCGCGAATAATAAATGTTATTCTTTCGAATAAATTTATTTGCAAGTGAAAAGACAATATTAATGTTTATCTGAAGGTTAAATTTATCTAAAGCTTTATTCGCAAGTGAAAATACCGGGCCTAAATAAGCAACATTTTTTGGAATAATTTCTAAAATCTTGTTGGAGAAAGTATAGTCTATAAATCGTTTGCAATGTTGTAGATTGTACTGTTACGGCTAGCTAATTGTCACTTTGCTAAGTCAATTTGTAATAAAAATGTCCATAATAAACATGACGCTTTATTTAACAAATAAATTAATTGTACACAATAAATTGGTAAATTTATAATAATTGAAAAAAACAGTACCGTCAAATCAGGTTATTTATATAATTGTAGAAAAGTGTCAAAAAGTATTAATAAAATTAATGTTTAAAACTCAGTGTTACTAAATTGATTGTGAATAAAATAGTATACACACCTCACGGATATGTAAATTCCAGCCTCGCACTTATAGCAATCCCCGGTAAGCCTCGGTTATCTAACACAGCGCTCGACCGTAATAGAGCATATCCATGCTCGGTATGTAATATACTAATACATGCTGAAACTAAAATAAAAAAATCATGAATATTTTTAGATACTGTACTTTAAACATGTGTAACTGTATGTAAGTACAAAATATAATTTCAATCCATTTTTAGTAAATTATTCTCATTAAAGGCAGTAAATGTGCAAATAATTTCAACTCAATTTTGTGTTTTTTTTTTTGGTTTAAAACAAAATAGAAAATATTGCACTATTTCTGTGAAACTTATTATGATTGTAATAATTGAACAAAGACTAAAATTATTTTACTTTCTGTGAGAATTTAATATCAACATTTCTGGCATTTATTTACAATTTTATAATAATGTAATAAAATTGTATTTCATAACTAAACTATCTGATGTATACGATAAAATAAAAAAAATATTAAATCTGTGTAATTTTAAAGTAAGTAATAAATATATCTTTTCTTAAAAATGAAATAATTAATGACTTGGAAACCCTCTACACTTAGTTTGAAGAAGAAAAGGTACATAGTAGTCTAATTAGAATTAAAATTTATTTTCACGTAGATCGCAAAGGTTAAAAACGTAACTCTTAGCGCAAATCTTTTAAATTAAATCAATTCAAGGGCCGGACTTAATTTGTCAGCATAAAAGAAACAAATGGTAGTAATTGAAAACAAACAACAAAATTGTAGCAGTGAATTTATAATTTAAAACGTTCTCGGGTTTGCAAGAGTTCCGCTTTTTCGAAATAATGGCCCATTTAGCACTTTTCTCATTTTCTTTTGTCTTGTTTATTTTTCTTAATTCCATGTTGCTGCGCGACATCAACACGCACATTGTTAATTTTCTGCAGAGATTTCACAGGGAATTTTTACGAAGCAAAACGCGTTTTCCAAAATATTTATACTCCTTTTATCTTCCTTAGGGACCAGATGTTTATACTTCAAAATTAAAATGAAAAACTGAAAATTCGATAACAAAATATTGCGGGGTTTACTGCATTACGATCGTAAAACTTCTAAAAATTTCAACAAGAATATTTTCCGATCGCAAATCGCAAACCTTTACACTTCAAAACATTTCCTTCCAAACAATAATAACATTGGGGCTTATATTCGTGTACAACCGTGCGTAAAGTATATACTTCACGTACACTTTTCAAGCACTAGTGCGTGGAAAGTAAATTGGCACTGCTAGGCACATTCGGTCAATTTACCTGTCATCAAGTAGAATAAATAGATAAATAGGTAGTAAATAATAATGAAAGTAATAATATTAAGAAATACACTGTAAATGAAACAAGTATAATAAAATGATTCGCCAGTTAAATATTTGATCAGCAAGAACTATGTAGTAAAAAAATCTGATGTGGCCAGCACATAACCTCTCGCCGTATATTTTACCTGGCTGTATGCATAAAGCAAAGATTATTTTTATAAATACAAATAATATATTCATATAAATCTATGACGTATAAACTTCTTTATTATTCAATAATAGCATGTCTCAACATGAAGATATTTTACCATAAATTATGTTACAATAAATTACAAAGTAGAGTTTACCATATATAAATATTAGGCTGGTAACAGCAATTTTCAATTCGAACAACTTTGTTTACTTTCTCTTCATATTCTTCTAGTAAAAACATTAATTTTGGGCGGTCTAAAATGTATATATCTGGATTGTGCATCTATTCTTATATATCTTCTTTTACATTTTATTTTTTCATACTTGTTATATCTAAATAACCTTAATTCCCTTTAATAAAGTGACGGATAGATTGCACTCCGATTTTGTCAATATTTACAACTTACTTGAGAAGAATTTGATAGCTTTTTCGCAATTCAAAGTTACTCTAGTCTACAGTACTGGTGTACATTGTCCCATAATGTTTGAAACAAATTTAAGTCCTTCAACCTAGACTTGTCATCTCCATAATAGTCACAGATCAAGAACTAAGGGATTCTCCAAGTACATTTTTAATTCATTACTCATTATTTCTGACACTGACATTTATCTGTCAGTTACAAATAATTTAAATTATCAACTATTTTTCATGGCATTCTTTCGGCTGTCAAATTTATTACAATAGATTATTTTATATATTATACTTCTTTTATCTCTAAATCTATGGAATATATAATAAAATATTTAAATGTATCAGATAGAGAATTTAATTTTCTTTAATATTACCACGAAAAATTTTCAAAAAATATTATTTAGAAGATTTTTTTTCAAGAATCTTCTACTTCCGGTTGTCCAATTATTACCAAAACCTTTTCAGATCTTCCCATGAATGTCCGATTGGGAAATACGTTGTTAAACAAATTTTAAGTCTTATAGTTTTTGAGTAACCGTCCTTCCAACATCCTACATACATACACACATACATCCACACACACACACACACACAGACATCATCGTAAAAATGTTAAAATCGGATTGTAGGGACCTTAAAACGTGCTTATTCAATAAAATCTGGATATGCGATTTTTAGCATGAATCCAATACCTCTCTTAGCGAGAGGTAAAAAATTGGTTCAATATTAGGTTAGTTTAGGGAAAACATTTTAGAGCTGACCAAAACCTCTATATTTTTTTAATTCCAAAGTGTAGTGTGTAAACGATTTTCATGTTTTATTTACTTTACACATTACAGAGCTATCACTATTATCCATACACGTGTAGCATTTAAGTTGTCATACCTAAATTTTCCTTTTTTCTACACATTCATGTTTGTAAAACTGACTGAGTACTGCAGTATTCAACTTGAAATATTTTTCCTCCCTCTCAAATGTGAACTCGATATTTGGTGTGTTCAAATTGTCGTCTGCTCGTCTGTCAAATTTCTAATTTGTTTGAAGAATGTTATTTAAGGTCTTATAATTTTTTTTGTATGCAACTCAAGTGTAAACGAGCGTAATGACATTCGTCAATAATTTTCATGACACGGCAAGCCTTGTCACAAAATACTTGTCCTCATGTCATAAAGCTTGCGTTTACATTCTTGTGGCATAAATAACTGTTATTAACAGATTGAGTACTAACCCAATACTTAAAAATATTAACATTGTTTTGAGATAAATGAGTTCTAAGGTAACCTAATTTTTAATGTGCAAAATTACTATCTATATACAGTAGAACCTCGATTATCCGAGTCGCAATTATCCGAGCTCCGGATTAACCGAGCCGATCTAAAGACCCAACATGCGAGGTACGCGCGTCTATGATCTGGATTAACCGAGCCAATCTAAAGACCCATCCGTATTAACCGAGCTTCTAAAATATTTCCATTTAAAATCTGGAAAAAGCTCTGAGGTATATCGAACAACAATCAGAGGCAACCCCAGCGGATTTGCTTCTTCTTAACAGATGGAGAAATATGGCAGCGAGAAAAAGATGCAATATGAAATAGCAACGCATAGATAACTATTTCAATGTTTTATAATATACATACATACTTATTTACATGTTAAAAACGTTAAAAAACCGTTTAAAGTACATTTGTGTTTATTTTTTTAATGAATAAAAAATAAATCCGGATTATCCGAGTTTTCAGATATCCGAGGAGGGTATCCCCCACGTTACCTCGGATAACCGGGGTTCTACTGTATATATATATATTGTATATATATGCAATGAGTTTATAATGATGGCTATTAATTTACGAGTTTGCGAGTGCATACATTGTTTTTTCTACGGCCAGCATTTTTATAATTATAAAATTTATAACTTCAACCAAAATAACTACTGATCAAAGCGGTGGCTAAGATCTAGCAAGCGGTTTGTTCATTTCTCAACTCAACTGCCCGTCACATGATGAAAAGTCCTATTCTGATTAGTCAAACAGCAACAGCTTCTTGCGTTATGAAAAGTCGTTTTATTATAATAGTCATAATGAAACGAGCATCGGGTATCAGATTTATTAAAATTAAATTATGATATGACCTTAGAATAAATATTTTAAATGTGATATGTAAATTGTACTATTGATCTCTTTTGTGAGGCAGTCGGTCGGTAATAAGGGTGACATTTTTTGCCAAGTCTCTGGTGTACGGTAATTTTAGCGTCTCATGTTGAAGGGTATTCATGATAAGAATAGTAATGTCAAGGTAAAATATATAAAATAAATCGAGAAAATTTATTAATAGAATTACGAGCCCAAAACAATTGGCTTACATCCTTTTTTCTAACTTTCAAGGCAACTTTTCATTTATTTAAGCAATAAATTCAATAATAATAATTGAATAAATTAAATAAAAAAATATATAAATATAAATAAATATATCATCGTAGCATATTACCCATTGCTGAGTGTGCCAATCTGCTTGGTATACAGATTTCGATAATGATGATGACATATTTGTAACGTGCGGGCTTTTATCAAGCGTCACTTCACTGGCACTCATTACTGGAGTGGATAGTGCACCTCAGGGGTCAATTTTGTGTCATTTAAAAGTCGAAATAAGTTTTGGCGTCGATCGGGGCCCCAGATTCGCGACCAGACACTCAGGCAAATGGCCATGAAACCCCATTAAATAAACTGACGGCCGAATTCACCATTCCTTAATCATGAGTTGATTCACAGATCAACGCTGATTCTGAATCAATCCAATTCACCATTAAAAATCAAGCTAATCTACTAATCAAAATCAATGATCAACTGATTCGTCATATTCCATGAATCAAGGACTGATCACGTCTTTGAATCCTAATTTTGACATTTATAGTTATGTTAGGATTCTGGCTGTTGTACCCATTTGTAACTTTGCCTCATCCTTCTTCTTTATCTTTATTTAGAACCGCATTGGTTTCATTATTTTCAACTATACTTTTATATCTTTCATTTCCACTATATTTAAAAAAAACTCCTTTATTGGAATCAGTGTATTTTCTACCTATATCAAATTAAAAATAAAATATTATTATAGGAAAATTATAAAATATATTTTATAAATGAAAAACTTACAAATTAATACCTTTTGAACGGAAAGTACAATTACCACGAATAAAATTACATGAAAGTTACATTAACTGTCAAAAACCAAAACAAAACTGTGAATCAGTTGATCACGATTCCTTGATTCAGAAATCAAGTTGGTGAATTAGAACATTCGTTAATTTACAGATCAGCTTGATTCCTTAATCAACGGATTTATGGTGAATTCGGCCGTGAGAGAATCAAATTTATTAATTTTATACGAAAAGTTATAAATTGTAGGACAATTTGTTTTGGCGCAGGGGTCGTATATCCAGGCAGTCCAAATGGTCTAATTCTCTCATTTTTTTCTACTTCATAAATCAATCTACAAAGTGACTTTTAGTCAACCTCTATTGGCTGCGTTCGGTTTTACGCTCTGAGCAGTCTGAGCGCTCGACGTCGTTCGGTAATTACATCTGAGTGATCTTTTTGCTCAGCTCTATGTTCAGTTATTAGCTCACGGAGCGCACAGAGCCCGATCTGTTCGCTCGTTCTCTAACCACGGATCATGTTGAGCACTTGTCTGGCGTATGCGTCTATTCTATGAATGAGTGTTGTTTTTTTTTTGATATATCAATCAAAAATGTTTGAAATATATAGTCATTTTAGGAAACATTTTTTACATAATTTTCAGCTTCAAGTTGTCCATTATCATTTTCACATTCTTAATCAGTATCATCAACAAAACATTCATAACACGCGCACAATATACACGTTAACAGTTCTTCATTATTTTCCGTTTTTATTTCAGCGCAAATTAATAAGTGTCAAAATGGCAGCTAAACGCTCTATCCGTTCGGTTATTCAAACTACAGATCTGAAATCGCAGATGAATCTGTCACGTGATCAGATTGCTCAGAGTGCTCGACAGATTTAAATACCGAACGCACCCAGTGTGAAGTTTATTCAAAAAATATACTATACGCTACTATTCACTAGGCACAATTCACAAAATTCAGTTTTTTGATAATTGAGAGTTACGATGTTTTGCACTTAGCCCTCAATATGTACGGTCATATTTTTTTTTGTGTAGCAATTTTAAAAGTATTCACATGATTTTAAATTTCTGTTCTAATTTTAAACGCAAAATACACGTCTGTTGTGTTTATATTCCACCATCATCGAGTTCCGAAATCTACAGTCATTTTTTCAATAAGCTCAGTGAAATCTGCTCAACGTGCCATGATGATATTTTCCTAGTTGCTGGTGATTTCAACCTACCCCAAATTAATTGGACTCCTAAACAAAACTATCTTGAACCCCTGACTGTTAGTAGAAATGAAGTTTACATTGAGCTAATTAATACAATTAATGTTTGTAATTTATTACAATTTAACAATGTTAAAAACAAAAATAATATTATATTAGATCTTGTATTATGTAATTCGAATTGTACAGTTAATTATTGCGATTTTCATATATCTAACATGGACGTACACCATCCACCTTTGGAAATAAATCTAAATTTTACTTTTCTCTCTCATTTTCCATCGAATATTTCATACATTTACAATTTCAATACATGTAATTATGAAGATCTTATTTATAAACTTTCCGTAATAAATTGGGAGGTCAAACTTAGCGATGAAAATGTAAATGTTAATGTTAACACATTCTATTGTATTATCCGCGATCTCATTAGAGATTATGTTCCCGCTAAATTTGTCAATAAAAGTTCCTATCCTCAGTGGTTTTCTATATCTTTAAGAAAAATGTTAAAAGAAAAATATAAATTTTTCAAAAAGTGGAAGGTGTACAAGAACAGAAGCGACTACCTCATTTTCTCTCAATTACGTTTCAGAGTTAAATGTAAGATAAAAGAAGACCACAATAACTATATCTCGAATGTTGAAACTAACTTAAAACTTAATCCTAAAAAACTCTGGAGTTACTCTAAAACTGTGAGACAAAATAGTGGTATCCCCAATACTGTTCATTATCTAGATCATGTTGCCAATAACAGTTCTGAAGTTCCTAATATATTTGCCGATTATTTTAAATCTGTGTATGTTACAAATGATAATTCTATTATAAATATCCATAATGATGTTTCCAACTGTGTCACTAATTTGGGTTCTATTTATCTTAATTTTGAAACAATTTTAAATGAATTATTATCTTTGGATACATCCAAAGGAGGAGGGCCTGATGAAATTCCTGCCAAATTTATCAAAACCTGTGCCTTTTACCTTGCAAAGCCGTTGTATATCTTATTTAACCAATCACTAAAATCAGGCATTTTTCCAGATATTTGGAAGGTCTCTCGTATCACTCCAATTCACAAATCTGGGAATATTAATGACGTGACAAACTATAGGCCCATCTTTATTCTGTCTATTATTCCTAAGTTATTTGAATCTCTGATTGTAAAGGAATTAAAATATAATTTAGAGAGTGAAATAATTCCCCAACAAAACGGTTTTTGTTCAAAGAGATCTGTTTTAACTAACTTGATTCCTTTTACCGAATTCATTACCTCAAATATGGACAAAAGGATACAGGTAGATACCATTTATACTGACTTTAGCAAGGCATTTGATCGGCTTCACCATCCTACTCTGAATTTAAACTTCATGCGCTTGGAATTCATGGTTCACTATTGAGATGGATCGAATCCTACATTACAAACAGATCGCAATTAGTGTATTGTAATGGTTTTAAATCATATTCAATATTAGCTTCCTCGGGCGTACCGCAAGGTTCACATCTAGGCCCCTTGCTTTTTAACTATTAACGATATATCGCACTGTTTCAAAAATTCAAACTTTTTATTATACGCAGATGATTTGAAATTATTTAGAACCATTACTAATATTAATGATTGCATTGCTTTACAAAGCGATCTTTTACAACTGTATACATACTGTACACAAAATTACCTAGATCTCAACCCCTCCAAATGTTATGTCATGAACTTTACTCGAAACTTAAATATAATTTCATATAATTATCAAATTAACAATCTTAATTTAGAGGTTAAATCTGCAATAAGAGATTTAGGCGTATTATATGACCCTAAACTCTTAATGACAACACATATCGACAAAATTTGTAAAGATTCATTCCGTATCTTGGGCTTTATCTTTAGACAAAGTAAATTATTCAAAAATCCTGATACGTTGATTTGTTTGTATAATTCGCTAGTACGCTCAAAATTGGAATATGCGTCTGTAGTGTGGAATCCACAATACAAAAAAAATATTAATTTAGTTGAAAATGTTCAGAAAAAAATTATTAATTTATTATGCTTTAAGTTTAGAGTAGACTGTCCGAGTTATGTAAACAAATTAGAAAGGTTTAATATGAGTAGTTTAGAGAGTAGACGAACATATTTCGATATGCTGTTCCTATTTAAAATATTCAACAATCTGCTTTATTCCGGTAATATTATTCCTCTATTCTCTATATATGTTCCAGCTAAATATATGAGATCTTGTAATTTATTCAAGTTGCCACATAGTAATACTAATAACTATAAACTCTCTTGCATAAATCGAATAATGTCAATCTACAACAATCAATTTATTCATTTGGATTTATTTAATTTATCTCTTCATAGTTTCAAGAAATGTGTTAAAGATTCTTTAAGTTAAGTTCTGTTTGCTATACTATTCGTAAGTTGTAATACCTAATAAGTGAGAACCTTTATTTGGTCTCTATTGAGCTGTTGGTTCTCCCATTTGTATTAAATAAATAAAATAAATAAATCTGATTTCCGGTATCCGAAAGCATCCATAGTATTCTTTACTTAATCTGTTATATTCTATATATTTCACAGGAATTGTAATAAATTATTTTGTGTATACAATTTTGCAAAACAAAAAAAAAATGGTTAAATCAATTCTGAGTAAAAATGGATTCACTTGTAGACGTATAAAACAAGATATATTAATGACAAATAATGTTTTTGTCCCCAGAGCTTTGAGGCAGATTTCTTGAGGTGTATATAACTGAAATTAAAAAAATGATGTATTTGTAGAAAACGGCACGGACTGCAGTTAAGAATTTGTTTAATCACAACGAACGATTTCGAATATTTAATTAAGTTAATAAATAAGTAAATTTCACACATTTTTACATATTTCTTGGTTTCCCCAGCTACTTTCTTGCAGATTTTACTAATGAAGTCATATGAGCTTAAGTAACTTTTGTACGAATTTTTTTATAATTGCAATCTAAATTTCAACTTGGAGCGTTAAAACTACAGACAGTTACTTAACACATTCAGTTACGCACCCCTTACCGAAATGAGTAATAAGCCGTGTTCATATATTTAAGTTAAACTTGCCTAAATAGTACTTATGCTTAATTCGTACCATCACATTTATTTCTGATTTATAATACGTTTATGGCAGCATCTATCGGCAAATAGAGGAAGTAGTACTAATACGAGTGTTTTTTACATGTTAATCTTTATAAAAAAATATTAGATTTTTATTTTTCAAACAAATTATTAATACTACACAAAAAAATATATTTTTAAAGACGCGTGTGGCGGTATAAACCTACAAGTGAGAGAGATATTACTTGTCCACTCTGAGACAGAATTATGAATGAGAAACACTGCAATACTCGTATATAAATATGATAAAAATGAATAGGCAGAAGATGCTCGTCATGAACCTTAAAAAACCCTTATAAAATGAAATATAACTTGTAGAAATTTTTAATTTAAAAATTTATTTATAAATATTTTATAATAAGCAATATTTTTGTTTTATTGTAAGAAATTTTTGATCAAAATTAAACTATTTTTTTAGTCAGTTTTGCCTTTTAGAATTTCATTAAATTTCCAGAGTTAATATTATTTTAATTCTGAAACCAATGATTTTTAACTCCTGCACCGTACAAAAAATATTACAAACGAGCATTAAATTACTTACTTTTTCTTTTGAACAAAAAATGTGTTATCTGCGGGGTTTAAAATCCATCCTAATTTATATAGAAAAAATGTAAATTTTTTGCTAATTTCTCTTTTTTTCAGGTATTATCTCTAAATTTAACTTTTCTCATTGCAAAATTATAAGTTACTAAAAGTATTTACATTTAAATAATAAAAAATGATCCCCCATTTCCAAGTTATAATACGGTTCTTAATTAATTTAAGTTTAATTTGCAAGTCAAGAATATTTTTAACGCCGAAAAATTCAACTCTTTATTTTATTTTTTAAAACCAAAGAGCTTTCAAAATGTTCTATAATTCACGTACACATTAAATGAACAATTAGGATAAATAAGAGATTTTTTAGCTTTTCGAGAATTCTGTCTGCGTTTAACAAATATTGTAGTAATTATCGATCTGCGTTTGAAAATTAGAGACCTTTGGTTTACATTTTCAATGTTTTATTATGAAGTAAAACAAAGGAAATTTTAGTCAGTGTGTTTGCATAGGATTACAGCTATCTACAGACAAAGAAGCTTTGTCAAAGTATACATAGCTCTTATTCAGGTTGAGTGTTCAACAATAATTTATCATCTAAATAAAGTTACTTTTTCTGCGTTTTTGGATAAATATAAATGAGTATTTTAGTATTTATTTTTCCCATAAATAAAAACCGTCCTTTACAAAATTTAAGAAAATAATAGTTATTTAAATAAGCTACAATAAATGTAATAGCGCTATTTTGTAAGGATGGTTATGACAACGAATCGTTAAATATTATATTGATAACAATAACGAAATCGTTTAATAGGCTTATTCTGTAAACGTTAGTTATGACATTATGCATTGTTATATCGTTATTATAACGATAATCGTTAGAGTGGTAACCTGTAAACAATAATTTATTATAAAATAAATATATCATCACGGCATATTACCCATTGTTGGGTGTGCCAATCTGCTTTGTACACAGATATCGGTAATGATGGAATATTCGTACCGTAATTTAATTCTAGATTACAAAAAAAAAAGAAAACGATAACGTTATTTTTTAACGACTGGCAAAATCATTCGTGACATAAACGTTTTGTCAATAATTCAGTATGTTTATTCGTGTCAAAATCTAATTGCTTTTATATTGAATAGTGGTCTCAAAAACCCATCATATTATAGTTATTTTTCTTTTGCACGGTAATTCTAAAATAATTTAATAAGTTCATATTCCTAACGTCTAGCACAAAGTTACCAATTTTTCTACAGACAGTAGTAGTAGGTAACTAAAGTCCCTAGATTACTATAGTACCGTGATTTACCGCCAATTTGGCTCCACATTTGAGCGCCATTACGATAAAAAATAGATTTATTCTTATAAAAATTAAAAATTTCAACATTAAATATTTATTAATTACGTTTTTCTTACAAGTTACACCAAATTTCTTTTCGTAGTATTTTAAATAGTTGAAAGCCATTTTCAGATCTATTCAACATGTCATACAGGAAGAAGGCATTTTAAAAAAAAAAGTATAAGTGACAAAACCCACCATTTTGGCTCCAGATAGATAATACACAGACCTAATGAATCGAGCTACTTTGGTAATCTATGGACTTTATTATATATTTCTTTTACGACCGAATTCACCATGAATCGTTTAATTAATAATCAGCTGATTAAGGAATCAAATCTGGTCTGTAGACCAACGTATGTTCTAATTTACCAACTTGATTTTTGGATCAAGAAATCATGATCAACAAATGCACAATTTTGTTTTGGTTCTTCCAGTTAATGTGACCGTCATGTAATTTTATATGTGTAATAGGCGATAGGAAATAAGATCGCAGCGCCAAAGTGGAACTAATGTTAACGGGATAATTTGACATTTAGTAATTGAATTTATGCATTAAGTGTATAATATTAAGAGATATTACATATGTAAACGTAAATATTATAAACATAATAGATAACATTTGTGTGTATACAATCAAGAAAATGTCACGTGTATAATTTATCCTGTCAACTATAGTTCTAAAAATTCCACCAGATGTCATATTGCTTATTTCCCATCGCCTATTGTACTTTCCGTTAAAACAGTATTAATATATATTTTTAATTTATTTATAAAATATATTTTATAATTTTCTTATAATAATATTATATTTTTATTATAGGTAGAAAGTACACTGATCCCAATAAAAGAATATTTTTAAACATAGTGAAAATGAAAGATATAAAAGTACCTATTTGTGGGTAATTTCTCGACTGTGATTTGAATTAGGTGTTAGCAATTACTCGAAAGTTCATTCAAACAGCATTTATTCTTACTATACCAACGTTTCAGTGCACCCTTGCACCTTCGTCAGGGTAGTAACGAATTGTGACAATTTGTAAGATCTTACTACCTTGAAGAATGTGCAAGGGTGCACCAAAACGTTGGTATAGTAAGAATAAATGCTGTTTGACTGAACTTTCGAGTAATTGTTAACACCTGATATAAAAGTACATATGTTTGGAAATAATAAAACCAATGCGGTTTTAAATAAAGATAAAAAAATCTGTTGTGGCCAGCACAATACCTCTGGCCATTTTCATTTTATGTTGCATAGGGTGCGAGCAGTTATGTGACTTTGTTAGCCGCAAGCAGATATTTATTTATTTATTTTATTGATTTATTAGCTCAACAGGATAAAATCCCAATTATAGAGCAATAATATATACATAGATTAACAGCACATCATCGATGAATGAATAGTATATACTTATAAGATAAACATTTATACAGAATGTGAACAAGCATGAACAAAGAATATTTAGATACATATTTACAACAACAAAGATCATAACCTATTTTTACACATTGGTATTATGACAGATTAGCTGCAATTTGCAAGAAATATTTCATCAGTTCTCTCTTAAACACTGAAAATGTATTGTGAAATAAATCAATTTTATCATTTACAGCTAGAAATTTATTAAAATTTATACTCATCTGCGTGACAGGTGATTGAGACTCATAGTTTGTCCTTGGCATAGAGTGGACGAGTTTAAATTTCATTCTAGATCGGGGAACATAGAAATTGAAATTGGACAAAACTATGGAATCATCAATCACGCCGTTCATAATTTTATGAAGATATAAACAGGAATGCAATTTCCTACGATCGTCTAAAGATAGAATTCCAAATTCAATGAGACAGTTGTTGTAATTAAATTCATTTGTGGGGTATGTTTTGTATTTCTTGAAGTATAAATATTTAATAAATTTCCTTTGCAATGATTCAAATGCATTAATGTATTTGTTGTAGATTGGACTACAAACTTGGGTACAATATTCAAGCTTTGATCTCACAAATGCGTAGTATAGTATTTTTATGGTGTGTTGGTTATGGAATGAACGAGTGTTTCGTATTATAAAGCCGAGATTTCTATTTGAACTATTTATAAGATTGATATAATGTGGAACAAAACAGCACTTATTGTCAAAGAGAATACCTAAGTCGGTGAATTGTGTAACACGCTCTAGGCTATTATTATACATAGTGTATTGATGAAGAATAGGAGCTTTTTTGACAGTGTAAGACATAACTTTACATTTGTTATAATTAAATCTAAGTTTAGAGTTTGAAGACCAAACTAGGATGTTGTTTATTTCAGATTGGAGAGCATTACAGTCATCCACTGTGTTGACAGCTTTAAAAAATTTAATATCATCTGCATATAGTAAGATATAAGCATTTTGAACTACATCAACTATGTCATTTATGGATATGGAGATATGGAGGCCCGTATCAAAATGACAGCTAGTAATAATGTACATAGGTGTCAAGTATCATAAGTTTTCATTCAAAACATCATGATTTTCCAAATCCATGTGGATTACTCCTCGACAAGTATATTCCATACAATGGGCTACTTGCATACAAGAGGATTTTGAAAATTATTATATTTTTCAAGTTTAGTTTACTCAACTACATTATTTACATTATAAATTTTTCAAATACATTGTGTTATTATTTAATAAATTTAACATAAATGTATCCCTCCTATCTTGAGGACGACACAATCACTAGCATTTGATTCGTTAATGTGAGTGGGAGAGGTGAAGGGAAGATCGAGGATCAAACAACGTTCCACTATCTCCGTCTCTGTCTTCTCAAACTACAGAACTAGGACGTATGTCATCCGTGATTGTGACGTCATAAACAGAAAATATTTATTTTTAGCCGTAAGAGACAAAATTTTGAAAAAAGAAAAAATAGGGGGTCTTTTATTTTATATATAAAGGGTTTTCCAATAAGAGGTGTTATTTTGAATAGCCCGCTATTTCGGTAGATGTCGCTTTTGAAGCTGTCATTTTTTGACATTTGACAAGTAGAAACTACGCCATTAATAAAAATGGAACGATACACGCTTCAACAACGCATTGAAATTATTAAAATTCACTATAAAAATGGTGAAAATTTGGCAGAGACGGTTCGTAAAACTCGACAATTTTTGGGTCGTCGTGAAGCACCTTGTCGGACCGCAATACAGAAATTGGTGGAAAAATTCGAGGTGTTGGGACAAGTTAGTGATGTGAAGAATAAAACCCGTGCACGTCGCTCAAAACAGCCGAGAATATTGCTGCTGTAGCCGAAAGTGTTGAAGAAAACCCAGGTTTGTCCCTTCCTCGTCGTTCTTTGGAATTAGGCATTCCACAAACGTCATTACACCGTATTTTGCATAAAGATTTGGGTCTTAAGGCTTATAAAGTCCAGTTAACACAAGAACTCAAGCCGGCCGATCATCAACAACGTCGTGTCTTTGCTGATTGGGTCGTTGAAATGCATGAAAATGATCCGGAATTCCATCGAAAAATCATCCTGAGTGATGAGGCCCATTTCCACCTCGGTGGCTTCGTCAACAAACAAAATTGTCGCATCTGGGGCTCAGAAAACCCAAGAGTTATTGTTGAAAAGCCTCTCTATCCTCAACGTGTGACTGTTTGGTGCGGTTTATGGTCCGGCGGAGTCATTGGACCTTACTTTTTCGAAAATGAGGCTGGAGCAACAGTTACAGTGAATGGATTGCGCTATCGAGCGATGATTAACGATTTTTTATGGCCGGAATTGGATGGTATTGATCTGGACAACGTTTACTTTCAACAAGACGGCGCTACGTGCCACACAAGCAACGAAACCATTGATCTTTTACGGGAAAAGTTTCCGGACCGTGTTATCTCTCGAAGAGGTGATCACAATTGGCCACCGAGATCTTGTGATTTAACACCTTGCGACTTGTTTCTTTGGGGCCACGTGAAAGAGAAGGTCTACGCCAACTGCCCAGCGTCGACTCAAGACCTCAAAGATGGAATTCGTGAGACTATCGAGGACATAGGACAGCCACTTTGCGATTTGGTTACGGAAAATTTCATGAAAAGGATATTGTCCTGTCAGCGTGGTCGTGGTGGTCATTTGCCTGATGTTATTTTCCACTATTAACGGCATATCTTCCTCTTTATAATGAAATAAACATCCGATCATTTATATTAAAAAATGGCATTTTTCTTTGAATATCAAAATAACACCTCTTATTGGAAAACCCTTTATATTCAAAAAAAAATAATTCTTAACATCATGCAAGTAGCCCGTTGATGACAAATAATTTAAGAGGCAAATAAAAAGAACGATAAAGGTGAATGCTTATACTTAATTTACTAGTAAAATCAAAATTACTTTTGACTAAGAAAATCAAATTCGCCCATACCTTTCGGAAAGTTAGTAAATAAAATTAGCATTGAAAAAATATTTATTTTAACAAAATATCAATCTAAATGTACAGAGACAAGCGATTTCGCAAGTTTGTCTGAATGAGACCTGATGCAATTCTTTTGCGCTACTTTTATTCAAATAAAGAAATTCATAGCGCCAGAAAATCAATGAGTCTACTTCTCTACAATATTGAAGGCTTTCAGATATCTCTCCACTTCTTTTTAGGAATCAGGGGTCAAATGCTGGAGGGTTGGTCGAATGAAATAAAATGCTGGGAATTCTAGCGCATCATAGTAACTTTACACGGTTTGTTGAAGACGCGGAATTCGAAATGTATCGGTGTAGCGACAAAAAATAAATATCGCCAATTCCAATATAATAGTTCCACCGGTTGTATCCCTACATTTTAGTAGGCGTGCAGAATACGCGAGTTGAATGCTGCTATGCAAGACTCAGCTCAATTTTATATTAATTTTATTTCTAAATTTTGTGCGAGAAGCGAGTACTTAATCGATAGGTATAGGTTATTTAATAATTGTTTATTGTAACTTTGAGTTTATAACATCCTGTTATACTTTATGTCCTCTATTCCAGTTTTAAAAAGGTGGCAACCCTAATCCGAAATAATGAATGAACTTACGTTACAGCGAAAGTATTATCGCGCCCTTCTTGACAATGCAATTATAAAGGAGATATATGTATTCCAATTTTTTAATTCGTTCATGATACAGATCTTGATCAGACTTCTTTAATAGTGTGCTAATGAGGTCGATTAATGAATGAGATATTTTAACGAGTTTGCTGCGCTTCACGCGTTAATTGTTGAGATCATTAATCGCCAATTAACGCACGTGTTAGTTACAATATTTTTCCGATGACCGAATCTTACTGAATTGGAAAATCTAATTTTATTCCATGACAAAAAAAAAAAATAGATTAGTAACGTTTGAAACAAATTTTGTCAATAGTTCAGCAATAGTATGTGTTATCCATGGTTACCCACTAAAATTGTTTATTAATATAAAATCATGCATTAATAGGGGGCATTCATTAAAGAATGATTTTCTATACATTAAGATAACCTATTAATAAACGGTCAATAAAAAAATAATAATCTATACGTATTAACATTCGACTAGGTTGTAATAGGCCAATGCCGGAAGATAAGGCATATAGTAACTTTCGAGGATGTTAATAAGATGTGTGTAATTCCATTTTTGTTATATTTTTCGAGCTATCTACTAACTAATCTTTAACATTCATAAAATGCAGTCTGTTTAACATATGCCAAAAGAATTATTAATGTGGTATAATTTTTACCTAAGTTACATACGTTTATTACTGAAAAAGTAAAAAAGGGAAGTACCTACAGCAAAAATTTTGAAAGATTTTTGTTCCGCCCATTCTGACAAATTCAGTAGTGTCGTTTGCTTAGTTTTTATGAGGGTACCTACATAAGATACTACTGTTACTTTATTATTATAAAAATATATGTTACAGTAAAAGCATTCAAAATTCAAAAATAAGTCAACTGATAAGTTTATTAGCAAATGTAAAACCAAATATGTGAAAAATAAGATATTGATTAGATTACTGCCAGTAGCGTCAGTGACACTGACAGAAAATAATGCTATTCGTACGTAATCAAGAAAATGTATCTGAATTCCTTAAAAAAATACGTTACAGCGAAAATATTATCAACAACGAACATCGTTTTAAAATGGAATGTCCTAGTCGAAACAATATGAATTTTTGAAAGACAAGCGTGTTGTACCATCCTTATCGCACACACTTATACTGATTGTAAAGGAGGGAGATAAATATATGCCAATTTGTTAATTCGATCATTATACAGATGACCTGGATCAGACATCTTTCAAAAATTTTACTGTAAAATATAACTAAACAATACTATTTACATTTATAATTAATTTAGTACTCCCTAACAATTATCTTTAATTTTGTGTCTAATTTGAGCATTGGTTAAAGAAGAGTGGATATTGATGAAGCCGCAAGGGTCGCTGCGTCGAATTTATACCAACGTTATTGTTATTAATTTCCTGTAAATTAATCCAGGTTTTATTAAGGTTAGAATAAATTTACTTCCATAGCAAATTTAATTAAATTAACAAATTCGAATCAATTTTATTCATTTTATGGCATATACATATAACATTACTATCAAAAGTTGAAGGAATAAATTCTATTTTCTTTGGAAATAAATTTCCCACGAAAATAAAATGTGTCAACTCACATTTATATTTATCTTCTGATCGGTTAGCTCCCCGCTTTCTTCTATTTATATCCTGCGAAATAAATTTCTCTGGTTATCACTCTTTTTGCAAAAAACTCACAATCGTATATATTACCTATATATTTGTTTTATTTTTTATCGATGTAAATATTCAATGATGTGTGCGAACTGATACGAAAGAATATATTTCGTATCAAGACTGAAATGTTATTTCATTGGTCGATGTAAACCTCTAGCTTAACCCGAGAGCTTTCAAATCTACTGAAATAACTTTTTGGTTCAACTATCGACAATATATCTAAAAGTAATAAATAAAAGTAAAAACCACAATGCGGTCATCCCACATTTTCCAATTATTTTTTCTTTTCTTAAAATGTACTTAAAACTACGTATTTACTTACATAAATTTTCATGAAATTGTTTCTCCCTGTCGAATAAAAATAATGAAATTGTAACTACATTTAACAACTGCCTTATATTATTAATTTGGAATATTTCATAATTTGTACATACAGTGGCGTGCAAAAGTATTGTGCCAAACTTATTTTATCTTTTATAGAAGAACATAATTTTTTTGTTATACCGTTACATGTTACACTACTGTTAGAAATGTTAATTATATTATAATTCGTTTGTCCTTGACCTTATAATATGTTTTATGTTTCATTGTTTATAGTAAAAATAAAATAATTAGTATAGTTGACATGTTTTAAAATTTATTTTCATTGTGTTTTATAGCACAAACGAAATTGACCGTGTTCAAAAAAATCGAGCCAAGTTGTACAAAGTTTATATACCTTGTTTATTTAAATTTCTCATCAAATTCCCAATTTAATATTAATTTAAGGTATTGTATAACGAAATTTTTAAATATACCCACTTTCAGTTAAGAGAATCCATAATAAATCTTCCTCGACAAGGAAAAGTTTCTCGTAAGATAGCCAGCTTGCGATAAAATCACTGCAAATAAAATTATTACCAAATATAAGTTGACAAAAATTATTAGTTGACAAAAATTATTAGTTGACAAGCCAATATGTGATAGACCCCGTAAACCAACAAAGCGAACGGATAAAATAATTAAACTAAAATCTATAGCAGACTCACAAAAAGTACTGTGGATATCACAAAAGAAAAACCTTGCCAATATCAGCCGAAGTACTGTGTCTCTACGTCTTAAAGAAGTAGGACGTATTGAACGTATATGACAGTGTTAATATAAGTTAATAGAAGTTAGTAGAAGAAGTAAAAAGGCGAGACTAAATTTTGTAAAACATATCAACCTTAGAATGTAGTCGACTAATGCAAAATACTATTTTCGGGTGAATTAAAATTTTGGAAGAATGGAAAATAATCGGACATGCAGTCTTACATAAATTATTTCCTGGCCGACGGTTCGACTGTAAAACGGTCTTCTTCAAGGCTCTAAAAGATATTCATGGAGTAAGTACAAACATGAAAATTGCTAACACAAAGTACAATGTATAACATAAAACATAAAAAATCTGTTGTGGCCAGCACAATACCTCTCGCCACTTCCTTTTTTTGGTTACATAAGTATAGGGCGCGAACGGTAATGTTACATTTTTGGGCTTGACAAGCAAATGTGTGGGCCCGTTTCAGAATGATAATTAGTAATTATGTACATAGATGTCAAATGTTAGAATTTTTCATTAAAAATTTCAAGATTTTCTAAATTTACGTAGTTAATTTATCACCAGGAGTTTAAAGTTTACTTGTATGCCTTAGATATTTAACATTTAATTCTGCTCCACATGGAATTGGAAAATCACTAAATTTAGAATGAGAAATTATGATATTTGACATCTATATACATAATTACTAGCTATCATTCTGACATGGGCCCCCATATCTGCTTGTCAAGGCCAACAAAATCATATGACTGCTCGCTCCCTATTGTATTTAACATTTCTTGTATACCTACACTCTACACCAAAAATTCTACTTACGCATATATCTATTCCATATATATTTAGATTGTTTAATTTTAAATTCATTTTTGATGAAGAAATTTTGTCCTCTTCTAATTTTTCGAAATGTTTCCAATTCTATTAATACATTAAGAAATAATATAATGTATGTACTTCCCAGAAAAAGTCTTCAGTAATGTCTTCGGATTTCTGACACTGACATTATCTGTCAGTTACAAACAAATTAAATTTTCAACTATTTTCCATGGCCATTCTTTCGGCTGTAAAATTTATTATAACAGATTATTTTACATACTATATTTCTTCTATCTCTAAATCTATAGAATATATTGTAAAATATTTAAATGTATCAGAAAGAGAATTTATTTTTCTTTAATATTATCAAGAAAAAATTTCAAAAAATATTATTTAAAAGATTTTTTTTCAAGAATCTTCTACTTCCGGTTATCCAATTGTTACCAAAACCTTTTCAGATCTTCCCATGAATGTCCGATTGAGAAATACGTAGTTAAAAAAATTTAAAGTCTTATAGTTTTTGAGTAACCGTCCTTCCAACATCCCACACACACACACACATACACACACACATCCACACACACACACACACACACACACAGACATCATCGTAAAAATGATAAAATCGGATTGTAGGGACCTTAAAACGTGCTTATTCAATAAAATCTGGATATGCGATTTTTAGCATGAATGCAATACCTCTCTTAGCGAGAGGTAAAAATATAAAATATGTTTTTCTACTTACAGAAATGGTCAGTTATAAAAAGGTTTAACATGGGGAAACCCCAACAAAACATTGGAGATTAACAGATGTAATTTTATTTAATATAGTGTACATATTATGTCAATTTTTAAATTATTTTTAGCTGGAACGCAAATAACTTAAAAATATGTAATCCAACTAAAAATAATTTAAAAATTTACACAAAAATATACACTATATCTACCGTGCAGAAAAATTTTAAACCTTGTATTTTTAACTTATTCTAATATGGAAAGAAGCCATTAGATTTTAGTGTAAATCAGATAACCAAAAATGGCACTCTACTTGAAGCTCAAAATAGTTCTGCTTCGAAAAATACCTTTAAATGTTATTTTTTCGAGATTAATGTTATTATAAAAATTAAAGATTATTAAATTTTCTACAGGCTTGCATAGATACTGTTTCTACATATTTCATGAATAAATTTATAAAATAATTTATATTTTAAATCCCGGAGTCTATGCTTTAAACTTTTAAACACAACTCCTTGGTTACACAGTTCAGCTCAAATCTATGTTACTGACAGATAAATGTCACGGTCAGAAAAATAATCATTTCAAATTAATAATAGTAACGTTTTAAGAAGATAATTGTAAATAGAACCATAGTTTTATTGAAACAAACGTAATACAGTTTCCAGCATTAATAAATATATAGGTATGTATTTAAATTAATAAAAATTAAATGTCGGGAGGTATTGTGTTGACTACATCAGATTATTTTATGTTATTAATTTACTTACTTACTTAATCCTGCACCTTTCTACCCTCACAGGTGTAAGGCGTTCCCCCGGCTTGAGGGGGAGGGGGAGGGGGTTAAGTTTTGGTTCGTTGTTCTTCTCCATATTTCTTTCCACTCTGCTCTATCTTGTGTTGCTGTCTTCGTTTCTTCCCAAGTTAGACCTCTTCTCTCTGGTCCTCTTTTTACTTTTATGTCTTTTACTCTATTACAGCTGTCTATGTTATTTTATGTACATAACATGTTATTAATTTAATTTTGTATAATGTTTATAATCTTCATGTTTCTACTGACTTCATGAATACCTGTTAAAGCCCTGAAGAAGAGTTGTACAGCGAAACGTCGGCCAGGAAATAAATAATTTATGTAGCACCGTGTGTCCGATTATTTTCCATTCTTGCCTTCTATAATCAGTCGATGATCGTTTCAACAATTTTTTTTTTTTTTGTAATGATACGAAGTATTTTCGGCGACCAACAAGTGCAAGATACAATTCTAGATACCAAATACCTACAGTTAGGCATGGCAGAAGATATTGATTTTATGTTGGGCATGTTCACATGACGAGGTCCATTACTCGAGATGAAGAGTACTATGGATTCTCTAATGTATAGACATATTTTAGCAAAGCATATACTTCCTTATGCCAGAAAAAATATTCCGCAGGGTTTTTTAACAGGACAACGATCCTAAACATACTTCGAAAGTAGTAAAATATTTTTTAGATCAACAAAAGACCGAAGTCTTGTCTGACCACTCCATAATCTCCGGATGTAAATTCAATAAAACATTTATGACAGAACTTAAAACTACACATCGAAAAAGAATAACTAGCCTGAATTATGGAACCATTCAGAAATGGAAAAAAGTACCACAAGACAGTATTACAAATTTGCTTAAATCAATGAACCGAATTTTTAGTAGTTTTGAAATAGGTATATCTTTGGCGCAATATTTTTGCACAGCACTATAATTTATTTTGGTACTACATAATTTTAGTTACAGTTTCATAGTTATAATAAATAATATAAAAATATTTTATGCACAAATGCATATGTTTAATAATATAACTGTTTCATTTTTGTATTACATATATGATATGGTTTAAAAATCTGCTTGGCTCAAAACTTTTGCACGCAACTGTACATTTTAAATCAAAAAACACCTGTTGCAAGCTTAACGTCTCTTTCAAAATTATAAGTTATGTTAGTAGAATAACAATGAGCGCTCTAAATTTGAATACTCCTAGACCCTGCGTTGACATTTCACATACACTGTACAGAGTGTTTCAATACTTCTGGAAAAAATTAAATGATAGATACTACATGATATCTGGTACTGATCACATTTTTAAAATTTGTGATTGTGAATTTCTAAAATAATTTGTATCCCTGCTGTTATAATTTTGATATTGATACAAATATTTTTAGGTATGTATATAGATTACGTATATGACTGATAAAGTTATGATGGCCGATGCTGATAGCTAAATTTTTAAGAGATTCGTAGTTGTCACCCTGTATTACATATGGATAAAGATATTTATTTCCTTTAAAAGAACTATAACTATTTAAAAAAAAATGTCATAGTACCGAAAATTCATTTTTACAAAAAAAAAATATAAAAAATATTTCATTTATAGCTAATCCCATTTAATTTAATTTGCAACTCTTAAAACTCATTTTTCGAATTTGTATAATCAGGTATACTTCAAGATAATTATTTTAAAGGTCATTATTTTTTTTAATTCAAATGTAATTTGTTTAAAATGTGTTCTTTAATCAACTTGTGGTTGTTAATTTTTCTTTACTAAATAAAAATTAAAATAACCAGTAAAGTAATTAATGTAGAATAAATAATACATCGGTAGAAATGAGAATATGAAATTTGGGTTGCGTGAGCGGGGATAAATTTTAGACAACAGCTCAAGTAGAATCTCATTAGCATGCTCATAAACGATACATGAGAGCTTTTGATCTCAGTCCGGATTCATCAGGGTTTAGCCTTGTTCTTCACCATTATAATAATCTTTATTGTATATCAACTTATAAGTGATTACAATTTGCTGATATACATGGGGATGAGTTAATTTTACATTATATTTTGTAACATTACAAATTACAATAAGTTGTTGCACATTTTTTCTTTACTTTAATCGAAAGAATAAGACAAAAAAATTAATGCAGCTGTCTCATAATGACAAGATTATTTTATTGTTTAGAAGTCACAAATTAACATATTATGGACTTATCCATAATGATAAAGTAAAACGGCCTCCTGTCATGGCAGCAATTTCTGTCAAAAGAAACTTAAACACATGAAATTTATTGTTAAAATTATTACAGCGTGTAAAAAAAATATTTCACATTTTCTTTGCACAAAATAAGAGACATTTTTACCTTATAACCTTCTTCTTTCCGTTTTAAGAAAGGGATAACACTGCCAAACTTGTTTATGTCAATTCCTTCGTTTAAATTAATTGTAGTACGAAGCATCGAATATTTAGTCCACAAACTGGATGCTTTATAAAACACAAGCTCAGTGTTGAAATCAGGGATAAGATAACGTTAAACAATTGTTACGTTATTTCATAACGTTATAAAAAAATAATTCGTTACATAATGTTATAAATAACTTAATAAAAAATCTGTTGTGGCCAGCACAATACCTCTCGCCACTTCCGTTTATGGTTACATAACTATAGGGCGCGAGCAGTCATGTCACATTGTTGGCCTCGACAAGCAGATATAGGGGCACATGTCAGAATGACAATTAATAATTATGTACATAAATGTCAAATGTCAGAATTTTTCATTGAAAATTTCAAGATTTTCTAAATTCACGTAGATAATTTGTCACCAGGAGTGTGGAATTTACTTGTCGAGGAAAATATACCACATGGAATTGGAAAATAACGAAATTTAGAATTATGGACATAATTACAAGCTATCATTCTGTCACGGTCCCCAATATATGCTGGTTAAGGTCAACAACGTCACATGACTGCTCGTGCCCTATTGTATTTAACATTTCGTGTATACCTACACTCCACACCAAAAATTCTACTTATATCTATTCTTTATATTTAGATTTTTTAATTTTAAATTCATTCTATGAAGAATTTTTGTTCTACTCTTCTAATTTTTCGAAATGTTTCCAATTCACTGTCGGGATTGACAGTTTTTTTGTAGGGTATATGTAATATACCTATAATTTTAAATATTTAACTATTAATATAATTAAAAAATAATATAATATATATATATATATATATATATATATATATATATATATATATATATATATACTTCCCAGAAAAAATCTTCAGTAATGTCCCTGGATTTTTGACACTGACATTTATCTGTCAGTTACAAACTTTTTCATTTTTCAATTGGTTTCCATAACATTATATGTGCTGTGAGATTTATTACAACAGATTATTATATAACTTATATTTCTTTATCTCTAAATCTATAAAAGATATAATAAAATATTTATATGTATCAGATAGAGAATTTCTTCTTTTACTAGCAAGAACAAAAATTATCAAAAACTAATATTTAGAAGTTTTTTTTTAAGAATCTGCTACTTCCGGTTGTCCAATTATTACCAAAACCTTTTCAGCTCTTCCCAGTAATGTCCGATTGAGAAATCCGTAGTTAAACAGATATTAAGTATTATAGTTTTTGAGAAATCGGCCTTCCAGCGTCCCCACACACATACACAAACACATACATCCACACATACACACACAGACACACACACACACACACACACACACACACACACACACACACACACACACACACACACACACACAGACATCATCTTAAAAATATTAAAATCGGATTGTAGGGACCATAAAACGTGCTTAAACATTAAAATCTGGATATGCGTTTTTTAGCATGAATCCAATACCTACCTCTCTTGGCGAGAGGTAAAAACAAAATAACGTTATGTAACGTTATAATAACCTTATTTTTCTTATATTTGTAATAAAAATTCATTAAAAATTTAAATTAAAAACAATGTATTAAAAATAACTTACATACATCTTACTCTAGAAATGAAATAAAGTGATCAACATTTATATTTGACCACTAGAGACATCTATTTATTATAAAACAGAAAATAAATTATCAAGAAAGTATACTATCAAACGGCAAAAACCTTGTAAAATTGGATAACGTTATAGTGAAACATTATTTGTTATGTTACGGTTACATAACGTTATTTTATAATTATAACGTTATTTAAAAAAATTAATAAATGAAACGTTATCAGGTATCGTTACATTACGTTTTCCATCCCTGGTTGAAATACGCCAATATCGTATCTTCTGTACTCTTTATTACTTTATTCTAAGAACTATTTCTTGTAGCAAGCATATCTCTTCATATAATGACCTAGATTTCATCGGAAGATAACACTGTTTAGCTTTTGCAACTATTTCACTGATTTCTTCCATTTTATTTATAATTTTATGATGATTTTAGGGATAAATTGACGACCTTGGCATTTTTTTTTTCTATTGAACAACATATTTGAACCTCAAATTAATTTAAAAGTAAAATTTGTGATGTGCAGGTGAACAAAAGCTGTGTATATAATTCGTACATTTTACAATTTTAATTTCCTATCCTACATCTCAATTTCATAATGAATAATGTTATCCCTTCTTTTATTCGTAATAGAATTATAAATATTGAACATGATTGTATTGTGGCGTGCGCCCCGGAGAGAAAAGTATACGTGTGTTATAGCTGCATCTAGCAGCCATGTATTTATATATGTTATAGCTGCATCTAGCAGCCATGTATTTATATATGTTCGATCAAGCTACCAAAAACCAGTTGAATGTTGTAGAAAATAAATAAATAAAGTGTTTTTAGTTTTCTCCATTCCAAAATTCAAGTTTGTCGTTATTTTTATTATTTTATATTATACAAGTTTAAAGTTTAAACCGCTGAAAGAATGTACTAGAGCGATGACGTAATCCCGGAATTTCCCAGATGTTGAAATCCCCGCGACGCGCCGGCTAGAGGTTAACTTCGCCGTAACCCACTTCTTTTGTATACAGGTCATTGACGCTTCCGAGGGTTCTAGAATGATATAAGCTGTATAAATACCGGCCGAAAGAAAGCGGAGGGACAGTCTAATATATATAAGCAACGAGCAATGAACTTGGTGATATAAATATACAGTTTACCAGTTGTTAACATAAATAAATGTAGTTATATAAATAAGTGTAGTGATATAAATATTGTATAGATAAATAATCGTAGTGTTTAAGCATTTAATAATAATCTTAGTGTTTATAACTATTTAATAATAGTGTTAGTTGTTTTATTATCTTTTAATATTTAATCCTTAATTATTTACCGTTTAATAAACGTATTCTTTTAGTTAATATTTGTCTGTGTTTTACACTTCACCCATATAAATAAAAACGTTACAGTATTTAGGTCAGACGGAGAGATTAATTTGAATAGCTCAGTAACATTAAAAACTTATTCTTGTAGTAGTAATTATTTATTATACATAAAATTTGACACGGTTATAATTTTGTTAGCAAATTTGTTGCGATCGCCTCAAACAGATTTACAATAAAATTTGTGATTGAATAAATAATAGAACATCCTATTTGTCAAAACATTCATTACTAATTAAACCAACTTGTTATAAAATTTATTGCCAAATTTGTTAACAAATAATTTATGATCGTATCAACCATGCTTTATCCCTTCAAACAGAGAGATTTATTATTGTGAATTATATATCTCGAACAAGCGTTGAAGATGCTCAGTGGAAATAAATGCATTATAAATATGTGCAGCCTTTGTCTCAGTTAAGTCAACTCATAATAGTTCGGCGAGTTTACATTTTCAATAAATTATAAAATCTACACAAATGGTTAGAAATTTCTACAAAATTCTTTCGGCTACTTTAAATATAGACTTAAATATAAAAATCTAATGTGGCCAACACAATACCTCCCGTTTAATTTAAGTTTTATTCATGTAAATATTTAAAATTAAATTTAAATACCGGGTTCGATCCTAATAGAAGCACAAAAATGACCCCTGTTGTGCACTCTCCACGCAAACATTGAGTGCCCGTGAGGTGACTCCTGGTAAACTCCCGCACGGTATAAACATGTCGTCATTACGTGTACAAAGCAGATTAGCACACCCAGCAATGGATAATATGCCGTGATGATATATTTATTTTATTAAGTTCCTTTCCATATAATTATTGTTGCATTTACTATTGTCTTTTTTTAAATGTTACTATTATTATCTGAAATCATTAGTTTGTTGACAGTGACATATATCTGTCAGTTACATACTGTGTAACCATGGAGTTATTCATAGATAATTTTATAAATTTATCCATAAAACATATACAAAAAGTATTAATGTAACTCTGCAGAAAATTTAATAATCTTTAATTTTTATAATAACATAAATCTCAAAAAAATAACATTTAAATGTATTTTGCGAAGAAAAACTATTTTGAGCTTCCAGTAAAGTGTCATTTCCGATTATCTGATTTACACTAAAATCTCTCCATATTAGGATAGAGTACAAGGTTTCAAAATTTTCTGAACGAAAGTTTTTGAGTTAGAGCGTAAAGAAGATGCACATACACAAACATACACACAGGCATCATCATGAAAATGTTAAAATTGGGTTCTAGGAACCTTAAAACCTGATCTTTTACCAAAATCTCGATATGCGATTTTTAGCACGATCCCTATACCAAGGGTAGCGGGAGGTAAAAGACTGTGGGCCTAATGACGAGTGATAATATAATTCAACCGGCATTTTATGCGGCATCTTCTAGTTCAGATTTAGCTTCTACCGAGACCTTTTACTTTTGGTATAACATGAAAAACTTTGTAAAAATCCAGTACAGTAAAACCTACTTTGTAAAGACATATATGGGACAATAATTCTAACAAAAAAATAAATGTGCAGGGCTTAGAGATACAATTCCTATAATGGAATTAAAGCTGGTATTACTAATAAAGGAAATGGAACCCAATATTAAATGACGGAATACTTGAATAACATATTCAGTTTTTGTAAGTTTCATTTTATATTGTAAACTAGTCGAAAGAAATTTATAGAAATTTCTCACCATTTGCATAAGTTTTATAATCTGTTTATTGAAACTGTAAGCCGACCGACATATTATGAGTTTGGGCTCAAACACCCATTTTCTCCAAAATCTCACCAGAGCTCGTTTTCTAAATTTTGACGTGTACGAAAAAAATATGTCATAAATAATCCAGTCAAAACATGGTTTTTAGACAGACTTTTCAATACACTTTTTTGACTTTTGGGCTGTGTTCGGAGTTGTTTGGCGATGAATATACCAAAAGTCCTGGAATCTCCGAGGGAAACTATCTTCAGGGTATAGCAAAGTGTGTCCTTTTTTTGGTTTTTCGCTTATATCTCGATAATAGTTGGTCCTAGTGAAAACATCTTTGTACACGAAATTAAAAGTTGATAAAATTTTGCATAAGATAGTTCCTATTCATTTTTGTCTTAGCCTTCACCCTTCTCTAGTTTTAAGATGTTTAAAATTGTTATTTTTTCAAAAATTATTTTCACACTACGTTTTTGAACATATAATCAGCCCTATTTTGTAAGGAAGTTGTTAAGTCTTAGCAACGTTGCTAACAATTTTAACCAATAGAAACAAATGTAAAGACTGTCACTTCCATGTTTTATTCAGTGTTCGCAATTCTTATTGGTTATTTGCTGTAGCAATGTAGAATGTCTCGTGATGAGAAACAAAGTTGTAGATGATAAAATTATCTTTAAAATTATATATAAAAAAAGTTGCGTCAGACGAAGCGCATTCGGTTTTAATTTGTTACTTAGTTCATATTTATTATTTGTTTGTTGAGAATGGGTACATTGGTTAGTTCTTATTGTCAGCTCTGTGTACGTAGGATTTGTGTATACACTCTGTATCTCCGAGTTGATCCTCACGTGATCAATTCCTGCTGCAAGAATTACTAAACTCTTTTATCTAGAATCTTTATCGTACACACATGGCATATATGAAACTTTTATTCGCTATCTCCAACCGACGGCAAAAAATGAAAAAGAAACTGTATTGTAACCACGGCAACAAATGTCATTTTCAAATATTTGAATTATTAGAATATTCGTGTCAATCTGTTGTGATACAGTATTAATAGTTTTGTTAATTCTTGGTATTGGTATTATATTGTGCATTTTGCTTTTGCAACGACGACGTTTCTGAGATTGCCGACAATTATTGCAACATATTGCATTTGGACAATAAAAAGAGGGAGGTATATATCATCCATTATACTTATATCGTATGTATTCAATTCGTTTATTATTGCTAAATAACTATTTATACTTCGAATTTCGATAACTAACAAAACTAACACAATATAGGTTATATTTATTATATGTACTGTCAGTTTGATATTACAACATAATTATTCAATTGATTTATTATTGCGAAATAAATGTCTTGATGAATAATAATATTCACACGGTATAAGTTACATTATATACTGTCAGTTTTGATATGTATCAATACTACGGAAATCAGATGATTTGCCCGATTTCACCCGACAACATGACGTCATCAGTTCCTTCCCCCCTCCTGGCGATTTGAATAATATGGACTGATGACATGGGGATCAAGTCGTGGAAACGGACTTTAGTTCCCAGTTAGATAGATCAATAGGCAGTAAATTTTTGAAATGTCATCAGACAATGATATTAATGATAAAACTAAAATTCTGATCACTTCTGCTTTAAGTATAACGGTTTAAAAGGTACGAGACATTCGATCCTATTCAAAGTGGTTAATTTTTAACAACTGGTTAAATAATTTATCCAATAGATATAGGTACTCAATAGTTGACAACTAAAATTTTTGTGTTATATATCAACATACTTGAATGGATAAATAATTTAAAATTAACCACTGAATTACAGAATAGGCGCCATAATCTGTTCAAAAACGTAGTGTGAAAATTATTTTAGGAAAAAATAACTAAAAGCTAAAAACTAGAAAACGATTGAGGATAAGAAAAAAATGAATTGGAACCATTTTTGCTAAATTTTGTCAACTTCAATTTTGTGTAAAGACGTTTCCGCTAGGACCAGCCATCTTGGAGATATAAGCGAAAAATCAAAAAAGGGACACATCTTGCTATGCCCTAAAGTGCGATCCTCTCGGAGACCTCAGGATTATTGATATATTCATCTCCAACCATCTCCGAACACAGCCCAAAAGTCAAAAAAGTGCGCACAAAAGTCTGTCTACATCCCAATTTGAAGCATTCATTGACTGGACTAAAAACTCGTTCGTTAATATACTATTATATAATTTAATATTAATTGTCTTTTTCTATACTATAAAATTGAATTATAATGTATGTAAAATTAGGGTACCATATTTGTAATTATCTAAAAAAAAAAATGCGGTCGATGAATATTTTAATATCACAATTTCTCAATCCTATTAGAATTGAACCTACTTTATAAAACCTATTGTGCCTAACTTTGAACAGTGATTTACAAAGTTTGAGTACTTCGACGTAATAGGGTAATTACAAGTGACAGTCATTTAATGGAGGAGTAAGCCTACCGTCTGTTAGTGAATTTACGGCTTCAATATTTATAAGGTATTCTGTCTCGTCAGTGGTTGAACGCGGTTTACTCCAGAAAACCTATTAATGTTTTAATCCCTACCTCACCCTTTTCGACACGAAATCATGGAATCGTGTCGCATCTCCTCAATCGATCCGACTCTTAAATTCCTTAACGTAATACGCATACCGCTCCTGACTAGACTATCTTTTATTTGCCCCGCAAAATGACGTCCTTATTATTAGACTAATTCTTTCCGATGACTCTTTTGTTCTAGCATTCTATGAATATCTTTCCATTCTTACACGTCTTTTCTGTGCGCTAATATATTTATTATTAAACAAGAATGAGGGAATACGAAATAATGAATTGCTTTTTTCATTTCGCCGTTTTATCACGAGAGCGGCTGGTTTATGCAACGTTTACAAAGAATAAAAATAATGAAAACATTATATTTACATACGAGTATACAGTTACTAATATTATGTACCTAGTAAAAGATTTTAATTTTACAAACTATATTTATTTTTATTTACTTTCTTTTATTATTAATTAAAACCTGACTCTTAAAAGTTTCTAATAGATAATAGTTAAAATCTGAGTATAATATCTTTCAAATTAAACTACAATCCAATCTTAGTAAACACAAACTTTAGCATAGAGTAATGGAGATTGCAGTTAAATAATAGAACAATGGTAATTTAAAAGTTAAATTGTGTTTTAAACTTACAACCACACTGTAACAGTTCATGTTTTTATCTCTAATAGGTATTTGTGGTGGCATTTAGCACAACAAAGTAGAAAGTCAGACTGACCATTGCGGATGGGGGAATTTTTCACAAAATCATTTAGTTATTTGTGTATCCAGTGTGACGTGGTAAGTGTCGCTTAAGAAAGAAGATATGCGACTCAGCAAAACGCGCAAATCTATCAAAAGTAACAAAAATACTTTACTCTCGTGCCACATACACTACATTTTCTACGTACTTTCAAAAATGACCAAAATGATAAAAACACTTGCCTTCAAAATTTTCATTGAATGATTTCATTTTTTAGCTAACTGTGCCAAACCATTTCCAAAGTATTTTTTTGTTGTACCACTGCTTTTCAAGCAAAAACTGCAAATCATTATGTCCACTGTAAACGTCAACTTGAGAATTAGTAAAATTAATATTTACCATTTGATTGTGCATAAAATAGTTTACACATCAATGCTTATTTCAGCCTAAACACAGCACTTGGCCACAGCCTTCTCTAATATACAAGCCATGCTGCATACTCAATCACCGCTCTATCGCTTACACATGTATTTACAGAAACAAATACACATAATTATGTTACACATATTTATTACGTAGTAAATCCTACATTTAATTTTAATAATGTAGTGTACAGAATAGTATATTATGTGGCAAGTGTGTGAAGCTGAAATAGGCTTCACACACGTGTTACATACTATACTTTTTCTACGACCTTGCAATAAAATATATATTTTTTTATAAATTAATAACACATTTTTCATGAAGTTGCTATTTCTACGGACCATTTACCAACACATGATTTACGTGTATATAAAGATATTCATTGTATGTGTTAAAACTGAAGTATTTACTTCACACACACTATGCATGAAGTGACACTTCACGCACAGTGTATATTTACTTCACGCACAGTGTACAAAAAATCAAGCTTCACACATAAAAATTGATACGTGAAGTACTCACTTCACGCATGGGAGTAGAAAAATATATTATTTGTATTAAAATTACATTTATTTTTTAAAAGTATGTAGTTTCCTTTTCTTATTTTTTGGACTTGATTCTATGTGTTTTCGTTACTTACGTTTGCAAGTATTTTTTACATAATTGTTAAGCAATATGTTGGTAAAAACACTACTTAACATATTCATAATATGTATATAGTCCTCACCACAATCACAAGTATTGCGAACATCGTCAGAAAAGGAATCATTTTTCAATGCTCAGTTCACATAATAAATTTTGTTGATGCTTACATTTAAGAAATTTATATTCTAAATCATTATCATTAATAATGTATTACAAAATAGCATACATGTGTATAAATATTATCATTACAGCCTCTGTAGAAATTGACAATCCTTCTCTTTGCAAATGATTAAAATATTCATTATCCATATTTAATAATATCACTTTCTGAAAAATGTTTTGCACACACTACTGATGTAGACGTAGGGGTCCATTGTTTTCGTGGAATAGCTTTAATCCATTTTTTGTATAATTGAGGATTCTTTGGAAAACTAAAAGTAGTTTGATAATCTTCTTTCATTAATTCCGAACTGTAGTCCAATTTACAACCTGATACACAGCGATGACGAGGCATTTAGCTATAAAATAATACCAAAAGATGTAGTAAAACACTAACAGAAACTAAAGTTATTTTCCTTTATTTTTCATTATTAATGTGTAACTATTTTAATATTGGACATTGTTGCTCACAGTATGCATTTTACGATCAACATAGATTACTTTACAAGTTTTCTTTAATTCTTAAGTAAATAAAATCTTTTACAAACTTGTTATTGTTAATATGTTATTGGTTATGTTTTGCACTCTTAATTTGTTATTTAATTAACAATTATTTTCTATATAGTAAGACAACGTCATTGGAAATTATAAAATTAAACAAATACTTACCTTTTTTGGGTTTTATTCAAAAAATAATACAAAAATACAGTGCACATATGAATCGCCGCGCGCAATTCTTCGACAGTAGGACTCTCAACAGCGTTGTCAAGTTTCAGCAGCACGTCTTGTATATTAGAGAAGGCTGTGACTTGGCTGTTATGGAGCATTTCTCAGCTCGGAATATAAAATATACAAGTGTCCGGATTTCGAACAATGAGATCTCGAAAACTATAAGAGATACGACTTCGGTTAAATGAGACATCTGATGCGCCTTTGGGGAGACATCGTAGATGTGTTTTTGTTTTTGCAAAAATATTCTCGTACCAGTGGCGGATTATGCCTTGTAAGAATAAGGAGGCAAATTTTGTACTCAAAACTAATAAACTCTACTTAGTCAAACAACAAACAATCACAAAAAATGCTAGATTTAAAAAACCCTACAAGTATTTAAGTTTTAGTTAGTTACTAGTTTAAAGTTTAAACATAAGAACAGCTACCCTATGTAATAACACCGTGAATGAAGATTGCTCAATACGCATCATCACTGTTCGCTTGGAAACTCCAAACTGCATTCTGCACTGAGACACTGGTCGGAGTTCTTGCCTCCTATGCTATGTTTTCTCTCTATTTAACTCATATATTGCTTCTTACTTCTTCTGGGTCAAGGTTAAAATTAGCTATCTGTTCGCTATAAATGGAGATAGGCAGAGACAAATTTTAAGTTTGTCTGCGGTCACCCGGTTCATTGAATAATATTGATTTCAGTTTTTCAACAACGTATATAATGGAACAAGAAAAATGACTACTAATATTTTTTTAATATTAGATATTAAATAGAACATAATTCAAAATATACCAGTTATTATTTGCAGAAAATAAAATATTTATTAAACGCGCACATTTTCTTTATTTCTTGAGAGGATAGGCTGTACCTCCCTCGCCTCTTCTGACGAGCCGCCCCGATTTTGACCGAAATTTTAATTTTCAAAATAACTCTTTTTATTGTATATCCATCAGCATATGAAAATATTTTTTAATGGGAATTTTTCGAGATATAACAAACTTACATTATCTTTTATAAAAATTCGTATTTTTTCCAGAAATTTCATTAAATATTCTATTTCCCATTATTCCACACCACACATTTACCCGGTAAGCATATTGACTTTTGCATTGTAATACCCAGTTCGGATTTATAGCAGACCAATGACGCAAATTTTAGGATGAAACAATTCCATTTTTGTAAATGTTCGTCAGTGAAAAAAATATGATGATGAAAATTATTGTCATAGCCCTCTCACATAAGTATTAAATTACATCTCAACGATAAAAATCATGCAAAAGTAAATAATTATTTTTAACAAATGAATAATGTTATCACTAATAAATTTAGTATTGTCGCAAAGAGGACAAAAAATGCAATCCAAATTTATAAAAAAATAGTATAGGTTGTATTTAACTTTACAAAGTTGATGTCACTTCCGGTTATACCGGAAGTTCTACAATTACAATTTTTACACATTCCAATCACAAATATTGCACTGATTAAATCATGTCCTATAAGCAATATGTGTATCTGCAATAAAATGCGAAAAAAAGGGTGTGTCCACTTTTTCAAACACACATTACTTCGAAATGTCTTTGACCTCTCTCTGTTATGTATCAGATATATTATTTGTGTATGTTGGTAACAGTTTAACCAGATATGAAAATACCGGACAACCGGGCATAGATTATTAAAATACAGTACATGTACTTTGGTTGGTATTATTTACGCTTTATTACTAGAATAAGCAATGCATAAGCTTTTGAGGTGGTAGTAGTAGTAGTTGTAGTAGTAGTAGTGGTAGTAGTAGGTAGTCTAATTTTATTCATAATGAAATGTTGCATAAATCAGAGGTTTTGATGATAGTGCTTGAAGCTTTTAGCAGAAGTGTTTATTCTTGCTTGTAGTATAATGTAATTCTTGTTGAGTGCGAGGCAATTTCCGCTTGTGCTTCACATGTTATAATAACACCCGCATTGCGTGCCCTGGTGTCAATTACCGAAACAAAGCTGGCTGGCTGGCGTATGCGTAGCGTCTAGCACTGCTTCCTGCACGCGTTGTTTGGTGACAGTGTCTGCTCTGCTCAGGGTCATCTGTACGAGTCGTATATCGGAAAGCTGTGAAACCCGACGGCGGTGCCTACAAATGTCGTATCCTTGTCTAACTCCCAACCTCCGGCCACCCCCTCTTAGGTAATGGACGAGCCAAGCTCGCACGAAATGGAGATGTCTTAAAATTTCATCCGGACAACATCAACGGATTGGATTATCCGGTTCTGTCACACAAATACCAAATACCCTCAAGATATTCAACTCTGTACACTCAAACGAATACGACAAACGACAAAACGATAATCATTCCATATTACTATAAATACAAGTTTATTTTAGGAGTATATTGCCACATTTTATTTTATATCAAAGAATATTTTCTTCTATAGTATTCTGCACTCAAGAATGGCATTGCGCAAAAAAAAGTATTTGATTATTGACGACATAAGCAATTGAAGTAGTTTCTTTTTGTCACACAAGTTATAGACTCTGCCATAAGGCGACGTACGTGGTAATTCCGTCCAAGAAATAATTTAGAATTGTCAACATAGTTCGTATACATTGGCGTGTATTTTAGCATTTTTGCGTCTCATGTAGATTTAACATCAACAATGCCAAAAAAAAAAAAACTACCGAAAAGGGCTAGAATAATGGTTTTGTTTGCAAGTGCGTTTCTTGGTGCAAAAAAGGATAGTTTCCTAGTAAGTATCAGCACAGAATATAGAGCGAATTGAACTACCTATAAACGAATTATTATTGTGCACTGCCATTCTTACGTGAAGAATATTGCAGTTACATCCAAGATAAAATACAAACTCTAAGAAGGAACTTGCATAAAATCGTTTTTCCTTTTAAAAACTATTTTCTTTAATAATAATTGCAATTATTTATGTATGAAAAATGTCATAAAATTCAATATTTTATTATAATTAAAATTTTAATTAACATCATTGAAAACTTTAAATATTACTTCTATGAATATACATATAATAATAAATATAAGCATCATTTTATTAGAGATACTCTAAAAATTTGTAACTAGTTCAGAGGTGCACAAAAAAAGGGCGCAGCCCTGAATGGTGGCGCGACAAATGATGCAACAGGTGCGACGATTACCAAAATCAAGGATTTATTTTCTCGTTTGTTTTAATTTCTTCTTACCTGCTAAATGTAATATTTTGTATATTTATTTATTGTCGTCATATCATTTTGTTCTTATTAGAATAAATGGGCTGCTATTTATTGAAACAACTAAATTATCAGTAACATAACAAAAATGTCATTTAACCTAATCTAACCAAATTTAACCTAACCTTTTCTAATCTAAACGACTTTTTAATCTAACCTAGACAAAATATTCACATTTACTTTTATTGCTCATTTATTTTACAAAATACTAATCATTAATGCAAAAAAAAAAATCAAATAAATATAAAATTCTTATTAATGGCACTATTCTGAACAAGTTTGTTAGTTTTACAGATCTGTAAATCTGTAAATAATGAACAAAATCGCGTGGAAAGCTGCCACTCTTATATATAATAAATCTAGTTTTACAACACTCTAAGTGAACCATTATCTTCAATGCGACGCAGTTTTTTAATGCCTTCTCTCATTTGTCTCTGGACGATGTTAAATCTATTTCCCGTCAGAAGTATTATTGACCATAACTGTTGTTCGTTTTGATATTCCTACCCATTATTTTGTCTGCTACGAAATAACCAAAATTCTTCAATCAGTAGCGCCTGAGAAACATATGAGGGATATACGCCTTCTCTGTTTTCTATATAATGTTGAGCCCTTAATGCCACACAATGGACCACTGTCTATTTGGTTGCATTATTTCTTTTTCAAAATTTTAAATCATTTCTGACCAAAGTTCTGCTAACAATCATCTTTAAAATTCTAATGCCCACTTGCAGAAACGTTAATCAACGCCTTGTGCAGTTAGTGGTTCATCAAAACGAACAAATGCAGGGCGATATTGTGACAGCAATAATTTAAATGTTCATAAGAATAAGGAAATTGATTAGAATTTGTCCATTCTGATGATCCGCTAACTGAAAAGGCATTGATGAACTTTTCTGCAACCGGGCATAAATCGTCGAGATAATCGCGCGATGACGTTCTAACTAGTCTTGGGCACTTTTAATGAGTATTGACTCGATTTGGGGGCAAAATTTCCTCACATTCCCGTATAGTACGGTAAATAGTCGTCTGTTCAATATTTTGTTCCCCAACAACGTTAACAATTTCATGTTTCAGTTGTCCAACTAACCTATTTCAAGTTTGTATAACATCTTTCAAAACTTTTACTGTCAATTTCAACATGCCATTAGACATTAGTAATACAATTTGAAGCGTAAAGTTTTTCTGAAAACTTTTGTTACATACGTTAATTAATCAACAAAAATAGATGCGTTTATGTCAGTGTTTTACAAATTTACAGATCTGTAAGACACATATTTGCTCAGAATAAATATAAATAAATACAAACTTTTAGATTGCATAAAAAGTTTGCACACCTCTGAACTAATTATTAATATCGAATGCTATCAATTTAATGAAATCAATACCTATTATATAACAAGTAATTATGTAAAATAGAAAATTGATATTGATATTAATTTTTTTTTTATTCCTTCGAGAAAATAAAAATAAAAAGGACATTATCAGTAATATTTAATTCATTTATATTTGCAGAAAAAGAATTGACGCAAAACTTTGTGTTCTATCTACTTTATTTTAAGTTATGATATTGGATCAAAACGGTATCGAATATACAATACACTTTTCCAGTATTTTTTCTTAGCAGAACTACATTCCGAAACTTTTTGTCTCCAAATACAGGGTGTTCTATATTTATGAATCAAAGGGATGATAATATAGCTAGAAGTAAGTCAAAAAGTTTGAATCCGCAAATTCCAATTTTCCGAGATATAAATCATTTAATTTACTGATTTTTCGTCTTTTCATAAATATCTTAAAAACTATAAGAGTTTGGTCAAATGAAGGTTTTTGCTTGTCTTTAAGAAGTCTTCTCGTATGTGTTTTTAATTTTCCAAAAATTTCTCAAAATATGACAATCAGTTGAATTTTTGCTGATTTATTTTGAGAACTAGACTTTGCGTATTAAGACTTTTTGACTTACTTTTAGCTGTATTATCATCCTTTACAGATTGATCCATGTATAGAACATTCTGTATAAATGTCGATTAATTTGTGCTACAGAAAAAAAGTATAATTTTTATAATAAACAATATTTCATTCATCGTGATTTGAGTGTTCCAGTACATTTGATTTAGCATAACACCTCAGATTATTATATTTTGCAATTTCTTTTTTATGTATTTCTTCTTAAGTACAGTACAGTCCAAAAATGTGGGTACAGTAATTGTACACAACTGTTGTTGATTTATAAAAATGAATGTACCTCCAATTATTTACCTTCACATAAATCTAAAAGAAACTTACAAAACGCAATGGCCAGTATTTCAAGCGCACTTTTATAATAAAAGCTCTTTTGCGGAGCATACTCCTCATATAATATACAAACGTGCTCCATAAAAGCGCTGTTATTATTAAAATGCGCTCGTAATTCAGGCTAATATGTTTTTGCCATTGTTTTACCTTTGCTTCCTTTTAAATTTCAATCAGTACTGGTAACATTAGGTACCTACATTTCATTATTATTATTATAGTACATTCGAGCTCTCTTCTCAAACTTTACATACAAGCCCAGGCTAATAATAGTTCGGCCATCTAACATTTTCAACAAACTATAAAACCTACACAAACGGTGAGAAATTTCTACAAAATTCATTCGACTAAGTACTTTAAATATATAATTAATACCTACAAAAACTGTAGGCCAATGAAAAATAACTTCGAAAAAATCCAGTGCGTATAGTCAAACATACCTTGCAAGACATATGGGACAATACTCTAACAGAAGAATGTACAGGACATCTGGATATAGCATTGCCAGACGTGCCGCTATTTAAGATAAAATAAATTTTCCCACACAGGATAACTAAATTCACGATTATTCTAAAAACAATACAGTAAGGAGCAGAAAAAACTTGAAAAAGTAAAATCGTCAGCCAATATAAATGGGCGATTTCCTTGAAAAAATATTATTTAATAGGTATATTATTTTGATATATAAATAGTAGTTTTTAATTTGTGTTGTGCCATTATGAGTTTTGGCACAAATTTCAATAAAAGTTTTTTATTGAAAAAAACATTTACTTAAAGTTTTGTAACACTTAATAATAAATTTCGTCCAAACCTAATATTACGAGTAGGTGTCTGCAGAAAGTTGCGACTCGTGGAAGAAGAGTCCCTTTTTAATTTAAATTCATAATTTTGTTGCTTATGAAACAGTTAATTATTAAGTTTGTGCCAAAACTTATTGAACATATGTTATTGAAATATTTAACTACATATATTTTTCTAGGTTGTCCCGCTTTTTGCTCCCAAATCCCGATTTGGTAAAATAATAATCTGACAACGCTGATACTATACCTAATAGAATTAAAACTGTTATTAATAATAAAGGCGATGTAACCCAATATTAAATGGCGGAATATTTGAATAACATATTCAGTTTTTGCAAGTTAAAATCTTTATTTCAACTAGTCGAAAGAAATTTTTCAAATTTCCTCACCATTTGCCTAGATTTTGTAATTTGTTCGTTGAAAATGTAAACCGGCCAAACTATTATGAGCTGGGCTTGTATATCACACTGATAAGTAGTAATATTTATTACATTGTTAATTTATATTATTTTATGTTTCATGGAGCGTTATGCGAACACCCATATTTTTGGACGGTACATTATATTTATCTTTAGTATGAATGTGCATATGTAATGTATTTCTAACTTCATTAACTATGTGAACACCAAGTTTAAATAGTAAAATATTAACTAATGAGTTTAAAGTTGAAGAAATAATGCAAGTTTCCTTTGTAATGTAACTTCTTAACAAACTACTATAATTTACAACTACCACTTACTAACACTTGTGCACAATTTAAACACCGCACAGTAGCATCAGCACAAATTTTAAGACATCACATTTGGTGGTGCTAATCATCCCCATCTTTCAACTTCTTTCACCTTGGGGTGTTTCAGACACACAGATCACTCGGATCCACTCGGTGACTTATTACTCCACCGCGGCCGCCAACCTGGGGGACAGCTACTCCACGGCTACGGACACCACGTCCCTGGACTCCAAGACCGGTAGTGGCAAGCGATGCCACAGCTATGAGATGCGCCCACTCTCCTGACATAAGCAGAGGGGTGGGGCTCCCTCGGCGAATTACTCGCAACGACGCACATGGATTTAGAAGATACAACAATATAGAAGATAGTGGTTTTCGAAAGAAAATACGGTATGTCGGTATGTAAAACTGATTGATATGAAACGTAAAAATATTCCAAAGCAACTTTGTCCTATTTTAGTAGTTTCATGGAGTTTCTTTCAATTTTTACATTAATCAATACTACAGATTTTCTGAGTTTTACAATCTAATCATAATCAAGTTCTATTCTAGAGCGACAGGTAATAGTATATTAAATCATAAGTTATAGAAGGCAACCTATTCAAGCACAAGTTTGAAATGCACGAACGAACAAGTGCTTGAATAAATAGCCTTCTTTGAGTGTTTTATATTATTGTCTCTATTTCGGCTTATACAGAATGTAACCCAACCTGTATAACAAAATTTAAGTGCATATATATGATCAGTGCGATCATGAAACAAAAAGAATTTTGTTGAAATTCACAAATTAAAAAATGGGTCCGCGCAAATGAACAGTTTTAGGCCATTGGGTTGATAGCAACTTTTAAAATAAAGCTGCGTACACACTAGAGCACGAATACGAATGAGGCAGGCCGCGGCCGTACGAGGCATGCAGTGTGGACGTTGTCCCGAGGCACGACGAACTGTTCGCCGAACAGTTCGGAACGAGCCAACCGCTGTCGGTCTATCAAAGGGATTCGTGCTCAGTGTGGACGTGTTCAAAACATTTGAACACATGATTTTGAATACATTGTAAAAATGGAGTGGACTCAAGGGTTATGTTTCGATCTTATAAATAAATATAGAAAGAAGGAAATATTATGGAACCCTCGGGATTCCAATTTGTACAATACTTAAGAAAAGAAGATGCGTGGGCAGAAATAGCAGCATCTCTTGAAAAAAGCGTAGAAGAAATAAAGAAAAAAAATGGATAGTTTAAAAGGTTCTGAATCTTGTATCGTTTTCTTTATGTTACTTTTAATACCATTTAAAAGAAAATTAAAATCTTCTTTTGACATTCTGGTGAAATTATTAAATTTGCCAAAAGTCATTTAATAAAAAAGTACTATTAACATTATTAATGCGGCTTCGTCTCAAATAAAGTTGTGAAGACCATCTTCGCCTCTGTTTTTTACGTTTTTTGATTTTTATTAATTTTAAAAGTAGTATAACACTGATACAAGCCACGGGTAGTAAGTGTTCATTCGACATTTCGCCTATTCACCGCACAACACTGGAGCACTGCCGCGGCACGCCTCATGCGCTCCTATGTGGGAAAACGTTTATCCCACACGAGGCATTCTGTTCAGCCTCGATCTGCCTCATTCGCATTCGTGCTCAAGTGTGTACGCAGCTTTACAATATTTGATAGAAACATTACATAATTAATAAGTACCTAATAGAAGATTGAATAGGTATTGTGTAATACACAAATTAATCAAATATTTTTTCTATCAGTAAGTATTTGGCAGTAACTTGGTGAACTTACAACGTGCTGCATTGTGTATTGCTGTGAATGGTGACAACTTTGAATAATTTTTAAGTTCAAATTTTCTCAGTTTTTTTCCCATTTTTGTAAATTATGTGACATTCTGTAAGTACCTACAAATTTCATTTTTTCTATTTGTAAAATTATTATTACATTCGTGTAATTTTGATTAATTACGCTAATAAATACTGCATAACTATTTTTTAACTTTTTTTAAATTTAAATGTGACAACCAGTGGTACCCATAATGATATTGTTTTGCAAACTACTGTTAATTTTACGAATTTCAACAAAACTCTTTTTGATTTATGATAACTGCGTCCAATACTATACACCTTTAATTTTGTTACACAGGTGTTGGTTTACCCCCTGTATTTATATTATTTCGTCATAAAAATGGTTAACAATTTCCATTAATGGAAATTTTCTCAGAATAGTTAAGTTGGTAACAGTGATTTATGTTTTCATTCTGTTAAAATATTTTTTCTATTTTGGATGTCATAAAGTACTTCTTAAAAGAACTCAAACCTAATTTCTGTTAGGTTGGTACGTAGTACCTACATTTCTAGACATTTGTCATTTGAAAGTAAATATTATTTAAATTGTAAACAATAACAATGAAACGTCATAGTTACGAATATCAGTCACTGTTACTGTTACCAACAATCAAATAAAAATTAAAATATTCCTAAAAATGAAATCACGTATATTTGTTAATATTTTTTTGACAAAAGGACCAAAATAGAAAAAAATAGTATGAAATACACGTTTCATAAGACATTTCAGCGCACTTGTCCCATTAGAAAACTCGCGGCAAGCCGCTCGTTTCTAACAAAGACGCGTGCGCTAAAATCATGTCTTAATGTACTATTATGTATTTAGTGTATTCATACCAATCCCAAAAAACAAAATGTCACTAAAAATTTTTGAAGAATGAAACTCCTAGCATCAATAAGTGTGCTAGAATGTCATTCTAATTCCGAAACAGAGAAAACAGTTGTTTACATTTTAAGAATTGCATACCAGAATTAAAATCCAGGATTTTTGGTACCAATTTTTTACGCCTTTGATAATTTTAATAAAGACGTGGTAAAAATAAATGTAGTACCTATAAAATATGAAAAATGAACATCGGATTTACTGTCAAATCAACTACCGAACAAAACAAACAGTGGTACTTGACAGCTAATCTGATATATATATTTTAATAACTTATACTACGGTCCCTTTACGATAACGGGAGAATTTTGTACTAACTTGTAAACAGAGACAAATCGCTATTGGTGGGATGAGGAAAATTTTCGAACTGAACCAACAAAACATCTTGGCTCTGCTGGTCACTCAATTTAAATTTTCACTTTAGTTAGTTTAAATTTTTACTTTAGTTAGTTCAAAATTCAAAATTAAATTTACTTGGCTACGAATAATCTAAAAAATCTGGTATACTGTTCTTAATTTGTTTATTACAAGTTACCATAGCTTATTATGGTACTGCGTGCCGTTTTCATAATCAGGCTCTCTTTAAGACTTTAAATAAAATTATTTTAAGACTTTATTTTCATTTTAAATTAATGCTACAGTTATATTATTATAATGAACAAATTTTAAATTTTAAGTTAAAGTGTTTATTATGAAAACGGCCTTTCGTAATACTATAATGGATTTATTATAATAATCTATCCTATAAGTTATTAGAGTACTCAAATTGAGGTTTATAATGTCGTCATTATAACACGATGACATATAAAATAAATTGTTTTTAATAATAAATGTTCATAAAAAATAAATACACTATGTAAATAAGAGATGTCTATTGTAATACTAGGGTAATGCTAGAATTTTTGAGAATATGAAAACTATGGAATACAAAATTTTAAACAATTATTTCTGTCACTTGAGTTAAGTTATAAAAAATTAGTTAGAACTTACTCAGTTAATCAATTTTTTAAAGTATTGTTGTAAGTAAAAATATGGAATTAACCAGAACCAGAAAGAATTTTCTTCAGTTTTTGGCGAAAACAAAAAATATAAAAGTAATAGGACACCCATCGTACTCACTTTATTTGGCAATGTATGATTGATGTTGAATTCATAATTATTTTGAAAGCATTCAGCATTCCAATAAAAAATTGGTTGGGAGCTTTTAAGAAGCGGAAGTAAAGAATGATAAAGTGTACTATTGTTGAAGGGAACTACTTTGCACATATTCAAAATAAAATTCTAAAACATATGAACCATGTATCTTATTCTCAATAATTCTAGCGTGACGCTCGTATTATTCATAAAAACGATTTCATATATCTTCAATAATTGATCATAGAATTAGAAAATTTAAAGAAATTTGGCGTGCGATACTTAAAGTTGTTTTGGAAAATTATGTCGTTTCATGTACTCCTGTGAAACTATGTCACTATTTTTATACCACCGTTAAAGTTAGAACTATTATCATTATTACATATCAGATGTGAAAATGAAAAATTTGACTCAGTTGGCGATTTATGTTAACGGCTTGTTACTGTAAATAAATGCTGCCAAACACTGCTGAGTCGATGTGACACTAAGTACTTATATTTTCGCTCAATGTGGTCTGTTTGAAAGGACGACAGAAAGCTGACACATAGCACAACATTTTATATTTCAAAAGAGAGGAAAATAACGTAAAATGTATTTTGACATGCAGAAATAATGAAATGCAAACAATACACAACATGAAAGAGGCACTTTTGTATTTTAAGTACAATAATGTAGAAGTTTATAAAGAACATTTCTTGCATTGTATATTTGATAATTAAAACTTTCACAGAATATCATAATCAATACCAGTATCACTTAATTTGTTCTTTCAAACAGAGCACTAATTCATAACTCACTCAGAAAATAAAAATACTGTTTGTAAAAAAAAATATAAAATACAAAAATAAAACTAAGTGAAAATAATGAGCACTTTAAAACCAAAAGTGGTGCATTATTTAACGAGTATAAGAAAGTTTGCGACACAAATCATAAGTGAGTGTTTACTCCTATATGAATATCTACGTGTTGAATTAATGCAATTTTCGTGTTATACACAATATTTTTGCGTCCGAAATTAAACAATTTGAAAGATACAGAGTGGTGACCGGCACTGCCGAACACACGACTTTATCAGGTAAAAAATCAGACTTTCCTAATTCCAGCTCCCCTGATTATTTTAGGTAAAAAAAGTTCAACTTAAAGTTGTACAGCTTAAAATTTTGCATTAATAAGCAATATTAATTCCACATGATTTGTAACGGCAGAAATTATGCATAAAACTGTCTTGGGCGAAAATCACCCCAAAAATAGCGATAACCATGAAATGGAAATAAAAATTAACAAATGTTTAATAGCCAGTTATACTATTTATAGTTAGTCTTAACTACAGATAGTGCCGACCCAGGTGGAGTAGCGGTAGCGCTGTCGCTTCACGCTCCTAGGGTTCTGGATTCGAATCCCGGATAAGGCATGGTTGTTGTGTGTGTCTTTCATCATTTCATCCTCATCAAATAAAGATATAGAACGTCAAAATTACAGAAACTATGTACGAAAACTGACTCATCCTCATTAAATATCGATTGTAATAAGTTGAATACTTGATATACAATAAAAATTATTATTATTATTATTATTATTATTATTATTATTATTATTATTATTATTATTATTATTATTATTATTATTATTATTATTATTATTATTATTATTATTATTATTATTATTATTATTATTATTATTATTATTATTATTATTATTATTATTATTATTATTATTATTATTATTATTATTATTATTATTATTATTATTATTATTATTATTATTATTATTATTATTATTATTATTAACTACAGATAGTACAGGTTAACAAAAAAAGTGCGTATCGAAATTTTGACAATATTTAACAACCCATTTGATATTTTGTTACGATACGATATTGTTAATTATTTAATTATTAACTATAAGCAATTGGCCAATGGCCATAAAGGTTTATCTGTCAAGTTAGACTAGTTTATTTTTATTATTACTTATAATTTCTGTCCAAAAAGAAAAATTACAAATAATACCTATTAAAAATAAACTATTTATTAATTTTCATACCTAATTTCTGCTGTTACAAACCATGCAAGATTAATTTTAGTTATTGATTCAGGTGTATAATTTCATGCTCTACAACTTATATTTGAAGCTTTTTTACGTAAAATAATTAGGGACGCAGGAAATTACGACAGTGTAATTTTACATGTTCCAACATGAGTTCCAGTAGCATTCCGGCATATACTTCGGCACCTGCTAAAATGTAATTGTAAATAAGAGCCGAAGTGCCAAGTTCACTGCCATAATGTTGAATTTTTCTGTCACTTATTTTGTCGCTTCAGAGTGAACCGTTTTAATAAGTGCTTAAAACTTTATAAAATTTAAATTTTTAAAATTTTGCACAAAATATCTAGCATACGTATGCCGTTCTTGCTTCTTAACATTCCGACTTACTTTTCAGCACCATTGAACATTATGGTATTGAACTCAGCATTTTGGCTCTTATTGGTTGAAATATTTCGTCATAACCAATTATATTTTGGCGGATGCCGAAATATATAACGAAATGTTTAAATGCATTCCGGTCACCATCCTGTACTTCACATTTCTAGTAACATTAATTCATAAAAACTATAAAGTTTTAATTATTCCCTACACATGAAAACTATTGCTTAAAATTACTCGTAACTACAAAAAGTCAGCATTATGATTTTTCAAAATACATCTGTGACTGAAAAATTAACTATCTCATCGTACGTACTTAGATACGTAACACGTTATATTACTTCCTTTTTGCTGTAATATATCCAAACCGGGAAAATATTTTGTAGAGTCAAATTACTGAAACACGAGATAATGATTATTATGGACGCAAAAAAAATAAATATTTTTTTATTATTTCGTATCTAAAAATAATTAGGGAGTATCATACCATACAAAGAAAAAAGTTTCTAAAACGTTTGACGAAAATAAATTAAAGTTTGTTATTTTTGTGAATCATGGCAAACTTTTTCATCTTTTTATGAAGCCCTATACTTCAACGTAATTAAATACATATTTCCTTCTGTATAAAATTTGAAGAATGCTTTGTGCCTTTTATTGTATTATTTAATAAGTAATTTCTTTGATAGTCTTTTTCGATACGACTTCCTCGGAAATATGAAACTCAGTTTGCATATATGCACGCTTGATTTCCTTCCCATTGAACACAGAGGAGAGTTCTTATGAACTTCCTTTCAAACATTGTTAATTAGTGTAGGATGCAGTGAAGATCCGAACAAAATAAAACTATCGGAGTTTCGTACATTGAGCTGTCATTTGCAATCTCTGCTCTGTTACCTGAATATAAGCTTTAGAAGCCAGCATACAGAATCACCCACAATGGTTAGACATTGTTGTCTCATTAAATTATGTCTTGGCTCGCCTAATTCAAAAGGTGTAGGAGGATGATACATCGATCTACATACAAAATTTCATAGATACAGCTCACTGATATTCTAAGGAACAGCAAATTTAATATTATGCGATATATCCGGATTTTGTTTGTCACCATTTGGGATTTTGAAAACTATAAGAAACTATTTCGGTCACATGGGACACCGGTACACCCGATTTTATATGTTACAAAACGTCAAATAAAATCTGTTTAGTGATTTAGGTGTAGAATTTTATTATCCACAACCTTTATTTGAAACTTTTTTGTCTATAATTAATAAGTAACTAACTACAGCAAAATAAAAATAAAATACCATTGTATTCTTCCCCTATATTACGAATTTCAAGTAGACGCCTGTATATTTGTACAAAATATGGTCATGGTCGAAGAAGCACAAAGTAAGAATTTGTTACGGAAATGAGATATTTGTGAAATGTGTGTGAATATGTCAGAAACGATCGTGCAAAGAATAATCTGGTGCATGCATGTACTCGCCTGTTGAGATTGAGAAAGTTGAGAGTTGGAATGAATCAGTCGAAATGATATCAGCATGAGCCGAGTGATAGGTAAATGGACAATTAGTTACGCCTGAGCACATATTTGTTGATGAGAATGGGGATGTTTGCGTGGACGCTATGTACGTAGGTGGATGAATGTAATCAAGTGCGTGTTGAAGGAGAAGTTTTTCAATTAATTAATTAAAACGAACGTGCATGAATGAGGTTCTGAATGTAGATGAAGCAAATAAGCGAAAGTACATAAAATGTTTGAAAAGGAGTGTTCGACTAATAATGAACGAGTTTTAACGCGTTAATATTACTTAAATTGTGTATCTCTTTACTTTTGAAGAAAAAAATAGTTTTTAAAATTTCATTCTGTCGAAGTAATGTAAAAGTAATTTAAATTATGCAATCAAGCCAAATAATTGCAGTTTCATTAAAAATCAACCTAGTTATTAAATTTTCAAAAGTATGGAACTTTAATACATTATCAGTTTGTACAGTTGTACCGGCCTTGTTCGTGGAAATATTTTGACAATTACCTGTTGTATCATTTTTACCTCTCACTAAGAGAAGTATTGGATTCATGCTAAAAATCTCATATCCAGATTTTAGTGAATAAGCACGTTTTAAGGTCCATAGAATCCGATTATAACATTTTTACGAAGATGTCTGTGTGTGTGTGTGTGTGTGTGTGTGTGTGTGTGTGTGTGTGTGTGTGTGTATGTGAGGTCGTTGGAGGTATGATTTCTCAAATTCTATAAGACTACGAATTCCTCAATCTAACAGTAATGGGAAGAGTTGAATAGGTTCTGGTAACAATTGGACAACCGGAAGTGGTAGTTTCTAAAAAAAAATTCTAAATATTATTTTTTGTAAATTTATTTCTACAAAAAATAAAAAAAAAAAAAATTTCAATCTGACACATTTAAATTTTTTATTATACCTCGTAAAGATTTGGAAATATAGTATATAATAATATAGAATAACCTGTTGTAATAAATCTCGTTGCCCAAAAAACAGTTGAGATATTTAAATGTTTATAATTGACAGATAAATGAAAAATGTCCGTTTCAAAAATTAGCATTTTTACTAACATTACTGGAAGATTTTTCTGGAAGGTACGACTACATTTAATATATATTATTATATTACTAATTAAATATGTATTTAAATTATAGATATGTTTATTACATATATCCTTAAGAAATACCGCTAATATCGTCAGTGAATTTGAAGAATTTTGAACATATTAGAAGAGTAGAACAAAATTTCTCATAGAACGAAAGAGATACAATTTCAATTATTTGTGTGTACAAGAAATGTTAAATTTTTTATTTATAGGGTGCGAGCAGTTATGTGACTTTGTTGGCCTTGGCAAGCAGATATGAGGATCAGTGTCAGAATGACGGCTAGTAGTAATTTACATAGATGTCACAATTGTCATATGTCATAATTTTTCATTTAAAATTTCAAAATATTCTGATGTTTATTTGTCATCAATAGTACCTATGTAATATACTTGTCGAGGAAAATAATACACATGGATTTGGAAAATCGTAATATTTTAAATGAAAACTTATGATCTTGACACCTATGTACATTATTACTAGCTGTTATTCTGACACGGGCCCCCATATCTGCTTGCCAAGGCCAACAAAGTCAAATAACTGCTCGCGCCCTATGCAACATAAAATTAAAATGGCTAGAAGTATTGTGCTGGCCACAACGAATTTTTTTATTATTATTTCGAACAATTTAAAGTAGATATGAAAGATTTAATAAAGAGTTAAATTAAATAAATTTAAATGGAAATAATTTTATCTCTATTCATTGCAATTTCCAATAATCAAAAGCAAATTACGAAAAACTTTAAGTTCGCCTCCAACTATGTTATTTAATATTTAAAATATAGGTCTAAAATTAATAATAAAGATAATAGTCATTTCACCCTATTTCTCAATCAGCCTCTGCATTATTATTTTTATTCTTTAAGTCTTTCTTCATTTTTTAATTTGTATATTTCAATTTCATTTTTAAAGCACATTTAACTTAAGACTTTCGGCATTAAATGGAAGCCTAAAAAATGTTTTTAATTATGGTATTCTATTTTCTTTCATTTTTGTTCTTAAATTATTCTACTTGATTTAAGCGTTTAATTCCTATACTTAAATAGGATTTAATTTAACCCTTCTGATATTATTCACGGGTTAAAGTAAAGCAAAATTTTGACAGGACCCTAATTTATATCACGACGTTTTCAGCACAATGTCCTATACTATACGTTGGAGATTTCCGTATTCATCAACAACATAATGATGGAATAAATCGCAGTAATTAATTCTCTCGATTATTAATATGTCTTCAGGGATTTTTGGAAACTTTGCACATATACTAAATTCATTAGATTGTGCTTGAGAAGTAAGTTCTGCTTGCAATAAAACTACTAAATAATAGCTAGTACAATAATTCACTGTTTTATGACTATTTTCTGCTGGTCTGCCATAATATTCAAACCATTTGAGAACTCTTATTTTTATGAGAGTAGTAAATCAATTTATATGGAACTTAGCTCATAAATAGTAATTTATAAGAAAAAGAGGAAGAGAACACACACTTATATTTCAGAGTAACCTGGAATTATGTTCCTGAAAGGTATTCTTATTTTTATAGACTTTTCTCTGAAATTATACTTGTGGCTTTAATATTAACGTTAAATCAATAGTACTACAAGTATCTCATTTCAAAACGAGTTGGAGAAATAAATCAAAATTTGTTTATAATATTATTGCATTATTGCCAGGGATGCGTCGGCACATAAACCCACCAGAAAAATTGAATACTATACCGTGGTCAAATTTTAACTATCTTGGATAAGAAAGCGAAAATATATTTAAATTACTGGTACGAGTAAAAAAAAATGTTTAAATATTAATTAGTTGGCAAACAACAACCGATTGAAGTCGATTAATAATTATTAACACGTATCATGTCCTAAACAATTTGATTGGTTACCTGATTTTAAAAGCAATACTCGCGCACCTTGTACGCCCTCGCTCCATGAAGCTATCAATGAACAAACATTAGCACCACCCACCGCTATAGTTTGTGTCACAATATTGACAAACAATGGACAAACTGTTTCAATGTCCGATAATTTATTAGGAAAAAAGAGTATTTTATTTATGTTCTTATGCTTAATTAGTATATTAAAGAACGAATGTCATAATTGTCATTTTATTTTGTGAGAAGGAAGTAATCGAAATAATCGACAATTATGACATGAGTTCTTTATACTATTTTTTCTATTTTGCGCTTTTTATGATCTTTTTAAATAAAAAATCGTAAATTCAAAATTTAGGGAATTTTGTGTTAGTTGGTAATAATGTGACACTTGAAAATTCAATGTTTGAATATAAAATTGTCTCGTGTTGTTTACAATCAAATTCATATCAAATTAAAAATGAATAGATACGATTTTTTGTGTACTCCACCTGAAATACGTGAAATTACGGAAAATACATTTTATAATTCCAAAAACAAACAATGAAAAAAGTCAGGTTTCATAGTCATAATCAAATATAATTTTTTTACAAGTTACTTACATTTTATTGTATAAAATTAACTGAAAAGGATGTGGAAAGTGTAAAACTATATAATAATTATACACATCTTATATTTAAAACACTATTTTCTTATAAATAAACACAATTCTTGTTGACATATCTCCTCCGCCGCCATTTTGCTTTTGTCTCAAAAAGCTTGAACTAATTTACCGACAGAGTTCACAAATAAATTTCATATTTTAAATATCAACAATTAATAGTGTTTTGAACTATTTATGCCCTAAATATATATAAACAAAAATAAAAATCTTAACAATCGTTAGTACCGTTTATTCAGTGAAGTTTGAAATTTGATATTTTTTGACATTTCAGCTATGCTACCAACTTTATAAAAATAAATTGTACTAGGCTGTTAAAACACTCAAACGAGCTATTAACGAACTCCTTTGGGTGCTGTTATAGCTTTGTTACAGATGCAAAATAGAAAAAATATTTTTTTCATAAATATAACGATAAAGGTTCATTCACATCACTGAAACTAAGCAAAATTATGATTAGTAATTATAATTAAACTTATAGATATAAATTTATGTCAAACGTCAACGATCGACAGCTTCAAATTAATAATGTAATTAATTTAAAATAACTTGTAATAAGAATTTCATGAAAACCATATATTTTACTTATAATTATAATTTATAAGTAGCGCAATCAGATTGATCAAAAAAATGACAGAATATGTCACGTCATGTCAAATTTGTCATAATTTGCTCAATATGGACATAATAATATATGTACACTTATTAAAAAGATTTATATTAAAACGACAATTAATTGCATTACTTGCTTATCAGGCGACAATAAGTTTGTACTTTTAAGTATAGCACAATACATTAATTATAAATTGTTTTAATGTTTCAAGACGGTCATTTTTAAATATAATTATAATTTCTAAGTATAATTGCAGTGCTGTGAATGAGCTTTAAGTTTATATATAAAAATATTTCAGCTATCCGAACATGAAAAATTTGTACCCTCTGGAACTAACAGTTTGGCAACTACTGAGTGGTAAGGACATTCTACGTCACACGCCAAATTCTGAACTTTAAAAACTCAAATCTCGCTTATTATGTAAAATAAAAAATGTCACATTTGCATTAAAATTCTTAGTTCATCCTGTTCTTCCAGAAAAAATATATATATATAACCCCACCTAGAACAAAACTTATTCTGTAACAATAGAAAGACTTAAATAAATATTTCGAATTACACAGATGATAGAAGTTTACAAAGGGATCTGTTTATGGATTTATATTATTTGAAAATTCTTTATCATAATTTTTATTTATTTCAGTATAAAGTGACTTCAGCTGATCTCGAAAAAATAATTAAGAACTGCTACGTTCGATCTCTGTCGAATTCAGTATTTTCCACTATCCCTTAATAAACAATTATTGACGCGCCACTGGAATATCTTTGACGGACTGATTCATTCCTCCAGCTCTTTTTTACCTTCCGTCACCTTTAGGTAAGGAAGTTATTGTCTTTGGTCAAAAAATTCGATGACGAATTTTTAATGAATAAGCACATTTTAGGATACCTAGAATACGATTTTACTATTTTTATGATGATGTCTGTAGGTGTGTGTATGTCTGTATGTGTATGTGTGTGTGTGCGTGTGTGTGTGTGTCTGTGTATGTGTGTGTGTGTGACAAAAATTTACAGTTTTTATTGAAAAAAACGCTGTTAAATATCATTTTTTGACATTTTGTTATTATAAATATTAAAGAATATTTTATTCTCCATTCAATTTATTATATTTTTTTTATTCTTATTAATGAATTTAGAGATAAAAGCTTTTAAAGAAATATCTTGCAACCTATGCTGCTAAAAGCTGCACCATGAAAACAGAATATTCAAATATTACTAATTGACAGATATCAGTGTGAAATAAAATAATATCTTTGTGAAACGATTTTACTGGAAATATAAAAATATAAAATAATTTAATGTGGCAAAAACAAATCACATAAGGTAATACAATAGATTGTAGGCACAAGCCAATTCAGCATATTATTATGTTATAAATATAATGCTATACATATATGTTTTTATTTTCTACTTCTTATTTTAAAAAACATACTGTTCTATTTAAGAGTAGTTCAGTTCAGTACAAGGTAAGATCAGTTCATTATTGTGCAATTTGTACAAAATACGTAGAATTGACGGAAGGTAATATGCTGACCACATCAGATTTTTTATTATTAATTTTAGAACTATAATTTAAATTATAAAGTTGGCGCAAATTAAAATGCCACCTTTTGGTTGGTCGGAAAGGATTTCATCGTTTTTAAATAAAATGATATTCTTATATAGAGTGTTCATTTTAAATGGGCCACCATTGCTATCTCGAGTACTATAAAAACTACAAAGACGGTCAAATAAACAAACAATTTCTATTTCACAAGACAACTTAAAGAAAAGAAAATTTATTTTTTTCGACCACAGAATTTACTTCTGAATTCAATGATTTAATATTTTTATGCCCTTTTTTTTGAGAAAAATTCATATAAATTTTTATATTAATTTTATTAAAATATGGCTATAATACAAGTGCGACGATTGGAAAAAAAGAATACAAGTTAATTTTGTTTTACATAGAATTAGAGTGCCCTGACAAAAATAAGTGAATATTTTGTTCTGATCATCACTATACTCCGAGTTGATCCGCACGTCATCAATTTCGGATGCAAGAATTACTAAACTTTTATCTAGCATCTTTGTCGTACATACATTTTTATTCGCTATCTCATTATCGTTGGTGTTTCAGAGGGGTACACTCTGTTTCCGTCCAACCGACGGCAAAAAATGAAAAAGAAACTGTATTGTAACCGCGGCAACAAATGTCATTTCAAATATTTGAATTATGTGAATATTCATGTCATTCTGTCATCATGTTATAAAGATGATTTGACGGAAGGTAAAGTGCTGGCCACATCAATTTTTTTTATTTTTCATAAACAAAAAAATTATGCCTTTTTATGCAATGAATTTAACTTAAACGAATTTTAATGTTTATAAAAGTAAATTTCTTTGAATTATTAAAAAATATTTCAGAACTCATAATACCAGCTTTTAGTTTATCTTTTGTATATTTTATTTAAAGAATTTTTTTTTTGTTAATATGGTACTCCCTGATTGACAGTTAATACAGATTCCGCCTCGATTTTCCATTTGCAATGGAATTAATTATAAGAATTAATTTTCTAAATGTACAGTATACGGCAAAATCACGCAAAAAGCTCATTATAATACAATAAAGCCTAATTTGAGAATTATGCTAAATGTAAACTAATAGAATATATAATCAGCTATCATGTGTAGCATTGCGCATTGTATATTTCTCTCTCGATAATTTTGTTTTTTCTCAAAGTAAGATAGATGACGTTTAAATCGGGAAAGAAAGCGCTTTATTTAACAGAAAGTTCTACCTAACCATAGAAGTTCGAAATCGGCTTAAATTTGAAAGTCTGATGACGAAACTATAGTGGTTTCATATTAATGCTATTAAAATATATCTAATATTGTATAAAAACTGTCTTTGATGTTTTCATGTTCTGAAATTTTTTATTGTTCATTAAATTAAAAAAATTATGATGTATAAAATAAATGTAAGATTTTATTTTATACTTTTTATAATTTCTTTATTTATTTTAACCGTATATTAAATATAAGCTACTATGTACATATTCAAAACCCGGCTGTACATTTTTAAAACCCCATACTTGATTGAAATGTGCACTAGGGTTTTATTTACCAATGAAATGTGACCAAAATAATGTGATATCATATTTTATATTATGCTAACTCTTAATCCTATTCTTGTACAGATAATACTTTAGATTAGCTATACTGTGTTTATTAACTGCATTTTGAAACACTTTCTACGAATGGTATATCGAAATTAAATAATCTAAGATTAATGGCCGGATATATAAACAACAGATAAATTTATTTCCAAAGTAAATAAAATTTATTACATCAAATGACAATCGAACTTTAGACAGTAAAGTTGTAAATGCCATAAAATGACTAAAATTGATTCGAATTTGTTTGTATAAATAAATTTACTACAGAAATAAATTTATTACGTCATGCAGTTGACAACCATTGCATCGAGTAACTATGGCATTGAAATTGAAAAACTTCGTTTGACAGCTTTGACATTTTTTAAGTCAATAAAAATTAATTTGGCAGTTTTTAAGTCTCCCACAAATTATTTTGAAAGCATTTCAAAATATAGTTGGAAGCTATTAAGAAGAGAAAAGAAATAATGAAGTGTATAATTATTGTTGATGGGAACTACTTTGAACATTTAAAATAAAATTCGGAAACCTATCTTGTTCTCAATAATTCTAGCGTGACCGGCGTATTATTTATAACTTAGATGAATTAATAACAAAAAATGAATTCTATGTATAATGAAAATTATGTTTGTAATAAATTTTAAATTACAATTAAAGTTTGTATCGTTTTAAAATGGTCTCTGTAATGTAACACGAGGACAGTGGCTAACTAACGGGCCACAGGCTCTAGAGGGTCCCCAATTTAAATGTATTGTAATTTTGTTAATACTGTGTGATGCATATGTTGTTATCTGATTTAGTGTACCTATAATTTTGAATAGAACTCTAAGACAAATTTTAGACCTTCATGTTTTTAAATGTCATTTTTAAAAAATAATATTGGATAATGGGCCCCCTTCTACCTAATCGCTATGCAAAGTCGAGCTCTTTTATTTTCTAATACTGTCTTTAACGGTCAGTAAAATTTCGATTTCTTGGCGAATATTTTCCTTGAACTAATCCAGAGTTAGTGATTTATTGACATATATTTTCACTTTAAAATAAACCCCATAAAAAGAAGTCTGAAGCTGTCAAATCAGGTGACTGGCAGCCACCAGGCGAGATTAATAGATAAGGGAATCATTTTCGCAAAATTGCTGTTATCTGCCCGCTCGACTGTGTATGATACTACTGATCCATCTTGCTATACCATATTTTGTCCCATCCAAATTTTTCCATTTGGAATACCAAAAATGTCTGAATCAATTCTCTGAAACGTTCACCAATTATAGTTACTGTAGACTGTGTGCCATTTTCATTTTCTAAAAAAATACGAGAAATTTCATGTTCTTTTTGTTTAATGAAGACGTTCATATTACTGTATAATGGAATAATTGTAGAAAAAAGTACAGTAAATTTTTATATTATTTATTCAGTAATAGGGAACCGGTTTCGGAAAAAGTCCGTCATCAGCCTTTTATAATTTGACGAGGGCTGATGACGGACTTTTTCCGAAACCGGTTCCCTATTACTAAATAAATAATATAAAAATTTACTATACTTTTTTCTACAATTATTACATTTTCTTAGTATATGCCACAACATACAATGACTTTGGTGGGACGTAAAGGCGCCTAATGATTAAATTTTGGGTTTTCATGTCCCCAACATTGGTTATTTTGCTTATAACATTAACTCAGAAGAAAGTAACCCCCGTCATTTATTATGATTTTTCAGTAAAATATTGAGTAAAAATAATTACAATTTCCGCAAGTTCTTGTGGTGTGCAGTTATTCATGTTAAATTTCATTACTCTGTTACAGGCTTTTGAACAATAAAATGACAGATGATGCTCAAAAACAAAAAACGGCGATACCTTTCAATTGATTGTTGACATTTGCGCCACATTATATTATTTATTCCACTTGATAATTAGACATTGTACAATATACAGTTAAATTATGGCATTGTAGTTATTAAACGTAATTGTAAAACATTACAATGTATGTTCTACTACTCGTATATATTGGAAAATATACAGTAAAATTATTACATTTGTTATTATATTCACATTACTTGTAAATTTTGTTTTCTGTCTCAGAAATATAAATCGTATTTGTGGGCACTATTGAGTTATGTACAGTGAACTGTAATATATTAATATATATATATTAATTTTGAACTCGAAAAACGCTACAATTAACAACGGGCCCCAACAAAAAAATTGCAAGCGGGCCCCCGAACTCTTAGTTACGCCACTGCACGAGGAGGGTGAAGAACTGATGCTCTTACTGCTTTTACAGAACGATGGCACTTTAACTAATTGGTGGTTAATGATTGGACGACCACTATTTTATTGAGGAGAAACACACACTTACACTTTGATGATAATAAAAACTTATATTATGGACACGGGCATTCTTGTTATTTTTAAATTTTATTCACACATATTATTTTCTCTTACACTAACTTATTATTAGCGGCTAAACTAAACATAATTAAACAACTAAACTATTACATTGTAACTAACTCTACGTGCTGGCGTGTCGCACGCGCCCAAACTAAAACACAGACTCTACATGTCGTTCCGACAACAAACACAGATTAACTCTATACTAAGACAGTTATGATCTTCGTGAGAGGATATCTGAGGGGATGCAGGGTGCAGAGCATCATATAGCATCCATAACAAATTATCAACCCTGCACGTAAGCTTGCAATAGCTTCTAGACTTAATTCATTAATAGTCAACAGTATAAATGTCTAGATCGCTGACATTTAGACTAAACAGACAGTTGATATATTTTTTTTAATTGTTTCTACAGTATTTTGACTAACAAAAATAACAGAGTTGAAATATTGTTCCTGAAAATTTTTGAAAAAAATATAAAAAGGTTGTTAACATGTTATTGCTCTTGCCCTCGCCTTGTCGCAATAATGGTGACGATAAATTAAGTCAACATTTGACATTAATATGATAAAACGCTGGACGACGAAGAAATAATGCATGAAACTGAATAAGTACAAAATAATATTTTGTACAAGTACATATACTCATTTTAAAATTATAGAATTACAATATTCTAATTCAACCTCCAAACAAAAAAAGCTAAAAATGTTTAGAAATGCCAACTTAACATACTTAAAAATCCCTTTGCCTTTGTTTACTACTCGGTAAGAGTATAGTAACGTTAACAATATTAGAAGTTACTACTGTATGTATATGCTACACTGACTACACTCTATACGAATTCGGACAAAGTCCGAAAAATTTGCTCAAAACTAGTTTTGAACGCTTGAAAATTCCCAAATCCGACTTTTACCATTTCAACGGATATTACTTAAATCAGAATTGAACAATACTAGTAATGGTTCTGTTAGGTTACGGTTTATATAAAATAATAATAAATAAATATCAGTCTTTGTAAGGTTAGATAAATCCACAACGCTTTATGGCTGAATTTGGGAATTTTCAGGAGTTTAAAAGTGGTTCTGAGGAAATATACTAAAATGGATAAAGTGCTTTTTGTAAAGTGGTTGTCGACTGTATGACATATTTCGGCTAATAAGAAACCGAGTTATAAAATATTGATCAAATTTTTCTAATAATACTGCATTTGCTCTCGAAATACGAATAAATTTAAAAATGCCAATAAGAGTTTACCACATTTATTAAAATTGTAAATTAGATAAAGGAAACTACGAACTTTATGATTTACCATATAAAAGCCAATTTACGATGTATCATTGCTTATAAATTTTGTATGTCATGTAAAATATTTTAAATTATAAAGAATGGATATACTGGCTCAGTATAATCCGTAAATCCGTCCATACCAACTGAAATACTTTTCCAGATACATAAAACTTGCATAACTTCAGAGATTTTATTTCATTACTTCGACCACAAAGCCTTGTATATCCATTCTTTAACGGCACTGTACATAAACTGCATAAATTCATGTCAGAATGTATAAGCATTCAACATATTATAAGATGTATGTAATATATGTAACTGGTGCGTAATTGTTTATGTATGAATAGAACTAATCTCATGTAATAGCGAGTAGAAATAAATGTTTTAATTTGTTTTCTAACTTTTATTATCAATACATTGTTCATATTTTTTAACTTTGTTTCAATAAAGTTATAAGCTTCCCAACTATTTGGACATCATGAGCAGATAAGGAAGAATTTTCAGATTCTCTAAATTCCCATCGCATTGATACGTGAGACCAAATTCTTTCAGCGCTTAATCCTGTAGGAATTTGAAGGAAGTGGTACCAATCTGGATTCCATTCGCCAGTAAGTAACTAAAAAAAATATTAAGAAGTATTGATTATACAGGGTGTCCCTTAACTTCGAGCAAAAACTTTAAGGGCATATAGTACTGACCAAAATGAATAAAAAAGCTTCATCAACATAGGAATGATCTTCAACTGTTTCCGAGAAAAGCGAAAAATCTAAGAAAAACTGACAAAGATAGCGATCGAATAAAATTTTGCCTATGTCAGTAAAAAGACTATAAAAAACAATAAAATTTTATATGAAACATTTTTCTCAATTTCTTATAGTTACGTAGTTATATGAAAATTAAATATTGACCAAGGTCGCCACAACATTTCACTTTTGATTTTTATAAAATAACAAAAGGCCATCTAAGATTACCTCTCAAAGGTAAACAAAAAGTCTCAATTAATCAAAATCGTAATTCTTATAGTTTTCGAGATAGCAAAGGTAAATCTCGTAAAAACTCATTTTTCACTGCGTTATATCTGGGAAACTATTAAAGATCGGACACATTTTGACTGAGCTTTTTTTACTCATTTTGATCAGTATTATATGCCCTTAAAGTTTGTGCACCAAGTTAAGGGACACCCTGTATTTGTATGAAGTAAAATATTGAATAACCTGATCGAAAGGTCTATTATTTATATGAAACATTGTGTATAATAATGTGCGCTGTTCAGGAATCATTTTATTTGGATCTTCAATTTCATTGGAAGTAACATTCAACTTTTTTAACAGCCAGTCTTTGTTGCTACATATAAATTGTTGTAAAATCTATAAAAAAAAAACTTGTAAATACATATTTATTTACTCTCATTTTTTTTTAATCTAAACTCCCTTCTTTAAATATAGTGGAACAAACCAATAATTATAAACTTTATAATACGAGGGCTACTGGAAAAGTTTCTGCCATCTAGTATTAGTAGTGACACCGATTTTCTACTGTCATAATCATAAAATGTGACATTTTTTACTTACGATTCAGTCACGATTCAGTTATCAATTCGTTTTATTTAGACGGAATTAAAAAAAGTCATTTTGCTAAAATAATGGAAATTTCGCGTAAGAATTTTCGTACATTATTTGTTGTACTTTTAAATGTAATCTGACGCCGAAACAGTGCATCAATCGACTTCATTTGACTTTTGGGGGTAAAGCACCATCCAAGGACTTTTATAATTGGTTTGTCGAATTCCAGCGTGGACGCATCATTCTCTGTGACAAGTTTCGTGAAAGTCGTCCATCCACTTCTGTAGTTGCCACTAAAGTTGATGTGCGCGAGATCTGCGTGTGTATTGCCATGAAAGCATAATCCTCGGAACGTACGGAAGCTTTACAGTTGTTGGATACCACACAATTTGACTGAAATTCAAAAACAGGCTCATATTAAGTGGTGCACAGAAATGCTCAAAAAATTCAACCAAGGTAGTTCAAATTTGGTGTACAAGATTGTTACTGGTGATGAAAGTTGGATTTATTCGTATGAACCCGAAAGTAAACCGCAGTCCACGGTTTGGGTGTTTCAAAATGAGCCGAAACGAACAAAAGTCGTTCGCTAGCACAGTGTTGCGAAGGAAATGGTTGCTTGTTTCTTCGGCTATACTGGTCACATGACAAAGTTGCTAGTGGCCTTAGAGGATCGAAGGACTACGTATTAACGCTGATTGGTATACATCAATTTGTTTGCCAAATTGAGAGAAAATAATCGAAATCGTCGAATTCTTCATCACGAAAATGCAAGCTATCATTCTGCTCGTCTAATAGTTGAATTTTTAAGCAATCAAAATGTTGAACTGATAACTCATTGTTCATATTCACCAGATTTATCGTCTAATAACTTCTTTTTGTTCCCGTACATAAATAAAATGCGTGGTGGGCGATTTTTATCTCTTAAAGCAGCTGTGGAAACGTTTCGACGACTGGTTTCTGAGGTACCAGATCTATAGTGGAAAATCCGCTTCCAAAATTGGTTTGAGCGCATGAAAAAGTGCGTAAATGTTAAAACAATAAAGCCATTTATAAAATTCTTTAGGCCTTCTTTTACATCGTTTGCAGAAACTTCCAGCAACCCTCGTATATTGCAATATAATTGTAATAATATATAACATACTTTTAATCCTTTCTTGCCATCAAATGTCATCAACAAATCACTGACCAAAATTTCCACCATCTGCTGACTTCCCTCTACTCTTTTGCATCCATCATGCGGAATATCATTTTCTTTCAAGTTATTACTGACTGTATCAAGAAACTCCTCAATTTGTTCCGTATGTTTATTGTCTTCATCAATGCTACAAAGACTTTCCGCTAAAGCCAAAGCAATCGCGTCTATAGTACTTACAGTGCCATCAAAACTAGTTGTAGAGTTTTTAATATCAGTTGTTATTGTTGTTTTACTTGTCGAAGGCACAGGCTGCGTGCTTGAACCAGGTTTATTCTCTTCTTTATTGTCACTTGTTTGTTTCTGTATAGTCTTCTCAGATTTATCTAAAAGCGCGCTATATAAACCCGAAATTAAAATCTGAAGTAAAACTGAATTGCCCATAGGGTGGATATCAGATGGTAAGATGTCAGAGAGATGAGCAGATACTCGAGGAACGAAAATTGGAAAGCAGTCCCAGAGTTGAGCGAAGCAAGCGAGAATTATTGACATTGCTTGATACATACTTGCCCCGGTTTTTACAGCCCCTATAACTATTGTTATTATTGGAGGCAATAAAGGTTTTAGTAGACTTAAAATTGCTTCGAACCATGGTGGACGCTTTTGATTCCATACCTATTATAAATAAATTAAACACATTTTACTTATTTTCACTGAAGAGAATGGCGGATAAACGTTTAGTAAAGTGTTTATACATTAATTATATCTATATGTATATACAATTATTTATAATGTGGGAAATGGTGAAATGGGGTCCTCCTCCTCCTCCATTGTAGAAACAAATAAAAAGATAAGTCATTTTTATTAAAACTAAATTTTAAAATTTTATGAAAAGGACTGTCAAAGTGAAAAAAAAAGTTATTGCAATAATATTCGAGTTTTTAACGCCATTATGTGATGTTTTAACATGTACGTCATTCGTCATACATCTACTCTCTATTCCAAATTCTTACTACTTTTTCTTCTACTTCATCTTTTGTAATCTGGAATCCATTTTCAAGTGAATGCAGAAATTAACAACACAATGAAAAGAAACCAAATAACACTAGTTTGGATTTATGATGCCATGACCCGATAAATATTTCGAATTTTAAATGGCACAACAGTGAGCCCTGTGGTGCACGCCCGCACGGTACAAATGTCATCATCATTACCGAAATCTGTATACAGATTGTCATACCCAGCAATGGGTAATATGCCGTGATGATATATTTATTTATTTTATTTATGCCAGATAAAAAAAAACTTGCGTTCTTATAGGCTGGTATAAGCAATGAAAAGTTTAACGTAGTTTTTTATTAATTATTTGTATTGCAAATTTCCAATTATTGACCACAAAAGTTATTTTAAAATTTGAAATACGAGGCGCCACCAAAAATTTCCTAGAATTATTTTCTGGAAGATTGTAGGGCGCTAGTTTTAATTTTCCCCGCTAAGTGTTTTTATTAGACACCAGTGCTGCCGGATATACCATAATTATGGTATTTCTACCATAATTTAATGTTAAATACCATAGAAAATAAAATAATGAACTCAAATTCTACCATATTTTATAATTTTTTACTGTAAAATACCATAATTTTAAAAATATCGTTTCATGTTTATAATTATTGCGTTAAAACATTAAAAGATATCGTAAAAATGAGCTTAACATCTACATCAACTAAGAAAATTATTATGGCTTAATGAATGACGGTTTAAGACTTTCGAAAACTATACTTTGATCAATTTCAATTTAGATGAAGTATCGTAAAAAATAAATAAAGAAGTAGTGCATAGGACCCCATTATAACACGAACATTTATAAATTTAAATTTTCTAACCTGTCGTCTGTCAAAGCAAACTGCCCAGTTTTTGTCAGAGCTCTCAATAGCAGGTAAAAGAAACTGTAAAATATCTTGAGAGTTCCCAATAGTAAGTATGATAGTTGTAGCAGCCATTATTATACTGTTACCATGTACAACTGTAACTTTAACTTTTTCGAATTGTGCATCATTGCATAAACCTTCATTCGTACAAAGAAAATTGTCACATTTCGAAAAATAATCTTTTTTGCGTTCACTTGGTGGTGATTTAAATTTCCTCAAAATTTCTTGTAAGATTAACATAAGAATCTTACAGTTCGACATCAGTAAGACCTAAATAAAATTGTAATAAGTTTTTGTAATTTTCTATGTAAACTTGCATAGATCGCATTTCTGATTTATAATGTATATGACAGCACCTATCCGCAAATAGTGGAACTAGTACTAATACGAGTATATCAGAAGGTAGCGTTTATTCCACCATTTGCCTACAGATGCTGCCACAAAAATGTGATGATACAAATTAAACATAAGTACGATTTAGGCAAGTTTACCCTAATTATACATACTTTTAAAAGCAAAGCCCAATTTGGCTGAGGCTGTATTAACAACACAGATAATTCTAAAGCAACTGCAGTTTCGGGTTTAAAATCTTGTAACTGAATAATGTGATGAGGATATTCAGTGAATAAATTTGGACCAGTAAATACAAACCATGGACTTGGTCCTGCATTTCTTATTCGACAAAATTCTATGGAGTTTATTCCTTTTCTAAATAGCTATATCAACAATGTACATTTATAATATAAAATTGATTTTTTACGAAAATATGTACCTTATGTAAAATATTTAACGGTGCTCCTCTCAATAATAAACAACAAAACAATTCTTGGCATTTTGCATGTACGTCTCTAATAATTTTATTTTGAGTATTGAGGGCAAGTCCTATTAATTCTTCAGCATTATCGCATATGGCTGGTAGTAATTCGCTTACACACAATAAAATATTGCTTATATCAACAGAAAATAGAGAACTGCGGCACATACTTGGTCGAGCCTAAAAAAATTCATTTGTTTCATATTTTCTGTAAGTAAAAATATTTTATAAATATAGTAAAGCTTCCGTATTAATTTTGAATCATTAAATTTAAAATGTAACGATATATTCATATAAGCTTGTCATGTGTATTAATATAAAAATAGATAATGAGAAATTATAGGAAAATACGAAATAGAAGTTAGAAGACGTGTTTAATGTTATTGCAAAAAATAAAATTTTATTACAATAATAAAAATGACTAATCACACAATAAACTGACCACAATAATTACTTATTTAACTTTTTGTTTTTACTCTAATCTGGGCATGTGTAATTTAGTGGCTATATTTTCCTCTGTTTATCTGCTATTTTTAAAAATAAAGATTTGATTACCTACAATAAATAAATACTTAATTACAATAAAGAAAATTTGATTACAATAATGAAAATTATTAATCAAATTAAAAATTTAAATATAAAAATTCAATTTTTGATGTCTTTGCCTCCCATAGAAAATGCCTAATGTTTTAAAATAAATACATATAATAAAAGTGAAAATGCATTTAAAAAAAATAGTATGGACCTGATAGCTAGTGTATCATCAGGGACATCAGGTTCTCACTGACTGTGTATGTATACAATAAATAATATGTAGATAAGAACCTGTGAATATCTAGTTGTTAATATAGTTAAAGATTCATTCAGCATTCCAGAAAATACTCTTTGAGCCATTTTAGGTGGTACTGTATTCCATAAATTTTCTCTTGTACCTAATAAAAATTATATTTAATAACTCCCAAAATATATTTCTTATTTATCATTCAAACCTTGCATATACAACCACCACATCTGAACAATAAAACTTCCTCTCTCTGATTCAAAAAATGGTTTTGTACTCTCCCAGTCCAAAGAATCTGCATCTTGCAGTATATAAAGCGAGAGTAGTCGAGTATGCAAGTCAAGTAATCTTTCAGCTAATGCTTCGGCCATTTCTTGATATTGTTTATAACTTTTTTGTAGCATCTGAGTGTTACTCTTTTGAGCTGGAGTTGTTGCAGGTGAATTTTGGATGTAACACCATAAACAGTTTCTCAAAAGAGCTGCAGCACCTATTGTGCCAGTAAGTACTGTTAAATCTGCGTGGTCTAAAGCTTCTTGAGTTAAAACGTGAAGATGTTCTACAAACAATTTTTTTCTGTACTTTTTATAAATATTTTGTATATTATCAATAAAATTTCCCTCTAAAAAAATTAGCTATATTATATAAATTATTTTAAATCGTACTTAATAAGTCTTCTGCTGATTTGGTAATCAATGTCATAAATTTATGTGGATCTGATGCCTTTATTATTCCTCCACAGCCTCTCGACATTAAATCTTCATCATCTGGATCTGCATTTGAGCTGCTTTGCATCAATCCAGAACCTTTTCTATAAGCAGCAACATATTCTTCTTCCCACCATAAAACTAATTTTACAGCAGCGAAAGAAGCATGTCGGGGAAAATCTAATCTACCACCGACTACATTCGTGCATAGAGATTCTTGCAAAACTTTTTGATTTTTCTATTTCAAAATTATAAATTAAAAATAGGGACTTTCACAATTTATGCACCAAACGTTAACGGATAATATAATTTGATACACAGATTCTATGACAAAAAAATTTTTTTTTTCAAATATGTGAAAAATAAGTACAGTTTATTTGAAGTGAACATTTTTTGTTCCATTGGATTCCTATACTTCTCCAATAGAAGCGAAAATATAATAATTAAACTTAAATAAATACGTTGGAAAACAAATCAAAATATTGGATTTTTGATGAGAAATAATTCAAATTTATTACCAAACCAGTGAAACAGAAATTATTTCCTTCATAAACCACTAATTTTAGTAAATTTTGAAAATATTCTTTTTGTAATAAAATCAGTACTATTATTTCTTCAAATTATATTAACCGTCTGGTGTATAAGTAGTTAAACAACTTGTATTAGAGGACAGGTGAATACAAGAACACGTAACAAAGGCGTTTAACATAGAAAACAGTTTTTGAAGTGTTGGAAGGGTGAACTGCTAAGGAATTCAGACCTGGCGATTAAGACTTTTCCCCACTCCATCATCCAAGGTGCCGCTGAAAGATGGCAAATTTATAATATTTTATACGTTGTTTTCATAAATAAATTATCAAATATAACTATATAAATAAAACAATCGACATTTACACAAGTGCAATTTGCACATAGCGGATCTAGCGACGCTACTTATAGTAATGGTTGCTATGGTTACGACAGTACAAACAACCCTGAATGACAGTGTCTATTATTTGTTTAATTCAAACATTTTCCGAAATAATTAAATTTAATTATCAGGATAAAGCTATCACTTCTATCGGGTGTCCCGAAACGCAAACTTTTTCTCTAAATATTATCTGTTACATATAATATTATGGAATTTTAGGGCACAAAATTTTGAATGTTTTTATACCAAGATTTTAGAATTTACGCCTTTGATGACCGGTAAACTTTATTTAAACTCTTCATAAAAATATTTAGATCCATAAGATCTATACTTAGTGTTTACATGCAAAAATTTAATTTCGGTAAATCAAACTCTGTCAATAATAAATATCTTTATATGTAAAAATGTACAATTAAAAATTACATCAAAACATGGTTAAACAGTACTTAATTCTGTAGATTTTATTTGATAACTGACAACTGACAGGTGATATTTTTTTCGTTTTTGTAAACTAGGTTTACATTCTGATCAATCAAAGGGCAGAATTCATATCCTCATCTAAACCATCGCTATTTTCATACGTGAATGAAGTATAGTACGGAACCATTTTAAAAAATGAACCGTCTATACTCTATTCCGCCTAACCAATTCAGTAGATGGCGCTGAAGTCTGAAGTTACATTGCGTAAACTTGGCTCGAATTTCAGCCAATGAGAGAGTTCAAAGGTGTTTTTTGGCGATGCATTGGTTTGAAACTATTTCGTAGTGTTTCAGACCATTATATTTTGGCGATGCAACGGTAACGTCAGAAACAAAATTGGTTGAAACAGTTTCTAATTATTTCGTAGTAGAGGAGTTAAACCTCGAGAACACGGAACACTGATAAACTTTTGTAAATAATTCTATATAATTTAAAACAATAATTTTGAATGCTCCATTATTTGACAAAAATAAAACGTTTGTACATATAAATAAATATAAAAATACAGAGTTTACATGTTAGAAAATAACAATAAAGTGCAGCCAATGAACCAGTTTATATTAAACACAGTGTTTTGAATACTTTTTATGTACACCACAAATTCAAACTCACTAAAACGTTCATTGTACATTTGACATTTCAAAACACAGTATTTTAGCGATCCCCACATTTATGACACGTCATGTACGAAATAGTTTTGAAAACATAACGAAACTGGTTCAACGCAAAAAAAAACGCCTCAAACTATACCCTATTTTATACAATACTGAATTGGTAAGGTGGAACTAAGTTCATTCGGTTACTAAAAACGGTTATTCAAAATTTTTGCCACCAAAACATTCAGAATTTTATGCTCTAAAATTGTATATATAAAGCACCCCATAAAATTGTATAGGATGGTATAGTGCGTATGTCACGGATTCTCGTGTTCACCATTTTTTTTTGCCCATATTTACCTTGTAATATTCTAAATCTCTTTGAATTAGAATCTGGACTCTGTCCATTAAATTACCATCTTCCATAATCTCCATGGTGTATGTTTTATTTTACACCGTTTAAACAAGAAAAAAAAATGTGCGAAATAAATAAAACTCAAATATAAAATTCAAAGTGCATTTATTTACAAACAAATTAACAAACTAAAAATTATAACAAACTATACGAGCATCTAGAAAAATCTATATCTTTTTTAACAATATCTTTAATTTCCTTTTGCAAAAGTTGATGCAGGGTCATATTATCGTGTCTATAAATCCAGTGGTTGCTCCCTGGAACAAAATCGTATCGTTTTGGTCCAGACGTTGGCGAACTCAACCAAATTTGATGATTTGGGCTTTGTCTATTTATAACGTAGGTGCCATATGGATTTCCAAAATTTACTGTTAATACGCCACTCTGAAAGATAGCAAACTATACGTCAAGGTATAATGCGTATAAATATCAATGTTTTTACTTACACTATAAGTTACATCAGACTCCTTAAGATGGGGGCTTGCATCTACCAGTTCTTCAAAATATTCACACAGAGATTCTAATGTTTCATCACATACTTTTTCAAATGTTATACTATCTACAGCGGGAGAACAATAATTTCTATGTGCAAAATTTTTGCATAGTCTTACTGCAGAACTAGTAGCCAAGGGAACAAAATTATTTACATCTTTATTGATTTGTGTTAATTTTGGAATACAATTATGAAACTGACACACAGATCTATTTATTGTTTTTAAATATCTACTAGTAAATAAATATGACTTGCTGTTAAACCCTGACATTTTTACATTTAAATATTTTGGTCTGAAAACTGAATTGTAATTGTAGGTTATGTGGTTAAAATAGCAGAATATTCTAGAATATTGATTTTCTTAATTATGATACATATTCTTATTGAAAATTAACACATTTTAAGGGGAATTTAATTAATAATTTCTCATACAAATGTGGAATACCGGTAATTTTCCAACAAAATTCATAAACGTCAAGTTTGGAACAGGGATGTACTTGAACAAATCTGATATCTGATGTGGATGTGACCAGCATAGGGTCCACCACTATGTATATTATTAGTCCAAGTATTGATTAGCACTGGTAGCGTATGTCATTCAACTTATCTTTTACTTTCATAACAAAGCATGTATTCGGGCGTGGCATCATAAAGTTAAACAAGTGTTATTTGGTTTAATTCCGTTTGTTTTTTTTTCTTTTCGTTGTTATTTTCTATATTCGTAACTGGAAAATGAATTCCGAATTTGAAAAAGGCGATAGAAGAAGGTTTGAAAGTAGCAACAATGTGGAATAGAGTAAGTATGTGAACTAGATATAGGGATAGGGAAATGGTATTAAAAACTAGATTATTTAAAAAAAATCTGTTGTGGCCAGCACAATACCTTCCGTCAATCCTGTGTATAATCTTCTTGCAAAAGATTCTAAAGTTCCAGTAAAATTATTTCATAAAAAAACTATTCAAATTGCACTTGACACTGACATCTTCTTCTTCTTTAACTTTTCCCATTCGTTAGAGGTCGCTATTTTTGCGTGTCGTTATCATTCAGTTCCTTTTCTCTCAAGTCTTCCGCAATACAGTCCTTCCATCTTATCTTTGGTCTTCCTCAGTTTCTTCAACATCCTATTACTAAACTATTCATACTTGTTCCAATATAATTCTTCATTTCTCCTCATGACATGTTCAAACCAATGTAATCATATTTCTTGTATCTTTCTAGAAACTTGTAATACTAGAGTTATTTTCTTACCGTATCTTTCCGTGTTTTCCCCAACATCTACTTCAACATCCTCATTTCTGCCACTCTGTATCTATTGAATATGAAGTATAAAATGTAATCAAATCGTATAGAAAATAATATATTCTTTAAGTTATAATAACGTTAAATGTCAATAAATCAAATTTAACTGTTAAATCTTCAAATGAGGCTACTTCCGGTTCACCAATTATAACCAAAATCTAATCACTTGTTCTTCTGGATGTAAACTTGAGGAATACGAAAAAATTATAATTTTTGGAATCGTGGTATTGAAGTTATGGGATCCGGAACTTTTGTCACACACACACAGACACACATACATACAGACATCATCGTAAAAATGGTAAAATCATATTATAGGGACCCTAAAACATGCTTATACACTAAAAACTCATTGAATTTTTTGATCAAAGACAATACCTTCCTTACCTAAAGGTGACGGAAGGTTATAACTACCAAACTTTATTTCACGTAAGAAAATAACGTTGGTTTAGATAGGGATATGAATTCTGCCCTTTGATTGGTCAGAATACAAATCTAGTTTAAAAAGCGAAAAAAATATCAGTTGTCAGTTATGAAATAAAATCTACAAAATTAAGTAATGTTTAACCATGTTTTGTTGTAGTTTTTAATATTCAGGATTTGTACATTTTTGCAGATAAAAATATTTATTATTGACAAAGTTTGGTTTCACGATATTAAATTATTTATTTAATGCATTTAAAACTGGTTGACTCCAAGTGCCATCTACTATTTTCTTACGTGAAGTATAATAATAACATCTTTATCCGATTTGGAAAGCAGGCAGATAATACTTTATATACTTACTGACAGTACTGACTAAAATATATAGTTTCAATGACATTTGATAATACATTTTTAATATTTTAATAACATGTCCGATGACAGCAATTGAATTTCGCCATTTTTTAATTTCACCTGTTTAAAACTGGCGCTATCTACCGAATTGGTAAGGTGGAACAATAGTATATTGTGCAACAAGTGCAGAAAAGCACCTATTGCCCACGAGGTGTGAAAGTTTCAGCACGAGACGAAGTCGAGGGCTGGAATCACACAAGTGGGCAATGTGTGTTTCTGCACGAGTGGCACACTATACTTTTTCTACGACCACACTCTTTTGTAAGATAAATAATTTATTTTTAATAAAAAACATATAGTTGGCAAGTCGTGGGATATAGTGTGAGAAATAATTTCTCACACTTTAACCCACGAAATGATTAACTTTCGGGCTTTGTAAAGTAAGGGAATGTGTGAGAAATAATTTCTCACACTTTATCCCACGACTGTGGGAAATTAATAACTTTCGGGTTATTTAAAGTATGGGAAAAGTTCAATTTTCTGTAGTGGTCGTAGGAAAAGTATATATACTTCATTTCGCGTAAGAAAATAGCATTTGTTAAGATAGGGATATTAATTCTGCTCTTTAATTAGCCAGAATGCAAACCTAGTTCACAAAAGCGAAAAAAATATCACCCGTCAGTTTTCATATATCAAATAAAATCTACAGAATTAAGTGATGTATAACCATGTTTTGTTGTAATATTTAATATTTTAAGGTTTTGTATATTGTTACAAATAAAAATATTTATTATTGACAAAGTTTGGTTTCACGAAATTAAAGTATTTATTTAATGCGTGTAAAAACGGGCAGCCCTCAAGCGCCATCAACCATTTGCGTATGTGAAATGAAGTATACTATTGAATATTTGGCAAATTATTTCATTACGGTACTGTTTCAAATGTGTAGCTGTATTCTCACTGGACTGGAATGCTACTGACAGTTGGCTCAAGGTCAAATATTTTATACTTGTCAAAAAGTAAAATTTGCACGAGGTTATCAACATTGTATTTATAAGTAGTAACTTAGATTATTATGGATTATAAAGAAGAACAAAATGGTGAAATAGAGGCACTAGAATCTATATATTACGGTGATGTACAAAGTAATACACAAGGAAATAAGTAATTACAGTGTTATTAACCTCACTTTTTCCAGTTCTTAGCTCAGAACCTTACCACAAATTTTCAATACCTATAAAATCGGAAGATTTTGAACCCGAAACAGAAAATGGCCTAGGGTGTACGTTAACATTTACATACACCGCAAAATATCCAGATGAACCACCGGTACTCGAAATATGTGACGCCGAAAACATTGTAGAGGAGGATGAGATCGAATTAAGTAAACATATTATAGAACAAGTAATAAAAAAGGTAAAATGTGTTTATAGAATACGATAAATATAATATTTTTCAGGCTAATGAAAATTTAGGAATGGTAATGATATTCACACTTGTATCGGCCGGGCAAGAATGGCTAAATGTTAAATGGGAACATTTAAGAAAAGAAAGGGAAGATAGAATGGCTAAAAAATTCGAAGAAGAAGAGGAAGCAGAGAGAAAAAGATTTGAGGGTACACGAGTAACAGTAGAAACATTTTTAAAATGGAAATCAAAATTCGAAGATGATACGGGAATTACAAAGAAAAAAGAAGCTGTAGATAAAGAAGTAAAGAAATTAACAGGGAGAGAATTGTTTATGACTGATAAGACACTCATCGAATCCGACCTCAAATTCTTAGAAGATGGTAAATAATTTTTTTAATAATAAATCCAAATTGATTGATCCAAATTTAATTATTTTTTTCAGGAGCCGATGCCGTAAAAGTAGACGAATCCTTATTCCAAGATCTCGACGACTTAGACCTAGATGAAGATGAAGACGACGTAGATTTCGACCCTAACAACTTCAGCGACGATAGTTCATGAATTTGTATTTATTTTATTTTGTAAATACAGCCTGTTATACCATTATGTGCTTTGTACAATAATTTTTAAACAACCGTGCATTTTATAATATTCAATGTTGTTTATTTATTAAATTTTTAAAATAATGCAGTAGGATTTATTAATACCGTGGTAAAAATAAAAATATTTATTGAAAATTTTGTTATGTTACTTCTGTAATCAAATTGTTAATTAGTGTTTATGGATAAATATTAAAAATTGAATACTTGTGTGATTTGATACTATACAGGTGATTCATGGGTTTTTTTTTTTTTAAAAAAAAAACGATTATTTTAAATATTATTGAAAATTTTTCAAACGAAGTTTATTTTATATGAAAATGTCTATAAATCTGCAGCCTAGGTTTTTCTACAGGATGTTCCATTTCGACGTAATGTTATGTAATTTTATATTTTCAAATAGAACATCACATATATTTATTCAAATTTGAAGTATAGTGTGGTTCACGAAAAAATTACTATTCAAGGTCATGTGTATGTCGGCTGATTAATATTACTTGCAGATAATTTCACTTCATTTCGAATTCCAGGTACAAAGCCGTATTTCCAATAAAAGTTGACCATAAATATAAGTCACTTTATTATATACATAATTGGAAGGACGTTTCGGACTAATATTTGTCCATCATCAGCTGTGTCACACACTTGAGTCAGTGCTCAACCTGTCGCCCTATAGTTATGTTAACTTCTGTCACATGGCTCTGCTTTGATTCTTGACAAAATACTATTGTTATACGTAGTTTATCAAAATGTAATACAACAATGTATAGGATTAGCACTTTCTACAACTTTATAAATGTCATAAAAAAAAATCTGTTAAATTCTGCTGATGATGGACAGATATTAGTCCGAAACCCCGAAACGTCCTTCCAATTATGTGTATAATAAAGTGACATATTTATGGTCAACTTTTATTGGAACCTACGGCCTTCTACCTAGAAATCAAACTTCAAAATCGTTCCCAAAATCCTAAATTCACCCCATTTCGTATACATAGGCGTGCACTGAAAAAAAATTAGTGTTTGAAAATTATTTTTCTTTAAATAATGCCTTTTTCGAAGATTTATGTTCTTCACCTATATTTTTGGATAACACAAAAACATGAACTTGACATAAACCATGGAATAATAATTTAATTTAAACGTCAGCGTCACTAGTAAACATAAGGTAGTGTAGTATATAATTAGATATCTGTATCTCTACGACATACGTCATTATTATTTGTAGTGTGTTAGATAGTAATGTCACCATATACGTATATATGTCAAATTACATAAACATACGTAAAATTATTTTTCTCTTTTTAATATGAAATGTTGCTAAGCTAGTGACCTCGAATAGTCATCTTCGTGGACCAAACTATACATGAAATTTGCTATCCAACAGTATAAAAACATTCATATGTTTTATATTATTAAAAAATACAATGGCGAATAATTAAAATATTACATTTTTATTAAATACAGAAGGCTTTGCATGCCATTATTTTTACATTACACCTTTCAAATTTAAATAAAATTAATTAACTAAATATTTCATCAATTTTAATCCGATATTTCATTATTATTATACCTTGTATTTCATATTAGCAGATAAATCTAATTTAAAAAAAATGGTATTGCAAAGTATTCTCTGTATTTAATAAAATTGTAATATTTATATTTTAATCATTTTCCATTGTATTTTTTTTATTAATATAACATAAGAATGTTTTTTCAACATCACTTGTGAAAATGACATTTTCGTCACTTAATTTAGTTGTGATAGTAACCACTGCCCTCACAAGTGATGAAAGTAATTTACTTTCCTTACTAGTGAGGAAAGTTTTTTGGCAATTTTTCTACATTTATTCGTTGAAATAACAGATATACAAACTTCAATATATATGCAAGAACTATTTATTTAATATTAAACAATAATAATAAACATTTTCTTTCTAAGATACTTGTTGACGCTAAAATAATATTTGACTTGTCAGATGAAACATCTAGTATTTTAGTAGCTACGGAGATTTTGTTTTGGACAGAATTTTCTATATAGCCCTAGCTACTGCAGAGGACTTCCAACCTCCGTCACGTTTTAATGTAATTAAATCTCTTCCAGCGTCAATTTACAAGGATGCTCATGTTTGACAGTTTGACGAGTCTGACAACTATTCCCTATGTTTACTCATAAAATAAACGCTTCAATACATTGCTGTCATTTTGTAACTATGGTAATGAAACTACTCTATGTTTACTAATAAAATAAACTCTCTGTATAAGTATTGTATTTAACATTTCTCGTACACGCAAAAAAATTTAATTACACCTAATCTTTATATTTACGTATTTTCTATAATTTTAAATTCATTCTATGAGCAAGTTTTGTCCCTTTCTTCTAAATGTTCAAGGTTTTTCTAATTCCTTAACGGGATTGGCGGTATTTCACTATCTCTGAATTTTTGACACTGACATTAGTGACATTTATCTGTTAATTACAGACATTTTAATTTCTGAAGTAGTTACCATGGAGATGTTTGGGCTGTGAGCAGGCTGTGAGACAGATTATTTAATAGATTATATATCTATATCTTTAAATCTATAGAAGGTATAATACAAATTTTAAATGTGTCGGATAAAGAATTTTGTTTTTAATATTTGTAATAACATAAATTTTCAAAAAATAATATTTAGAATATTTTTGTTAATGTACTACTACTTCCGGTTGTCCAATTGTTACCAGAATCTATTCAACTCTTCTCATTACTGTTAGATTGAGGAATCCGTAGTTACACAGGTCTGTATAGTCTTATAGAATTTGAGAAACCGTACCTACAACAACCTCACACACACACACACACACACAGAGAGAGAGAGAGAGAGAGAGAGAGAGAGAGAGACATCATCGTAAAAATGTCATTACCGGATTCTAGAGTTCTTAACACGTGCTTATTCACTAAAATCTGGATATGTGTTTTTTAGCATGATTCCAATACCGCTCTTAGCGTGAGGTAAAAATAGTTGTAATACACTTGGGAAAAGGCCACTGCAAAACTAATACGATTATAATTTTCCAAATTTCGTATTAGTTAGTGATGCCCTTTCCTTACTTGTATTAAAATATAGTATTTTATACTAGCAAATTTTATGTACTTTTTAAATTTGAGTAAATATATAGGGTGTTTCATTTGAAAATAAGTAACATACCATTGAATAAAAATGGAACACCTATACTGTCGATTTTAGATATTTTAATGTAAAATAAACTTCGTTTGAATTTTTTTCCATAATATTTAAAATAATCGAGTTATTAAAAAAGAACAGACCGATGAATCATCCTGTATAATACGCACCACAAATAAAATCATGTTATTTTGAACAATGCATAAACATTTGTTATCGTGGTAAATATATCAGCATTCATTTCCAAACCAAATATGGGAGATTATCTTGATCAAATATCTTATATTCTTTTTTGCACAATCAGGTTTTTTAAACTTTACCGATAGGGTTTCCAAGGCAGTAAGTTTTGTTTACAAATTACTGATCAGTAAGTGATGTGGTACTGATCAGTAAGTGATGTGACTGATCGGTAAGTAATGTGATTACCTACCGATTTGGAGGCGGTGAAAATTACATAAAAATGTACAATTTTTAAAGCTTTAACGATAACAAAACAACGATCATAGCTTATTTAAAAATGACAACTAATTTTTTTTAAATGTCAAAATAATTTTTAAATAATTCTAAACTTTAATTTGTTATTATTGGGACGATCGTGCAAAAAATATAATAAGCATTGCGGGCATTCCTAAATTAGGAAAAAAATAGATTGTATACTACATGATCAAGAAATCAGACATTTATTTTAAAATTCGCAAAATTATAGGCTTGTTCCTAAAATGTATATTTTTAAATAATAATTTATTTATTCTACGTTAATTAAGTGGATAAATAATTCATTATTATTTTTATTTAAATTTCGTGTCGACCAGTGAATCGACTAACAGACAAGTTCTAGCTAATATTAAGACCGGTGTTTATTGTTTATTATTGCTGTCTTTTCAGTGTATTTGCAACCTACAAATGAAAATGTGTTCTACTCGTAGTAAGTGCAATTCGCGGAGTTAAAATAGTGTGAAACTAACTTTCGTGATATGAATTTTTAATGCAGGATCGTTTTCAGTGAAATACCTGATATTTTGTTCCAGTAAACGTTCTTATTAGCAGTGATAGCTGATTTCCTAAGATGCTGAGATCTGCAATGCCTCTATTGGCCAAATTGGACTGATAGTAGGCGAGGTTTGTCCATCATTTATCTCACTTTATTTTATAATTCTTCTACAGCTTATTAATATTAGTCTGTCAATAGTAACAAATTATTTCACCGTAAATAGGTAAAATTAGTAATTATTTCAACTAAGATTTAATGTAGTTATTGGTACAGAAATTGATGGTACAATTTGACCATGTTTATTTGTCTCAAATAATTTGACTATGTTTACAAATTATTTCAATCAACATATACATACTTTTTGGCAGTGAGAATATTTTCACAGAATTTTCATTAGATATGGTTATTAATTTAGTTAAACATGGTATATGTACGCCGGTTGGTTCTCTCTCTGTATTATGAAAATTATGGAGAATTGAGATGTACCCCATCGTGAAAATGTAAAGCTGGTCAGTTCATCCACATGGGTGAAGTATATCATCTTTCGCATTTTATAAGTTACGTCATTTTCCATTTCGTGATAATGACGACGATGTGTGTCGCGTTATTAAAAAGGTTGGAAAACACTGTTTTAGGTATGGCAGTGTTTAGCAATTTGCACAAAAATAATCAATTTTATAAGACATTTCTGTTTAGATCTACAAGGATCACAATAGAATTATTGAGAATCAGATAGACTGTGGAAAACAAAATTTGCATTATAATATTAAATAAATAAATATATCATCACGGCACATTACCCATTGCTGGGTGTGCCAATTTGCATTGTACACAGATATGTCATCATCATTACCGAAATCTGTGTTCAAAGCAGATTGGCACACCCAGCAATGGGTAATATGCCGTGATGATATATTTTTTTATATATTTTATAAAATATGTGTATCGTGCGGGCGCTTGCCAAGCGTCACCTCACGGGCACTTATTGCTGGCGCGGAGAGTACACCACAGGGGAAATTTTATGCCATTACTATTAGTGTTAGCTAACAGGTGGGTAATAGATAATTTAATCAGAGACAAAAATACCAGGACTGTTGCGAAAGTTAAGTTAGTTAGAACGTAGTTGAATATTTTTTAAAGTATTTCTGTGAAAGAAAATATGGAATTAATTAGAAAGCATTGTCGAAACATAATTTATAATTTGACAGTTCTTAAGTCAGTCTGAAATTAATTTGACAGTTTTGCAAGACAGTTAGTATGACAGTTTTTAAGTCACCAGAAATTAATTTGACGGCTGTGACAGTTTTTAAGTCTCCCAAACATTAATTTGAAAGCATTCCAAACGACAATGTGGTTGGGAGATTTTAAGAAGTGAAATGAATGAATGATGAAGTATATTATTGTTGAAAGTAACTACCTACTTTAAATATATTTAAAATAAAATTTTGAAAATGTGCCTAATAGGGTTATTCTGTAAGCATCGTTATGACATAAGAAATCGTTAAAACGTTATATCGTTAAAATAATAACGAAAATCGTTTAATGGGCTTATTCTGTAAAAGTTCGTTATAACATTATCCATTGTTATATCGTTAAAATAACGATAATCGTTAAACAATAATTTAATTCTACATAACGAACAAAGGATAACGATATCGTTATTTTTTAACGATTGGAAAAATCATTCGTTACATAAACATTTTGTCAATAAGTCAGTATTTTTATTCATGTCAAAATAAAATTGTTATTATGCTGAATAGTGATCTCAAAAACTCGTCATATTGTAGTTTTTTGCAAGGTAATAATAAATTGATTTAATAAGTTTTTATTCCTAGCGCCTAGCGCAAGCTTCCCAATTTGTCTTCAGATGGTAGTAGCATAGCCCACAAGAAGAAGAAAGAGTCTGACAGCTGACAGGTTGACAGCTGACTCTCATTAGAACTGATCTAACCTAGAAGTTTTGTGAGTGATATGAATTATTTTAGATATTTCATTTAAAATTATACTTTGATTTTAGAAAATAAAGTTATAAACTTGATCCCAAAGTTATTATTTTTTAAAATGTGCTACAGAATACGGATACGAAAATAACGATTATGGTTAAGTAAATATAACGATTTTCATAATAACGATTTCGTTATGATAACGATTCATTAAGCGATTGTTGTACAGAAAAGGCCTATTAGTCTCATTAATTCTAGCGTGACCATCGTATTTCATTTGTTATAAAAATAATAAATTTAATGTAATATGTCCTTGAAATTATTTCTAGATTTTTATTTTACGGTAATAATTGTATTTTATGTAAAAAATATATGAAAGTTGCGATGTTCAAAAGGGGTGAAATACCTCACCAGGAGTGTGTGAGACCGCTGCCACAATTCCTGCGCAAACAACAGCGCCATTAGTTCCCGTCGTCGCCGCAGCACTGAAATTCAACTGAAAGCATCAGATCAATAGGGGTTGCGATCGTGTGTGGACTGTACACCTTTATAAACGTCATGAACGCTTCTTCTCGATCGTAATCTACCGTGTGTGAAAACTAAATCATTATTTTTTCAAATCGCGATAAAATTTCATCTCAAATCGATCCTGAAACATTATCAATTCAATTAAGAATGCATGAAGCTGATATCAACAATGTTTTCAATCATCATACGTGAGTGTCAAAGGCGGGACAGATAGTTTTTTTTTTCTTTTTAATAAGTTAAAATTTATGCCATGCATTTGCATTTCGAGCGCACAGTAAACGCAAAAAGCGACTGTTCTATTTTATCTTTGACATGGATGGGAAAAGTACCCGACGAACTGCCAGAGGTAAGTAAAGTTAAACTTTACGTTCTTTCATTTCCTTTTGTTTTCATTTCTTTGTGCAATAAATAATAAACTTGTTCTTTTATATATTTACTGTGATATTTATTTCGGAAAAATTACAAAGGAAACAATCTGAAATGAATTATTGTAATATGAAATCCGCAATGGAATTTCATTATAACATTGTTTTGTGTATATCGGAATCTTCTTGCTCTCAAATATTCTGTGTTTTGTACAAAATTCAATACGTATTTGCTATATTGCCACGTGTAATTAATGTTTTTTGCCACGCTTAGTACGGTTTCATAAAACAACCAGAGCTTGGAAGTAATGAAATATTTCTGTACTTAAATTTAAGACTCGGATACCTACTTTTGCTGTATTTTTTATTTATACCAGTATACCAAAGTACATGCATGTACTCAAGTACACAGTACCATCCAAAATATGTGTACAGTATTCGAGCACTTTTGGTATACCTACTTTGTATTTATAAACGAGTACAATTAAAATGTCCTTGTACTCGTATTCAATCATTTTTGATAATATACAATATACTCAACTACAGGTGATCCAAAAATATGAGTACCTATACTAGCTGATTTGTAAATTAATATATTTTTTAATCAATGTTACAAAACGCAACAAAAGTGAACATTTTATGTTATTTTTGCCACTGTTTATTTTCGCTTCCTTTGAAATTTGTAATATGTAATAAATAACATTAGATTTCATTGACAATAAAATTAAAAATTAACCCTAATCTTAAAATTAAGTAATAAATAAAAACTAAATACGTATTTCGAGAACAAGTTCTCATTTTCAGTAGTAAATATAACGCGAAAACATAACATGATTGCTCAACTTGTCAGCCATGGCCATGACAGAGGTCATAACAGTCCTTTTCTCAGAGAGTAGTTAAGATTACTCAACATGTAAACCATGTCAGAGGTCTTAACAACTCGTGTAAAATTTATAACAGAAGATGAGAACATTTTTCTCGAAAAACATATGTAATATGTCTGAATAAGGTCGTCTTCGAATTGTATGAGTTAAGATTTTAGCTCCGCCCGCTCTGTCAAATTCAGTATAGTAGCTTACTTAGTTTTTATGTTATTGTAAAAGCACTCAAAATTCAAAGATAAGTCAACTCGTAAGTTTATTAGCAAATCTGAAACCAAATATGTGAAAAATGAAAAGGAAGGTATGTACTGACAAAATAACGATAAGCACGCTTATCAATGAAGTTAATATTTCCGAAATAATAAATGAACAATATTGTCAACAACAAGCATAATATCATGATTATCATCGATGATATTCTCGAGTGAAACCGAGCTACAGATTTCACGTGTCCGAAGGACGAGTGAAATGTGCTACTTCGGTTTCACGAGCAATATCTTCGATTATTAATCATATCACGAGCTTATATTTAATGAGAGAATATAATGAATTTTTGTAACACATTATGTTAACCTAACTTTTGATATACTTATTCATAATGTATTAAAACATGGTACTTAGATACTCAAAATTAATTATCAATGTCGTAAATAATGAAAACAAATCCCTTAGTAACGATTATAAATAAGGTGATAATTTCTTTGTTTTTTATCATCGCTGTGATAGACATGTAACTAGGAAGGTTGTGAATGTTGATTGGCGGAAAACATGTCACGTGACTAATGAATTATATTCTCGAAACAATATTTTTGAAAAACAGGCGTGTTATATTCATCCTTATCGCGCGCGCTTCTTGTTATTGCAAATATGAGAGAAATAAATGTGTGTCAACTTGTTAATTCCTTTATGATACAGATGACCTTTATCCGGCATCTTAAAAAAATTAAACTGTACCTACTTGTACACTTAAGTAAATGAATACAGTACTTAATGTACTTGTCCTCAAACTTGATTTTAATAAAATATGTACATAGTAGGTACTCGGTATTTAGTACATTTTTGTTGTATTCGTCCCAGGTCTGAAAACAAGTGAACCGTATGCCCTGAAATTAATCTCGCAAACTCAAATGAAATAAAACAAAAAGCAGATGTAATTTCAATTTTATTTGCTGATGACATGGTTAATATTCCTATTCGTCTCTAGAAACGAAACCCTTTAAAGTTGCAAGTAATTACAAATTATGTACATGCGAAATGAGAATAAATGATTGATCATTCTACACTGAACTACTTGTGAAAAATTTAATACAATTTGTTTGTGTCATGAAGAACAGCAATCAATAACATGTTTTTAAAAGCACTCCTTTTTATTAAAATTATAAAATTTCATATTTCCTGAAGAAGTCGTAGCTGTTTACACATATTCTTGTAAAAGATGAAGGTTACTCAATATTTGCCTTGAAGCTATACGTTTATATGATAATTTTAAAATTGATGTTTAAATTATTTCTGAACGTAAAGTTGAAACTTGGAGATTAAAATTATTTTGCTTTAATTTGCATTACAATAGCGTTGTAGTATTCTTGCGCAATGGTGTGCTATACTTCTTCATACTCGCATTATATTAATAAATAAAGGTCTTTCAGAAATAAATACAGTGACTCGAAATACAGTTCTGTGCTAAATATAAATTACATAAATATCGATTGATTATAACTTACAAACTTGTTAATATAAAAATCTGTTTTGTCTGTGAATATACGTATTATGTACTAAGTACAGATTATTTAATATACATATATGTTTCAACCAGCAATAAGGCTGGTAGCACAAGCCTTGTTTTAACTATAATGCTGTTTTAAAAAAATGTCAATTTTTATTATTTAATAATATTAATAATAATAACAATAAAACCGTGGAGGTAGGCTGGCCTACAACAGTCTATTGGGGCTTAATGACTCCGCGACCCGAACTAAAAGCATGGCAAAACCAGGTGACTATAACCTCCTATATGCGTGCACAGTGTCTACGAAATGTTGCCTCCCATTGTGTGGAGGCCCACCTGCAGCCTATATGTCTCATGAGGTGATGTCCGCACCCATCAGGTTCTCTGTCCTTTCCACTTTGTGCCGACGCAGGTAACACGATTTTAAACACATATTATCGTGTTAAAGAACACACGTTTACTACCATTTCAACCTGATTCTTGAGGCCCGCGGAATGCTGGTGTCAGTGTTGTGTTACCATTGTGCCTACCCACTGCCCAGCGCTACTTGGTCCTGGCTGCGTACAGAGACGTGACTATGACGGGTTACAGCCTGGTTTCGCCGCACCCTCTGGTCCCTCTGTTCTCACCTCTCGCCATCCTTCATCTGGTTACTTGGTGCAAACCCGTACCAGATGTGTACACCATTGCCTCATCCTGGAGTACTCGTCTGTAGGCGTACTACACAAAGTCACCCCGGCCAACTGGATGGCCGCCCCAACCATCTGGGCACATCGTCCGCGCCTGGTCTCTCCAGCAATTGCTGAGAGGCAAGTCAATGATACTCAGGATTCTTGAGGTAGTGAGTAGTGGGATACAAAAGAGCGGGAATAATAATAATAATAATAATAATAATAATAATAATAATAATAATAATAATAAAATAATAATAATAATAGTAATAATAAATAATATCGAATTTATCAAAATTTGATTTTAAAGCAGGACATAATTTGTATTCAAACAAATATTAAAAAAAAATCGTTCTTTAAATACAAGGGTGAAGTTAAATATTGAAATTTGAATTTGACAGCGTTTTAGTTAAAACAAGGGCTGTGCTACCAGCCAGGGCCGTGCGGTGATATGGAGCAAAGGAGCAATTGCTCAAGACGCCTTTTGTTAAAAGGCGCACACAGAATTGAAATGATAGATATATTCTGATTGATACGCTCTTGATAATCACCCAGTTAAGCAGCTATATTGAACCAAATGAATGAAAAATTCACTCTTTTATAAGTAAATATTGTTCTTAGAGCCAGTGCCGCTCTGTGTGTAAAAGGTGTCTTTGTGCAAAGATATATTGCAGCGCCCCCCATAATGTATAATTTGCAAATTAACTCACTCTTTAAATTTTAAACTATATTTTTGATTCTACAAAAAATACCAGATTTAAAATATTAATGAAATATTCTTTGTTAGATTCATTCTTGTAATCAAAATTGTTTGTTGTAATCAACAATTTTACAGTTATAACAATATCAGAAAATTATCCGTTTAGAAGGATATTCATTTTATTTTTTTATTTCTAATAAATTCATTGTTAGATTCATTCTTGTAATCAATATTAATGGATACCCAAAATATTCATTGTTGTAATCAACAGCTTCACAATTATTATTTTAATATAACAATGCTAGAAAAATATACGTTTGGTAGGATAATTATTTTACTTAAACTTTATTATAGCTTTAATGCAAACAAATTAATAAAAAATATAGTTCACTTCTATCACCTTACTATGTAAATTGTATAGGCATTTTTTATCTTTGCGAATAAGAGTAGTTTGCAAAAAAATACTATTATTTACTGTCATGAAATGCCGTCCCTCATGGTCAGGCGCCTTTGTGCGGGGCACAACCTGCCCACCCGCACGGAGTGGCCCTGTTTAGGGCGCCAAATTGAATATTATGTGCTCCAGGCGCCAAAATACCACCGCACGGCGCTGCTTCCAGCCAAAGTATTTGAGAAATCGTCCAGACTAAATCCACACACAACCACTCAAACCCAAAAATGTTAAAATCGTATTCTATCCATTTGAAGGAATTTATAGTTTTAATTTCCTCTATTATTCCCGTTCCCACAAAAGTTTAATGAAACATGCTAAATGTCACTACGGTGAACTCTAATCAATAATAGATTCATGCAATTTAGAGTGGCTCTGTGATTTATATAACTACTGCAGTATTTATTTCACGATGATAAACCGCAAGAGTTCGCTTGCATGACTAAAATCCATGAGTAAATAATGTATGTCACCAGTCAAACGACATTCGTGCATGGCACCGATCTACAGAAGACCTACTCTTAACTCTTTCTTAATCACCGGCCAGATTTCGGCAAAAATCCAATCTGTATTAATGCGTGAAATATCGACAGACTGCCCAACAAATATAGCAAAAAAAAATTGATGTGGTCAGTATATTAGCTCCTGTCACATATTTTTTATTCATTTATATCTTTTTTCACCTTAAGAATGGAATAGATAGCACTGTTATCGGCAGCCGGTTTACAATGTTAAAATACGTACAATAAGGTGTGAAATGTATTTATTAACTATGATATACACATAAACATACTTACCTACCAGTTATAATTAATTATATCTACTTGACTAAAACATACAAATCACAAATTAACCTGTCAGTTGTCAAACTATTGGTTTGACAAGTAAACCTTCTACATTGTAAATTGGTCTTCTAAGAATAGTAAGGTAACATATTCAAGCACGAGTTTGAATTTTGGATATAAGCGCGTAGCAGTAACTACTCGTACAAACGAGTCCATGAATTGCCTTCTGTAACTATTTTCTCTGTTTCGGCTATCATATACATTATTTCTTTATAAAAATAGTTGACAATTTCCATTAAGGGAAATTTTTGACGAATAGCAACGAATAGTTAGGTTAATAACATTGATTTGTGATTTTATTCTGCCTGTTGCTAAGATATACTCGTATATTTAGTGGTCATACCAATCTCAAATAACAAAATGTCACGCAAGTTAAGGATAACATCAATAAGCTTGCTAAAATATATCATTGTAATTCCGAAATAGACAAAAACTATTTAGAGTTTCAATAAAGTGTCACTTTCGATTATTCGATTTACATGAAAATCTAATGGATGCTTTCCATATTATAATATGTTTATTTATTTGGGTGGTGTAAACAGAGAAATATTAAAAATTAAAATAAAAGTTTATTAAATGACAAATAAATAAGACATATCTGATGTGGCCAGCACATTACCTTCCGCCAATTCTGTGTACTATGCACAAATCCCATACATAAATTTTCTTGCAAAAGATTCTATATTTCCAATAAAATTATTTCATAAACATGCTATGTAAATTGCAGTTAACACTGACATCTTATTCTTCTTTAGCTTTTCCCATTCGTTAGGGTCGCTATTCTTGATTTTCTTCATTCACTCATTTCTATTTGTCGTCCTCATTCAGTTCCTTTTCTCTCAAGTCTTCCGCAATACAGTCATTCCATTTTCTCTTCGGCCTTCCTCTGTTTCTTCTACCTTCTACTACTAAGCTCTCTTCATTCTTCTTCCAATATATTATTCATCTCTCCTCAAGACATGTCCAAACCAATGTAATCGTCTCTCTTATACTTATATCTTTCTAGAAAGTTCTAGCACTCGAGCCATTTTCCGTATCCTCTCATTCCTTATCCTATCTTTCCGTCTCTTCCTCAACATCCATCTTAACATCCTCATCTCTTTGCCACATTCATTTTCTTTTCATTGACACTGACATCCGTCAATTAGAATTTGCTTAATATTGTAGCTGTTTCCATGGTTATAGCATAGCTGGCTGATTTATGATAATATATAATTTCTTTATAATTCTGTAACTCTATACCCATTGAATATGAAGTATAAAATGCAATTAATTTGTATAGATAATAGAATATTCTTTAATATTTATAACAACATGAAAAATCAAAAAATGATATTTTTTTTTCAATAAAAACTGTTAAAATCTTCAAATTAGGGTACTTCGGTTAACTAATCGTAACCAAAATCTAATCAACGCTTCATATGGACGTACAAAAGAAAAAATATGAAAGAATTATAATTTTTAGAATTGTAGTGTTGGAGTTATCGTCTATGAAAAAATCGCCACACACACACACACACACACACACACACACACACACACACACACACACACACACACATACACACGCACACACACACACACACACACACACAGACACACACATACAAACATTATCGTAAAAATGGTAAAATCGTATCCTAGGGACCCTAAAACGTGTTTATTCACTAAAAACTCATTTTCGATTTTTTTACCTAAAGGTGACGGAAGGTAAAAAGATAATTATAACGGCCGTGTACCTGAGTGTCTGGTCGCGAATCTGAGGACCCGGGTTCGATCCCGACCGACGCCAAAAATTACATCGAATTTTAATGGCACAAAATTGACCCCTGTGGTTCACTCTCCACGCCAGCTATGAGTGCCCGTAAGGTGACGCCTGGTAAGCGTCCACACGGTGCAAATATTCCATCATAACCGATATCTGTATACAAAGCAGTTTGGCACACCCAGCAATGGGTAATATGCCGTGATGAAATATTTATTTCATTTATTTATTTAGGAATAATCAAATATAAACACTAATTAAAAACTAAGAATATTATTAATCACTTAACCATGATTATATATTTATATAATTAACACAACGCACTATTTATTTACACGATATTTATTTCACTATATTTTATCACTAACACTTATTTCAAAAAGATACTCGAAAATTAATAAAAGAAAGAGTATTATTATAAAAGATAAAACATAAAACTCCGCAACAAAAAATACAGTTAGCATCAGGAACTAGAAAGCTAGTTGGGAAATTTATAAGAAGAGAAATAAATAGCAAGGAATAAAAACTAGTAGAAGACCTGTCTCACAACCACTATTCTACCAAGAAATTGCAGAAGGAAATTTCTAAAGGCGTCCATTGGATTCCTAAACTCGACAAGAGTGGAAATATGGTCTACAACCGCAATCACATGTTAGAACCATCACTTTTTTTTACGAAGTCCCAGCGAAAGTTAAAAATAAATATCCAAAATATACCGCACCTACTTTACGAAGAGATTGAAAGAGCAATTATTAACTTAAAATCCGACAAGTGCCCAGGAGAAAACAAAAAAATTAATGAATTGATAAAATCAGGAAAGGAAGACCTAAAAAAACCATTAAACCACCTATTTAATAAAATTCTTAAATCCGAATAAATACCACAGCAATGAAAAAACTGCTAAATAAACCTACTTCATAAGGAACGTGATAAAGGAAATATTGAAACTTATATACGCATTAATTTAATTTCTATAAGTTATAAAATCTTTGCGAAAATAATACAAATAAATAAAGCAGGCAACCAAGGAATACCAGCCAGAATAACAGGCGTAGGATTTCGAAAATATCGGTCTACAATCAACCACCTACACGTAATTAACCAATTAATTGAAAAGATTTGTGACTACAATCTTAAACTATACAGGGTGTTAATACTAAGTCGTTACATCCGAAAATGGTACATAGAATTCATTAAAACAAACAACTTTTCTTAGCTCAAATTTTTGATTTGGAGCCCCAGTTCATAGTTATTGGCGTTCTCTTGTTTTTCGAAAAATCGTCATAACTCCCTTACTTTAAGGAATATTTAAAAAATACAAAAACTTTCAGCATTTGCTTTCGGTTCTCTAAAACACTTGTATTTACAATTATTTTCTATTTCATCAAATAACAAAATGGCGACCAATCAAAAATTTCAAAACAAGATATTATGAAAACCACCCCATCGATTTTCGAAAATAAAACATTTATAAAATCCATAAACTTTCTACTACAATATTTGTCTGAAACATTTTTTTTCTATCTGGCCAAAAAAAGTTTTTATTCAAATTGAATTGCAAGACAAATTTTAATAAACTACAACAATCATTTAAAACAAAGTAGGCTTGCTGCCATTAAACAAGAAAAACAAGAAACAAACAAGAAAAATAAAACGATAAACAATGAAACAACAAGGGTGGGACTAAATATGATTTTCAAAGTGGCCACCATTCGCAGCAACGCAAGCCCGGCAGCGTGCTTTGATGTTGGTGGAGACCTTTGCAAGGACTGCCTGCTTCTCTTTTATATCCTGCTGCAGCCACGATACTAGCCGCTAGTTCTAACTCTGTGTTCACCGGTGTCTCGTAAACAGAGGTCTTCATCTGACCCCAAAAAAAGAAATCTAGTGGAGTTAACCTTGCCTCCCCAAAACCAGAAGCATGTCAAGAAGTTCAACGTTTTCATAATGATGCATGTTTACGTATAAATTATACAAAATACGAACATACAAACGGACATACACGTGCGCTAAATTTGAAGTAACTTGTTTTTGAGTACTTGTCAAATCTAATCTCTTTTTTGTTTCATTGTTTTCAGAAGCTACTTCGTTTTAAATGCTTTTTTTTAGTTTGTTAATACTTATGCAAGCCAAGTAAGTGAATAAAAACTTTTTTTTTTTTGGACAGATAGAAAAAAATGTTTCAGACAAATATTGTAATAGAAAGTTTAAGGATTTTAAAAATGTTTTATTTTCGAAAATCGATGGGGTGGTTTTCATAATATCTTGTTTTGAAATTTTTGATTGGTCGCCATTTTGTTATTTAATGAAATAGAAAATAATTGTAAATACAAGTGTTTTAGAGAACCGAAAGCAAATGCTGAAAGTTTTTGTATTTTTTAAATATTCCTTAAACTAAGGGAGTTATGACGATTTTTCGAAAAACAAGAGAACGCCAATAACTATGAATTGGGGCTCCAAATCAAAAATTTAAGCTAAGAAAAGTTGTTTGTTTTAATGAGTTCTATCTACCATTTTCGGGTGTAACGACTTAGTATTAACACCCTGTATATAGTTTTCATAGATTTTCGAAAAGCTTTTGAGTCTATAAGCCATCAAAGTATCATTCTTCCACTTCAAGATGCTAATATATACGGCAAAATAATTAAAAATATCTACGAAAACAGTATTGGACTACTGGACAAATAAAACTGGAGAAACTAGCCCGTATATTTCCAATTAAGAAGGAAGTAAAACAATAAGGGGACCCTTTATCGCCGGACTCAACTGTGTTTTACAATATGCGAGGAAAAATTTAGAATGGGACAAAACGCATGGAATCAAAATCAACGGCAGGAGTTTGTCAAATCTAAGACGATATTGTCATTTTTGCAAAGTGGGTACAAAACCTACAATTTAATGATAACTGTAAACGGGTAGGCCTAATTATGAACCTTGGAAAAATAAAAATAATGACAAACGACCAAAAATTACAAATAACATTAGACGACATCGAAATGGAATACGTAGACGACTACATATATTTGGGCGAACTATTATTCTTTCAAAACATGCTTATTTACCAAAATCTCGATATATGATTTTTAACACGATCCCTATATCTATATCTCTTTTACAAAACGTGAGATAAAAACATCTCACAAAGTTGATTGATAGAAAAATGTGTTATTTGTTTTGTATGAAAAACTGAAAGAAAGCGAGATTTCTGTAAAGATACCTAATAAAGGAGCTGCTGAATCCGCAAGAAATTCTTTCTAAAAGTGAAAATTAACCTTGCCACATGTCTACATAGCAAAAATTTCACATTGTTGCAAACCGATGCTGATAAGCCAATAATTGATATGCAATTCAGGTCACGCTGATGCCTCGTAATTGAAAATAATATTCGATTACAGTTCTCCCAGTTTAAAAACGATTTGAAATTAAATCTGCCCGACAGTTAAACAATTCGGAAAAGCATTTAAGCTGAAAGTTTTATCGTATAATAGATATTTCCACACAATTTCTCCTGGAATTGTCAAGTGCTAGTCTTGAGCCGACATGGCGAGATACAAAGAACTTAAATTTAATCAAAGCAGACGATCTGAAGAACACGAACGGGGATGGGATTCTGGTCTTGACACACTCCTGCAAAATTTGATTAAACCACGATGGTACTTCAGTTAGAGCGCGTTGTCCCTGCTGATCTTATAATGCAGCATTAAATTCCGATCTGGCATCTGTGCAGGAAAATGTCTCGAAACTTCAAAACTTTCCTCGAATTGAAGAACTAAAAAGTTAACAAGTTTTGTACAAATGTTTGCACTGCACAACTGTACATATATTGCTTGAAAAATTTACTTTGAGAAAATATTCTGAAACACATGTTCTGCAGAAGAATTTCTAAATATAGACATGACCTCTGAACTTTTATCTAATGTTCTTTCCAATATCCTGGACTTCAAAATAAGATTTGAAAACGTCTGGAATATAATTATTTCATCAGAGAAATTACATTTATAAATTTAAATTTACCAAATACTGCAGTCAAAAGTACGGCATATTTTGATTGCCAATGTAAACATTGCAGCAATGAACATTCAGGGATATTTTTTTCTCACCTGATTACTTTTATAAAGGTAAAGGAGGTATTTTTTCACAAAATCGAACATGTCTATAAATTCTAATTTCGGGGAGGCAATTTTTCTCTCTATACAGGGTGACACTGAAAAACGGGCCACTCAAAAGAACTTTTTTATTTATAATTATTTCTTAATTTTCTTGATATTTTTGTAAATTAAGCTTAGGGGCTCACAAATCATTTGACATAATGGTAGCTCTTCCGGTTTACCCGGAAGTGACATTAACTATCATATTTCAAATGAACCCCCTATATATTTTTATATATTTGGAATCTACTTAAAATTACGAATTCAACGATATGGTTGAAGTACATTTTTATTGAATTAAATTAAAAACGTTATAGAAAATTATGAATAATTAACCTGCTAAGCCTTGATCTCAGGCAGGCTGTGAAAACAGTTAAAATAATATTGAGTAATATTTATTTAATAGGTATTGTTTAAATAGTAAAGTTGGTTTTGTAAGATTCTATATTTTGTTACAAAAAAATCTGATGTGGACACCACACATCTTCCTTGTACGCCTATTAAACTATACATATTTTTTTAATAACTAAATTACAAAATATTAATTTTAACTTCAAAACGGTTGAAAACCTAGTTTGAAAAATAACGACGACAAAAAAGCATCAGAGGAAGATCTACGTGAAGTACAGACCCAATCACAAAATTGCACGTATTTGACGTAATTTGATATTAACATTATTTTTTTGTTATTTTTTGTTCTAATCCATAGCAAGATTTATAACAAAAACCAAAAAGTATATAATTTTTAAATTTACATAACTCGCTTATACAAAGGGCTAATTTAATAATACTTGATGTGCTACACGCACCCATTTATTTGAAGCATTTATTTCTAAAATCAAAATAAAACCATTTTATTCAAGAAAAACAACTTCAGGTAATGCATCACTTCTGGTTCGCCTATTTTAACCAAAACCTGTTATCTTATTCCTGTCTTATATACCAAATTTTAAAAGTTTTGGTTTATATTTTATAATAGTTTTTCATTAAAATCTATAAGAGGCTTCAAGTAAAGTACCACTTCTGGAAATTATATGATGACCAAAAAAAGAGGTGCACAACTATGTTATAGCAATCCTAAATACAAAATTTCAAATTTCTACGGCTTACCGTTTTTGAGTTATACGAGATACGTACATACGTATGTACAAACGCCACGACGAAATTAATCAAAATGGATTCATGGATGATCAAAATGGATAATTCCGCTGAAATCTGAAAACCGAAATTTTTCGCGATTACAATAGTTCCTTTATCACAGCCTACTTGATATAGATACGAGGTTAATTATTCATAATTTTCTTTCCGGTTACACCGGAAGATATATCATCATGCCAAATACTATAAAAAATAATTATAAATAAAAAAGTTATTTTGAGTGGCTCGTTTTTCAGCGTCACCTGATATGTATACATGAACATTCAGTTTGAAATTGTATTTAATGAATGCATACATACAGGGTGCGGCAGAATAACCTCCCTAGTTTTGAAGGTGAATTAAAAAAATAAATACCTAATCAAGATAAAAAAAAATCACATCCTAAACTTACAACACGGGTTTTATCTCATGTGGTTTTGAAAATAATATCGGCGAAGTGGTTGTCCATCATTGTCCAAATACAGTTGCAAGTGATTTATGAATTTTCGCATAACTTTTTCGAGCATTTCTTGGGGTATACGGCGGCTTTCGGTGCGAATTGCCTCGTTCAGGATTTGCAGGTTCCTCGGATTTGAGATTACTCCACAAAAAAGTCACACGGTGTTAAATCTGGCGAGCGCGCGGGCAAAGGAATATCGCCTTTCAAGGAAATCAATCGCCCAGTGAACATTTTCTCAAAACCTGCATTGGTACTCGTACTGTGTCATTACTAGAATGAGATTGTTAGATAACCATATAACATATTTCATGTTATTATACATATTTAATATATTTTTCTTAATAATCTTATTTTATTTTTAGAAAAATGACCGTCGAAATCACTTGTTTTTTGTTATTAAATAATTTATTTACTTTCCAGATTAGCTAGCTTGTATGCAACAAATACTCGCTTTGGTATCGTCACCGTCTCATGCAGCGTTCCAACATTTAGGTGTTTCAAACTTGTCAGTAACTAGTTTATGTACTCGCACATGCATTACGAAAAAAACAGATACATGTTGCAACTTTCCAAAATTACCGGCTAGAACGAAGCTACTATTCTCGTCCGTTTACGACCTCTACTTGCATCACAATGTCATAGTTCATAGTAAAACTAGGGAGGTTATTCTGCCGTACCTGTACATAATTTTGAGTTATACTCTTTTAGATACATTTTAAAGCGCTGATTCCAAATTTTCAAACCGCAAATTAATATCTCCTTTAGTTCCTGAGATATTTGCTTTCAAACTTGAACTCAAAATATCCTATGGATAATAACTCAAAAACGAGCGGAGATATACTTCATATCGATTCTACGGGCAAAATTACATAAGTATGCCAAATTTCAACGATAGATACAATTATTTCTAAAACTAAATAACTTGTTTGTGTAAACTGATTTAACGGGACATTTTTTTTATAAATTGGTAGAGTTATGTAATTTTTCCCGTAGAATCGAATGGCGAAGTCAACACGCTTGTATCTCCACCCATTTTTGGATTATAGTCCAGAAATGGATAAAGTTATAAATGTAAATATCAAAATATCTAGAGAATGAAGAGATATCGATCTGCTGTTTCAAAATTTGGTGCATTGAAATGTATCTAAATGTATTAAAATTAGATTGTAGCTAGTAGATTTTTTTTTCTAAAACTCCTGATTTGTGGAAGCCCTGGGGCGGCCGTTTCAATTCCCTTTCCCTCCTTTAAATTGATCCTGACCGGCGTATGAAATCCAAATTAATGTGATAAATTTTAACACGAAAATCACGTTTGCAAATTCTCCCTATTATCATCTACGAAGGGTGACTATGACAGAATATAGTACAATAACATAGAACGGGAACGCACGCAACACAATAAAATATAATGCTTGCTTAATGCATACACTGCTTCGTGCAACACCATATCATTCAAAACTTGCCATCGACAAACACAGAATAATGCAAATCTATAAAATGCATGACTTGCTTTGGTCAGAAGTTGCCTTGTTTAAATTTACCGCGTTTTCTGTAAACACAGAATCATTCAAATCTATAAAATGCATGCCTTGCTCATTCAAAACTTGCCATCGACAAACACAGAATAATGCAAAACTATAAAATGCAAGACTTGTTAGTTGTGGTCAGAAGTTGCCTTGTTTAAATTTACCGCGTTTCCTGTGAACACCAAATCATTCAAATCTATAAAATGCATGCCTTGCCTAATAAAGAAATTGTCTTTCGTTATGTTATGTTATAGCTTTTAGTCAACAGATGGCATTCGTATGAAAAATGAAATATATTTCTTTTCAATTATATAATGTAAATTGCTGTTAAAATTTTAAATGTCATTTAAGTGGTGAATAAAAATAAGTAGGTATTAATAAAGCAACGTGTAATCATTACAAAATACATTTATTTCATGATTCCTTACAGATGTAAATTAAATGAAAGATTAAAACTCTATATTGTAATCATTGTAACATCCATAGTTATGAATTTGTTTACTATTTTTCCTTAACGATGAACAGTTAAGTAAGGTAAACGTAAGGTACTAAATAAATAATAATAAATTCGATGTAGTAACCGACGTCATCAATACCTATCCATTTCCCTTTACATAATGCACGAAATTCAAAATAAATGTTAGGGAATTAACAATAAATGATAAATGTCAACAGAATTGTTTGGCTATATTTCCCTGCTACAAATAATTCTATATTATATACATATATATATATATATATATATATATATATATATATATATATATATATATATATATATATATACACTATAAATGAGCGGTAACTTTCATGAAAACTACCCTTAAATATGCGAATTTTTTAAAAATTCTTTTGGTTTCATAATCTACACATGTCATACTACTCACCTTTAAATTTATTACATTAAGTTCGTTTCCACCCTAAAAAATATAGTGTTTCTATTTGATTTCCATTGTGCTTACAGCAACGTAGGTTGCAAGATTTATGAATATTAATTTCTGTATAATTTTTCATCTCCAAATACATTGAATATAAAGAAAAAAAATTAATCAAATCGTACAGAGAATAACATATCTATAATATTTGTGATAACAAAATGTCAAAAAGAGATATTTAACTGCTTTTTTTTTTAAAAAAAAAAACTGTTAAGAACTGCAAATAAGAGTACTTCCGCTGTACCAGGCAAAAATTTAATCAAGTCTTTATACGGACGTACAGAAAGAAAGAATGAAAGAATTATAATTTTTGGAATTGTAGTTGTTGGAGTTATCGGAGAACTTTTTTCACACATACACACATACACACACACACACACACACACACACAATTAAACACACACACACACATATAAACACATACACACACACACACACACACACACACACACACACACAGAAAGAGAGATGCACACACACGTAAACACACACATACAAAAACATACGAGTATATACAGACATCGTAAAAATAGTAAAACGAAATTTTTGACCAAAGACAATACCTTCCTTACCTAAGGTAACGGAAGATAAAAAAAAAAAACAAAACCACAGAGAGGAAGAGCAAAATTATTTTAATAAAATTACAAATAAATGTGACATTTACGTAGCTATGTTAAAATATTTTGCACATAAGGCGTATAAATATATATCTGCAGACCCATTTTATTAAACATGCAGAACGAATTTTGTTTTATTTGATTTAATTGAAGAATTGCATGTAAATCAAATTTAGACAAATAGTTTTCAAAATATTAGTAATAAATATAATTTTAAAAAAATCATGATCCCATGTTAGACGACTATGTTCGTATTCCATATTGGTGCTACAGTACACAATATTTGGCAACAGTGCAGGATGCCCGATTGATAGCTTTTTGTAAACGTATATCAATCCTATGCCTAAAACCAATAATTTCGGAGATTTTCACCATTTTTCTCTAAATTTATATATTTAACTAAAAATTAAATCTAGTATACCATTGATATTGTTTTTTGAATAAGAAACAATTGCAGTAATGACTATAGTTTCATTAGCCAGGTTATTATTAATAACAGTGGGATTAAGTAAATTAATTTATTAATATGAGTCTCTCGCAAGAAGAACTTACGAATATGGTGTACGCACTTGGAAAAGCGGAAAGAAACCCTCTTTTGTCTTAATTCTTACTATTAAAATAACTTCAGTAAGCCTTTATAAAGCAATGTGTGTATTCGGTCTTTTTTAGAGAAAAAACGGAATAACTTGGCAACGCCGTGGAAAACTAAAACAAAATTCATATGTTCGTATAGGTGAATAAAATACAATTCAAAATATATAAAAATATATAGGGTGTTCCATTTAAAAAAATCTGATGTGCCCAGCACATAACCTCTCGCCGTATATTTTACCTGGCTGTATGCATAAAGCAAAGAATATTTTTATAAATACAAATAATATATTCATATAAATCTATGACGTATAAACTTCTTTATTATTCAATAATAGCATGTCTCAACATGAAGATATTTACCATAAATTATGTTACAATAAATTACAAAGTAGAGTTTACCATATATAAATATTAGGCTGGTAACAGCAATTTTCAATTCGAACAACTTTGTTTACTTTCTCTTCATATTCTTCTAGTAAAAACATTAATTTTGGGCGGTCTAAAATGTATATATCTGGATTGTGCATCTATTCTTATATATCTTCTTTTACATTTTATTTTTTCATACTTGTTATATCTAAATAACCTTAATTACCTTTAATAAAGTGACGGATAGATTGCACTCCGATTATTCTTATATCGATGTGTAATTTTGTCAATATTTACAACTTACTTGAGAAGAATTTGATAGCTTTTTCGCAATTCAAAGTTACTCTAGTGTACAGTACTGGTGTACATTGTCCCATAATGTTTGAAACAAATTTAAGTCCTTCAACCTAGACTTGTCATCTCCATAATAGTCACAGATCAAGAATTAAGGGATTCTCCAAATACATTTTTCTTTCATTACTCATTATTTCTGACACTGACATTTATCCGTCAGTTACAAATAATTTAAATTTGCAACTATTTTTCATGGCATCCTTTCGGTTGTAAAATTAATTACAACATTATTTTATATATTATATTCCTTTTATCTATAAACCTATAAAATATGTATAAAAATATTTAAATGTATCAGAAAGAGAATTTATTTTTCTTTAATATTATCATGAAAAATTTTCAAAAAATAATATTTAGAAGATTTTTTTTCAAGAATCTTCTACTTCCGGTTGTCCAATTGTTACCAAAACCTTTTCAGATCTTCCCATGAATGTCCGATTGGGAAATACGTTGTTAAACAAATTTTAAGTCTTATAGTTTTTGAGTAACCGTCCTTCCAACATCCCACACACACACATCCACACACACACACACACACACAGACATCATCGTAGAAATGTTAAAATCGGATTGTAGGGACCTTAAAACGTGCTTATTCAATAAAATCTGGATATGCGATTTTTAGCATGAATCCAATACCTCTCTTAGCGAGAGGTAAAAAGACGAACAATTCTCGCCGAGCCGTAATGCAACAACCTGTATATGTGAAAATAATTTTACGTTATGCTCCTTGAGTAGACGAATAAATTCTGTTAATAAACTTCTGTTCCTTTAACCCAACTTCCCTGCGGTTTTCCGCGTTTTCTTCTTCCAGGTGAATGTAATTTTAGTATCCTTTTTGGTAATATTTATTCTCCCATTCTTTGCACATGTCCAAACCATCTCGGTTATGTTTCAATATCATTTATTATTGTGTGACTTGTATTTATTACTTTTCCCTTCTGAATCTTCCTATGGCTCATCTCCAAAAATCCATTTCGGTTGCTTAGAATCCGTTTCCATCTTTCGCTGAACTGCCAAACTTCAGCTCCATATGCAGTTATACTTTTACTACAGAGTTAAAACATCTCGTTTTACTTTCTTTTGATATTGTCTGATCTCACAAAATAACGATAGTATATAATACTAGATAATCACAGATTACAATTTTGCTACAACCTTCGCATTGATTATAACTCCAATTGACAGTTGACTGAAACGTTTTGTTTCCAAGTTTTTTATTATTGTAAACTTGGTTTGCGTTTAGGCCAATCAGAAAGCTGGAACCGTAGGCCCTATCCAAGGCCCTATCTTACTCCTAAGTCTATTCTTATCTGAAATACAGTATAGTGCAAAATATCATAGCCTTATGTATGATTATGACATGACCCTTATTTATTATTATTTTATTATTAATATTATTTATTTTTGGGTTAGGAAAGAAAGAATTGGAAGTTTTAAATCATGCATTTTAAAGAAAACAACTTGAAGGTGGTGGCCACCGTTCTCTATGCACTGTTGCAACCGATTTCTGAAGCTCCTTTCTACACGTTTCAATATTCGGGTTATTTCCTACCGAATAAGATTCCTAAGCTGAAGCTTGAGATATCCCCATAAAAAAACACATGTTGTTAGATCGGGCGAGTAGGCCGACCACGTGAAATCACCTCGAATCAAAATTAGCCGTCAGGGGAACACTGCCCTCATAACTAACGCCATGTAATTTTTTTATGAGGATATTTCAAGACAGAGGTTTACAAATACCTCGATACACACCGTCTTACAACCCTGCTCTAGGCTTCAGCTGAAAAATATTATTCGGCAGGAAATAGCCCGACTGTTGCAACGTGTAGAGGAGCTTCAGAAATCGGTTGCATCAGTGCAACGGTGGCCATCACCTTCAAGATGTTCTGTTTAAAACTGCATGATATAAAACTTGAAATTATGCTCATTATACAAAAATAAATTTTGTCTGTCAGCAATACTTTTTATTTTATTCACCTTCAAAAAAAGAGTCTATAGGTCCCAATCTGTATTTTTGAAATTTTATAAATACTTACCGCTCATTTATAGTGTATATACATGTATATAATATAGAATTATTTGTAGCAGGGAAATATAGCCAAACAATTCTGTTGACATTTATCATTTATTGTTAATTCCCTAACATTTATTTTGAATTTCGTGCATTATGTAAAGGGAAATGGATAGGTATTGATGACGTCGGTTACTACATCGAATTTATTATTATTTATTTAGTACCTTACGTTTACCTTACTTAACTGTTCATCGTTAAGGAAAAATAGTAAACAAATTCATAACTATGGATGTTACAATGATTACAATATAGAGTTTTAATATTTCATTTAATTTACATCTGTAAGGAATCATGAAATAAATGTATTTTGTAATGATTACACGTTGCTTTATTAATACCTACTTATTTTTATTCACCACTTAAATGACATTTAAAATTTTAACAGCAATTTACATTATATAATTGAAAAGAAATATATTTCATTTTTCATACGAATGCCATCTGTTGACTAAAAGCTATAACATAACATAACGAAAGACAATTTCTTTATTAGGCAAGGCATGCATTTTATAGATTTGAATGATTTGGTGTTCACAGGAAACGCGGTAAATTTAAACAAGGCAACTTCTGACCACAACAAGTCTTGCATTTTATAGTTTTGCATTATTCTGTGTTTGTCGATGGCAAGTTTTGAATGAGCAAGGCATGCATTTTATAGATTTGAATGATTCTGTGTTTACAGAAAACGCGGTAAATTTAAACAAGGCAACTTCTGACCAAAGCAAGTCATGCATTTTATAGATTTGCATTATTCTGTATTTGTCGATGGCAAGTTTTGAATGATATGGTGTTGCACGAAGCAGTGTATGCATTAAGCAAGCATCATATTTTAGTGCGTTGTATAGCTTCCCCATAGAACATGTCATCTAATTCATTTTAAATTGAGTGTGTAGCATATGTGGGAATCAAACCGTCAAACCCTATTAATCAGTAACTATGTTGTCCCTTCGATGTTTCGCAAATCTACGCGCCCTTGCTTATGGGTTTGAGCATTTTAATTCAGTTCATTCGCTAGAGTATGATTGAATTACAGTACAGTGAATGAGAAATTCATTCGATTATGCTCCCGATTTCGTTCTCTTATCGAATATTTCCACAGAGTGAGTCTGGTGGCGGTGTTCTCTCGGGTATTGCCTATTGTCTTCTTTATATACTCTTGCGCTCTCTCGTATAGCCCCGCCCCTTTTCATAAACCCTGATATTATCCTTACGCAATCGACCGCCAATTTTTTCATATATGAAAAGCATGCTTCACTGGACCGTCTCGAAATTGTATTTCGCTAGCTGCCCGAGGCTAGTCTTTTGTTAAGTAAATACACTCAAGTTTAATTTTGAAGTAAAATTTATTCCTGTGTACTTGTAACTTGTTAGTTTTCTGAATTAAATTACGAATTGTTAACATTTGTTAATTTAGGCCAAGGTAACTAAGGTATTTGTTAAGGCCTGTAAATAATTGTTTAATTATAATATAGAAAATTTGATTACAATAATGAAAATGACTAATCACACAAAAAGATATAATAATTGTGATTATGTATGTATGTATGCTTTTACTCTTATAAGAGTAGATATGTAATGGTATTATGTACATCAAAGCTGCATATAATTTAGTGAATATATGTCCTTTTGGTTATATCTCTTCACATTTTCAAAATTTGATTACAATAAAGGAATGGTTATTTACAATAAAGAAAATTTGATTACAATAATGAAAATCATACAAAAAATTGATTACAATAACTATTACTGTACGTTTTTAGTTTGACCCAAGCATATGTCTAACAAGGTTGTAGATAATTTAGTAAATATATGTCCCAATGTCCCTCTGATTAGAGCACCATAGTTTTTCCTTCCGTCACCTTTAGGTAAGGAAGATATTGTCTTTGGTCAAAAAATTCAATGATGAGTTTTTAGTGAATAAGCATGTTTTAGGGTCCCTATAATACGATTTTACCATTTTTACGATGATGTGTGTGTGTGTCTGTGTGACTTCGACACCACGATTCCAAAAATTATATTTTTTTTCGTATTCCTCAAGTTTACATCCAGAAGAACAAGTGATTAGATTTTGATTATAATTGGTCAACCGGAAGTACCTTCATTTGAAGATTTTAAAAGTTAAATATGATTTATTGACATTTAACGTTATTATAACCTATATAATATATTATTCTCTATACGATTTGATTTCATTTTATACTTCATATTCAATAGATATAGAGTTAAAGAATTGTAAAGATATTAAATTTCATAAATAAATGTTTAAGTAAATGTTGGTAAGGAAATAACTCTAGTGTCACAAGTTTCTAGAAAGATACAAGAGAGACGATTACATTGGTTTGAACATGTCATGCGGAGAGATGAAAAATATATTGGAAGAAGAATAAATAGCTTAGTATTAGAAGGTTGAAGAAACAGAGGAAGACCAAAGATAAGATGGAAGGACTGTATTGCGGAAGACTTGAGAGAAAAGGAACTGAATGAGAACGACACGCAAAACAGAAATGAGTGGAAGAAGAAAATAAAAAATAGCGACCCTTAACGAATGAGAAAAGCTAGAGAAGAAGAAGAAGAAGTCAAGTACAATTTGCATAGTTTGTTTATGAAATAATTATACTGGAAATTTAGAACCCTTTTGCAAGAAAATTTATGTATGGAATTTATACATAATACACAGGATTGACGGAAGGTATTGTGCTGGCCACATCAGATTTTTTTCTTTAATTTTGATGACAAAGGAATGCTTAATTAAAATAAATAAAATTATATTACAATAATGAAAATGACTAATCACGAATGCAATAATTGTCGGTACTATATTTTCAATGAGGGCCTAAAAAATATTTTTTCGCGATCGTTCAGAAAATGAGCCGTTTCTGATCACTTTTTAGACCGGAAATTCTTCCATAACTGAGCTAGCTCGAAAAATTGTCTATAAGGGATCGAAAAGTTATTTTCCGATCCCTACATGAATGTTTTCATGGCGATTAATTGTTTATTTATGTATTTCTTATTCCTTCGCAATAAAAAATAAAATAAACGTACCTATAGATTTTTGTTTATTCTTTTTTTCTGTACCCAACATGACCTGAAGTGTCTTACTGGGCTCACAAGTTTCCAAAACTCGTCTATGACTCGCTGTCGAATATGTTTGTTCACCCAGTAAAGAATCACTTTCATGTCTTGTTATGTAAATTATTATTACTTAGGGCCCATAAATTCTAAATTAGGCCCCATAAATTTACATTTATTTCCTTTCATATTTGATACCAAATATACAAAAACGGTTATATGGAGAAAATATAGCATTTCTTTAATAAATTTCAAATAAAAGTCAACAAAATTAAAGAGAAAATAAAACATTAATTTTTCAAATGGTTTGCTAAGTTAAAAATAGAGTCACTATAACTCTATTTTTAAGTTTAATGAAAAAAGTACCTTATCACCGCTATGCAAAAGTATTTAATTGAAAGTAATTAAGATATTTAAGTTTGAAATTGTTTTATCTTAAATTTGCATTTACCATTCTCAATGCAAATTTATACCTCTCATTTATTTTCAGTTTGCTTTTGCTTTCATTTTGAATTGTCCAAATTAAACACGTGTATGCACGTCAATATTGAAGAAAGCTACTTGAATATTTTATTTACAAAAATAATTATTGTTATCGTTCATTTTTTCTGTTATTTATGAATTAAATTTCCTATTTATTATATTCGTATGTATATTTGTAAGTAAGGTGGGGTAAGTTCATATCCGGAGTAAGTGATTTCCCAGACCCTAGTTGTAAACGTTTCATTTTTAAGTAGCGCCATCTACGATATCTTCATACGTAATATAACAAGTGATATGATTATCATCGATGATATTCTCGAGTGAAACCGAGTTGCAGATTTCACCAGTCCGAAGGACGAGTGAAATGTGCTGCTTCGGTTTCACGAGCAATATCTTCGATTATTAACTATATCACGAGCTTATATTTAATGAGAGAATATAATGAATTTTTGTAATACTGTGTGTGCTGCTAACCTAACTTCTTATATACATATTCATAATGTATTAAAACTTAAAACTTGGTATTTACGAGTTTTATTTAATATTTCGGAGTTTGATTTATTGTTATTACTTATTTTTATACTCAAAATTAACTGTCATTGTCGTAAATAAAGAAAACAAATACCTTAGTAACGACTATAAATACGGTGATAATTTCTTTGTTTTTTATCATCGCTGTGATAGACATGTAACTAGGGAGATTGTGAATGTTGATTGGTGGAAAACATGTCACGTAACTAATGAATTACATTCTCAGGGAAATATACAAAGGCAGCTTTATTTTGTGCAGGAATGTGCAACTAACGTCACATATATAGTAGAAAATCTGTATTGTGTTGACAGCTGCACATGTGTACAGGAACACGAGTGCAGTAGTGTTTTAAATATTGAGAGTCATCCAAAATACCGTTAGTGGTTTAAAAAAATCATAACAAAGACAAGAAACAATGTAGTTTTCAGTTATTATTGTTATTTTTAGTTCACTAATAAATGATACTAAACACTTGTTCTAGAAAAATTAAGCACCGGGGAAAGTGCTTAGTATATTTTAGAGGCAAGTGTGTAGGTAAAATTTAGTACGTACACACTATCCTATTTAGAAACTACTCGCTAAAATAGTTATTTTTCGGAATATTTCACTTGTATGGTACCCAGAATAATAAATATGATCCGTTATTATGTACGAAAGACTAACTTAGCGAAAACATATACTAAAGAGTGCCTTGCAAGAGCTATTATTGATGTCAAGAATGGCGTAATAACATCCTATCGTGTTAGTAAAAAGTACAAAAATAAAAGGTTTGCCTAAGCTTTAGTTTATTCATAAAACAATCAAACAAACACCAATCTCTTATTATTATTTTTTTTTGTTTTACTCACTTGCCTTGCTGTACAACTCCAGACACAATCAAAATGCGGCGCGGTTACACATTTACCCCATTTTCCGGGGTAGCTGTGTAATGCCGACATTGTTTTAAAAATGTATATATAAATTAAGCTGAAGAAATATTAGCAGTTTGTTAGCTTCAGATAGCTAAAGTTAATACCCAGGTATAATATTAGCAAAATTTGAATAACAAAATATAATAGTAAACTAAAGAACGAATATCATAATTGTCATTTTATTTTGTGAGAAGGAAGTTTGGGTACCGCCGAGCAACAGAGTTGCTCAACCCCCAACAAAATAATCGATAATTATTAAATGAGTTCTTTATACTATTTTTTCTATTTTGCACCTTTTATGCGCTTTTTAAATAAAAAATCGTGGTTTCAAAATTTTGGGAATTTTGTGTCAGTTGGTGATACGTTTAACGTAACGTTCTTTATTTATTTATTTATTATTATAAATCTGACCTGCAGGATATCATATCCCAATTACAGGTAAATTATACAAAAAAGGATAAAAATACCTTAATTAGCACAAGTAATTTAACAACAAAAAAATTACCTTAGGAGATAATATCGGTTTTCATAGTACACATATAACAAAATAATTGAAGTATTATATCTCATATATATTAATATACTGCGTTCTTAAACTTCACGAACGAGCCAAAAAGATGTCGATGTAATGTGGCAGGATATTAAAATTTTCACATAACATTCTAATTGATTTTAATTCATAGTTAGTACGCGCTGTTCTGAAATGAAAGGTTCTCTTAATACGCGAATTATGCCTAGGAACAAATATTGGTATTTTCTCAAGAATAGCTGGATCATTAATGATGCAATGTAAAACCTTATACAAGAAAAGAGATGACTGATTTTTTCTTCGCTTATTAAGAGACATTATACTAAATTTCTTCAAGTAAGATGTTGCAGTCAGTGTCAAAACTGGGATACTGTCTATGAAGTTTGTAATAACAAAATTTCATAAATTTTCGTTGACCGGACTCAAGTATACATTGGTATTTATTATAGATTGGACTCCAAACTTGTAGACAATATTCCAGCTTTGTTCTCACAATTCTTTCAAAAACATACTTAACCATTTTATAATCAATGGTGTAAACAGACTTGTTAACAAAGTAGCTCATAATTTTGCATTTACTGTAATTGAAAAAAAAAATGAGGTTAAAGACCAAGTTAAAATTTTATTGAAATCAACCTGTAATGGTTTGAAATCTTCAATGGAATTAATAGGTATTGTATATCTTATGTCATCTGCATATATCTAAATATGAAAGTGCTGGACTAAATTAACAATATCATTAATAAATAGTAAAAATAATAAGGGACCTAAGTTCGAACCTTGAGGAACACCAAAGGTGGTGTTTATAACATCAACTATCTACGATATACTGTAGTTCTTTCTAACTCTATTTCTTCTCTTCTTATTATTACTTCTTTTAAATTTATAATTATATAAAAATAATATTCTTAACAATCATTTGTGTACGTTTATTCAGCATAATTTGACATTTGACATTTTTTGACATTGATAAATTAATTGTACTATACTTCATTTCACGTAAGAAATTAGCGTTGGTTTAGATAGGGATATAAAGTCTGCCCTTCGATTGGTGAGAATGCAAACCTAGTTCACAAAAACGAAAAAAATATCACCTGTCAGTTGTTAGTTATCAAATAAAATCTACAGAAATAGGTGATGTTTAACCATTTTTTGTAGTAATTTGTAATATTCATGTCTTACACATTTTTGCAGATAAAAATGTTTATTAGTGACAAAGTTTCGTTTCACAAATTTAAATTATTTATTTATTGCATGTAAAAACGGTCCGCTCTTAAGCGCCATCTACTATTTTCTTATGTGAAATGAAGTATAGTCTATTACAGCACTCGAATGAGCTATTTACGAACTCTTTTGGGTGCTGTAATAGCTATGTTACAACGGAATTTGTGCGAACGATTAAAATTTTGCTAAGCACTTACCCCCACCTTACCTTATTTACTATATGAATTCAATACAATATGTACGTAATAGAAAATTATATTAATAATTGTGTTAAATGTGGATCGCTCATTTTCAGAAAAAAAATGAAAATTGTTGAATTAAAACAGCCTAGCGTAGCGTTAAAACAAAACAGCAAACAGCAAATATCCGAGTAGTGTACATATGTAGGTACACATGTACATATCTTCATTTAGTTTATTAGTTTAAAATAGTTGAATTGTAAACAGACATTGTTATAATTTCAAACTTGTCTAACTGCTATAACTTTAATTGTGTTAACTACGTAGTTTACATAATCTACATTAATAGAACCATATTGATATTTGAAACTTGTATATTATTTAGTATTTATTGGACCAGTATTTTAAATAAATGAACAGTAATTTTTAATAAAAAATCTAATTTAATCTAATCTAACCCAATTTAGCAACTTAATCTAAAGTCAACTAACCTAGTCAAAACTTAACCTAATCTAACCTAGGCAGAATATTTATATTTAGTGATCATTTATTTTGTAAAATTTTGATCAAATAAATTTAAACTTTAGTAAAATGTGCAAAGTAGTATTTATTTTTTAAAATAATTGAAAAAATATGAGAAACCTTAAAAATAAAAAGACTAATTAACAATGTTACATAGTTTTTGAAAGCTTTTTTAATAGCAAAAACGAGTTCATAGTGCAAGTATATTTAAAATGCAATTAGTTTCCTTGTTAAAAGGGGTAAAACTTTTTCTTTGTCTATGCGGCTATTAATTATCACTGGTGCAGAATACATCCCTTAACGATGCTTTTTTTACCCAATCTAATTTCATTAATTAAAAACTTCAATCAGAAAAAGAGTCCGCGGAGCATCAGCAATGCAAAAAATAGAATAATTTCTTGATTGCACAACGCAATGTAAAGTACTTTCGCGAAAAAGGTTGCAGGCACAACAACTATTATTCCAGATAAGATCCAGATCTAAATTCTCGCGCGAAGTAATGGAAAAGGCATGTAATATTTATATTATTGTACTGTATTCATAAATGTATTACAATCGATTTGAAGATGTTATTGGAATTAGTGACCTACTTTTCTGTTATTGCAATCCGCTGAGAATTATAGCGATGAAATTTAAAAAAAATGTGATATGGCTTATACGTGCCTTTCATACAGTATTTATATTGAAAAAGGCACAAGGTTTTTCATTAAAAAAATTGTTATTGTTTGCTGTTAGTTGTATTAATTTTATGAAGTGTCTAGTCCCGAACGAGGGATCATTGAGAAAAAAAATGAAATCCCGAATAGGCGTGGTTTACGCAATTTCTATAAATACACTTCAACATTATCTAACCTCACGCACAAAGTTCACGCTTGAAAAACTTGTGTGTTAGGGGAGTTTTCTTTTTTTTAGAGGAATATACAAGCTAAGTAAGGTGTTTAATAACGGTTCCACGTTCGGGTTTCCTATTTTTTTGCACAAGTCCCGAACGTTTCTAGTACTCATCGTGATATTAGGTATATTCGAAAAAACAACCACGCTGACCGCGGTTAAATTTTTCAGTAACCAGTTACAAATTAGAAAATTTTAGATACTTTTGCATGACCACAGCAACCGCACGAAGTTGGCGTTGGCGGTTAGAAAATAGTTTAGAATCTTGTTGTATGTAATTTCTGTGACAATTATGGAGATAAGAAAAGTAGCAATAGTTGTATTCGAAATAAACTTATCACGGGCATAACCTCCGAATATACAAGGAGTATCAGTTGACCTGAGAATAAGCATTTTAGATGTCGGTTTGGTAAAAACAGAAAAGATATTAGAAGAACTACTATCAGTTAAAATAAACTCATTAAAGAACATCCACGCTTCCGTAATTTCAAAATTTTTAAAAAATTAATTTAAATTGGCAGTTCATGTCAAGGCCAAAGTATTCGTTTATTCATGCCCGGTTACAAAACCACGCAGTTACCACCTGAAACCAGCACCGAACCGTGGGTTATTTTTCGAATATAATATTAATTGATCCTGAACATTAAGCTACACCTCTTCGGGATTTTAATTGGTTGACCACGGTCCCACGTTAGGGACTCTAGCCACGTCCTAAATTTAGGTATATTATCGCTTCTTATTCTTACATCAATCTATTTATAGTTATGATAATGGAGTCCAGTACTAAATAAAAGTTGCATATATTTAGTCGTATAATGAAAATATGAGTAATTTTAAATGATTTTGTACCAAAATATTTTTAAAATATAAAAAAAATATTCATAATTTTAATAAAAACTATGAGCGCTATAACGATATGACGTCACAACTTCAATGTAGTTCAGTACTAAAGCGAAAATAACTTAATTTTATATTATTTAAAATAAAATCTATATATTTATATATAATTCTATATTACATGGAAATGTATGAAACACATAATTTTTGCAAAAATAAAACATTTATTAAAAATCTGTATAACAGATTTTGTCTTTGACAAGGTACAACTATAGTTTTCTGAAAGTGACAGCTGTCCACTACTTAACCATCTCGACATTAATTTTTGGCATATTAATATTTAATTTACGTGCTCAAAAGCATCTTCCATGTTTTATAAATTATAAAATTATTTTAAAAACGATACTGTAAACAAAATCTCTCCCACGGTGAAGACTCACAATATAAACACATATGAATAATGGAAGACTGCTGACAGATGTTATTGAAGATTATGTCCAATTGAAATTTAATTTTTTTTTAATTGTATTTCAAAAACCATACACATTTGGAAAGTGTAAAAATGCTTAAATTCATTATTTTATTCAATCTTTCAGAAAAAAAAAATGAAAAATGAATACCGGCTCCTATTGGATCCGGTACTAGAAACAAAATTATATTTTTTGTTAAATTATGAAAATATGATAATTTTAAATGATTTTATTCCAAAATTTTATTAAAATACAATACTTTTCATTTATAATTTGGATAAAACCTATTTGCGCTATAACGCTAAGACGTCACAATTTCAAAATGTTCAAAAATTATGAATTTGCCTACCAATTTGCAATTTATTTCAATTTCATATTCATGGCTATTACTAAAAATGAGCAATATTTATAAATTTTTAAATTCGGTTTTACAGGTTACAGAACGTGCTAAATAAAATCTGATAAGTAATTTGAGTGTAGAATTTTGTTATATCCAACATTTTTGTCTAAAATTAATAGGTAACTAACTACTGCAAAATAGAAAAATCTGATGTGGCCAGCACGTTACTTTCCGTAAATCCTGTGTATTATGTACAAATTCCATACATAAATTTTCTTGCAAAAGATTCTATATTTCTAGTAAAATTATTTCATAAACAAACTATGCAAATTGCACTTGACACTGACATCTTCTTGTTCTTTAGCTTTTCCCATAAGTTAGGGCTCGCTATTTTTATTTTCATCTTCCACTCATTTCTGTTTTGCGTGTCATCCTCATTCAGTTTCTTCCGCAATACAGTCCTTCCATCTTATTTTTGGTCTTCCTCTGTTTCTTCAACCTTCTATTACTAAGCTATTCATTCTTCTTTCAATATATTCTTCATTTCTCCTCATGTTCAAACCAATGTAATCATCTCTCTTGTATCTTTCTAGAAACTTGTAACGCTACAAGGCTATTCATTCATCTCTCCTCATGATATGTTCAAACCAATGTAATCGTCTCTATTGTATTTTTCTAGAAACTTCTATCACTCGAGCCATTTCCCTTATCTTTTAATTCCTTACCCTATCTTTCCGTGTCTTCCACAACATCTATCTCAACATCCTCATCTCTGCCTCATTCATTTTCGTTACATTGATACTAACAACTGTCAATTTGAATTATCTGAATGTATTAGCATTTTCCATGGTTAGCATAGCTGGCTGATCTTATAATTGTTTAACTCTATATCTATTGAATATGAAGTATAACATGCAATCCAATCGTATAGAGAATAATATATTCTTTAAAATTTATAATGACATTAAATGTCAATATGATATTTAATTGCTTTTTTGAAGAAACACTGTTAAAAGTTGCAAATGAGGATACTTGCGGTGGACCAATTATAATCAAAACCTAATCATGTCTGCATATGGATCTAAACTCGAGGAATACAAAAAAATAGAATTTTTGGAATCGTGGTGTTGGAGTTATGCAATTCGAAACGATCGTTGCATGCACACACACACACACACACACACACACACACACACACACACACACACACGCACACACATACACACACACACACACACACACACATACAGATATCATCGTAAAATAGTAAATTCGTATTCTAGAGACCCCAGAACGTGCTTATTCATTAGAAAGTGACTATCGAAATTTATGACCAAAGACAATACCCTCCTTACTAAAGGTCTGACGGAAGGTAAAAAGTAATATGTATTTAGTTTTTCCTTTCGTGGCACTCTTATTGTAGTCATATTTACATAAAATTAATATAAATTCTCTAGCAAATTAAAAATATTTGTTTCCATTGGAAATAAAAAAGTTAGTGTCTGTGGGTGTGTATGTGCGTGTGTGTGTGTTTGTGTATCCTATATACAAACAGATTTCAAGTAGACACCCAGTATAGTCAAATTTCTCTAAAAAATTATATTCCAATGTGATGACGTTATTTAGTTAATTTATATGAGCCCGATAGTAAAACCGATTGATCTAATCGATGAAACTGACATCTATGGTGTACTTTATAACTTCAAATTAGAACGGTATATAATGAAAATTATTATTTTTACCGCTCATTTTTCGTATTTTCACACAGTAATCATACAAATTATTCATATAGCTCAAGTTACTGTATACGGAAACAAATGCTGCGTAAAAATATAACAATCAGGACAAGCACGTTGCTAAAAACATATGTGATTTCTCTATTCACACTGCAATCACGTGATCACATTGGAATGCCATTCTAAGAAATATTTAACTATAACTATATCATTTCAATATGTGCATCAAGTTGAGACACACTCTGCATTGCAATATGTACCTGAACTTGCGAAACATATGCAGAATGTAAAATGCAACTTACTGTCATATTCATTTTCAATCATGATTAAAATATGTAGATTAACCAATATATTAATGTTATACTTGCCGTCAAATAAGTATAGACTGGAGATGTCTACAATGTCGCCAATTCATGAGCAGTGTTGAAAATGCTAAGGTATGAAGAAGCGGCAACACCACACTGCAAGGAATAGTGTGCGGAGAAGGGATAAAGTTGAACACAGTCCATACTTACTTGACGGTGAATATAATTATTGGGTTACAAAATGTAATGTAAAATGTCACTGTCAATTTTAACAGAAATTAAGTAACTAGAGCAGAATACTGAAGGGTACAAATTAACTAGAGGTTATTAATTTATAAAGTTCATAAAGTGAAAATAATTAGAATTTTAAATGATGTAGCTGCTTAAGTCTAGACATTATGCGATCACAGACCAGAACCAACATATTTTTTACGCATACAGCCTTATTCTCGTGATACTTGTATTGAGAACAATATTGTTTCGTATACAAATTTGAAAACAATATAGTTTAAGATATTGTATGAAATTCGTATTCCCGTGACTCCTTGTAAACTGTCTCTATACAATTTATTGTATTGTAATGTATACAAGTATGAAGTTAATTCATTTCCTTATTTGACATTAATTTACATGATTTTTTGACATAAGTGACATTTCCTAAACCCAAAAGAATTATCATATTCGTTATTAATAATGTTGCGGAAGAAAAAAAGTAGTATAGAAGCCTCAATAACAGATATAAGTACAAGAAGATTTAAAAACCAGAAAATAAAAGCCAAATTTAAATTCGTAAATATTTTAGATATGACATGAAATGGTTTAGATTTAGATTCATGTTGAAATTGGTTATTTAGAGGAAGAGAACTGGCGAAAAACATAAAAATAACAACAATTAATATCGTATTACAATTTAATCAAATTAATTAGGGCTTTATTTATCATAAAATTCTAGTTGAAATTAATCATATAATAATTATTGATTACATTTGTTGCAAAAAATAAGCATCCACTAACTGATATAAAAAATAATACTATTTAACATCAGTAGATAACTTCTTTCATTGAATAAATGTAATATGTGTTTATAAATGAATAAAGAATATACAGTCCAAGAAGACACATAGTTTTATTATTATAAAACAGAAATTTTATCTCACTCTGAATTTGGATAATTTAGTAGAGATGATACTTAAATTTATTCAATAGCATTTTCAATTGATAATCTGTAAGTTAATTTTTGTAGAAGTTTGTTGTTCTTTGTAAGGATAAAGGATCATTCATACTCGTAAATGTTTTTTTTTAATTGAGCAAAATGTCTAAATTATTTAAATCATAAATATAAATTACACATATGTAAGTACATTGGCTATATATTACTCTAACATATCATATTTCCTCTTTTCAAAGTCAATAATAGCATTAATCAATGTAATAAAAATTGTATTTATCATTATTCACAATTTAGATAGTATTTTAAAAATTATTGTTTCCGTAACAAGTAGCTCAGTTTCTTATTCAGAATACAATATTTTAAAACAATTATTGTTTTCCATACTACACAATTTTGCTCATCTGAATACCAAAAATTGTATAATTTACGATAAATTTTTCACATTTCAATTTATTATTTTGTATACAATATTGTTTCAATGTTCACGTGAATTTCAAAATTACAATTTATTGTAGGTATACAAAACAATAATTGTTTTAAATACAATATCGTTTTCTAAACAAGTGTCACGAGAATCAGGCAGGGCAAAGTTTCTAATTAATTAGAACTAATGAATAAGTATTTATTTATTAGAAAGTACGCCACAGGACATTAAAATTAAAAAATACCTTAATTAGCACAAGTAATTTAAAAAAAAATAACTTAGAAGATAATATCGATTTTCATAGTACACGTATAACAAAATAATTGAAGCATTATACATGTATCTCATAGTAACAATATACTGCGTTCTTAAACTTCAACAAAATTTCACAAATTCTCGTTAAACGGACTCAAATATACATCGGTATTTATTATATATTGGACTCCAAACTTGTACACAATATTCAAGCTTTGTTCTCACAAACGAAAAATACAGTTTCTTTAAAGTAGAAATATTAGTGAAGAACTGAGTACTTCGGATTATAAAACCCAGACTTTTGTATGAAGATTTCACAATATGGTGTATGTGAGTGACAAAATTTAATTTTTCATCAAATATGACTACAAGATCCTTGAATTGAGTAACTCTTTCAAGAACATAGTTATCAATTTTATAATCAATGGTGTAAACAGGCTTCTTAACAAAATAGCTCATAATTTTGCATTTACTGTAATTGAAAAATAAATTGGAGGTTAAAGACCAATTAATAGTTTTATATATCTTTGTGTCATCTGCATATAACAAGAGATGAGAGTACTGAACTGAATTAACAATGGCATTAATAAATAGTAAAAATAATAAAGGACCTAAGTTAGAACCTTGAGGATCACCAAAAGTGGCGGTAAAGGGTTTAGATGTGCAATTATTATTATAAAAAATCTGATGTGGCCAGCACATAACCTCTCGCCGTATATTTTACCTGGCTGTATGCATAAAGCAAAGAATATTTTTATAAATACAAATAATATATTCATATAAATCTATGACGTATAAACTTCTTTATTATTCAATAATAGCATGTCTCAACATGAAGATATTTTACCATAAATTATGTTACAATATATTACAAAGTAGAGTTTACCATATATAAATATTAGGCTGGTAACTGCAATTTTCAATTCGAACAACGTTGTTTACTTTCTCTTCATATTCTTCTAGTAAAAACATTAATTTTGGGCGGTCTAAAATGTATATATGGATTGTGCATCTATTCTTACATATCTTCTTTTACATTTTATTTTTTCATACATGTTATATCTAAATAACACTAATTCCCTTTAATAAAGTGACGGATAGATTGCACTCCGATTATTCTTATATCGATGTGTAATTTTGTCAATATTTACAACTTACTTGAGAAGAATTTGATAGCTTTTTCGCAATTCAAAGTTACTCTAGTCTATAGTACTGGTGTACATTGTCCCATAATGTTTGAAACAAATTTAAGTCCTTCAACCTAGACTTGTCATCTCCATAATAGTCACAGATCAAGAATTAAGGGATTCTCCAAATACATTTTTCTTTCATTACTCATTATTTCTGACACTGACATTTATCTGTCAGTTACAAATAATTTAAATTTGCAACTATTTTTCATGGCATCCTTTCGATTGTAAAATTAATTACAACATTATTTTATATATTATATTCCTTTTATCTCTAAATCTATAAAATATGTATAAAAATATTTAAATGTATCAGAAAGAGAATTTATTTTTCTTTAATATTATCAAGAAAAATTTTCAAAAAATAATATTTAGAAGATTTTTTTTCAAGAATCTTCTACTTCCGGTTGTCCAATTGTTACCAAAACCTTTTCAGATCTTCCCATGAATGTCCGATTGGGAAATACGTTGTTAAAGAAATTTTAAGTCTTATAGTTTTTGAGTAACCGTCCTTCCAACATCCCACACACACACATCCACACACACACACACACACACACACACACACACACACACACACACACACACACACACACACAGACATCATCGTAAAAATGTTAAAATCGGATTGTAGGGACCTTAAAACGTGCTTATTCAATAAAATCTGGATATGCGATTTTTAGCATGAATCCAATACCTCTCTTAGCGAGAGGTAAAAACAGACATTATTATTATTATTATTGAAAATACAATACCCAAGAGGCACATGCCCAATTCTAGGGTAAGGAGATTACTGAGATAAGAGGAAAGAAAAAAAAGATCGGTAGAAAATTGAAAGTTAGTGTTTATTTTATAAAGTAAGATTTTGTGATTAATATGATCAAATACTTTCGAAAAATCTGTGTATTTAACATCTACTTGAGTGTTGTCAAAATGAATTTAGTATAAATTCTGTAAAGTTCATGAGGTTGGTAGTGGTTGATCTGCCTTTAATAAATCCATGTGGATGAACTGATAGATGATTATGAACAGAGTTATAAATATACTTAAAGATGATGGATTCAAACACCTTTGAAATGTTGGACAAAATAGCTATTTGGCGGTAATTGGAAATATTAGTTGCATCACCAGATTTGAATATGGGTACTATAAAAAATTGTTTAAGAAAAATGGGAAATATGTTTTCTGACATGGAAAGGTTAAAAAGATAGTGTAAGGGTTGGTTTTGCTATAACGTGGTTGAAGTGCCTTCGAAAATATTGTATTGTGTATTCATTTTAAAATAGTTGAGGATTTCTGGAGCAACAGTATGCCCTGATAATAATTTACAAGTAAACAATAATTGTGCTTTATTTCTATTGCAGCAAGAGTCTCGAAATTTAACATTTTGTAAAAAAATTTCTGTTAAGATAGTAATATCGTATTCTACGTTCATGGTAGCGAGTAAGAGTTCATTTGTTTTCGTTCAAACTTGAGGCGGTTTTTTATTCAGAGCGGTTACCTCCGGTTACGTGGTAACTGTATTGAACATCCCGGTTACTTGCGGTTACGTCAAACTGTAACCGTGGTATGTAGGACGGTTACCTGCCAGGTTGCTATAGCTATCCTTTTCTGCTGTCAAAACGCTGACATTTTGGTAGTTAAGCCATTTCAGAAAAAGGCTTTAAATTAAATATATTAACACTATGAACAAGATAAATATTTGACAAATATCAAATAATTAATCTGACGGAAACATCTGTAGTAAACGGGCATATTTTATTCTCACCGGTTACCGAGATTACAGCGAGTATATGTAACTCGGTTGCATGAATAAAAATCTGATGTGGCCAGCACATAACCTCTCGCCGTATATTTTACCTGGCTGTATGCATAAAGCAAAGATTATTTTTATAAATACAAATAATATATTCATATAAATCTATGACGTATAAACTTCTTTATTATTCAATAATAGCATGTCTCAACATAAAGATATTTACCATAAATTATGTTACAATAAATTACAAAGTAGAGTTTACCATATATAAATATTAGGCTGGTAACAGCAATTTTCAATTCGAACAACTTTGTTTACTTTCTCTTCATATTCTTCTAGTAAAAACATTAATTTTGGGCGGTCTAAAATGTATATATCTGGATTGTGCATCTATTCTTATATATTTTCTTTTACATTTTATTTTTTCATACTTGTTATATCTAAATAACCTTAATTCCCTTTAATAAAGTGACGGATAGATTGCACTCCGATTATTCTTATATCGATGTGTAATTTTGTCAATATTTACAACTTACTTGAGAAGAATTTGATAGCTTTTTCGCAATTCAAAGTTACTCTAGTCTACAGTACTGGTGTACATTGTCCCATAATGTTTGAAACAAATTTAAGTCCTTCAACCTAGACTTGTCATCTCCATAATAGTCACAGATCAAGAATTAAGGGATTCTCCAAATACATTTTTCTTTCATTACTCATTATTTCTGACACTGACATTTATCTGTCAGTTACAAATAATTTAAATTTGCAACTATTTTTCATGGCATCCTTTCGGTTGTAAAATTAATTACAACATTATTTTATATATTATATTCCTTTTATCTCTAAATCTATAAAATATGTATAAAAATATTTAAATGTATCAGAAAGAGAATTTATTTTTCTTTAATATTATCAAGAAAAATTTTCAAAAAATAATATTTAGAAGATTTTTTTTCAAGAATCTTCTACTTCCGGTTGTCCAATTGTTACCAAAACCTTTTCAGATCTTCCCATGAATGTCCGATTGGGAAATACGTTGTTAAACAAATTTTAAGTCTTATAGTTTTTGAGTAACCGTCCTTCCAACATCCCACACACACACATCCACACACACACACACACACACACACACACACACACACACACACACACACACACACACACACACAGACATCATCGTAAAAATGTTAAAATCGGATTGTAGGGACCTTAAAACGTGCTTATTCAATAAAATCTGGATATGCGATTTTTAGCATGAATCCAATACCTCTCTTAGCGAGAGGTAAAAAACGCCTATAGTTCCATACTTACTATGACAGTCAGAGTCATTAACAATAAATGAACAAAAATAGGCAGCAGAAAATTAAAAATAAATATAGTCTACGTGGGTGTAGTTATTATACAATTTTGATGCCGTAATGAAATGCCATAGATTACAAGCACATCCCTGAATACAAATGATATCTCAAGTATGTCAAAATATTTTCTCAAAAAAGGTCAAACTGAATTCTTTATAGTTTCACCACTAGATTGCATCTCTGTAAACTAATTTAAATTTCTTTACAGAAAATGTAAAATATACAGGTGTTCATTTTGAATGGGCCACCATTCCTATCTCGAAACTATAAAAGCTACAAAATCGGTTAAATGGGAAAACAATTTCTATTCCACAAGACAAATATATGAGAACAAATATTTTTTATTTGCTCATTCGTTAGAGAATTTAATCTGAATTCAGTGATACTATATTTTTATATCCTTACATAATGATTTTTTGAGAAAAATGCATGTAAGGTTTAATATTAATTTGATTTAAATATGGCTATGGTGAAAATTGGTGATGATTAGGCAGAAGACTCACGTCATCAACCTGAAAAAAAACCTAATAAAAAGAAATATAACTTGTAGTATTTATTAGTTGTTATTTATTTTTAAAAAAAGAAGAAAAAGTCTTCCGTCAATTCTACATATTTTGTATAAATTCCACAAGCTATTCTATTTCTTTTTAGGGGAGAAATGAACTGATCTTACTTCGTATTGAACGTATTCTTCTAGAGTGTAAATAGTATAGAAGTTTCAATATTTTTTTAGTTCTTTTAAGTTATTAATTTGTTTTAAACTCTCTGGCAATTTATTAAACAATTTTAATCCAAATATTTCAGAAGAATTTTTAACAATATTTAGTTTGGCCACCGGTGCATAGAAGTTATTATTATGCCTAGTGCTATAATTATGAATATCAGATGTCTTTGGAAAAGCATTTTGATTTTTAAAAATAAAAATGCAAGTTTCATAAATATAACAGACTTATAACAGGTAAGATGTATTTTTTAAAAAGTTCACGACAAGATGATAAGTAACTGACTCCAGCTAAACAACGAATAATTCGCTTTTGGGCAATAAAGACTTTTTTAATAGGACTTGAATTTCTCCATAAACAAATCCCATATCTCATACGAGACTCAACAATTGCATAATAAAACATAACAAGTTGGCTAATATTTAAGTATTCCTTTAAATGACGAAATTGAAAACAAACAACATTTAATTTACTGACAAGTTCATCACAGTGGGGATTCCAATTTAAGGTTTCTGTTTCAGTGAGACCTAATATACGGGTTGACGGACACAGGGCCGGCGCGTCAAAATATGCCGCCTAAGGCGAATACAACTTTTGCCCCCCCCCCCCAACATAAAAAAACCGATGATATATTTTATTTACTTTACAAATAAAAAACAAATGTAATTTTAATAACAATATTTACAAAAAATAATATAGGTATAGACACACATATAAAAATATTACTTATACAAAAACAATAACTTATAAATAAAACCAAAAAATTAAAAATTTGCTCTTCTGGCTTTCTCCTTTGCAAAATTATTAATGATGTCGTCGTAGTTTATTTTCATATATTATACAACACGACGATTGAAAATTCTCGATTATACGAAACGTAAAATATATTCGTGCACTGTGTACGTACGTACGTACACAGTGCACGAATAAACGCTGCCTGGCTGCCTGTAAATACCCCCTTTACAACTTATGGTATTTGCGCCGAGCGGCTGGGCGACATGCGACATCTTTTATCTAGTACTAAAAGGTAGAACTAAGAATCGGTGAAAACTCGAACAATATAATCATTTTTAAAAAGTAGAATACCGCACGAAAAATTCGCTGCTACAAAAATATGCCGCCCTAAAAATATGGCGCCGTAAGGCGATCGCCTGTCCGACCAGGCGCACGTGCCGGCCCTGGACGGACAACTTTGTAAATGATTATCATCAAACTGAATATTTACGTGAAAGTCATTATTTTTAGGGCTTATTGTATGAAAACGAATGATATTAGTTTTGGTGTCATTTAAGAACAGTTTATTTGTGGAGCACCAAGTGCTTAAAGCGTGTATATTTAAATTACACTTATCAATAAGAGAAGATTTGCTTTTATCAGAAATTAGAAGAGTAGTATCGTCGGCGTACATGATTGGGTCACAATCATTAGTTAGAATGGCACTTAAATCATTAATAAAGATAATGAAAAGAATTGGGGCAAGCACTGTGCCTTGAGGCTGAACTGAACTACTCCCAAAAAGGATAGTATGTTTCTTAAAATAAGAAGGGGAAAATAAAAATGTATACAGCATTATATTTATAACAACATAATAATCTGCTGAATTGGCTTATGGCTATAATCTGTTTACCTTATGTGATTTGTTTTTCCAACCTTAAATTATTTTACATTTTTATATTTCCAGCAAAATCTTTTCACAGAGATATTATGTAATTTTTTTTTTAATCCTGACATCTGCCAATTAGTAATATATGAATATTCTAACTGTTTCCATGGTGCACCTTTTAGCAGCATTAGATTTTGCAAGTTATTTCTTTATAATTCTTTATCCCTAAATTCATTGAATATGAAGAAAAAAAATATAATTAAATCGAATAGAGAATAACATATTCTTTTATTTGTTATAACATAAATGGTCTAAAACTGACATTTTAAAACGTTTGTTTTTAAGAAAAACTGTTAAAATCTTCAAATTCGGTTAACCAATCATAACCAAATTATAATCAACTCTTCATATGGACGTTCGAAAGAGGAATATGAAAGAATTATAATTTTTTGAATTGTAGTATTGGAGTTATCGAAGGAGAAATATTTGTCACACACACACACACACACACACACACACACACACACACACACACACACACACACACACACACACGCACACACACACAAACACACACGCGCGCGCCTACAGACATCAACGTAAAAACAGTAAATTCGTATTGTATTCATCAAAAACTCACTATCAAATTTTTTGACCAAAGACATTCCCGTCGCCTTAAGGTACGGTTTCCTAGACGCGACAAGCCGCGGCGGTCGGTCGCCGCGACTTTACTCCGACCGGTAGTCGCAGAGCACTACTGTTTTCCTAGACGCGACAAGTGCAGTTCGAAATGAAGCGAATTATTTTACAAAATAATTATATTTTCCAAATGTAAATTTCAATTTATAGCAGCATTCATTTTTTTATATTATTTCATTTACATTCTCCTGATTTTCCTATTTTCTCTGCAACCTCCTTCCATATTTTGTCTTTATATATTACATCTTTATACTTATCATTGCTACTATCATATAAAACATTTTTTTCTCGAACTTCTTCAACTAATTTCTCATCATCTGCGGCTGAAAATGCTGATTTCGCCATCTGGTCGCCGGCGACTGTCGCGGAGTACTCCTCCCTATACCAGTCATTCGTTTGTCGCCGCGGCAGACGATCTGCCGCGAAGTCGCGATCGCGCCGAGGAAACCACTTCTTATAATTTGCCTATAAACAGAGGTGCCGCGCGACTGGTCGCCGCGGCTTGTCGCGTCTAGGAAACCGTACCTTTTACGGAAGATAAAAATGTACTAAAACGTATATATTAATTGTTACAATTATTTCTAAGCCAATCCTTATTCTTTTTAAGGAATATAAAATTATTTAACACAATATGGTCATTCTCAGTGGTGCCAACGTATGATACGAAAATAAACTACAATTATTTCAAATAATTTTATATTCCGTAAAAGGAACGATTGAAATAATTGTAAATATCATTAATATATACATTACTGAATATTAGTACTTTTTTCTTGTTCTTTTAAAAATAAATAACACCCAATCATAAGTTATATTTCATTTTATAAGGTTTTCTTCAGGTTGATGACGTAAGTCTTCTGCCTAATACGTGTTAATTTTTGCACATAGAATTAGAATGCCATGAAAGAAATACGTGAATATTTTGCTTGCGTTAACATTTAAAGTCCGTATCCACGACTTGATCCCCACGTCATCAATCGTAACCATATGATTCAAATCGCCAGGGGTGGGAAAGATTTAATGACATGTTGCCGGGTGAAATCGTCTGATTCCCGTAGTATTCATACAAATCAAAACTGAAAACTGACAGTATGAGTATATAGTAGTATAAGTTACCGTGTGAACATTATTATTCATCAAAATTCGAAATAAGATATTTATTTCATAATAATAAATAAATTGAATAATTATGATGTAATTTCAAAACTGGCATTATAATAAATATAATCTATATTGTGTCAGTTTTGTTATTCATCAAATTCGAAATGTAAATAGTTATTTAGCAATAATAAACGAATTAAATAAATACAGTATAAGTGTAATAATTGAAATATACCTCTTTTTATTGTCCAAAAGCAATATTTTACAATAATTGTCGGCAATCTTAAAAACACCGTCTTTGCAATACCAAATGCATGATATAACGTCAAGAATTAATAAAACTACCAACACAGAACGAATCACAAATTATTGACGCCAAAATCATCTTTATAACATGATGACAGAATGACATGAATATTCAAATAATTCAAATATTTGAAATGACATTTGTTGCCGCGGTTACAATACAGTTTCTTTTTCATTTTTTGCCATTGGTTGGACGGAGACAGACGTGGGATCAACTCGGAGATATAGAGTGTATGATCAGAACAAAATATTCACTTCTTTTTGTCAGGGCACTCTAATTATATGTAAAACAAAATTAACTTATATTCATTTTTTCCATTCGTCGCACTCGTAATATAGCCATATTTTAATGAAATTTATATAAAAATTATAAAAGTATTAAATTCTCCAACGAATGCGCAATTAAAAATATATGTTCTCATTTAAAATTATCGACCTTATGTTATTTGTTTCGCCACATTAAATTATTCACACAAAGATATTATGTAAATTTTATTTGACATTGACATCTGCCAATTAGTAATATTTGACTATTCTAACTGTTACTTTTAGCAGAAAAGGGTACAAGATATTTCTTTATAATTCTTTACCTCTAAATTCATTGAAATGAAGGAAAAATATATAATTAAATCGAATAGAGAATAAAATATTCTTTAATATTTATTATAACATAAAATCAGTGGCGTAGCTAGAACCCTTTTTGTAGGCGCTCGAGCGCCCCCAAAATTCCATTGAGCGCCTGCAAAAATTTGAAAACTAAAAAAATAATATCAGAACAGAACATTGTGTAACTATAACCAAAAGTAAAAGCGCTTATAAGAAAAATAAATATATTTTATTCATTTCCGTCATGTCACAGTTAGGTACACAATGCCGTTTGATTATGTCGAAGCGTATTTCCAGCTTCCAGCCACTTGCTGAGCTGTGTAGTAGTGTAGTGTACAGACTCTACAATTAGAGTCTGGACATGACCTATGTCCGCCATGTTTATTCATTTCATCGCAACAAGGATAGAAAATACAGCTAATTTCATGTATTTCATGAACGAGAATGACTAGATTTAATTCAATATTAATTTGAATGAAAATATTATTATCTATTTCCTTTCTATAAATAAAGTAAAACCACAATAAGTACACATTCATTATCTTTTCAGCAATTTTTTATTACGACCCAAATAAAATATAACGCAATTTATCATTAATGTTTTGATTTTTGTAATTAATAATTTTTGTCATTGTTGTAATCAAGTATTAAGAATGAGATAGTTTTCATTAGATTGATTATGTTCTAAGTATCTCTTTCATTTACTTTAGGATTTTCTTTAATTTTCTCGATTGAAGGCAGTATATTTTCGCGCCATTTTAAATAGTATTTTGAGTTTGTTGAATCATTATTTTATTTTTTTGACATTTGATCTTAAAATGTCTTTTTGTTTATATACGAGCAGAACCAAAGGTATTTAAGTATTTAATTTTAATTATTTAAGAATTATTTATTTGTTGTATGGTACAAATACGTAAATATATTTTTTATACCATGCAAGTTGCTTTTTATCCACTATATCTATATTTAGCATAGATATCTTTTATAGGTAAGTCATGGGCGTAGCCAGGGGAGAGGTTTTAGGGGTTCAAACCTCTCCCGAAATGAATTACCTAATTAAAATTAAATTTTCGCAGTTTAGACAGTTCATCCAAGTAAGTCACCAATCCGTTAAATATATTCTCTTTACTAAAATGTTCTGTGATCTGGAAAAAAATGTAACTTTCAATTATAAGGCATTTGACCTTGAATGAAAAAAAAAAATTGCCTGCGGCGCCTTTTTCCGGTATACATTTGCATAACCTAATAACAACCACTAAAATGCTGAGCGCCTGCAAATTTACAATCCTGGCTACGCCACTGCATAAAATGCCAAAATATTATATTTAACAGCGTTTTTCCAAGAACTGTTAAAATCTTCAAATTAGGGTACTTCCGGTTAACCAGTCGTAACCAAAATCTAAACTCTTCATACGGACGTACAAAAGGAAGAAATTATACTTTTTGGAGTTGTCGCAGGAGAAACTTTGTGACACACACACACAGTCACACACGCACACACACAAATATATATATATATATATATATATATATATATATATATATATATATATATATATATATATATATATATGTATGTACAGTGTGTTAATTAAAAACCTGGCCATAGGCGTTTAACATGGGAAATCAGTTTTTCCTTGCGCAAAAGTTCCCAAATTATTTTAGACAAAAATACTTCAAATAAATGTTGTAGAGAATTAAATTCTGCATCCAGATTAGTAATAAGATTTTATTTTCGATGTTTCATAACCGAGAAAATCAATTTCAAAGTTTATCGAAAATTGCTGATTTATAGCGATAGCCATGGAAGTCAAACAAAATTACAAACAATTGTATGACATCTTAACTGTCAAAGAAAGTTTGTGTTTTGTGATTTTCGTTCAGTAACATATTTTTTTGGAAGTATGGAACAGTTTTCTCATGAAGAAAAGCTTCAGATTATAAAATGGTGTTACTGTGGACAAAGCTATAGAAAAATACGTGATTTAATAAGTGTAATGTGGTCACATCGACAAATTCCAAGTAAAACCACAATAGAATCTTATTACAAAAACTTAAAGCTGTAATTTCCAATGAATGTAGAAAAATAAATGCCAGACAGCTGCATAATGTTCGACATGGCTTTTATAATAGACTTGGGTATTGCTTAGCGCAAAATGGAGGGTTATTTGAACATTTAATATAAAATTATATTCATTCTAGTTTTCTGTATAAAATAAAATAGCAAATTCGTATTCTAGGGACCCTAAAAGTGCTTATTCATTAAAAACTCACCCGCGAATATTTTGACCAAAGACAATACTTCCTTACCTGGTGGTGACGGACGGTCCCTATTTTTCTTTTCAATTACCCTGTATATTGTTTTTAAAGACATCTCTTTTATTGCTGCTAGTACTAATTTTCAGTAAACACAACAAAGTTTTTATGTTTTCCTTTTATTGTGATATTCCATTTGAAACGTGTTTCAGTCTTTCTAAAAAGTCTTCTTCTTATTGTGAGAATGACACACTTTCGCCTTTTAATCGTTTCTCCATCTTTTCATGCAGAATATCAATAGTGCTCTGGTTATTTTGGGCTCTCTGAGTATATAGGTAGTTCTTGAATCCTGCCAAAATGTCCTGCGACGTATAATAGTCCTGTGTCAGGGTCCACCCGTGCAGGAAAATATATGAAAGCGCATTTGTCAAAGCTCTCAGCCCTCTTCTGTGGAGAACGTGGAAGTTTGATAAATTGTTGTAGTAAAGCGAGAAAACCAAGAATAATTTTTTTTACAGTATAATATAATCCAGTCATTTTTAACTAAGTTTTTTTAATTACAATTTTTAATCTGAGTTTAGAATACTTGTGCACAATGAATTTGTTATTGTGTTAGATGAAGCCTGTGCTTTACAGGATAATTAAATTTAATTATGGTTGTCTTAGCAACGAAACAAACTTTTCTCATTAATATTTTTTACAGTTTTTTTTGCAATGAACATGTGTACAGTTTCGTTTTGTTTAATAAAAACCAATAGGCAGTAGTTAAAAGAATGAAATTCTCCACAATAATAACATATTAGAAAGTGTGCCATTTACCTATATTAAAAATCTGATGTGGACACCACACGACTTCCTTGTACGATTATTAAACTATACATATTTTTTTAATAATTAAATTACAAAATATTGACAGGCGTAAGCCAAGCCCGAGAAATATTTTGATATAGAACAAAAAATAATTCATTTACTACTATCATTCTTAAATTAACATTAATCTAACCCGGTTCTTTTTAAAGAGAGTTTTGATTACAACAAAGAAATATTTGATTACAACAATGAATATGACTAACTTCACAATAAAAATATAATATTTGTTATTGTACGAATCATAATATTGCACATATTTAACGTAATTTGACATGAACATTTTTTTTTTATGTTTTTGTCCTAATCCATAGCAAGCTTTATTACAAAAACAAAAAAGTATATAATTTTTAAATTTACATATCTCGCTTATACAAAGGGCTAATTTAATAATACTTGATGTGCTAGACGCAGAAATCAATTCTCTTAAATTTTTAATTGAAGCATTTACTTCTAAAATCAAAATAAAATCATTTTATTGAAGAAAAACTGTTAACAACTTCAAATAATGTACCACTTCCGGTTAGCCTATTTTAACCAAAATCTATTATGTTATTTCGATTGACATAAAAGTCTTGTATACTAAATTTGAAAAGTTTTGGATTATATTTTAAAACAGTTTTTCATTAAAATCTATTATAGGCTTCATGTAAAGTGCCACTTCTGGAAATTGTGTAATAACCAGAAAGGGAGGTGCACAACTAGATGTTATAGCAGTCCTAAATACCAAATTTCAACTTTCTACGGCTTACCGTTTTTGAGTTATGCGAGATACGTACGTACGTACTGACGTCATGACGAAATTAGTCAAAATGGATTCAGGGATGATCAAAATGGATATTTCCGCTGAAATCTGAAAACCGAATTTTTTTGCGATTACAATACTTCCTTTACTTACGTACAACGACCTTAAAACTTATGATAGAGACAATCCAATTTTAAAAATAATAATTATTTTTTAAAATATTCGGGAGTTTAATGCTCTTAACATCCACTTTATTCCAAATTCTTACTACTTTCAAGTCTTATGCTATCGCTGTTTTGAATGAATGTAGAATATATTCAAAGTAATGAAAATAAACCAAATATTATTTGTTTGAATTTATTATATTACTACAAATAAACATCACGTGCTAGAATGTAAATGAAAGATAATTATGCTGTCAAAAGCAATCAAAACTTGGTCTATAATATAAGTACGTAATTTTTAATAAATATTTTGTTAAATAAATTGCTTATTATGCGTGCGTATTTCCAAGTATTGATCATGAAAGTTATTTTAAGCATATTTTTGGCTATAATACCCACCGCTCAAGAATTTTATTTTGATGGTTATATACAGGTATCCAGGGTAACATGGGGATCTCGAGAACTATAAGAAATACGAGGTCGGTTAAATTAGCGCAAAGTTGCTCCATTAGGGGGCTATTTTAGCGGTATTTCGTTTGTTCGGAAAAAATGCTGTCACTAGATATGGGCAAAAATGTATTTTTTCAGTTTTCAACGATATAAAACAATTGTACTGTAATTTTTAAATTTGCAAGCGAAAAAGTCACATTTTTCACAAATACAGCCTAAAAAATTATTATTCATTGTGTCGCGAAATGCATGCAACCACCCAAAAAGTGATAACACATCTATTTACATGTATATCATAATTTCGTAGAATTGAGTTTTGTGCGTTAGGTTACCGTTACATTAAAGTTTTTTTTTTTTAATTTGCAAGCGAAGAAGTCATAATTTTTACAAGTACAGCCTTTAGAATAGGTAGTCTGACTTTATTTGTGCAAAAAATATATAAATGCCTGCTTCCGAGCTCTAATTTTGTATTTCTTTGTATCTTTTATGTAAAAGGGGGGTGGGTATTCTTGTATCCAGCCATATTTTTCTTTTAAAAAAGAATTTATAAGATTTCAATATTATTAGCGAACACTGAGAACAAAATGAGCTTAACATTTAACTTTCTAACTCATAGAATGTTAAAAAAAATATAACGAATAACAATAAGATTTTGTAGAACTACAGATCGTTTTCAATTTAGATGACGTTTCATACCAAGAAAAATAAAATATAAATAGTGAAGGATCCCATTTTTAGTATAGCATAAAGCAGTCATTGATTTTTTTCATATTCCTGTACGAAGATGATTAAATATTACCATACTTTATTTGTTTTTATAAAAGTTTGGTATTTTGTATTTTTTTTTCTTTCCCTCATAACGTGACATGAAGCTTAACACAAGGCAATATTACTCATTCAAACAGAATGTTGAAACGCGCTGTTCAAATCGAATTTTCTCTTAGAAGTTTCCAGGCTGCCAAACTAAATTATAAAGGACGAACTCATGTCCATTTTTTCATCCCGTTTAATATTATGTAACACCCAAAACGAAACGGACTAGACAGCATGATGGAAAATGACAGATCTTTTCCTCTAACAGACAAATTTTGTATAACACATTCTTGAAAATTGTGGAATTGTAGCACATATGCCTAATATGAGACAGAAATGTATATTTTTTCATTTTCCTATTATTATTATTTTTCTTTATTTAAAACTATTTACAAGTAAATCACAAATAAATATTATTTGTAATTTATTAAGTAATTAATAGCTATTATGTAAATACGAGTATATAATATTAAAATATGGCTGCTATGTATGTATTGGATCAGTATTTTAAATTAATGATCAGTATTAAATGATCGATAACTCATAATAAAAATGTAATTTAATCTGATTTAACTTAACCTAACCCAATTCAGTCTAGACTAACCACATATTTACTGATCATTTATTTTATAAAATATTGATCTTTATTCATTAATGAAAAAAAAATACTGATCAAATAAATATAAACTTTAAAATATTAATATAAAACGTCAGTTGTTAATAATCTATTGTAGTAGACGGACGTCTGCTGGTTTTATGCTTTTTCTACTTCACTAGTAAATACTGTTTCTTCACATCCACCCCAGTGATAAGTAATAGAGACACACAATAAAGATGTTTACTTATAAATATATATCTTATGTCGCAAAAAATTCTAGTTTTGCGATTTTTTTTTAATTTATAAAAAATATATTTTAAATATTTTTTCATAACATTGGACCGAATTGTATTGGACACACTATATATTTTACGGAGAAATGTGAAAGGTAAAACTTATTTTTCTTTTTTTTTACAACCCTTGTAAAATCCGAGGGTTCAAGTTTTAAGTACTGTTGAAACCGTAAGTATGTACTACATACCGAGTCAGCCTGGTCCTAGTGCAGATATTCACGCAATTGCCTTTGATTTTTACAAGCAAGACGACGACGAAATAAGAATTAAAAGTAAAAAGAAAAGAAATTATATTTTATTTATAAAATAATGGTTATTAATAAGCCAAGATGATATACAGCGTGACACTGAAAAACGGTCACTCATAACTTTTTACCTCTCGGTAAGAGAGGTATTGGATTCATGCTAAAAATCGCATATCCAGATTTTAATGATTAAGCACGTTTTAAGGTCCCTACAATCCGATTGTAATATTTTTACGATGATGTCTCTCTCTCTGTGTGTGTGTATGTGAGTGTGTGTGTGTGGATGTAACTGTGTGTGTATGTGTGTGTGTGTGTGTGTGTGTGTGTGTGTGTGTGTGTGTGTATGTGTGTGGGGACGTTGGAAGGACTACTTCTCAAAAAACTATAATACTTAATAATTAAAGTTTTGGTAATAATTGGACAACCGGAAGTAGCAGATTCTTAAAAAAAATATTCTAAATATTATTGTTTGATCATTTTTGTTCTTGCTAGTAAAAGAAGAGTAAGTTCTCTATCTGATTATAGATTTAGAAATAAAGAAATATAACGTATATAATAATCTGTTGTAATAAATCTCACAGCACAAATAATGTCATGGAAACCAAATGAAAAATTAAAATGTTTGTAACTGACAGAAATTGTTGATGTCAAAAATCCAGAGACATTCCGGGAAATACATACATTATATTATTTCTTATTGTATTAATAGTGAAATATTTAAAATTATAGGTATATTACATATACCCTTCAAAAATACTGCCAATCCTGACAATGAATTGGAAACATTTCGAAAAATTAGAAGAGTAGGATAAAATTTCTTCATTGAATGAATTAAAAAATAAAAAAAAATGTAAATATAAAGAATAGATATAAGTAGAATTTTTGGTGTAGAGTGTAGGTATACAAGAAATGTTAAATACAATACGGTGCGAGCAGTCATGTGACTTTACTAGCCTTAACAAGCAGATACGGGGGCCCGTTTCAGAATAATATCTAGTATGTAGGTACATATATGTGAAATATCATAATTTTTCATACTAAATTTCGTGATTTTTCAATTCCATGTAGTTTATTCTCCTAGACAAGTAAATTCAACACTTCTCGTGACAAATTAACCACGTAAACTTAAAAAATCTTGAAATTTTGAATGAAAAATTCTGACATTTGACATCTATGTACATAATTACTAGTTGTCATTCTAACGCGGGCCCCCATATCTGCTTGTTAAGGCCAAAAATGTCACATAACTGCTCGCGCTTTATACTTATGTAACCAAAAACGGTAGGTATTGTGTTGGAAACAACAGACTTTTTTATTTGTAGTTATTTTTGATTTTTTTTATGTTTTTGTAAACTAGGCTTATGGGTTCACATAGCGTGGTATTTGGAAGGATGGTTGCGCTTCCGGTAAAATAACATTTTCGGACCTGGTCTGTAACTCAGTCGTTAATTTTTAACAATTGGTTAAAAATTTTGACCAATCAAATATGTTGATATATAACAAAACTTGGCTTTTTAGTTGTCAAATCAATAGCTAATGGATAAAAATTTTAATCAGTTGTTAAAAATTAACTATTGAGTTCCAGAATAGGCCTGATTAACTTTCATATTTCACCCTATAAATTTTTATATATTTGGAATCTACGTAAAATTACGATATGATTTATTGAAATAATTAATTACAAAAACGTAAGAAAAAAATATGAATAATGCTACATCATATCAGGTAGGCTGTGATAACAACAAATTGATCATTTTTTTGTAACAAAACATAGAATCTTACAAAAATAACTTACTATTTAAACAATTAACTTAAATATTATTCAATATTATCTCAATTACCAGGTTCAATATTCCTAATTTTCCCTCAGTTTTTGTAATTTATTTCTTCAAAAAAAATGCATTTCAACTAAATCGTTGAATTCGTAATTTTACGTAGATTCTAAATATATAAAAATTACAGGGTTTCCCATTTGAAATATGAAAGTTAATGTCACTTCCGGTTAAACCGGAAGCGCAACCATCATACCAAATACCATGCTTTGTAAGCCCCTAAGCCTAGTTTACAAATATGTCAAAAAAAAAATTAAAAATAATTATAAGTAAAATAGTATATTGTGTGCCTCGCGTGCATTTATCCAACTCGCTTCGCTCGTCGTTTAAACTTCCACGCTCGCCACACAAAGTATCACTTTTACTCCGAATGACACTTTATATTTTTTCTTCAAACGTAGATATTTAAAGAAAAATATCTACTACTGACGTTACATTTTACGTAAATTACGTTTGCGATTTCAATTGCCCTGTAGCTATGGATACTTATTTGTTCACTTTTTGTTATAAACATTGAAATGAAAATTTTCACATTTTGACGTTTAAATAAAAACTGTGCAATTTTATATCCTCCTTGTGTGCAATTATGTCGGAATTTGAAGTATTATAATGTACGCCCCCAGAAGTTGTTCAATTGGATGGAAATCTAACAGTGTGGCTGAAAGATATATCCAGGAATAAACAATATAAACTTTTCTTATCACTTTAATTCTAAGTATTCTTATGCTCATTACCGTCCCTGTAATTGTAATCTGTAACTCTGCTATTCTTTAATAATGCTATTTCCTCAAAAGTAAACTCTGTTTATATTTCAATTCACAGGTTATATATTTAAATTTGACAGCTATTGATGGTATTTAGTAACTTTATTCTTAGGTTACCTAGCGTGTTATAGTGACATTTAGGGCGATATTACAGGTTTCTTTTATTAAAATTACTTCTTATTCGTTGATCTGTAGAGTTTCTATGGATATTTATTTATTTTATTTCTACGTCGGCGGCGTAGATATTAGCTACTTCTACTGCGACGGCGTAGAAATTAAACTTCTACCTTGTGAATCAAGTCACAAAAGATGCTACTTTTATGACGTTCGAAGAAAAAAGTTATTTTGAGTGGGCCGTGTTTTAGCGTCACCTGTATATGTTTTATTATTTATATATACTTTTTTCCTGTTTTTTCAACGAAGTGTAAAGGTCGATGCTATCTAACGATACTTGACCCCAAAGTACAATAAACTGAAAATAGATACGGTTCAATCTTTACAGCGAAGTTAGCTTTAAGTGAACCTATTTCGGGTCAGTTTATTACAAACCATTGAGATTGAATAGACATCCAGATCTCGGGCTTTATAACGTGAGGAAAATTGTTTCAAACTTCTTGAATTATTGAGTGGAACTTTGGAACATTGAATTTATAAAGCCAAATAGATCAGATTTGCTGCACTGTCGTATTTCTGCAATTAGTTAAAATTTATCTAACATGAAATACGAATTTCTAAATTGAATAGTTAATAAGATTTTTAAACAATTTCCATAAAAATATTAACCCTAGGTACAGCATAAAGTGCTTTTATTTAAAATTCAAAGCCTAATAAATCTACCCTATATTTTTTTTAATGTACACAACAATATTATTAAAAAATAAATTGGATAATTAAATTTTGTTTACCAACAACCATTTTTTCCTTCTCACAAAATAAAATGTCACTTTTAACGCATATCATAAATAACTATTAATTAATAGTACTAAATATTTTATATGTATGTATATTCGTGATTTTAAATTTAAATAGTTTATGAAAAAGTTTTAATAAAGTAAAAAAAAATCCTCTATTTTAAAGTTGTGATTATTATCGTTAAAATTAATCTGCATTGCTGAAAAAGAATATATTGATCAATAAAGGTTACTCATGTTTAAAGTGCTGATTTAAACAATTACGTTTCATATAAATAGATTCTCAGCTAAAAATATTATTGGTTGGTGGTTCAAAGTAGTTCCTTTCAACAATAATATACTTCTTCATTCTTTCCTATCACTTCTTAAAAGTCCTCAACTTATCTACTTTTGGAATAATTGGAATACTTTTTTTCCCCAAAACTGAAATGTTTAAGATAGTTGTCACTCGAGTGTACCTATTCAAAAACTTGTTCTATGTTCAAAATAAAAATTAAGCTAATGCAGTTTATATTTGCAATAACTTATATTTTCTAACATTATATTATATACACAGATTGCATCAAAATAGTTAAAAGCTAATATCAAACACTGTAACAGATGAATTTTCATTATTTTCCGTAGAAAAGTTTTTTTTTTTAAATATACCACTCGCACTACGCATACAAGTGTCGAATTTCAATGTTGAAGAATAACTATGGCATCGTCGCACCTAGACATTTATTGGTACATTCTGGTAGAAAAGTAATAAGATATTGAGATATAATACTAATTCTAAACTACAAATGGAAACTGCATAACAAATTAATATATTTCTTTCTTAAAATTACAAAATTAGTATTATACTGTTTTAAGTTTTCATGCTTTTCACGTAAAATACCAATTTAAAAAATATTTCTTTCGAATGTACGTCTGAAATTTCTTTAACCACAGATCACCTCTTATTCGCTAATACCAAGCGGTGGTAACTTAACTGATACTCCATCTGAAACGCTTGTACATGGTTGTCAAGTATAATTCTACCTATTTATCGTATCTTCAGATTATAATTTTCTAGAGGCAATAAAATTAAATCTGGGTGGTAAATAATTTTCTAATTTTTACATAAAATCCGCTAATTAGTTTACTATAACATACTAGTTTTTCGATTAAATGTCATTATGGATATAAAAGTTATAATTTAAAATGTTGTGTTTATTTTGCCATTTCCTATTCTTCACGTGTTAAAAAGGCCAAATTTAATTGCAAATATCTCAGGTACCGCATGGTCAATTGTTTTAAAACTTGGAGAACAGGTAGATTATACTTCAGTTGAGATGTACTTAAAATTTCAATTCTGATATAATGGTTTCACGATATAACTACCCTAAGGCCCATTTCATGATTGTCTCTGGACCTCTACTGAGCATTTCAGGTAAACATTTTTCAGTGTACCATTCGCTGTACTCAGTGTACTGCAACTGTCTTCTGTTCATCTAACGAAATAGGGGACTTTTTGATATAGCGGCTCGTCACATACAGGATGTATCACGGGAAATCAGTTTTTCCGTACGCAATGCTCCCCTAATTATTTTAGACAAAAAGTTTCAACTGGATGTTGTAAAGCAAAAATTTCTACAACCGAAGCAATACTTGGCTACTTCATAACTGCAGAAATAAAATTTGAAAATTCACGGAATTACAATTAAATAGTATTAGCTTTGAATATATAATACATATAAGAATGGCAACGTAATGTATTTAGATTAAATATTTCGAGAGAAGGTGACATCTATCCCTCCATATACGAATTATTTCTGAGTTAGTTCAAAAAATACATAATAGGTGGATGTTGCACAGTATTGCCACGTAGCTAGAACAGCAAGTTAAGATTTTATAAAGGTTTTTAAATTTGCTACTGTAAAACAAGTATACATGTACATTGAAGATTCAAAATATATTATTTGGTTATTATGAAACAATATTTTTGAATGATTGATTATTGAATACCTCTAACAAATAGTATCTGGCAATGCTGTTAGCACGATTTACCGTAGTTCATAGTTTTGTGGTAGGAGTCACTAGCTATCTATAATAATTTTGTGAATAAAAAGAGACAGATATAGTATGTTGCTAGGCCATATGCGTTGCCATTCTTATATGTATTATATATTCAAAGGTATTAGCCATAGAATTAGAAACAAAAGAGAAACAAAAGTGTAACGTTTTATACGTCAAATTATTAGTATTTATTTTGACAATCATTATTCTGACACTGACGTAATATGTATAATGTTACGCTTTTGTTCGACTCTTGTTTCTATTTCCATGGCTAATACTATTAAATTGTAATTCCGTAAATATAATTTAGAAATAGCATATGTTTCAGGAACATTTTTGACCACGAAGAAAACAGTTTGATATGAAAACATATTTGTGACGTCACATCTATTTTTTCAAACTTCAGGGTACCATAACTCGCATATTAATAGGAATTTTTTCACTGGATTTTCACCAATAGTCTTAGTTTTACTTATACTTTCAGTTGAAATTATATAACAATAAATGGTGGATTCCCCTATTGCATTTACCAATCCTATAGTTCTAAAAGAATGCTGTAAACACTACTTTCTCATGCTGCTTCTTGGTTCTTATTCGTGTTTCCCCATTTTTATGAATCCACACATTACTATCTTGGCGAAAAAAAGAATACAAATTTCATCACCTGTTGAAAGAAGGTTACTTAATTTTTACAGTTTACTTTCAAATGACGAATAAATAAAAGTTTAAAATGACGCATTGTTTTTCACGGCCTACCTGTTTTTGTTATTCCCCATAACCCCAACGTGAATCGTAAACGTGACCCCCGTTTATGAACGTACAAGTATCACAACCTATGAATCATACCATGATTCATAAACAGTGAACCTGTTAATATTTCGCTCTCCTATTATAATTCTAAATCCCCTGTACAGTATTTTCCATTTAATATTACTGTCTATAGATCTAATATTTACCATCTTTCACTTATAAATCAATTTTTCATAGTTCGATTTATCGAATTTATATACAAATTAACTACCATCTCTGTATCAGGTAGGCTATTAGCGTGGGGTTTAGGGTAAGCAAATTCACCTTGAATCTTCTTGTAACTAATTGGCTTTAGGCTAGACCGCTAGAGAGAGGATATCGAATGCTGATTGCTGTGATATTAGCGGTCCGGAACGCTGTATCCTCGTGGTATTTCCGCCAAGCACGAGGCAGAGCACGCGGACGTGCCCCCGATCAATACGCGGGCGGAGGCGGCGGGGGCGATGGATCGCGGGATAAATTACCCGGATGTCAGGTGTGGAAGTAATCACATAGCCAACATACACTTTCGCTAAGATCTCACTAAATAAATATGTGATTTCGGCTATGCAATTCTTGAAAATATATTATGGAAAATTTACCATTTTTAAAAATGATGCAAGCAAGTTTTGTATCACATACACATTTCCCTACAATCACAATCCGATGGTGGATTGAAAAGTTCACGTTCATTAAACACATACGCACAATTATTTTTTGAGGATATGTGAACTATCGTTAGTGTGTCGGTGAAGTTTTACGTTTCGACGTTTGCTTATAGTGATGAATCCATTCCTCATCGGTAGTAACAAATCTTTCCATAAACTTATCAGGATCAGCTTCATAACGGAGCAGTAAGTCGGACGACTTCTGGAAACTAACATGTTTCTGATCAACCATCAAATCCCCAGAAACCATCTCGCAAATATTTTTGTCAGTCCTACATTATTACGCAGAATGTTTCGAACTAGTTCTTAGAAGATGCCTGCAACCTCTGCCATTTCTTGAACCTTGATTCGCCCATATGCCATGACCATATCGTAAATCAAATGATGTTTTTGTTTTCTAGTAAATAGCAGTTGCAAGCCTTCCATTACGAAGAGCATCTTCATTGCTTTTGTAATAAATATAAATGTTATTTTTTCGCTATTTATGCTATTATAAAAATTAAAGGTTATTAAATTTTCTACAAGTTTCCTTTAATATTTTCTCTATATATTTTATAGATATATTTATAAAATAATCTATACTTTAAATTCCGGAGCCTACTACTTGGATACATATTTCAGGTCTCAAATGTATGTAATAAGTTAAATGTAAAAACTTTAAATACAATAAAGAATTATTATTATTAAATGTATGTAACTGACAGATAAATGTCATTGTCGCAGAACTAATCATTTCAAATTAATAATAGTAGTGTTTTAAAAAGAAAATAGCGAATAGAACAATAGTTATATATATATATATATATATATATATATATATATATATATATATATATATATATATATATATATATAGGAACTTAATAGAGTTTGCAGCATTAGTAAATATATAGGTATGTATTTAAATTAAATAGAAGAAGGTATTGTGTTGGCCATATCACATTTTTTTTACTTTTTTCTGTAGTAAACGAATTATTCTAGAACAAAAGTTTATTAGATTTTTTATATTTTCTGTTGTACAACGCTCTTATATTTGTTCTGTGCAATAACGAAACACCTGTACAACAAAGCTTTTATTTTTGAAATACCGCTATCTCTAAATAAGTAATGGCAAGACATCAATGTAAACATAATAGGTACGATATTAAATTACAAATTGTGTAAAACAGCAAAACGTTTATTTATGATCAAATTTATGACGTATCAACATTTCCGTTTTATGCAGTAATAAATCTCTTTTACAAATTTGTTTACTTGCAGTAGTTAATAAATTTATTATCGTCTGAAGTGGGTTTAATGGATACAGTATTCGAACAAAACTTTCGGCGTTGGCGTTATCAAAAATAATTGAAAGTGTATAGAAGGGAATTACAATCCTACGCTCTTTTTTTATAAATAATAGCATACTAGATCTCTTTAAATTAAATTTACTCATTCATCAAAAAAACTTATTAATACCTATTAACGTATCTAGGGTTGCTATGAGTATCATAACTGCCGCAGATGTTGGTCTGAAATCGTGTTAAGACCAATATACTAACGTGATAACCGTGGTTGAATTTTTTGCAATTTTCTTAGCACAAAAAGACTATTGATATTGGTAGAGAAATATAATTATTTAGACGGGTGCAGATACAAAACAAATTAACTTAACTGATGAATTAAATAAAATACAAAAAAATCACATTTTGATTAATAGTATCATAATTGATTAAAACTATAAAAAATCTGTTGTGGCCAGCACAATACCTTCCGTCAATCCTGTGTATAATGTATAAATTCCATACATATTTTTTCTTGGAAAAGATTCTAAATTTCCAGTAAAATTATTTCATAAACAAACTATTCAAATTGCACTTGACACTGACATCTTCCTCTTTAGCTTTTCCCATTCGTTAGGGGTCGATATTTTTGCGTGTCGTTCTCATTCGGTTCTTTTTCTCTCAAGTCTTCCGCAATACAGTCCTTCCATCTTATCTTTGGTCTTCCTCTACTTCTTCAACCTCCCATTACTAAACTACTCATTCTTGTTCAAATATAATTATTCATTTCTCCTCATGACATGTTCTAACCAATGTAATCGTCTTTCTTGTATCTTTCTAGAAAATTGTAACACTAGAGTTATTTTATTACCGTATCTTTCCGTGTGTTCCCCAACATCTACTTCAACATTCTCATCTCTGCCACATTAATTTACTTTTTACTCATACTGACATCTGTCAATTTGAATTATATGAATATATTAGCAGTGTCCATGTTTAGCATAACTGGCTGAATTATAAAATTTAATTTCTTTAAAATTCTTTAACTCTGTTGAATATGAAGTATAAAATGTAATCAAATCGTATAGAGAATAATATATTCTTTAAGTTATAATAATATTAAATGTCAATAAATTAAATTTAACTGTTAAATCTTCAAATGTGGCTATTTCCGGTTCACCAATTATAACCCAAATCTAATCACTTGTTCTTGTGGATGTAAACTTGAGGAATACGAAAAAATTATAATTTTTGGAATCGTGGTATTGAAGTTATGGGATACGGAACTTTTGTCACACACATACAGACACACAAACACACAGACACACACACAGACACACATACATACATACAGACATCATCGTAAAAATGGTAAAATCGTATTATAGGGACCCTAAATCATGCTTATTCAGTAAAAACTCATCACTGAATTTTTTGACCAAAGACAATACCTTCCTTACCTAAAGGTGACGGTAGGTAAAAAACAACTTAATAAATAATTATTAAAATATTTACATGAAAATTGTTTATAAATAAATTCATATACTTTTAACTGTTGATATTACTTTATTTTTTCTTCTGGGTATTCATTAGTGAAAACACTCTTTCAATGTTAGCGTGTAGGGTAGGAATAAAAAAATAACACATTTTTTATAATTCACTGTTTAACTTCTAAATGAACTTCAAGAAAATATTTAGTATAATTTTAATCAGTTAAATACTCGTATTTCTATAGTATATCAAACAATACAATTTTATTATACATATTTTAGATTTGAAAAAAGAGAACAAATGCACTGAAAATGAAAAAAGTTACCGGACCCGGAACTTTACCTCAAAAAGAGGACATGTCCGGTGAAAAGAGGACGTCTGGTAAGCCTAATGAAGAGCATTGTATGATTGTACTTCCATTTTATTTTTATTTTGTAACCTGTTGTTGACATGTCAGTATGGTAATACTATTACCGTACAGAGACAATCATCACTTTAGTTATCAGCCTACTTTTGTATATGTAAACAAAGGCTTAATATCCTGAAACCTGTAAAATATATTAAAACATTTTATTAATTTAGAGTATAGTAATTTATATATCAGAAGCATTGCAGACAGTTCCTCTGTATTTATCTAATTTTACGCTGAAAGTACGACATTTCCATTAGTTTCTTCACTTGGTAAATGACACCTTTATAGGAAATTTGTCACCAACTCTTTCAAGAGTAATCCGTGAATGCGAAATGCAAGACCCTTAACAGATTCTGAAGTGTGAAGTGCTTCATCTTTCAGCAGGAGTAACGCCGACGTTCGATCGCGAACATAGTAGACGGTGAGACGAATACCAAAGAGGGATCGCTCAAATTTATTTTCCAACATTACCTTTCTATCCAGGTTTTATTATATTTTTGTGGTAAACATAATACATACTATACAAAGACATATTGTTATGGACAAAACTAAAGTAAATTTACGTTGAAAGTTAATACCTTAGTTCAGTGGTTCTCAACCTTTTTAATACCGCGGAACACTTTTATGAGCAAGAATTTTGGGCGGAACACTTATTAACTAAAATAGAAAAAAATCTGATGTGACCAACACAATAGGTACCTCCCGCCGTCTGGTTGTGAATCTGGGGAACCCGATTCGATCCGACCACCGCCAATTATTTCGAATTTTAAATGGCACAAAATTGTCCCCTGTTTTGCACTCTCCAGCAATGAGGTGACGCTTGGTAAACGCCCGCACGATATAAATATGTCATTATCATTACCGAAATCTGTGTAACAAAGCAGATTAGCACACCCAGCAATGGGTAATATGCCGTGATAATTTATTTATTTATTTTTTTATTCAAATACATACCTGCATATTTACTAATGCTAGAAATTATGTATATTAAGTTCCTTTCCATATAACTATTGTTCTCTTTACAATTTTCGTTTTAAAACGTTACTATTATTAATTTGAAATTATGTATATTAAGTTCCTTTCCATATAACTATTGTTTTATTTACAATTTTCTTTTTTAAAACGTTACTGTTATTAATTTGAATTTTTTTTTTTTTACAGTGACATTTATCTGTCAGTTCCATAAACTATATAGAAAAAGTATTAATGCAAACATGTAGAAAATGGAATAATCTCTAATTTTTATAATAACAAATTGCAAAACAATAACGTTTAGAGGTATTTTTTGAAGGAAAACTATTTTGAGCTTCAAGTAAACTGCCATTTCGGGTTATCCGATTGACACCAAAATCTAATGGCTTGTTTTCATATTAGAATAAAGTAGAAATACATGGTTTCAAAAGTTTCTGAATGATAGTATTTGAGTGAGAGGGCCCAGAAGATACACACACACACAGGGCCGGCGCGTGGGGTGAAACAGTGAAGCGAATGTTTCAGGCGGCATATTTTTTAGGGCGGCATTTGAGATGAAAAATATTTTTATAACATCATGTTGCTCGTTACAGTTTACATTATACAACCCAATAATAAAATGTCTTAAATTTCAAAATGTGTTTTTATTGTAAGATAACATTTGTGCAACGCGATGGGAAAGCCGTATAGAAGCTATCTCAGGTATCAAATCGGAGAAATATACGATGCACTGACAGAACTTTCCTTATAGTGATACTAAATAAATATAAAAGCAAATGTTGGGCCGACAAAAATTCAAAATTTAAGTTTATTTGTAGTGTTATAGTTTGGCATGATATTTTGTCGCAAATTAACATAAGATCAAAAATATTACAAAAAAAATCTTTAATTTTATCAGAATGTGTCAAAATTTTGAGAAACATTAATTCTTTTTTGAAAGATTATCGTTTAAACAATTTTAAACAAATGTTACGTTCGTTAAAAGAAATTGCGACAGAATTGGAAATTGAGACAAAATTTGAACAAATACGTCCGATTAGAATTCGTCGCAAATTAAAACAATTTACGTATGAGGGCAGAGATACACCTATAGAAGATCCTCTTAAGAAATTTAAAATTGAATTTTTCATTGTAATTATTGACGTCTCTATAAATTCAATTGAGGAACGTTTTTCACAACTAGAAAATCACAGCAATATTTTTGAGTTTTTATATAACATGCCATCCCTTGTTAACAAAGAATTGGATGACATTTTTAAAAATTGTCAAGATTTGCATGTTCATTTAACAGATGATATTGAACCTTTAAATTTGTATAATGAATTTTTAATTATAAGAAACATTTTAAGCGGTGAAATGACGCCTTTAGATTTAGATGTTTTAAATTATATAGATAAACATTCTTTGACAGAAAAATTTCCTAATTTATTTCTTTAAGAATTCTAATAACGCTGCCTATAATTGTTGTTCATTTTCCAAGTTGAAACTGATTAAAAAATATTTACGTTCGTCAATGTTCCAAGAAAGGCTCATAGATTTGACAGTATTACTAATTGAATAAAGCAAAATTAATTAATTATGATGATATAATTGATGATTTGGCTAAAGAAAAAGCTAGAAAAGTTAGACTCATGTAATGTATATAAACATAAATATGTTCATTTATATTTTTTAAATTTATACATTCATTATTCTTGAAATATTTTATTTTTCTTCATTTTGTTATTTAATTTTTTAAGTTATTTTTATGTGATAATAAAACATAAAACTTATATTATTTTGTTATTGTTCCGACTACAACACGCAATAAATATAAGGGCGGCAAATTGAGCGCTCGCTTCAGGCGGCAAATATGTGCGAGCCGGCCCTGCACACACACATCTTAAAACGTGGTCATTTTCCAAAATCTCGATATGCGATTTTTAGCACGATCCCTATACCTCCCTTACCAAGGGTAGTGGGAGGTAAAAAAGTAAATTCATATAAACCCTCAGATTGTTTTCTGCTACTCGATTTCCAAAGAATAATATTTTTATGGCATGTTAATAATTTGTCTGTTGTAATTAAGATACCTCCATATCTACTCAGTATAACTTGTATTGATTGACGTTTTTTAAATAATTATAAATATCTGTTAATTAATTCCACTGAGCACACCTTATATTATTTTTTTAGATCTTGCGCGAATAAAATTTTATTCATTTCATTTTAAAAGAAACAAAACAATTCTTTTCTTATTTCTAGTACGCGGGAAAGCATTATATTCCTCGAGTGAGCCGTTTGACTTCTGTGTTAAGCACTCTTTTCAAAATATTCCGCAATTATATGAGCAATGTTTTTGCAATAAGTGTTTGTCTATGCAAGAAGGAATGCTTGAAATAAATTTCAATTTTGTTTTTGTGCATAAACTACAAATCCCGTCTTATTATCAATGGGACTCCATCGATACAAATTTCAATACATTTTTATATGAAACAAAAAGTCTGTTGCAGTTCTTATTCGGTTCATTCATATTAATTTTTAATTCACAAAGCATAGTTATATTAAAATTGCCAAAAAAATTCGCGGAACACTTTCGAAGTGCTTACGGAACACCGGTTGAGAACTAGCTGAGCTGTATTTTTTTATATGTATTTAAATTAAATTTAAAAATCTCAGTTCGTCTCAGTTCACTTCAGATAAACTCAGTAAATTGTTGTTCTTTTTCCCCTAACTGACCTAAGCGGTACTGAGTGTATTTACACCCCGATTACCGATGCTGCATCATCCGTGAAATAAAATCAAAATGATCTGAGCCATTTATTTTAAATTTGCTCAGTAGAAGGGATAATGTTGTGAGAAGAAATGTTAATTTGTAGGTTATAAATGTATTATGAAAAAGATGGACCTTCGTGGTTGAAAACAAAAATGTCTTATATACGGTATAATGAATATTAGAACAAGAATTTTTCTTTCTATGTGTGAAACATTGTTCTTTTCATATACATCTCAGCTCAGTTGATCTCAACTCATTTATCAACTGAGCTGAGCAAAAGTATTCCAAAAAGAATACAACTAATACCACGCTTATTGAGAAATACAAGCAAAGAAAAACTAAAAAATAAGAGTTATTATTTTTTTTACGTCAGGATTTGTTCCTACAGCGAAACTTTGGATCAAATAATAAAAATAAGTCGAAATCCAATTTTGTATTGAAAATGGAGAGTACTTCAAACTTTTAAATTGAGGTTAATTAGGAATTCACTAGATTCAGCATTAAATTTTCAAGTACATACATTTCAATGCATTTACTATACTTAGAATTTTCTTTACATTGCCTCTGGTTTCACAAGCACAAAACGAGCTTTTAGCAAATTAAAGTTAGGTAATTAAAAATTATCTTCGACAATAATGTTTGTAAAACAATTTAAACACTTTTACGAGCGTTACTCTAAAATTATTGGGAATAAGACACAAATGGTTCGTATTTTTTAGAGTTTTATTTTAAATACGTTCAAAGTAGATCTTTAAAATAATATTTATTATAAAGTTCACCATTCTTTCTTTCTTTTTCTTAAAAGATCCTAACCAATCTTCTTTCAGAATGCTTTTAATATAATCATGAATTGCACTATTGCAACCTCAATCTCTTCTACAGATAAAAACCTTCTACCTCGTAATTTTTTTAAATCCAAAAATATTTATTTATTATTTTGCTAAGATGTTAGTTACCTCTGAAATCAAACCTTGTATGAGATATTATATCATGCTGAATCCAGTCATTGTCTCCGCAAAGAGACGTCAGTTACACCACACTGATGAGATCCAATAAAAGCGAAACGCATCTGTGGTTCTAGTTACTGTGTTAATACCCATAACCTAGTTAGTATAATGCTAACTGAACTCGGCCAGCATCTGAAATTTTGTAAAATATGGCAAGTGTTTTTCCATTTTCTTTTTTTTAATAAATAACTGTTTAAAACGATAGTGCAATTTTTGTTTTCCATATGGTCTACATGATTTTCTTATTCTCAATCATTCTAACCTGATCCCTCTATCTTGTGTAAATATTTCAAAATATTATTAATTTATTTAAATATCATTAATAAATAACACCAAAAATCCATATATTTAAAAATGAGGTCTCGTGGCCGTGTGCCTGAGTGTCTGGTCGCGAATCTGAGGATCCGAGTTCGATCCCGACCGACGCCAAAAATTACTTCGAATTTCATGGGCACAGAATTAACCCCTGTGGTGCACGCTCCACAACAGCAATGAGTGCCCGTTAGGTGACGCCTGGCAAGCGCCCGCACGGTACAAACATTTCGTCATTATCGATATCTGTGTACAAAGCAGATTGGCACTCGCAGCAATGGGTAATATGCCGTGATGATATATTTATTTATTTGTTTTATTGATTTTTGTATTACTCAGATTGAGATTCCTATAAGTTTATTTTTGTATTTAATTATTAATTTTTCCAATCATTGGGCTGGAGTGAATTCTGGGTCTCGTTTAAACCATGTTTCATCTCATTAATCATCAATCATCTCATTTTTCATCATCACATCGGCTGCATATGTTCAAAACAATAGCACAACCTTTTATAAATTTTAAAAAATTCTTGAAAAGATGTAACGTTTTTCGTCACTGGGTAATTTTTTAGCACACTAAAAAATTGCATGAACGCAAAAGACTTTTATGTTGAAGGCTGATTCTGTTGTTCAAAGACTTGTCAATTTGTCAATTACATTAATGTCATGCCGTCACTATAGATTGTTCGCACCAAAGAAGAAATTATAATCAATAATGTTTCATTCTTATTAAACTAATTATTGAGAAATTGAATATGAATTTTTAAAAGTAGATATTGGATGTGTACTTCACAAATGAAAACATTTTATAATTAAGCGAAAATTTTAATCAATATTATTATATATAGGCGATGTGCACATTTTGAGCGTAAGCGAATCTAACGTCTACTTTTGTATATTTGGGTACCGAATTAATTTTGACATTTCGAGAAGGTGATATTAATTACATGTTTATTTTGAGTTTTTGATATTGTATATGAATATTATACATCATAGTATATTGAAATGAATAAAGAAATTATTTAAAATGCTATATGTGATATGACTAACCCAAAAAAGTCAATATACCAGCGAAGCTATTGTAGCAAAAAATATATTTTTTCTCATAATATGTGTTATTTCTGTAAACAATTTTATCATATTTAGTTTTATATTATATTTTACAATAGTAGGTAAATATTACAAGATGGTCGCACATGGAAATTGCGATTAAAAAGTTGAAGAATCTTGAATGATGTTAACATATTTTTCTATTTTTGTGCAATAAATGAAGAAGATTCTTCATTAAAAATATAATAAGCTATAAATGGAATCAGTGGCACAAGCTCGAAAAGGAAAATACACGAAAAATACCAACCTGTGAATTTCGACATTCTACTTGACCATTAGCAATGGTACACTATCTATAATAAGTTGACGAATTATGTCAAAAATAGACTTCTATTTTATATAACTGCATGTATTATACAATTTTAAGACAACTTAAAAAAATCTGATGTAGCCAGCACAATACCTTCCGTCAATCCTGTGTATTATGTAGAAATTCCATACATAAATTTTCTTGCAAAAGATTCTAAATTTTTGGTATTTTATGATTCCCTTTCTCGGCAACTGAATTCCATACTCCTGATAACAAACAAACCACATGAAATAAGAAAATCATGAAATTTTGAATGAAAAATTATGACACTTGTCAGTTATGGACATAATTAATTGCTGTCATTTTGATACGGGTCCCCATATCTGCTTGCCGAAGGCAGCAAAGTCATTTCACTGCACGCGCCCTGTATATAATTTTTTTGCAAAAGATCCTATATTTCCAGTAAAGTTATTTCATAAACAAACTATGCAAATTGCACTTGACACTGACATCTTCTTCTTCTTTAGTTTTTCCCATTCGTTAGGAGGTCGCTATTTTTTATTTTCTTCTTCCACTCATTTTTGTTTTGCGTGTCGTCCTCATTCAGTTCCTTTTCTCTCAAGTCTTCTGCAATACAGTCTTTTCATCTTATATTTGGTCTTCCTATGTTTCTTCCACCTTCTATTAATATATTCATCTCTCCTCATTACATGTTCAAACCAATGTAATCGTCTCTCTTGTACCTAGAAACTTCTAACACTACAGTTACTTCCCACATTTTATTGATACTGACATCTGTCAATTTGAATTACCTGAATATATTAGCAGTTTCCATGGTTAAGTTAGCATAGCTGGCTGAATTATGAAATTTATATGAATTTTTTTATCTATATTATTCTTTAACTCTATATCTGTAGAATATGAAATATAAAATGCAATCAAATCATACAGAGAATAATATATTCTTTAAGTTATAATAACATTTAACTGAGTTTTTCAAGAAAAACTGTTAAAATCTTCAAATGAGGGTACTTCCGGTTGACCAATTATAACCAAAATCTAAACATATCTGCATATGGTTGTAAAGAAGAGGAATACGCAAGAATTGTAATTTTTGGAATTCTAGTATTGGAGATATCGTTGACAAAACCGCGGTCACATACACACACACATATACACATACACACACACACACACACACACACACACACGCACATACGAACACACACACACACACACACATACAAACATCATCGTAAAAATAGTAAAATCGTATTGTAAAGACCCTAAAACGTGCTTATTCAATGAAAACTCACCACCGAATTTTTTGATCAAAGACAATACCTTCCTCACCTATAGGTGACGGAAGGTAAAAACAAATTTTTGTACAATTCATTGTTTCAATCATATGACCATTGTAGACGAGAAATGTTTCCCAATTTAAAAATTACCGGGAATTTTCCAAAAATATGATCAGTTGTGATTTAATCATGGGAAACAAAATTAGTTATCAAAAGAAGTTAAATAACGGACTACCTCAAGGTCAGTATTGACACTTCTTCCGTTCAGTTTCTATATCGTCGACTTACTGGATGCATATCTTTGGAAGACTCTGAAGAAATCCTTACTGCGCATTTAACTATCATAGGAGAGTATTTTCGAAAATGGAGTCTCCAACCTAATGCAGTGAAGACAGTAGTATTTTGTTTCCACTTGAACAACAAACTGGCTGATAGAAAATCTCAAGATTATATTTCAAAATAACGCTCTTGTCCACAATAAAACCCCAAAATGTTTGGGTGTAACACTAGACACAACGCTTGCCTTGAAAAAAACATCTTTCAAAAACTACAGAAAAATTGAAATGAAGAAACAACATAATTCAGCAATTATGTGGTACATCATGGGGGTCACAGCTTCTGCATTAAGTTCCTCCGCCCTATGACTTGTTTTCTCAACTGCAGAGTCGATGCACAGCTCAACAATAACGTGAGGATAATTGCAGGAGTGATCAAGACAACACCTCTATCCATTAGCTTCCTGTACTAAGCCACATTCCACCTCCACTTCTTCGCAGAACAAATGCTCTGCATAAAGCATCTAAAAAGATAATAGAATATTTAAATCTACCAATACAGCAAGATATTGACAATACGAATGGTTACCAGCTCCGCTCTAGAAGACCACCTACTAGAACGGCAGAAAGGCTTTAGAGGAGAATTTTAAAATTATTGATGCTTGGATACAAGAATGGTCCACAGACACACAACAGCAACAATCTGGCATGTCATGCAACACTGGTCTTGATCTTCCCCGCAAAACATTGGTCACTCTCAACAGAATGTGGACACTCCCTTCATAAATGGGGCAAACGTTTATCACTGCAATGTAACTGTGGTAATGAAGATCAAACCCATCACCCATACCGTATGATGGAAACCCAAAAGATTTTCTATTCGCAACTGACGAGTCAATACAGTACATAAAAAGTTTAGACATTTGTGAAAAATTATTTGTAATTATATTATACTGTGTTAGCCATATGCTAAATAATAAATTCATTTCAGCGTTCAAGATTTTTCGTTTGCAAAAAATTCGTCGTGATTTTTTAACTTAGCTAAAATTATTCTGGCCTGTGTTTCTTGTATATTTTACGATAGGTTGTGTTTAGGTATTAGGTTAGGTTATGTTTCGAAAAACACTAGTATAACGGCCCGAGTTTTATGAGTAAGGTAAGGTTATATTAAAGTATATAGTCCATTCGCTGAGACGAAAGAATGTGGAATTAATTCTTGAACAGAGACAAGTCATTCTATAGACCTTTTCAATTTAAAGAGATACAAAATATGGGTAATGAGATCTGCGCATAGTAAGCCTTAAGCCAACAAATGACGGGAGCCATGGTTACATGCTTCCTTGCTGAGATCCATGGCGTTTGTATTTTCCGTATTCAGACGTAAAATGTTTGAAAAGTCTTTGACAATTTTAAAACATCGAAAGATTTTATTAAATCTAAAATGTCTAACGATGCAAATTTTGACCAAGAATACTGGTATTTTAGTGAATGCAATATTTTTAACGTTTCATTTGACAGCCCAGCTGGCAGTTGTTCGCGCCATTTTACTTACTATGTGCAGCGATAGAAAGAGATAGCTGTTAAATTGAAAAGGTGTATTTGTCAAAAGCAAGTTCAAAAGAGGATAATTTTGGAGCCGAACCAATAAAATGACTTGATTCTGTTTCTGTTCAAGAATTATTTCCACATTCTCTCGTTTCAGCGAATGGAGTGTAGTGACACTAAAAACTTATAATTTATTTCATATCACGACTTAAATAGCCAGCAATTTTATTAATATTCATTAAAAGTATCTGATGTATCATATATCCCACACCATTTCATATAACAAGAATATACGTAAGTGATGTATCATATAACCGTTGTCAATATTTTTACAAACATATCATTTATTATGGGAAACAAGCCTCAGTAATATTTTTTAAAGGTTTGTTAATATCATCACAACAATCATTAAGTTATTTGTATTAGTAAAGTAGAAACTACACTTTTGCGATTGTGTTCGATCCAGCAGTTTGTAACAACTGATATAAACAATAATGTGTTACACATTATGTAAGTATTAATTATAAATAAAAATAAGGTTTAACAATAAAGAATTACTGCTATCAAGCGCATTAAGCAACATTTTTTTAGTATGATTAGTGATTTTCATTACTGTAATCAAATTTTCTTTATTGTATTTAAACCTTTTTGTTCTAATCAAATATATGTATTTATATTTTTTAATATACATACTAAATATAGGTAGGTACGCATATGCTCAGGTTAAAGTAATAACATGTAGGTAGAATTATTATAATCATTTCGTGGTATTAATGTAATCAAATTTTATTTTTTGTCGTAATCAAAATTCTTTTTTATAAGTAGAGATATAAACAGGACATACATATGTATATTCACTAAGTTTTTGTAGTGAATATTTAAATATGTTGGCACCAGTGGTGTCCACCACCGTAGTAACATATTAGAACATGGGTCAGTTATATTAAAACTAAATCATGAAACTGTATGTTAAAGAACTTCAAAGTTTAAAAATAGTATATTGTGTTATTAGGAGTAAAAGTGAGATTTTGTGTGACGAGCGTGGTAGTTTAAACGACGAGCGAAGCGAGTCGGATAAATGCACGCGAGGCACACAAAGACACTTTTACTCCGAATGATACATTTTATTTTTTCTTCAAACGTAGATATTTAAAGAAAAATATCTACTACTGACGTTACATTTTATGTAAATTACGTTTGCAATTTCAATTGCCCTGTAGCTATGGATACTTATTTGTTCCCTTTTGGTTATAAACATTGAAATGAATTTTTTCACGTTTTGACGTTTAAATAAAAACTGTGCAATTTTATATCCTCCTTGTGTGCAATTATGTCGGAATTTGAAGGATTATAATGTTATGTAAGTCGCCTGAAGTTCAGTTGGATGGAAATCTAATAGTGTGGCTGAAAGATATGTATGAAATATAATCTTTTCTTATCACTTTAATTCTAAGTATTCTTATGCTCATTACCGTCCCTGTAATTGTAATCTGTAAGTCTGCTATTCTTTAATAATGTTATTTCCTCAACAGTAAACTCTGTTTATATTTCAATTCACAGGTTATATATTTAAATTTGACAGCTATGAATCGTATTTAGTAACTTTATTCTTAGGTTACCTAGCGTGTTATAGTGACATTTAGGGCGATATTACAGGTTTCTTTTATTGAGACTACTTCTTATTCGTTGATTCTGTATAGTTTCTATGGATATTTATTTATTTTATTTCTACGCCGGCGGCGTAGAAATTAGCTATTTCTACTCCGGCGGCGTAGAAATTAAACTTCTACCTTGTGAATCAAGTCACAACTGATGCTACTTTTATGACGTTTGAAGAAAAAAGTTATTAATTTTTAAAATAATTGAATTTTTAATACCATTTTATCATCTCTATCTACGTCACACATTTATTTTATTCCAAATTATCACTACTTTCGAGCCCTCTGCTATCGCTTTTTTAAGATAAGAATCCATTTTCAAGTATAAGAATGCAGAAAATGGTAACAAAAAAAAAAACAACGAAAGTCAAGCAAATAGCACTTGTTTAAATTTATAATGCCACTCGTTGGTATGAAAGTAAAAATATGTTGAATGGGATAGGCTACCAGTGGTAATCGAAACTTGGTTTTTTATTATTTTATTAAATTGCTTATGATCCACGCATATTTTTAATTATTGTCCACAAAAGTTATTTTAACATATTTATATATTTTTTTGTACTCATGTGTTGTTTCGAGTTGCCTAAGCAACGTCCGAAACTTCAATTTCCCAGATCTCCATCAAATAAGTGAAAAAGTATAGTTTCTCAAATATTCTTTAGCTTAATAACAATAAGAGAAAATGATGGAATATTGAATGAAATTTATTTTTAAAATAATGAATTTAGTGCATTTGGTTCACAATATTGGCAACAATTTCTGCTTGGCGGGAGTCGGCACTTGGTATGCAAATAACTATTATAAGTGCTGAAAAAGATCAATTTTTATGACTTCAATTATTATAGTTGCCGTTAAATAAGTATGGACTGAAGCTCAACTTTTTCCATTCTCCGCAACCAAACGTCCCCGCACTTGGTATGCAAATAACTATTATAAGTGCTGAAAAAGATCAATTTTTGTGACTTCAATTATTATAGTTGTCGTTAAATAAGTATGGACTGAAGCTCAACTTTTTCCATTCTCCGCACCTCGTCCCTTGCCATGCGGTCTTGCTGCTTCTTCATATCTTAGCATTTTTTAAATGGCCCCTGAAATGGCAATAGAGTAGAAATCTGCAGTCCATATTTATTTGATGGCAAATATAGCGAAGTCCACTGTATGAAAACAAAATCATCTCTATATTTACGTCACAGAATATTAAAAATATATATATCACTGCTTAACGAATAACAATTAAGAATATCTAAAATTACAAATTGCTTTGATAAAAAAATATAAGAAAAATAGTGGAGAACCCCATTATAAGACGTTATATAAGGTAATTAGCAAAACTGTTTGCTCTACTCAGAATATACTGAATCTAATATATGTACATGGCCGGTATGATATACGATATTTTTTGCACGCCAAAAAGTACATATTTATAATCCAATTTGCGGGCGTAAAGTATGACTTTTTGACCATACGGCGATTTAATAAATCATATAACTTAATTTATTAAATTATTTTGAATTTGTTTAGAAGTTGCGGCCTCTCTATCACCAACCAAAATTTGGTTAGCAATTTATAATTTATTTTCCACTGAATTTCCGATGTAACTTTCAGCAACTTCTGTTGATTTCCAACCGCCATGACGTTTCGCACTTGCGATTTCTGCTCCGGCATCAGCTAACAAAGATGCTGAGGTACGTTGAAAACAGTGACTGGTATACAATTTTGCATCCTTTAACTCCAGATATGTTGCAATTTCTATAGATATTTTACCAAAAGTATTTTTGCCAACTACTTGTATAGAACATTTCCCATTTTTATAAAAAAAAATCTGTTGTGGCCAGCACAATACCTCTCGCCATTTTCATTTTATGTTGCGTAGGGCGCGAGCAGTTATTTAACTTCGGTAGCCTTGGCAAGCAGATATGGGGGCGCGTGTCAGAGTAACAGCTAGTAATAATATACATAGGTTTCAAGTATCATAAGTTTTTATTCAAAACATTATGATTTTCCAAATCCATGTGTATTATTTTCTTCGACAAGTATATTCCATACTATTGATGACAAATAAACATCAGAATATTTTTAATGAAAAAGTATGACATAAAATATGACAATTGTGACATCTATGTAAATAACTACTAGCCGTCATTCTAGCACGAATCTTCATATCTGCTTACCAAGAGTCACATAACTGCTCGCGCCATATAAGTAACGAATTTAACATTTCTTGTACACACAAATAATTGAAATTTTATCTCTTCTTTCGTTCTATGAGAAATTTTGTCTTACTATTCTAAATGTCCAAATTCTTCAAATTCATTGACGGTATTATCGGTATTTCTTAAGGATATATGTAATATTACCATACCTATAATTTAAATACATATTTAATTAATAATACAATAATATATGTACACGTACCTCCCACAAAAATCTTCCAGTAATGTTATTAAAACTGCTGATTTTTGACACTGACATTTTGCATTTATCTGTCAATTACAAACATTTAAATATCTCAACTGTTTTTTGTGCAACGTGATTTGTTGCAACAGATTATTTTATATTATTATATCCTATATCTCCAAACTTATACGAGATATAATAAAAAAATTAAATGTGTCAGATTGAGAATTTAATTATCTTTAATATTTGTAGTAACAAATTTTCAAAAAATAATATTTAGAAATTATTTTTTTAGAAACTATCACTTCCGGTTGTCCAATTGTTACCAGAACCTATTCAACTCTTCCCATTACTGTTAGATTGAGGAATCCGTAGTCAAATAGGTCTTTAGTCTTATAGAATTTGAGAAATCGTGTCTCCAACAACCTCACACACACACACACATCCACACACACACACACACACACACACACACACACACACACACACACACAGACATCATTGTAAAAATGTTAAAATCGGATTCTATGGACCTTAAATCGTGCTTATTCAATAAAATCTGGATATGCGATTTTTAGCATGAATACAATACCTCTCTTAGCGAGAGGTAAAAGTGTTTTTGTTCAAATTTGGGTTGGCGTAAAGCAACATACTTTTGTTCTATTTATTTCTAAAAAAAATCGGTTGTTCTATATTTTGTATATCATCGATTGTTAGTTGTATTAGTTCTTCCCGACGATATATTCCAGCAATTCAAAAAATTGCTACTAACTATATTTTTTTCTGTTAACGTTATTCAAAGTTTAAATAGAACTATTAACTCACTTTCATTATTAAATATCTATCATCTGGTGTTTATAAGATAAACTTTTGTACTGAGAATTTTTTAACTTTCTTGGCGTATAACTATAATTTTTCCTCTTCAATCAAACAGTTTTAAAAATTTACTAATATCGACGTTGCCTGTAACATCGAGTAATGTGAACGAGTAAAATCTTTACGGTACTTGGATTTTTCAGATAAATATGACAGAAGTACGTTTTCTGACATACTTTTTATCTTCTTGCATTTACACCAACTTGTAAATTCTTCATATACTTTTTGTATATCAATTTAGACTTTTCCGGCAACAAATTTAAACTAGCACAATTTGCCGCTTCAGGAATATCTGGTGGTATACAAAGTAAATCTAGTTCGTTATTTTCCAGTTTTTTTAAATATAATTAACAGCACTAGAATATCTTGCAATAGGGCGAGAGCAGTCATGTGACTCTTGACAAGCAGATATGGGGGCCCGTGTCAGAATATAATTTTTCATTCTAAATTCAACATGTGGTTTATTTTCCTTGACAGTAAATTCCACACTCCTGGTGATAAAATAACTACGTGAACTAAGAAAATCTTGAAATTTTTAATGAAAAATTATGACATTTGACATCTATGTACATAATTAAGGCCAACAATCAACAAAGTCACATGACTGCTCGCACCAGCTCGCATCCGCGCCCTATATTTTACAACTGATATTTTATATTTTAATAAATAAACTGTTTGTTATTGTCACTTAGAAACCAGAGCAATTTGCTTGTCAGCCTCCTTGTTTTACAGTTTATACTTGTGTTGTATGTATTCGTATGTTAATTTATTATTAATTTCTTTTATATATTTGCATCTCGGATGCTAGGAGTCCGGAATAGTAGTAACTTCTGACGGATTATGTAACCTCAGGCCGCAATTAGTTACTCGAATAGTTAATTATATTGTTATTGCATGTAATTGATCGTGCAATTAGTGGGTAATAGGTATGCTATACGGGAATGAATTATAAAATCAGTATGTTTTGAAATTTCGTGTTGAGTGTTGGAAATAAAATCAGTGTTGGTGAAAAGAGTAGAGTGTTTTATTTTACTTTTACAGTTCATGGTATTTTATTTTTACCTTTACAGTTTACATATATATATATAGAAATTAATTCTCGTGCAAAAAATAGTGTTTGCACCCCAGGTGTAACCAGCGTCTTTGGCCCTTGCCGTATTATAGCGCTTCGCAACTCGTGCTATAATTTTAACGCCGCGGGCCAAAAACGCTTACCTTACACCCTTGATACATAAATAACTATATTGTTATACCAATTTATTATCTGCACTATGCTTATAATTTTCAATATACATATTGTTATAATGCAATATTCAGTATTATATTACTTCACATTATTGCACCAATATAGCAATGGAACATTACCGGTTACAATATTGTAAGCCTGCCAAACTATCAAAATTGATTATTGTAATAATGGATGATTCTTGTATCTCGTAACTCTATTCACAAAATTTATATGTTCCATGTTCGTGACAGTGTGCAAGAGAAATCAATTACGAATACAAAATACAATACTAACTTCACTTATAGCTAAAGAAATTATTGTGTCTCATTAAATAAATATTGCAATCAACAATATTAATGATACATTTTTCTCATCTTTTACTAATTTTAATTTAGTCGGTTTTCAGGGTTAATGGAATTTACATTTTCGTTCTAAATTTTTAAATTATAACGTTTATATTTGACAAGAATTATTCTTCAAATTGTTGGAAATTGTGGTAATTTAATGTTTCTTACGTGAGAACGAGCATATGCGGTTCAAAGATTACTCAAGATATTTACTTGTCATAGCATTTGCTTTAATAATGGAGGTTATTAATCATAAAGTGTCAAGCTTGTTACAAATTTAAAGGTGCGATTTTGAAAATTATTTTTCGTAATCCAATCTCAGAGAGGTGTGGTTAATTAACTGACCTTGTCATTTATCAGTTTTCCAATTCTTTTGTATTCATTCGTTCGGATTTGAAATACGATAGGCAATTCACGGAAAATCAAAATGCTTTTGTGATTTGGAGAAACCTTTGTTTAATTTGTTTAACTTTTACTAAATATTGCTTAGCCAGAAGTTAATATTTAAAAAAAATCCTTTCTATGTATTTTGCATCTTGAAGTATTTTTTAGTTATATCTATAGGAAATTTCCTAATGTAATATCTTAATTGTACTACTAGGCAAATTATCAGCGGGATGTAAGGCTTAATTCATATTATTTGTTAACAGGTACTCGATATCTCATTCATACAGCATATATTCTTACTAAATCAACATTTCGGTATACCCAGTATATACAGGGTAAGTCTGGGAAGACGCGCCTCTCTTTAACACGTAATACTATTAAATTGTAATTCCGTGTATTTTCAAATTTTATTTCTGCAGTTATGAAGTAGCCAAAATGATTTTTTTTATTGATTCGGATGTAGAAATTTTTGCTTTATAACCCATTTAGAACTTTTTGTCTAAAATAATTAGGGGAGCAATGCGCACGGAAAAACTGATTTCCCATATTAAACCCCTTTCACTTTCCGTGATACACCAATTTTACTTCGTAACTATATATATATATATATATATATATATATATATATATATATATATATATATATATATATATATATATATATATACACATATATATATATACATATATATACACTGAAAAACGGGCAACTCAAAATAACTTTTTTATTTATAAATATTTGTTAATTCTCTTTATATATATACACTGAAAAACGGGCAACCAAAATAACTTTTTTATTTATAAATATTTGTTAATTCTCTTTACAAATTCGTAAACTAGACTTAGGGACTCACAAGTCGTGGTATTTGGCATGCTGGTAGCAATTCCGGTTTAACCGGAAATGACATTAACTGAAATTTTGAATTCAACGATATGCTTGAATTCAATTTTTATAGAAGAAATAAATTACAAAAATATAAGAGAAAATGGTGAATAATTAACCTAGTAAGCCATAAATATGAAATTTTACAAATATAACTTTCTATTTAAACAATTAACTTAAATATTACTTAATATTATCTCACCTGTTTTCACAGCTTGCCTGATATCATGGCTCACCAAGTTAATTATGCACCATTTTCTCTTAAGTTTTTGTATTTTTTCATTAAAAATACACTTTTACGTAGATTCCAAATATGTAAAAATATATAGGATGTTCTATTTGAAATATGAAAATTATTGTCATTTCCGGTCAAACCGGATGCGCTATCATCATGCCAAATATCATGATTTGTGAGCCCCCGTTTTTCAGTGTCAGCTTGTATATACAGGGTGTTAATTAAAAACCTGGCCATAGCCGTTTAATATGGGAAATCAGTTTCTTTTTTGCGCTAAAGTTCCCAAATTATTTTAGACAAAAGTACTTCAAATAAATGTGTAGAGAATTAAATCCTGCATCCAAATTAGTAATACATTTTATTTTTTGACATTTCATAACAAGAAAATTAATTTTGGATGAAGATGGCTGATTTATATAGCGATAGCCACGTAACTCAAACAAAATTTATCCAGAGTAACACCATTTTATAATCTGAAGTTTTTCTTCATGAGAAAACTGTTCCATACTTTCAAAGAAATATGTTATTGAAAAAAAATCACAAAACACTTTTTGTTGACAGTTAAGATGTCATGCAATTGTTCGTAATTTTGTTTGAGTTCCATGACTATCGCTATAAATCAGCAATCTTCAAAAAACTTTAAAATTGATTTTCTAGGTTATGAAATGTCAAAAATAAAATCTTATTACTAATTTGGATGCATTTTAATTCTCTACAATATTTATTTGAAGTATATTTGTCTAAAATAATTTGGGAACTTTTGCGCAAGGAAAAACTGATTTCTCATGTTAAACGCCTATGGCCAGGTTTTTAATTAACACCATATATATGCGAGTATATCAATAAATATCGGAATTTATATAAATATCATGATATTTTCGAACCCTAAAATTTTATTGTTTTTTATAGTTTATGTACTGAAATAGAAATAGTTGAAGATCAGACTTACGTTGATTAAGCTTTTTTACTCATTTTGGTCAGTACTATATACCCCTAAAAAATTACCCTTTTGATAACACTCTGTACAGTGAAGCCGTAAGTAAGATTAATTTACTTTTTATATATGAGATACGTGGGTGCGTCTCTAGTTTGTATGTTCATAATATAAATATGTATAATTGTTTTACAAATAGCCTTTTTGGAGGTTTTTTCTGAACACCGACATGAAGACGAAAAAGGTTTTTTGTCGTGATGTGACCCAAATTATTGTCTAATTAATGTACCCTCGCGTTTACAGGCTATATTTCACACTAACAAATAGTAATTTACTAAAAAAAAACATAAAAAACTGATAGCGCCAACGTAAAACATGGAGTCATTACGCTGGGGGTAGTTTATTCCAACAAGATGATATACAACAGCAGCAAGCAACGTGGTTATTAAGTATGTATGAGGCCGATAGTTTGCGGACTCTGAAATGGCCTTAATGCAGTTCATTAGAATACGGCGCGGAAAGGATGAACTACCAAGGATACACAAGGAAGACACGGCAGTGTAGTGTAGTAAGGGTGGAGTGTCTAATGAACGGGGGCTTATGGAGGGTTAATACCGCATCCGCAGGGTTGATAAATCACACGTGGCCCATAAACACACCGCGAAAACACCCGGCGAATTCACACATTACCCCATAATACAACAGATGAGTTACAGGATCTTTTGCAGTGATGTGGAAAAACTTCATCTGAAAAAGAAATACAAGTACTCGTATCATCTACGTATCTGTTATACAAAGAGGAATATGTAGTAACAACAAAAACTTAACGGTAACGGGGATTGCTTACTCTGCAGGGGTGACCTAGTATAGTGAATCTTTCAGAAAAAAAAAATCTGTTGTAGCCAACACAATACTTCTCGCCATTTTCATTTTATGTTGCATAATAAATAAACATCAGAATATTTTGAAATTTTGAATGAAAAATTATGACATATGACAATTGTGACATCTATGTAAATAACTACTAGCCGTCATTCTGACACGGATCCTCATATCTGCCTGCCAAGGCCAACAAAGTCACCTGACTGCTCGCGCCCTATAACTAACGAATTTAACATTTCTTGTACACACAAATAATTGAAATTGTATCTCTTTCGTTCTATATGAGGAATTTGTCCTACTATTCTATATGTCCAATTGTTACCAGAACCTATTCAACTCTTCCCATTACTGTTAGATTGAGGAATCCGTAGCTACAGGTCTTTAGTCTTATAGAAGTTGAGATATCGTACCTCCAACAGATTCACACACACATCCACACACACACACATCATCGTAAAAATATTATAATCGGATTCTAGGGACCTTAAAACGTGCTTATTCACTAAAAAGTAGAAAATGAGATTTTTAGCATGAATCCAAAACCTCTCTTAGCGAGAGGTAAAATATCGAAAACCCAAATTCACACATATTCTCCAAAATCCTCAAAACTTTCAAAACTCCAATTTATATAATTAGATACATCTCAGTGGACTGATTTCAAATTTTTAAATCGCATGACTATATCTCTTTTTGTTCTCGAGATATTTACATGTAAAACCTTACCCATTTCTGAGTTTATACCCAAAAATGGGCAGAGGTACAAATGTGGCGGCCACACCATTCGATTCTATGGGAAAAGTTGCGCAAGTGTACAAATTTTCACATAATTTGTTATATTAGTTCAGTTTACACAGCCAAACAACTAATATCTCTGAAAATTGGTAACAGCGATTTTTCGCCATTTTCATTTATTTAGTTGTGGAAATTGTAACTATTGTTCAAAATTTTTGAAAATTTGTACACTTATGTAATTTTGCCCATAGAATCGAATAGTGAATTATCTTCATCCATTTTTGGGTTATTACAACAAAATGGTATTTTTGGGGTTAAGTTTAGATGGAAATATCTCAGGAACTAAAAGAGATATTGATTTGCAGTTTGAAAATTTGGATTTAGTGCATTGTAGTATGATAATTCGATTTTATTAAATTTTTAAAATTTTACCCAAACGCATGTGTAATCAAGTTTCATTTATTGTAATAAAGAATTTTTTGTAATCAAATATCTTTTTTAAAAATAATAAAGAGATATAATAAGAGACCTATATTCACTAGGTTACACTGATATTAAATTACGTCAGTTAATTTGACATTCAGAACACAGGCGATTAAATGAAAAAACAGTCCGCCTGACGCAGGCTTAAGATGATTATTCTGTCCATTGTTATATGTTATTTATGAAATACGTGGCCGACACAAAAATGGCAAACTCAATTTTCATTTATCATAAAGAACAACATTTATATTACATCCTACATACATAGCATTTGGCGTCTTGTGAAAGGTTATGTGGTTAATCAATAATATAAAACGTTGAAATTTGTTTTAAAACATTTTACGCAGTAGAAAAACAATAAATATTTATATTTTTTATTAATTTACTTATACATAAATGTTCATTAGTATAATTAGGATTTTGAATATCTATCTTATCTTGTTATCATAAAATGAAGACATCAAAATCATTGAAAACTATTGTCATTTTATTTATATTTATATCATGTATCATCAATGTCAACAAATTTCGAAAACAACACATTTTGTTATAAAGGTTGTGGTTTACAATAAAAAAAAATCTGTTGTGACCATCACAATACCTCTCGCGCCCTTTCCGTTGTGGTATATATAAGTATTGTATTTAACATTTCTTGTACAAACAAAAAATTCTAATTACACCTAATCTTTATATTTACGTATTTTCTATAATTTTAAATTCGTTCTATGAGCAAGTTTTCTTAATTTCTTCTAAATGTTTGAGGTTTTTTCCAACTCATTAACGGGATTGGTGGTATTTCTGAAGGGTTTATGTAATATACGTATAATTTTAAATAAATAATTAATAATGCAATAAGGAATATTATATATCGTTCCCAGAAAAAGCCTTCAGTACTGATCTCTGAATTTTTGACACTGACATTAATGATATTTATCTGTCAATTACAGACATTTCATTTTCTCAAGTAGTTACCATGGATTTGTTTGGGCTGTGAGCAGGCTGTGAGATTTACTACAACAGATTATTTTATAGATTTTATATCTATATATGAGGAATTCGTATTTACACAGGTTTTAAATCTTATAGAATTTGAGAAATCGTACCTCCAACAACCTCACACACACACACACACACACACACACACACACACACACACACACACACACACACACACACACACACACACACACACACACACACACACACACACACACACACACACACACACACACACACACACACACACACACACACACACACACACACACACACACACACACACACACACACACACACACACACACACACACACACACACACACACACACACACACACACACACACACACACACACACACACACACACACACACACACACACACACACACACACACACACACACACACACACACACACACACACACACACACACACACACACACACACACACACACACACACACACACACACACACACACACACACACACACACACACACACACACACACACACACACACACACACACACACACACACACACACACACACACACACACACACACACACACACACACACACACACACACACACACACACACACACACACACACACACACACACACACACACACACACACACACACACACACACACACACACACACACACACACACACACACACACACACACACACACACACACACACACACACACACACACACACACACACACACACACACACACACACACACACACACACACACACACACACACACACACACACACACACACACACACACACACACACACACACACACACACACACACACACACACACACACACACACACACACACACACACACACACACACACACACACACACACACACACACACACACACACACACACACACACACACACACACACACACACACACACACACACACACACACACACACACACACACACACACACACACACACACACACACACACACACACACACACACACACACACACACACACACACACACACACACACACACACACACACACACACACACACACACACACACACACACACACACACACACACACACACACACACACACACACACACACACACACACACACACACACACACACACACACACACACACACACACACACACACACACACACACACACAGACATCATCGTAAAAATGTTATTATCGGATTCTAGGGACCTTGAAACGTGCTTATTCACTAAAATCTGGATATGCGATTTTTAGCATGATTACAATACCTCTCTTAGCGAGAGGTAAAAAATCATTTTCATTATTGTTCTATATTTTTATTTTTTTATTTCAAGAAATCTAGTATTCCTTAAAAATTAAGTTCTAACTAACCGCGTAATTACAACTTAACTTTCGCAACTTACTTTCAAATAACAGATAAATACCTGCTTAATAATAAAATGCAAATTTTATTTTTCACAGCTTACCCGATTTTCTTATTCTCAATAACTCTAGCGTGCACTTTTTTCGTTAAAATGGATTCATAAAATATGTATTTTTTAGACAATAAAAGAGTAAAAAAGTGCACTTTTTTTAAAGCAAACGAGTGAAAAAATTATTGCAGTTTTTTTGACACTTTTATTGTACAGGTTGTTAAAAAAGGGTAAATTTTTTTAAAGGCATATAGTACTGACCAAAATGAGTAAAAAAGGCTTAACCAACATAGGTCCGATCTTCAATAGTTTCCGAGATGTAAGGCAGTGAAAAATGAGTTTTTGCGAGGTTTTACCTCTGAAAACTATAAGAGTTACGACTTCGATAAAATGAGATTTTTTGTTTACCTTTTAAAGGTAATCCTATATGTGCTTTTGTTTCTTTTAAAAAACGAAAAAAATCAAATGTTCTTGCGATCTTGGCCAATATTTAATTTTCAAATAACTTCGTAACTATTAGAAATTGAGAAAATATTTCATATAAAATTGTATTGTTTTTTTTTTATAGTCTATTTACTGATAAAAACAAAATTTTGTTCGATCAGTAACTTTATCAATTTTTCTTCGATTTTTAGTTTTTCTCGGAAAGATCAGGTCAGACCTATACGGATTAAGCTTTTTTATTCATTTTGGTCAGTACTGTATATTCTCAAAATATTTTACCCGACTTTTGTCCCTGTAAGCAACTAGAGTAAAAAGTGTCTTATTTAACAAATAGTTTCCCATTCGTTGACCGACTATACTTTTTACCTCTCGCTAAGAGAGATATTGGATTTATGCTAAAAATCGCATATCCAGATTTTATTGAATAAGCACGTTTTAAGGTCCCTACAATCCGATTATAATAATTTTACGATGATGTGTGTGTGTGGATGTGTGTGTGTGTGTGTGTGTGTGTGTGTATGTGGGATGTTGGAAGGACGATTACTCAAAAACTATAAGACTTTATATTTGTTTAACTACGTATTTCCCAATCGGACATTCATGGGAAGATCTGAAAAGGTTTTGGTAACAATTGGACAACCGCAAGTAGAAGATTCTTCAAAAAAAATCTTCTAAATATTATTTTTTGTAAATTTTTCTTAGTAATTTTAAAGAAAATTAAATTCTCTATCTGATACATTTAAATATTTTATTATATATTCTATAGATTTAGAGATAAAAGAAATATTATATATAAAATAATCTGTTGTAATAAATTTTACAGCCGAAAGAATGCCATGGAAAATAGTTGAAAATTTAAATTGTTTGTAACTGAGAGATAAATTTCAGTGTCAGAAATCCGGGGATATTACTGATGACTTTTTGTGGGAAGTACATACATTATATTATTTCTTAATGTATTAATAGTTACATATTTAATATTATAGGTACACATTAGACATACCCTTCAGAAATACTGTTACTCCCGACAATGAATTGGAAACATCTCGAAAAATTAGAAGAGTGTAGGACGAAATTTCTTCATAGAATGAATTTAAATTTAAAAAATCTAAATATATGGTATAGATATAAGTAGAATTTTTGGTGTAGAGTGTAGCTATACAAGAAATGTTAAATACATTAGGGCGCGAGCAGTCATGTGACTTTGTTGGCCTTGACAAGCAGATATGGGGCCCATGTCAGAATGATAGCTAGTAATAATGTATATAGATGTCAAATATCATAATTTCTCATTCTAAATTTAGTGATTTTCCAATTCCATGTGTTTTATTTTCCTCGACTAGTAAATTCCACACTCCTGGTGACAAATTAACTACGTGAATTTAGAAAATCTTGAAATTTTTATTGAAAAATTCTGACACTTGACATCTATGTACATAATTACTAATTATTATTCTGAAACGGGGCTCCACATCTGCTTGTCAAGGCCAACAATGTAACATGACTGTTCGCGCCCTATACTTATGGTATATTGCTGGACACAACAGATTTTTACTCTTCTTGTTTTATAATTATATAATTATGTATTTGTTAATCACTACCAGAAATTATATTTGATTTCGGATTATCAATTAATGTAATCTTAATTATCAGAATTTTCCTATAATTAAACTGATAAACTTAAACAGTGATCATGTAAAAGTAAACATTAATAAACTACACTTTCTGTTTTATACATGACGAGTAGTAGAAATTTGATTATAATAAACATAAAATGTATTAGAACAGTACCTGAATTCTAACAGAAGTAAAGAATTGAACACATACATTATTCCAATCACAGACATCTGCAAAAATTTTCATCATCGAATTTTCCGCCTCGAAAGCATTTTAATGTACCTGTAGTCGCAATTGCAAATTCGCAAACCACTGAAATTGAATTTCAATTTGGGATCATCAAAAACCCTCCCCTTTTAAAAATACTGTCTGCAGCACTCACATATACTTAGGGAGGCCTCAGTAATGGAGTTTTTTATTTACGAGGGTGACTGATTCTGTTGTGACAGATTAATCGAAATCTAATTAATTAGAACAAATAAATACGGCCAACCCTAATAATATTTCCCTTTTTCGTAAAGTTTAGTGCTAGAGGAATATTTTATCATTTTTAGCGAAGGTGTTTGTGTAATATTTCTGGGCTATTTTTAGTATGAAAAACATCGTAAAATGTGTATATCGCCTAGCACAGAATATTATCTAAATTTTGCATCATCACGTATGCTAAATGGTAATGTAACGGTAAACAAATGTTACTGTTGACTCACTTGATAATAATCAATATAATAATGCTCCTTCATAATCATACAATTATCATATTATATTATACAAAAACTTGTTAATTATTAACAATACTGTTTTGCTGACAATTTTGATTAATAATTAACTAGGATATAATGTTAGTTTGTATATAAACATACGTGATTTTTACAGAACAATTGACAATATAAATAATATTGTTAATTAACATGAAATCCCAAAATGCACAATATTGATTTAATTATTACTGTTGTTACATACCGGTTCCGTTGTTCCGTAAACATAAGTAAATATACCTTATATAAATATGTATTTGTTAAATTGTTACGTAGTTTTACACTATTATATATAATATAAAAAATATTTGATACTTATAACCAGAGCTGTATTTAAGAATAGGGGAATTTTCATATTTTAATTTTGTCCAAAAACAACAAAAAATAAAATTAATCTTACACTCACACTATGAGCTTTATTTTTGATTCTTTGCAATTTGCAAAATGGTAGAATTATAAAATGATGAAATTTCCTTTGTTGGATTCATTCTTGTAATCAATATCCTTTATTGTAATAACAATTTTACAATTATTATTTATAAAATAACAATACTAGAAAAATATCCGTTTGGGAGGATATTTCTTCTACTTTTTACCTTCCGTCACCTCTAGGTAAGGAAGGTATTGTCTTTAGTCAAAAAATTCGGTGGTGAGTTTTCATTGAATAAGCAGGTTTTGGGTCTTTACAATACGATTTTACTATTTTTACGATGATGTCTGTATGTGTGCGTGTGTGCGTGTATATCTCCAATACTAGAATTCCAAAAATTACAATTCTTGCGTAATCCTCTTCGTTACAAAAAATATGTAGACTTGATTAGATTTTGGTTATAATTGGCCAACCGGAAGTATCCTCATTTGAATATTTTAACAGTTTTTCTTGAAAAATTCAGTTAAATTTTATTATAACTTAAAGAATATGTTATTCTCTATACGATTTGATTGAATTTTATATTTCATATTCAACAGATATAGAGTTAAAGAATTATAAAGATAATAAATTTCATAAATCAGCCATCTAGGCTAACTTAACCATGGAAACTGCTAATATATTCAGGTAATTCAAATTGACAGATGTCAGTATCAATAAAAAGTAAATGAATAAAAAAATAAGGGAAATAACTCTAGTGTTGGGCGTTTCTAGAAAGATATGAGAGACGATTACATTGGTTTGAAAATTTCATGAGGAGAGATGAATATATTGGAAGAATGAATAGCTTATAAGAAACATAGGAAGACCAAATATAAGATGAAAGGAGAGAAAAGGAACTGAATGAGGACGACACGCAAAACAAAAATTAGTGGAAGAAAAAAATAAAAATAGCGAGCCGTTAACGAATGGGAAAAACTAAAGAAGAAGAAGATGTTAGTGCCAAGTGTAATTCGCATAGTTTGTTTATGAAATAATTTAACTGGAAATATAAGATCTTTTGCAAGAAAATTTATGTGTAGGGCGCGTGCAGTGACGTGACTTTGCTGACTTTGGCAAGCAGATATGTGGACCCGTGTCAAAATGACAGCTATTAATTACGTCCATAACTGACAAATGTCATAATTTTTCATTCAAAATTTCATGATTTTCTTATTTAATGTGGTTTATTTATTATCAGGGGTGTGGAATTCAGTTGATAAGAAAAGGAATCATAAAATACCAAAAAATGAAATTTTGAATGAAAAATTTTGACATGAGGATGACCCGCAAAATAGAAATGAATGGAAGAAGAAAATAAAAAATAGCGACCCCTAACAAATGGGAAAAGCTAAAGAAGAAGAAGATGTCAGTGTCAAGTGCCATTTGCATGAAATAATATTACTGGAAATTTAGAATCTTTTGCAAGACAATTTATGTATAGAATTTGTACATCTGGCCACATCAGATTTTTTCTACTTAATTTTAATAGTAAATCAGGACAATATCAGTACAAAGAAAGCAAAATGATTCACCAAGATTTTAAAATTCTACAATAGTTTTTAAAAGAATAAAAAATATATTTAACTCTAAATTTATTGAATATGAAGAAAAAAAATATAATTAAATCGAATAGAGAATAAAATATTCTTTAATATTTATAATAACATAAAAGGTCAAAAAATTTAACAGCGTGTTTTCAGGAAAAACTGTTAAAAATTATCAAATTTTAACCAATTGTAACCAGAAAAAAAAAATCATTAAATATTAAAATCCTCTCTAGGGCGGTATCTGATGATAGGCATATTAATGCTCGAAACCGGTAGTAGGTTTGAAAAAAAAAATTAAGAACGTGAAGGAAGACTTTAACTTACCTTATCATTTCCACTGCACTTGGGTTATACGAGTATATGTATTCATTAACGACGAAAAATCATTAATTACTACATTTTTAACATGTTTTTGGTTCGTTTAACTTGCAATATGTGAATATGAAGTATTTGATTACAATAAAGAGAATTTGAATCCAATAAAGAAAATAATCAAATGCACAAAAATATGATTAAAAATAATGATTATGTATTATATGTTTTTATACATACATAATCTGTATCAAGGCTGATGGCAATTTAATGAAAATATTTATATCTCTGATTATATTCTTCCAAAATTTATTTTTAAGATTTTAAATGAGAAACCAAGAAATGGATATAATAAAAAAAATGATTACAATAATGAAAATAAAAAATTACAAAAAAAAAATTCAATATTTGTTATTATTTATGTCTATAAAGGCTACAGGTAAATATGTTTAATTCCATTGCTTCAGATTTTTTTTAAAGATTTTTATAACCACAAAGTAATACATGATTACATTTGATTACAATAATAAACATGTAAATCACAAAATAATTATTAAAATTATTTTGCTGAATGCTCTTATTGTAAAAATAAGGATTGGCTGAGATCTGTAGTCATAGCTGAACCAATAATTAGAAGTAGGGCAGAACATAAAGGAAATCAGGACAAAAATACGGTCAAATGGAAATACTTAATCCCATAAATTACTATATTTTTGGTATTATTGACGCAAATAACAGGAAAGCAATACTATTATTTTCCTTTGTTTTCTTCCAACAAAGAAATGTATTAGTAGAATGGTGATATAATTCACGTAGAAAAAATATAGGGTGCCAAATACTATTTACGGTATGTTTGCTGGAAAAAATACTTTTTCTATTTGTAATCAACAAATACAGCGATGATAATTGACACCACTTTAAATTACACATTGTTCATTTTAACTGTCAATATTGCCTCAGTCATTGTTCCGCAAATAAACAGATAACGAAGTCAATAATGCAAACACGAAATGAATTTCCAGTTGAATATAAAGAAAACGGCAGCTGTCGTTTAAAATTTATATTATTCATGAATAATATGCTCAGTTTGAAATAAAATTCAATACACGCGCATCTATTATTAAAACAGTTTCCTCTGACCCTGAGACACGGGGGATGATGATTCGTCAACATGCATTTTCCATCTAGTAGTCTAGTATTCCCTAGTTCTGAAATCATCTCTGTAATCTTTTGAGGAAGATATATTCGAGGATGATGACTCCGTTGTGCACAGAATACAAAGAGGAAATATACTTAAATTCACCCTAGAAAATTCCATTTATTCTATTGTGTGAACTGAGAAACCAAGTTATTTTATCTTATCTACAAATCTATGCATCCCTTATTGATACGAGAAAATTCATTTATCTTGATCAAATTTTCCATTTTGTAGAAATTATCTACAGGCTTTATTTTTAATAGTTTTTGTTCAAAATTTTAGACACAGTTTACCAAAATTGGTACCAAGTTTTCTATACTTTATTTTATTATAATAAAATATAATCTTCATTTCACGGAAAAAAATAGTAGATGGCGCTTGAGAGCCGACTGTTTTTACACGCATTATTTAAAGAATTTAAATTCGTGAAATCAAACTTTGTTAATACGAAATATTTTTATCTGTAAAAATTTACAAGACCTGAATATTAGAAATTATAACAAAACATGGTTAAACATCACTTAATTCTTTAGATTTTATTTGAAAACTGACAATTGACAGGTGATATGTTTTTTCGTTTTTGAGAACTAGGTTTGCATTCTGACCAATCAAAGGTAGAATTTATATCCCTATCTAAACCCACGCTATTTTCTTCCCTGAAATGAAGTATAATTTTTGTACTGTATTCAAAATAGTGGACTTTAACCGCAAGGGTAAGTATAATAGCAAGGGTAGATAAAGAACTTCCATATTTACTTATTAAATTAATTACAGTATAAACTTTGACGGTTTGAGCTTCAACAACTTCAAATGTGCAATTAACGTTATCAAAAAATTTTTTTTTTTTTTGGAATAGAACCACAACTTATGCAATTTTAATAATTTAATTTATAATTGATTTTTCTTATTCTTAAAATTTACATAGCAAAAAAAATTAAATTTTATACGCGACAATAAATTGTAATTATTGTCGACTTGTATAAAAAATAACTATTAAAAAATATGTAAGAAACACTAAGACGTCAAAATATACGTGTATATAAGTAATATTAATAAAAATTGCCGATAATTTAAGGTACCTAGTTATTATTTTTATCAAATACTAACTATATCGCTTCGCTGTAACTGAAGTGAAACGGGACTTGTTTATTGATCTATACAGGGTGTTCATTTGTTTTGTCCACTATTGCTATCTCGAAAACTATAAGAACTGCGAGGTCGGTTAAATAACAAACAACTTCTATTTTACACTGAACATTGAGCAAAAAAAAAATTTATTCTGCATATATATGATTCTCAAAATAGAGAATGCAACATTCTTATTTTAAATGTGAACCTATCTTTTTTATTCGCTTATTCGATTCAGTATTTTTTACTGAACTCAACGATATAAATATAGAGTATAAAATATTGAGAAAAATCTGTTGTGGCCAGCACAATACCTCTCGCCATTTTCATTTTATGTTGCATAGAGCGCGAGCCGTCATGTGATTTTGCTGGCCTTGGCAAGCAGATATGGGGGCCCGTGTCAGAATGACAGCTAGTAATAATGTGCATAGGTGTCAAGTATCATAATTTTTAATTCAAAATATCATGATTTTTCTATCCATCAGAATATTTTGAATTTTTCAATGAAAAATTATGATACTTGACACCTTTTGTACTCGTATAATATTAGTAGCTATCATGACAGAGATCCCGATATCTGCTTGTAAAGGCGACGAATTTAACATTTCTTGTACACACAAATAATTGAAATTGTATCTCTTCTTTCGTTCTATGAGGACTTATGTCCTACTTTTCTAATATGTTCAAAATTCTTGAAATTCATTTTCGGTATTACCAGTAATTCTTAAGGATATATGTAATATTAATATACCTATAATTTTAAATAATACAATAAGATATATTAAATGTACTCGTACCTCCCAGAAAAATCTTCCAGTAATGTTAGTAAACTGCTGATTTTTAACACTGACATAATGCATTTATCTGTCAATTACAAACCTTTAAATATCTCAATAGTTTTTTGGGCAACGAGATTTATAACAACAGATTATTCTGTATTATTATATACTATATCTCTAAACCTATAGGAGCTATAATAAAAAAATTAAATGTATCAGATTGCGAATTTAATTATCTTTATTATTTGTAGTAACATAAATTTTCAAAAATAATATTTACAAAAAAATTTTTTTAGAAACTACCACTTCCGTTTGTCCAATTGTTACCATAACCTATTCAACTCTTCCCATTACTGTTAGATTGAGAAATCCGTTGTTACACAGGTCTTTAGTCTTATAGAATTTGAGAAATCGTATATACAACATCCTAATACACACACAAACACTCACATTAAATTATAATTAACATGAAACAAAATATTCAATTGTTTTCTTCAAAGCAGTTTTAAATTAAATCAGCATAATTTTCATTTACATTTTTCTCAAATATTTTGTAATATTAAGGTATGACATATGTATTTTTGCATTCAGAAAAAAAAATACTGAATCGAATAAGCGAATAAAAAAAAAGTTTCTATTTAAAACAAGAAATTTATATCCGATATTTTGGGAACCACTAGTAGATTTTTTTTTTTGCTCATTGTAATAGTCTTGTAAAACAGAAAATATTTGCTAATTTAATCGACCTCGTAGCTTCTATAGTTCTCGAGATAGCAATAGCGGACAAAATAATATGAACACCTGTATAAACAATCATTTTAGTTTTAATTATGATGAAGAAGATCTCATCCAGCAGTCAGGCACGACGAGAAGGAGGAGCAGGGGGTGGGGGTTAAAATCCCCGCGCCCCGTAATATCAAGAGGCCACGGAACCGGGAGTAATTTTGTTCTCAAATAGTCAAATGATATGTACATATTTTATATACAACCGATAAATAATGTTGACTTTATTTTCATCAAAATCATTACTTAATTTGCTTCATTATTTATCGAGGAAAATAAAAATTACAAGTACTTCCTACGGAAATAGTGAAGGTCATTGACAGTGCAACCCAGGAAGAATTTTATTTTCTTAGTATTCAATTGTTAATTCATATTGATTAACAGAAATGTTGAATATTATTATTATTATTATGTTGGAAAAAAATATTATTTTTGTGAAAAATTAAAAAATAAATCGTTTCATTCTTATTAGTTAATCATAGACGCCGACTTTTGAAAATTTCATGTGGGGTTGAACTTCAAGTTAAAATGTAGGAGGAGGGGGAATAGTAAAGAAAACAATTTTTTTGTTATTATTATCAGAATAAAACAAAAATATACCACATAAGTATACTATCATGTAATACAAAAGTACTTCTTCGGTGATTATTTTGATTTCATTTGCAATTTTATCTTTGTATAAACATTTTGTTTCATTCTTATGAACGTGTATCATTTTATGATTGCGAGACAATTCTTTTTATTATTTATTTCAATTGCTGTCTCGTGGCCGTGTGCCTGAGTGTCTGGTCGCGAATCTGGGGACCCGGGTTCGATCCCGACCGACGCCAAAAATTACATCGCATTTTAATGGCACAAAATTGACCCCTGTGGCGCACTCTCCACGCCAACAATGAGTGCCCGTGAGGTGACGCCTGGTAAGCGCCCACATGGTACAAATATTCCATCATTACCGATACCTGTGTACGAAGCAGATTGGCACACCCAGCAATGGGTAATATGCCGTGATGAAATATTTATTTATTTATTTATTTGCTTTCAAAGTACCGTAATATTTTTATAATAATATCCATGGATATTTCAAGTTCCAACTATAGATTGATATTTCCTGTTACTTTTATCTTTATTGTCGTGATGACAAGCCTTTTAATTTACATCTAAAGCACTATTGTTATTTGAATTGTTATTTTCTAAATTTTATTCAAAGTTAGAAGAGGCCGGGTCTCGATTGTCGATTCACTATTATCACCACTATTTAAAATTAAAATTTATCAGTCATCATTTTAATTTAATCTATTATAAATTCCATGTGCGGCTCTGCCCCATATACGAAACTGTTCATGTGGGGCTCAAGCCTTTGAGTACCCACAAACTCGGCGCTTTTGTTATCTAAATAACGAATTTTTTCGTTTGTTTTGTATACAAAATATTGTATATAATGATTGCATGATTCAATCTTCGCTCTCGACAAATAATGACGAACTTTACTCCCTTTAATATAAACTACTATTATGTTTATTTTTATTGTTCGAACCATTTGTTTCTTTGTATTATATCACATGACAAACAAAAATGTTTTTTTTTATTTTGTTTATTTCACATCAAAAAATGTTATGTCCCTGTCGGCCTCTCAACGCCCCTGCCAGCAGTACTCGTTGATGATGTCTCATTGGAATCTTTTTAGGTGAATTCAACTATGTATAATCACGTGCCTAGTTACCCTCTACCACGGTGCGTACTCATCTCGTAGTACTCTTGAAATCGAATTACTGAAAGCAAAGGTGTCGTCTTTGAAAGTCTGTTAGTGAGAGTCCAAAGCTATTTTCATAGCATAAATTATGTTCCTAATAGACGTCTCTCACAGAAATGCAATTAGAAACTCAGAATAGACAGCTTTCACCCCAGATAGGTTAGGATTAATCTCTCAGCAAACAAATAGCATTGCATCATATGTGAGCAAATCAAATTAAGCCCAACTGAAAAGAGAATTACTACGAGTATGTTTGCGAAGATGTAATTGCTTTTGTTTTATATCTCATTTTCTGTTGGCTGTTGCTTGTTGTCTACACCAGAGTCAGATAAATATCCTCAGACTATTTACAGGGGTGGGCTTAGGGGTTTACGCACAAAAACAACTCGAGCGGATTCATTTCCAAATTAGTTTATGTCAAACAGCAAAAACTTAGTACAATACGCTTTAGTATTTTTTCTCTGAGAACATTATAATTTAATTTTAAGCACACGCAATAAACATTTTACAGCATAAAGGTAGAATACAATAAAGAACTTTTACATTTATACAGACAAGTAAATAATCAGGGTCTAATTTAGATTTTTACGTGTCCTAGGTAAAACATATTTTTCGGACGAAAAACTACTACCTACTTACTTTTATTCGTCCTTAGCAATTTTCATTATTGTAATCAAACTTTCTTTATTGTAATTATACATTCCTCCTAATCAGAGGGAGGGATCTCTACTGTCTTGATACACACAATACTCATGCACATATACCCGGATTAAATTAAAAACATACAGTAACAATAATTATTATTATAATCATTTGTGTAGTCATTTTCATTATTGTAATCAATTTTTCTTTATTGTAATTACGCAGTTCTTTATTGTAATCAAATATTAAAATACTGAAAATATATAATCAGATGGGGTTGCGTGGCCGTGTGTCTGAATATCTGGTCGCGAGCATGGGGACCCGGGTTCGATCCCGACCGACGCCAAAAACTACTTCGAATTTTAATGGCCCAAAATTGACCCCTGTGGTGCACTCTCCACGCCAGCAATGAGTGCCCTTGAGGTGAAGCCTGGTAAGCGCCCGCGAGGTACAAATATTTCTTCATTACCGAAATCTGTGTACAAAGCAAATTGGCACACCCAGCAAATGGGCACTATGCTGTGATAATATATTTATTTATTTATTTTATAATCAGAGAGATATATTATATTCTCTAGATCAGCATTTATCAACCGCCAGTCCGCGAAAAAAATTCACCGGTCTGCAGAAAATTATCTGACGTACTGACTTTAATTACGCGTAACATTTAGCAATCTGAAGCTACTGCATGTATTGGGTAAAAGTTGGGATATTTAAGATTCATTAAATACAAAGATGAATGAAATACATAATCAGAAATATGTATAAACAAATTTTGCAATAAAGAAAATATTTGTCAGTTTCTCGGTAATGTCAATCATAAAAAATCTGATGTGGACACCACACGACTTCGTTGTATGATTATTAAACTATACATATTTTTTTAATAAATAAATTATAAAATATTAATTTTAATTTCAAAACAGTAAGATATATAGCGACCATAAAGGGAGTTTTTAAAGAGAGTTTTGATTACAACAAAGAAATATTTGATTACAACAATGAATATAACTAATTTCACAATAAAAATATAATATTTGTTATTGTACGAATCATAAAATTGCACGTATTTAACGTAATTTGACATGAACATTTTTTTTTATTTTTTGTCCTAATCCATAGCAAGCTTTATTACAAAAACAAAAAAGTATATAATTTTTAAATTTACATATCTCGCTTATACAAAGGGCTAATTTAATAATACTTGATGTGCTAGACGCAGAAATTAATTCTCTTAAATTTTTAATTGAAGCATTTACTTCTAAAATCAAAATAAAATCATTTTATTGAAGAAAAACTGTTAACAACTTCAAATAATGTACCACTTCCGGTTAGCCTATTTTAACCAAAATCTATTATGTTATTTCGATTGACATAAAAGTCTTGTATACTAAATTTGAAAAGTTTTGGATTATATTTTAAAACAGTTTTTCATTAAAATCTATTATAGGCTTCATGTAAAGTGCCACTTCTGGAAATTGTGTAATAACCAGAAAGGGAGGTGCACAACTAGATGTTATAGCAGTCCTAAATACAAAATTTCAACTTTCTACGGCTTACCGTTTTTGAGTTATGCGAGATACGTACGTACAGACGTCACGACGAAATTAGTCAAAATGGATTCAGGGATGATCAAAATGGATATTTCCGCTGAAATCTGAAAACCGAAATTTTTCGCGATTACAATACTTCCTTTACTTACTTACAAGGAAGTAAAAAACATATATTTTTAATAAGTCGCATTTTTTTAAATGTTATAGAATGTAAAAAATATCTAAATAGAAAAAAATAGTATAGAAACATGTTTCATAATCCTGTTATCACTCGTCCTTTGTAAAACCTGGCCTCGTGCTTTAATAGATTACCATAGGTCGGTAGCATAATTATACATGTCGCAGACATTTTTTGTTTTCGACATGTTTTTGTCGTCTCTCATTATAAATGTCGTAAACAAATCTAGGAGCTCGCACACCAATTCGACATGGAACATCTTGTCGTAGGGCGAAAATAATGTATTAATGTTATCAATACTATTGCGAAGCAAAAATAAGAAATATAAAACGAAAACATTGGGTTTATCCATAGTACTGCAAATCTTCATAGAAGTATATTTAAAGTTGCAGTCGAAGGCACTGCAAAAGACACATGTCGTATGAAATGCAGCAAGCAGTGTCGTATGATATTGGTTGTGATCATGTCCATGTTCTCTGATATTTCTCTGGTGTGCGTATCATCATAGAAATCAACGTTTTGCAATTGAAGCCACATGTTAAGGACATGTCGCCGACGTATCGTGTGCGACCGGCCTTATGAAACTTGTTTATTAATGTACTATTATTGAAATTAAACACTTTTTGTAACATAGTTATTTCGTAGATTTCAAATTTAAAAAAATATGATTTCGCGAATTACAGACCTTAAAAATAGTCTATTAATCTTAGTTGCCTGGGCTTAAATTAGACGCTGCAAGTTATACATATTTTAATATAAAAGAATTAAAAATGCATTTGTAAAAAGGGTCATTCGTAATTTTTAATTTTGTCTAAAAAGTACGTTTCATTTTTTTAAGGTATCTCGGCTAATATTAACGATAGAGCAAAACTGTTTGCACATTCCAGGGTCAACTTTTCGAGAAAAGTTTGATAGTAACCACAGAAATTTTCGATCTTCTTTTGTTTTTGAGCTACAGGCATATCTCATTATCTCATATCGTATTTATTAACACAGAGAAAAATTGTTTTAACAAATTTTGAATCGTTTTTTGCGTGGAATAAAATGACGTAATCAGATTTTTTGAATACTTTTTGAAAATGGCTCATCTTTAGCTTATTTTATAAGCTTTTCAATTAAATATAACAAGTCTATATTCTTTTGTTTTAATCATGAATAAAACAAATTATTAATTCTTTGGGGTGAAAAGCTTAATTTTGCATAAATATTACTCGCAAAATGCTAGTATTAAAATATTAATGAATTCTGCTTTGTTGTATTCATTCTTGTAATCAATATTCTTGCACCCTAATTAAAATATTATGTTGTAATCAATAATTTTAGAATTATTGTTATCAATATAATAACAATGATAAAAAACATTTATTTAGCAGGATATTTCTTTTATTTTTTTCTAATAAACTTCCATTATACCGTACCGTAGTTTTTATATAAATTGAAAAAACATTATAATGCGCGCATTTCATAAACCAATGATTCGTTGCAAAATCGAGTGAAAAATATTAATTTTGAAATATTGATGAAATTTGAAGGTTTAAATGTGACCCTAGTCTTCCTTAATTAATATATTAATAAAACTAGTGTTTATACCAATTCATATTGTAAATTCGGAGAATATAGGTAATAGGTAATGTATGTAATGTGCTATTGTTAAATTACAATAGTGTACTTTAGGCTAGACGTGGACATTATTTGTATTGTATTACTTTAATGTACTGAGTTATTGTGCCAGGTAAATGTAGTATATATTACATAAAATTTAATGATTTTTTAATAGCACTTATTTTAATAATACCCTATTATCATGAAACTCATAACAATACAAAATCGCAATATGCATTTTCAGATAATAACATCTGACGCCAACTTTGAAAAAATCTCGGGGGGGGGGGGTATTTTTGAGCAATTATTTCTAAGGAGTAATATTTTTTAGGGTTAAATTATTTACGCTACGCATAGCGTTGTATCAATTCATTGTCCTAATCAATATTTTGATTTTTGTTCGCGACACTGAGCCTTTCTGAGTTGTATGCAGATGCATAAATTTCAAACATGACGCCCTTAACAATTTTTAGTTAAAAACAAACTTGTTACATCTATCTTAATCAGATTTTTATTCTTCTGTCTTTGAACTTTGTTGTAATCAAGTTATATAATAATTAATTGTTCTAAGCAATTAAAATCACAATCATTGTTGTAATCCAGTTAAATAATTATACTCGTACATCAATTATTTAAAAGTTATTACGTTCATCATGCGTTAAATCATTTAATAACATATGATTTATAGTATTCGATTAAGCTGTGAAGAGTCCTCTATAATACTTATATATAAAAGATTGGGAGATTTTTAGGTACAAACCCATTTTCAATTTATAGGTAGTAATATTTCTTCTATCGTTCGTTAAAATTTAATACTTATTATTCACCATGTTTATCAGATATTGTTTTTAACTTGTATACTTATTTGATATTATCTTATTATCGCAAATATTTTCATTTGAACTAGACTTTGATCAGTTTGGATTTTAGCGAAGTTTGCAACGATTCTAACCATACTGCATACCGTCAAGTATTAGTAATTTATTTATATGCAACCTTTTTTTTACAAATTATTTTATTTAATTAATAAACACAAATATGACCCCGATCCTCGAGGGGGCTGAGCCCCTCCCCCCCTCCGTAGTCGGCGCATATGTGAAAATTATGATAGCTGGTAAAATCTTCATAAATACGAGCAAATTTACTACTTGCAAAATATACTACTCCAATGCAGTGCAGTCATAAAATACTGCATTGTAAGGATGTGTGTGACATGCAAGGAGTAAACATATTCACAGCAGACTTCTAAAGATCTCACTCGATCCTGATCTGGCAGTTCGCCAGCTAGTTCAAAGCGCCCTTGAAAACTAGACCAATTACGGTTCTTCGAAAGGGAACAAGGATCCCGGCTTTGTGCCGGGGGGGTTGAATTGATCGCATTGTGTGTGTGTGTGTTTGCAGACACCCATCTCAGCTGTATTTCAGTATTTCCTGCCAATTTACGCCGACACTGACGTAGTGACGTATTCCAAGTCGCGACGGATAACACACCCGTACCTTATCATTCTCACTTCGTCGCGACGCTGATGCATCCGCAGCCGCTTGTGCAATGACAGCGATAGAATATTAACTTTGTATCTAGATAGATAGATCTAGTTTTACCTTGGTACGAGACTCACGATAAAATTATTTAGAATAAGAAAATCAGGTACATCATGGAAAACAAAATTTGCAGTCATTTTAAACAGTTATATGTGATTTCAAATTTTCTTTTATGTAAATGTTTCTACAAAATTGAAGAGTTTGTGAAATGTATATTATTTATGATTGTTCGTTTTTTTTTTGGGACTATGTCTCTGTACTTCGGTTAACGGTCAAATAAATCTTTATTTATTTAAATAAAGTAGCAGATGAAATAGTAGTATTGTTGATTTGTGTTTAATTCTAGGCTACAGTTTATTATTGTTGTATTTCCATTTCCATCATCAAGAAATATAAAAGAAACTTCTTATAAGCGAAACTTTCTCTTGTCCATCAATCCCTGTTTTCCAGAAAAAAGTAGATTCGTATCCATATCTTTTTACTATACTCCTTTAGGTAGAAAAAAGTATTTGTGAGAACTATAAGTTTTTTATTGATTTAGAAGTTTTACGGGAAAGTAATGTCCCATATAACTTTTCTCACAAATTTATTTATTCTTTGGCATTATTAACTTATCTTCTTTATACCCATTTCTTGGAAAATAAAACATCTGAGCCTTTCTGAGTTCTATGTAGATGCATCAATTTCAAACACGACGCCCTTAGCAATTTTTAGTTAAAAACAAACTTGTTACGTCTATCTTAATCAGGTTTTTATTCTTCTGTCTTTGAACTTTGCTGTATTCAAGTTATATAATAATTAATTGTTCTAATCAATTAAAATCACAATCATTGTTGTAATCCAGTTAAATCATTCTATTCGTATATCAGTAGTTTCTTAAAAAGAGGATGGAACAATTGAACAGAAAAATAATTAAATATAATAATTTATATTTTGTTCAGTAAAATTTATTTTGTAATTTATTTTACAATTGATCCGCAACCACAAATTTAAATAGATACCTACCTATCTCTATGTATCATCTGAAAGTTTCAAGAACAGTATTACCCTAAATTAAATTCTGATTATTGTGAATTTATTGTTATCTTATTATATACAATATACACCCATTTGTGTGTAAAATTTCAAAGTTTTAAAAATCTTTTTTTATACATTTAGATACAATTCGTGTTGAAATTATAAATTTTCAAACCGCAAGTTGATACTTCTTTAGTTCATAAGATATTTGCGTTCATACTTCGACCCCAAAAATTAAATTTTTGGGCAATAACCCAAAAATGGGTGGAGATACGTGCCTAACGTGCTCACCACTCGATTCTGCGGAAATAATTACATGAGTATACAAAAATGATAAATGGCCAAATTACGCAAAAAAATCTATTGTTAGAGTTTTGAAATTTTGGCCGTTTATTTATTATTATTATTTGTCGTTTCTAAAACCCTGTAAGATTACAATAATTTTGCTGTATAATCATTTTCATTCATAGCCAGAAAGTTAATAACTTTAAAGTGTAAAAGTTTATTTGTTACGCTCACATAATGTAAAATGTTTTGTTTCAGTTTTTATTGTTGTGATGTTGCTTTAATTAGAGTAGAAATAATAATTAACTAATAAAGACTATAAACGAATCGGTCCCGAATCCTAAAGCAACATCTGAACAGTAGTTTTAAAATACAACGATAATATAATCGAGTTATACGTTCATTTAACCTTCCAAATTGATAGGGAAATTTACCCTGTAGGGTGTAGGGAAACACGTTTACTATTTTATTAGCCATATGAAAATTTAAAGTCTCTTGGCACTTAGTCATACAGAAAGTCCCCTAGAAATCGATAAGTCTTCGTTAGTTAATTTCGTGTTTCATTCGGTTTATTTCCTTATTAGTTAGGAAGTGAACGAGCAAAATATAAATGTTCGTTTGAATTTTGTCGTACATGCCCAGACTGTAAATGGGTTAATGAACAGTGCAAAATGTGTTGCAAATTTCTCATAAACCGGATATTACAGTTTGTTATGGTTGAATCCTTGAATAAAGTTATACTGGACACTGGACCTGCAGGAAGCTGTCACAAAATGAGTTGATTGAAATCTACTTAAAATTATTGTCAAAGTACAATTAAAACAAACAAATAATTAATTTATCTTTCAATTATCTGGTATATATGTATCTAAATTTGAAATAGTTTACAAAATGAAAAATGGTCACCATGGGCAGTTTATTTTTCATTAAGTCCCCTTTTATACTCCAGGGAATGTATAATATTCCAGACTATATTGCTTTCGGTTCGCTGACGTAAAAATGTGCAAGTGCATCCCGACTGAATCCATAAATCTGAATTTTATCTGAAATGTTAGGATTTATACGTTCCTGTATTGAGAAATATACTGCAAACATTGGAGCGAAATAACCTTCTTTTGAATCAAATGAATAAAAAAATAATACCATCCTATGCAGGTTTCTTCCAAATCGAAATCATTAAAAATTGTTTTATAATTTGAAATAAATTATGTAATTCTTTTTTATATAAGTAATTTAATGTGATCTTTATTTTGTTGGTAAATATCGTTTAACTAATAAAATGTCCCTTTTATTATATTCCTTTAGATTTTAGACTATTGATTACAACAAAAAAATAATGCTTAATTACAATAAAGAAAATTTGATTACGACAATGAAATTGATTACCTATGTAATCACACAAAAAATAGACTATAATAACTGTACTTGCATGTATTAAGGCTGTAAATTATTTAATGAATATATATGTCCCTCTGCTTAGATTTATTTAGTTTTTTTTTACCTTTCGTCACAAGGAAGCTATTGTCTTTCGCCCAAAAATTAGATGATTAGTTTTTTATGAAAAAGTACGTTTTTGGTGCCCTTACGAATTCACTGTTATTACCATTATGTATGTGTGTGTGTGTGTGAGTGTGTAACGATTTTTTCGGCTCCTATACAGGGTGATCGGCGTAAGTCCGGCACCAAGAATATTTCGTTTATTTTGAAGATACAAAAAAATGTTAATAAGCAAAGTTTAACTAGATAAAGGGACTCATAAGATGATCATAGTAAGAATTTTATATCACTTCCGGTTTTAATGGAAATGGGTACAACTTAAATCTAGCATAGGGAATCGATATTTTTATATTTTTTTCAGAATGTGCATACCTTCACAACAATACCTACCAAAATATCATAGTTTTACTTCAATCATTTCAAAATAACGAGCATTTATTTTCAAAATGTGTATTAATAAAATTCCATACAAAGTAAAACATAGCAAGCTATGAAAATAATTTTATTACCTTAAAAAAATAAACCTCCATACAATTGAAGGTCTCTAGAATTACTTTGACATTCTCCGAATATTAAAACCATATCAATCATTTCTTCGTTTGTGTAACGCACTTGGCCCATTATTATAAAAAAAAGCAGTCATGTGACTTTGTTCGCCTTGGCAAGCAGATATGGGGGCCCAGGTCAGAATGACAGCTAGTAATAATGTACATAGGTGTCATTCAAAACATCATGTTTTCTATCCATCAGAATATTTTGAATTTTTTAATGAAAAATTATGACATGGCAACGAGATTTATTACAACAGATTATTCTGTATTATTATATACTATATCCTTAAACCTATAGGAGATATAATATAAATTTTAAATTTATCAGATTGAGAATTTAATTATCATTATTATTTGTAGTAACAATTATTTTCAAAAATATTTAGAATTTTTTTAGAAACTACCACTTCCGATTGTCCAATTGTTACCAGAACCTATTCAACTCTTCCCATTACTGTTAGATTGAGGAATCCGTTGTTAAATAAATATTTTTATTTCTAAATATATTCAAGACCCTGAATATTAAAAATTACAAAAAAAAACATGATTAAACATCACTTAATTCTGTAGATTTTATTTGATAACTGACAACTGGCAGGTGATATTTTTTAAAAAAATTGTAAACTAGGTTTGCATTCTGACATTATTATATACATTCTGAAAAGAAAAAAAATACCGATTCCATATGCTAGATTTAAAGTTGTGCACATTTCCGCTAAAACCGGAATTCTTACTACGATCATCTTATAAGCCCCGTTGTGTAGTTAAACCTTGCTTATTAACATTTTTTTGTATCTTTCAAAATAAACGAAATATTCTTTGTGTCGGACTTACGCCGATTATAGGATGTTCAAATAATACTCGCTGATTGTTTAAAAGTATTATTTTATTTCAGTTACTAAGTAATAAAGTTTTACTTTCTCTATTGCTTTGTACTTGTCAATAAAATCATTAAAATTTGTTTTTACATAATACATAACCCTGAAGACAACGACTATGGATATAACATTTAAAATATAGAAAATTTTAATTCTTAACAATGGGCAAAAATTTATTTGTTCAACATAGCAAAGACACAAATTCACTGCCTAGAGCTTACGCGAAATTCAAGGGCTCGGCAACATCTTCATGAATCGGCGCGACAAAGAATTTGCTACTTCTTTGCCTTGTTAAACAAATAAATATTTGATTATAAAAAAGAAATGCTAATAAAGTAAATTTGATTACAATAATAAAAATGATTAATCACGAATACAAGATTCTCAGCACGCAACTAAACCTATGGCCACGAAAAAAAAAAATATAGCAAAATTTGAGCTTAGGCTAAATTAAAAGGCTCAATTTTGCCTCATCCATGAAACACCGCCGCGGTAGTGAATCTGCTATATTTTTGTCTGATTAAAGAAATAAATTTTTGATTAAAATAATGAAAAATGGTTAATCACGAATACAAACCCCCAGTCCCCCAGTCTACAGTAGATCGTAAGGCATGAAAAAAAATCTGTTGTGGCCAGCACAATACCTCTCGCCACTTCCGTTTTTGGTTACATAAGTATAGGGCGCGAGCAGTCATGTGACTTTGTTGGTCTTGACAAGCAGATAAGGGAGTTCTGTCAAAATGACAATTAGTAATTATGTACATAGATGTCAAATGTCAGAATTTTTCATCAAAAATTTCAAGATTTTCTAAATTCACGTAGTTAGTCATATTTGATCTACACAAGCAGATATGGAGGCCCTTGTCAAAATGACAGTTAGTAATTATTTACAATAATGTCAAATGTCGTAATTTTTCACATGGTTATTTTGTCACCAGGAATATGGAATTTACTTGTCGAGGAAAATAAACCACATGGAATTGGAATATCATGAAATTTTGGATGGCCAATTGACATTTGACATACATATATGTACATAATTACTAGCTGTCATTCTAACTCGGGCCCTTATTTGCTTGTCAAGTCCAACAAACAACAAAGTCACATGACTGCTCGCGCCCTATAAATTTCTCATGTCTTTTCTTTATGTTTAGATTATTTTTATAATTTAAAATTTATTTTTTGGGGAAGTTTTCTCCTATACTTCTAAATGTTCGAAATTCTTCCAATTTCTTGACGGGATTTCTGATGGGTATATGTATATAGCTATAATTTTAAATATTTAATTGTTATTATTGTTATACCACAAGAAATAATAAACTTACCAATATCTCCGAAAAATTCTTCAATAATATCAGTTAATTTGACGTTTTACTGTTATGTTGCCAAAAAAGAATATCTAAGATTTATTTTCAGCTAATAAAACCATATTCGTACTAGGGCAAATTCTGAATCGGTTCTTATCCACTGTCATGTGTTCAGTTAAAATAGACTTAAGTTCAAGTTTTAGAATTGAGCTGCCAAACAGGTTTATGAACTACTGTTGGTTTTTGTCAATGACATTTTTCTGTCATATACAAACATATGATGGTTACTATAGAGTTGTGTAGGCTCTGAAATTTATTACAACAGATTATTTCATATTATTATTTACTATATCTCCAAACCTATAGGAGATATAATAAAATTTTAAAATGTATCGAATAGAGAATTTTACGTTCTTTAATACAAATAATAAAAAAATTCAAAAAAATAATATTTAGAATTTTTTTTAAGATACTACTACTTCCGGTTTTCCAATTGGTACTAAAACCTATTCAACTCTTCCCATTAATGTTAGATTGACGAATCCGTAGTCAAAAAGGTCTTTAGTTTTATAGAATTTGAGAAATCGTGTCTCCAACAACCTCACACACACACACATCCACACACACACACAGACATCATTGTAAAAATGTTAAAATCGGATTCTATGGACCTTAAATCGTGCTTATTCAATAAAATCTGGATATGCGATTTTTAGCATGAATCCAATACCTCTCTTAGCGAAAGGTAAAAAACTGTTGTGGTCAGCACAATATCTTCCGTTAATCCTGTGTATTATGTATAAATTCCATACATAAATTTTCTTGCAAAAGATTCTAAATTTTCAGTGAAATTATTTCATAAACAAACTATGCAAATTGCACTTGACACTGACATCTTCTTCTTCTTTAAAATTCATCATTGAATTTTTTGACCAAGGTGACGGAAGGTAAAAAAAATAAAAGGTAAAATAAAATGTGTAAAGATAATACGTATTTGAGAGCAAACATTGAAAACAATCTATAATTAATTATTTTCCTTTGAAAGCTTTCCCGTTTATCTGGAAACAAAATTATACGCTAAATTCATCACAGTTCAGTGAGATCAACGATTTAAACTAAAGCTTAAGCCTACATCTCTTTGTGATGTATGTCGGTACCTACGCAGTATTTTGTTGCAGGACGAAGGGTGGAAATTGAATCGCACAAATTACTATCAAGAAGGCTGGCTTGCAACCGGAAACGTTCGAGGTATCGTAGGTGTTACATTCACAACCAGCCACTGCAAGAAAAACGTCGAGTTTCCTCTACGCACAAACTATAACCTAAGAGGCCATAGATCAGAAGTATGTTACCAAAAGAAGTGATTTAGTAATCTTCACTCGCATTAAATATGCTCTTTACAAATGTAGAAAACATGTTTAGTGGATTATTGATTTCAGGTAATTTTAGTGAAATGGAACGAACCATACCAAAAGTTAGCATCATGCGACAGCTCAGGTATTATCTTTGTATGGATAAAATATGAAGGACGGTGGTCTATCGAGCTAATTAATGACCGCAATACACCCGTCACACATTTTTCCTGGTCCCATGACGGGCGTATGGCTCTCATTTGCTATCAGGTATACATGCAATTATGCACAAGCCGCCTACACATCTGAGCACGAATTGCGTATGAGGCAAATCGAATAACATCCGTCAGCTGTCCAAAGAAAATTCGTTATCAATGGGGGTGGTACTAAAAAAAGTTACATTTTTTTTTTAATAACAAAATATAAAACATTTCATTCATATTTTAATAATAATCATTCGCACTCAGCGGTATGACGTCACTACAAAAAGAATATAATTATACATGATTGGATGACAGTGTTGTGCTGACAGGTGCAAACAACTTTCAACATTGCTTTACTCTCTTAAGAAGCGCACATAATTATTATATAAAAAGTCTGACGTCACATTATTTGAATTGTTTAAAAAATTATAACTCAATAACTAAACACATTTGGAAAGTGTAATAAACGTTACAATTCATCATAATATTAAATTTTTCAGAAAAAATAAAATAATAAAAATAAAACGTCTGGGGTCCGTAAATATTCATTTTTGTTTAATAATAATGATTGGAGGAAATGAAGTCACTCAACTTGGAAAATCGATCTCGAAAAAAAATGATCGCGAGGAAAATTGGTCGCAGGAACATTGATCGCAGGGAAAATTGGTCTTAGGAAAATTGATCGCAGGAAAAATTGGTTGCTAGTCGCTAAAAAAATTGTCGTATTTAAATTTAACTAACAATACATTAATCTCAAGGGAAAATTGATCATTTATACAACATATTTATCGAATTATTTAACACCAATTCTAAATTAAATACAAACTATAAAATTTTATAGATTTTAAAGTTTTTGAAAACGACTAGGCATATTATAAAAAGACTAGTGTTTCACGCGTGTCTTGCATTTTTCTTGTTCTGTCTTATTCTTGCAGAAAATGCAAGACAAGAATAAGACAAATATATTGCGTTGCAAGACAAGAATCTGTCTTACAAAAGAAATACAAGGATATCAAGATTTTCTAATATTTTCTTGAATTCTAGCACTCTTTCAATATTATATTATAATTTATAATTTAAAAACGAATATATCAACATTTTATTATAGTTTTTTATAATGGGTTTTAGAGAGAAACCTTTTTCATTTTATACCAAGATAAGAAGTACCGTAGCAAGACAAAAAATCTTGTCTTCTGCAACCCTAAAAAAGGCGGATTTTATAATCTGTCTACTACATATTATATTTATATTAAAAACTAAATTTTTAATCTTGAGGACATCAAATGTTTTTCATGAGAACAATATTTCTGGACAACCAATCTCTCGAAACCAGTTTTCAACCGATCAATTTTCTTCGCTATCAATTTACTGGCGATAAATTTTCTGTGCGACAAATTTTCTGACATTCAAATTACCTGTGACAAATTTTCCGAGATCAATTTTCACCGTTCGCCGTTCGACATTTTCAGTATAAACGTATAAATGCAACTGAAACATTGCCTCATTTGCTTCCTCGATATACTTTATTCGCGTCCAAAAAGTCTACAAATGACACATTCGTTCTGCTTCACTTTGCTCAGATGTGTACCCTGCTTAAATACTAATAATTATCGTAACAATTATCCTCTAGGATGGTTTCGTCCTCGTGGGATCGGTAGCAGGCCAGCGTTACTGGTCCAGCCTGCTGAATCTGGAGTCCACGATTACTTGTGGCATCTGGACACCTGATGATCAGCAGGTTTACTTCGGCACCACAAGTGGCCAAATCATCGTGATGGACGTACACGGAGCGATGGTTTCTCAAGTGCAGTTAAGCTCTGAAGTGGGCATCTCGTCTATGGCATGGTCTTGCGAGAAATTCAAAATGGAAGAAGGGGAAGACAGCGACCCAGGCGTCACAAACGCTGGTAAACTTACAGTTTTACAAATCACAGAGAAGAGTGATAAAAATGTAAACACTTTTCCAGCGGAGAGAAAATTCGTGTTAGCAGTTAGTTTACAAAACGGCTACATCTTCCTCTTGAAGACTTTCGACGATGTATCGCCAATACAAATAAACACCGAGCTTCAAGGGCCTTTGTGCATGGAATGGAGCAACTCCCGAGAACTTCTCGCTGTTGCGGGGACAGTTCCACAAGATACGAGGACGTTCCCGGTGGGGATTGAATACAACAATATACTGAAATTCTACAATGAACGAGGGTTGTTGTTGTACTCAATCAATATCCCATTTGTACAGGTATTATTTATTTACTATTGTTCTCTAATTGGCAACAGGAACAAATCATAATTGGTTGTTTGTAGGCACCGGTATCTGCTCTCACGTGGGGGCACAACGACAAAAGGCTGTTTCTGGCCACTGGAACTCAAATACACATTGCGTGGGTCTCCAGACGGATCGCTTCCCTACAATTAATGTGTCGATTGCGTATCCACAACTCATTACAGGCAGAGAATCAGCTTTCTTATCTCCCGCTTCCTCCCAGAATTAGAAGCCTGATTGGCAACCTTTTTGCACAAACAATCAGGGTGAATATAATACATTATTCATAGTATTAATAGTTAATGCAGAAAGATTTTTGTGAAAAATTTAGGACCTTTCATGTCTAAGCTTCGATGTACACTGGCTTGCAAAAAAATCGCGTACACCTTAAAAATCAAGTCACCGAGTTTTTACTTTTTTTTAGCTACGTAAATACGATTTTTTAAAAATAGGTTAATACCAACTGTCAATGAAGTTATCACAGTTGTCACTGTCATGTCATTATTTTAGGTATCGTTGAGCAAGTTCTTCATTGTGCTAAGTTACTACTAAATTACAAATATATTCTAGAAAAAATAAAGAACAACCAAGTATTTATTTTAAATGAATTATAAATAAGTAAAAATTATGACTGAAACAAATTATGGACGAAGTAACATTAGTAATTTATCATCGCTCCATTAGCGGCCAGTTTTTTATTTAATCTTAATGTTCTGCTATGGATCTGATTGACCACCCCTCTTCTAACTTAGAAAATATTACAACTTTCTCGTTTTCTGATAATTTTGACATCTTAATTGACACTAATGACACTGACTTGTGACACTGACAAGTTAACAATCGAGACCGACTCAATACAGCAAAAAACAGGTGTACGCGATTTTTTTGCAAGCCAGTGTATTTCAAAATATCAGAATCAATTTAATTTCAGAAAGCGTCAAAATCAGGGATGGAAAACGTAACGTAAAATAATAACATTTCATTTAGTAATGTTTTTTAATAACGTTATAATTACAAAATAACGTTATGTAACTGTATCATAACAAGCAACGTTCAAATACGTTATCTAAGTTTACAAATTTTACAAGATTTTTGCCGTTTGAAAGTATAATTTCCTTATAATTTATTTTGTATTTTATAATTAACAGATGTCAATATAATAAAAATTTCAAAGTTACGTCTAGTTTCACCAATTTACAACTTCTGAGTTAACTCCAATGGAGCCATCGTCAGAAGTCGGCCAGCACAAAAAGTAACCACACATAAATGGGTGAAACGAGACGTAACTTTGTAATTTTTATTATATTATTTGTTTCACGGAGATATACGCATTGCTTTTTGCAGTTTGCACTTATACATATAATAGATGTCACTAGTGGCCAAATTCAAATATTGAACACTTTATTTCATTTCTAGAATAAGATAAGTGTGTAAGTTTTTTAATACATTGTTTTTAATTTTAATATTTAATGAATTTTTATTACAAATTTGAAAAAAATGCGGTTATTGTAACGTTATAATAACGAAACAAAAATAACGTTATTTTGTTTTTTATTAAGTTATTTATAACATTACGTAACGATTTTTTTATAACGTTATAAAATAACGTAACAATTAATTAACGTTATCCCATTCCTAGTTAAAATAATTCAGAAAATTGTCAATTGCAATTCATCAGAACGCTGTAATTACTGAAATGTTATTACTGTATATGTTATCCTTATTGATTTACTGTAGCGATTTCAAATACTATCATTTGAGGCTAGTATAAATTAAGGCTAACACGTTTTTAGTATACACATCGTTCTGATAAATGATGCGTTCAGAAATACAAATATTTATTTTTGAATTAGGAACATTTGACACTTTTCTGAAAATAATTAACTATTCTTTGATCTCTGTTTTGGAATAAGAATGACATATTTATAGAACGTTTATTGATGCTAAAAGAAGCCTTTTTCTTAAACGATTTTTGGTGACATTTTGTTATTTGTGATATGTTATTGATTTAAATACATCAAATATCTAGGCAACGAACAAAATAAAAAACACAAATCACTAACTAATCCTTTATTAAAATTGTCAACTATTTTTAGAAATAATGTAAATAAAAACCGAAACAGAGAAAATAATATGAAACACTCTTTACAGAAGGCTATTCAAGCACTCGTTCGTTCGCCCACTCGACGCTGCGCGCTCGTGTCCAAATTTTAAACGCCTGCTAGAATAGGTTGCTTTCTGTAACTTATTTTTCTTAAATGTTGAATGGATCCTATTTAGTTTACTTTGATGAAATTTGGGGCCTTAGTAATCCTCGTACATAATATTTCATTACATATTTCACGTTACATGTTACAAACGTTTCGAATGTTATTATACTCGTATATTCATCATCAGTGTTCTATAAAACAATATATTCTGTAACTTATGTTTTAATGGAGGTATTTGAGGCATTCTGAATTTAAATTGATTATTCTGAATTACAAGTGATGCTTTCTGACATAAATAAAAATGGGTGCTATACTGAGTTGTGAAATCCACTTAAAGACTTGGAGTCAGTGAATTTTTCTCCTGTTTTGAATACTAGTCATAGTCTTAGACGAGTATACCCTCCTATTCCTATAATTACTAAGGTGTGATTAACCACCAAGTGTTCGAGCTATCAAATGAGTATTTAATGCTCTGAGGCTGAGCATTCATGTCAGATGAAAAATTGACTGACTTCAAAGGGTTTTCATAACTCAGTTGGTAGAGCATGTTACTAGACATATAGCCGTATTCTGTTCAAAACATTGTCTACAAATATGTAAATAATGATCAAAATCGCAACGATAGTAGCCATTCTCATGTATTGTGTAATGGGGTCATTTCACATTTTCTAATTTATTTTTTCTTGAAAGAATAGGTCAAATTAAATATGTAGGTGTATGTTTTACATCTTACAAGTCTATAGATTCAGAGATATGATTTTTTTTAAAGTTGTCTTTAATTTCAAATATTTGGACGCTGACGTCACGGCTAACGACACGGCTTGGCGGATACGGCAGTAATTCTCTACCAGTTGTGTTTGGAACTATGTTTAGGTTATCATTTGTCAGTTTGATTTTGTGACAGCAACATATTATTAACGAAAAACATATTTCATGCAACTTTTGGTATTTATTTTAATAAATGTTTTATTTACATACCTTTACTCTTAACTCTGCTTTCACCTGTTACAATTTTAGATTAGTTTGTTTACAACAGCAAACGGAAACTACGTGGACCGTTGTGTTGTGTGTGTGTGAGAGGATTGTCTTTGTTTGAGTAATGACGTCACGAATTTTACAGCCGCGAAAGTTTATTAGCAAATTTATGAATGAAAAGTCGCATATTCCATGTTATTTTATATTACTATATTTATTAAATGAGAGGGAATTCACGATTTTATAAAAAAAACGATTTTTTTTAAATGACCCCATTGTATATTAACCAACAAAATAGTTGTATTTTTTGTCAGTTTTTTACAGACTTACAGATCTGCAAGACACTGTTTTAAACAGAATACGGATAATAGGATAATAAGATCCTGGGTTTAAATCCCAGTGAAGTTATCAATTTTTCACAAAAATCATTTTTCGTCATTTAATAATGAAATCGTTCAGAATGTTACAAAAAAACTGTAAAAAACAGTTTATAAATAATATACATATTAGTCAAAATGGTCTAATGTAATATTATTGTTTTGAAAAGCAGTGCTGTGTTCCCGAGGCTAGTGCCTTAAGAGAGTTTGTCGCCCGCCCTCCAGCGGGTTCTGTTCGCTTGCACTGTACGATGATTAGGCATGACGATGATTCCAATCTCTCATCAGGAACTTGTTACACTCTATATTTGGAATATTTAGGTGGTTTAGTACCACTTCTTAAAGGCAAGCGAACCAGCAAAATCCGACCCGAGTTTGTTATATTTGATCCTCAAGTTGAAGGTAAAACCAACTTATTATTTTTCTCATTATGAAATGTGTTTGAAAATAAAATTAAAATTTACCCCTAATTTTAATATTAAGTAAAAATAAAAACTAAATACGTATTTCAAGAACAATGTTCCCATCTTCATAGTAAATTTTACGCGAAATTTTGTTTCATTGTAAAATATTTTGACGAATATTATATCTTATTCTATTACAAATTTCATTAAAAATTATGATATAATCTGTGTGACACAATTACAAAATTTTCTTTACAAATTTGTGAACAAAATTATAACCGTGTCCAACGGACTTAAGATTATTGAACATGTAAGTCATTCCAAAAGTTTTTACAGTGCTAGGTTCACGAGTATACATAGAAGTACCAAAAAAAGGTAAAATTTCTGCTAGAATTATGCTGGGTAGTCGTATGACTAAAAAAGAATATATTTTGGGATTCACATTACCAAAAACGAAAAAAAAAGTAGGATTATGCAGTTTAATTTTTATTTTCACTTAATTTTAATATTGAGGATCATTTTTAATTTTATTATCAATGGAGTACTATACCATACTTAGTATATACGAGGCCTAACGCCGGCCCGGGCAAAAAGTGGCAGACCGGCCCGAATCAAAATTAATTCCAATAAAATCTCGAATAAAAACAATAATTATTGCGTTCCGCTTTTAACGTTCGGCCCACCAGGCATTTGCCCGGTGGCCGTATCCGGGCCTGAGCCTACATTTTGCTATTTTCGAAAAGAAAATGAAAATATACATAAATTAATGAAAAAGATTTTTTAATATTAATTCGTTTGCGAACTAAGCAATTTGAAGTCTTCGTTAATCCTGATTCCTGTTTATGAAAAAAAGAAAAAAAATGGTGCAGAATCCCATTCTGTCAACCTTATATTAAATAATATTCAATTATGAAACGTATTTAATAAATATTAATTTTAGAATTGTGTGGATCGATGCAATGGTCGCCGGATTCTGGAAAAAGCTCTGCTTCAAGTAATTCTACAAGTGGAGGAGGCGCACATAGTGACTCCTCCGACTCGGACAGAGAGGAAGGATGCAGTGGTTCCCCGAGAATGCAACGGAGGAAAAAGAGAAGAAATAAAAATCATTCCAGGATATTGCAGTCCGAGCGTCAGTTGGGACAAGTTGCAGCAGATTGCGAATCCGAAGATTTAGCTTATATTGACACATTACCAGAGGTATAAAAGTATATTACAAAGTTTAATGAATTTGTTATACGTATTGACTTTTAGCATGTTCGACTCGTGGAGGTGACGTCAAATATCTGGGGCACTAAATTTAAAATTCATGGCCTGGCAAGTTCAGTTCCAGCGAATTTAGGCCAAGTGACTTATAAAACATCACTGCTACACCTTCAGCCTCGACAGATGACCTTAGTTATGACTGAACTGAGAGATGACTTCCCTCCTGGACCTGATCCAAATTTTAACCCAAATGTTTTTTCTGAAGATGAGGAAGAGGCAATTACTTTAGAAGAGAGAAAAAGACTTCACCCAGGAAGTAGTGATCACGCGCCACCAATTGCTCCTATGTCCCCTATGGGGAATCGACTTAATCGGCCAAAGTCGCAGATTTCCAACCATTTCCTTAACGCTGAGGCTGTTCCCCTTCCGTTGCCACTCGCTCCGAACGCGATCATCCCAGCGCTTGCAAGAGCGGAGTCTTATAATGATGACATACCGCACCAAGAAATGGCGGAAGGCTACAACGGAGAGAACCTCCGTCCGCACTGCCCTACTAGCTCCAGTGCAGTTCCACCTAGTAACATCCGTTGTAGCACCGTACCACAAACAACCAGCAGTTTTATCGGACAACAATACAGCCGTAACCCTATCATGTCCACCTCTAACGGACAAAGTCGACACGCTGTATCTCCTCTTTGTTGCGAGGGATCGGTTCCAGCTTTGCAGTCCCCAAAAAATGCTGTCGCACCGAGTGATATTATTTTCGACCGACCACCTGTCCAGACTTTAGTGTCATACTCTTCCACGGACTATTGTAACACAATGACCAATGTTCAACAAGTAAAATCTAATATAATCTCAGAACATTCTAATGGAAATAATAGAAACGGAGTTTTGTTAAATCTAAATTTAAATTTGGATTCGAAAATGTCTGTTGGTATGAAAAAAGTTGATGGGACAGAAAAAAATAATTCTGTATTAAATCAAAGTGAAAATTGTGGTGTAAATCAGAACAGTAAGGAAACCAGTGATACAAGTAGTAGTAGTTTAGCAAATTCAAGTAAAAGAAAGGAAAAATGTGGTAATCCTAATTCCAATATAATTGGAATGAGTGCGAGTAAAGAAATTCGTTATATCGACGAAGAACAACAAATTGATAGTTCTCAGGGACCCTCCGCAGTTACAGTACCTACTACGCTTACTTCTGTGTGTATCAGTGATTCGATGGTACGAAGTTGTAGCGTCGGTTATTTAGATTTAGTAGATGCCCAACTAGTTCCATGTGATATAGCTTTACATATGTTAAGAAAAGATGCACCAAAGCGTCTCGTTTTAGTTAATCGGAAAAATAAACAAAGAAAACATAAAAAACAAAACACAACTAATGATAAAGATATCAAAATGGGAACATTAAAATCTCCAAAATTAAAAAATTGCGGCAAATCTAAAAGTCTAGATTCGAGTGATATATTTCCAACACCAGAAATACAAAATATTCATCATTTACCAAATCACACAGAAGAAGTTTCAGAAAATATTGCAACTAATGAAGAACCGAAAATAATAACACCTGTTATACAGACTCCACCACAAACTGAAACCATTACACCTCAGATTAAAAAAGAAGGTTCAAAACTACAGTTTTTCGGAAATGGAAAATCACCTATATCAAAGAGGAAAAAATCGGAAGCTTCAGAAAATATATCCAGCACAAACAACAAAAATGCTAACAATAAATCTCGAGGCCGCAGTAAACAAACAAATTCTTCTAATTCAGTGCCTAATAAAAGTACAATAGAATCCGCTCCTGATTCACCAGCACGAAACACCACATCGCTACATACACAAGCGCTTAACACACTAGAGAACCTCCTCACAAGGCTACGTGACTTAGATGACAATAAACCAAGCCCCCCTGCGTCTCCACGCTTACCGCGCAGCTCTCCAGCATCTCCAGCACCCACGAAAAAAGGAAAGAGGCCTCAATCCGCGTCACCAATTCGAAAACACCTCCTAGCATCACCTCTCTTGGGAAGGCGATCGCGGAAAAGTAAACTCACGGAAAGTTCGGACGATGAAGTTGCCCAGTCTGGCGATGAAATTGTCAACAGTAAAAATTACAAGGATTTGGAAACGTTCCAGAAAGCTCAGCTGCGACAGAAGGTATACAATTATTGGAAAATTGGTTTTAGATTTATTAATGTATTATTTTAGCTGAAACGGGGGAAAATTGAACCGAATGGGAATTGTGTAAATCCTCCGGCTCCTCAAAGAAGAGAATTCGTAATGCACAACAAAGCTCCAATGTGGAATGAAAACAGTCAAGTTTATCAATTGGATTTCGGAGGACGAGTTACTCAAGAATCAGCGAAAAACTTTCAGATAGAATTCAGAGGAAAACAAGTATTTACTAATACCACGGTGTATAAATTCTGTAGGTGTGATAACTCCCTATTTTTTTTTATCAAGGCTACAGCTCATTCAGTGAATATAAATATCCATCTAACGTTAACTCTTCAGGCGCGGGTTGTATGATATAATTTTTAATTTTTATCGACTTTCTGAACTTGCTGCCTCTATCTTCATCTTCAAAATGTTTTCGTAATTGTCAAGTATGGTGCGGCAGAATAACCTCCCTAGTTTTGACGGTGAATTAAAATATAAATATACGCGATAAAAAAAATATTTGCACATACTGAACGTACCACATTGGAAATTTTATCTTATGTGGTCTTGAAAATAATATCGACCAAATGGTGTCCGTCATTGACCAAACACTGTTGCAAGTGACTTATAAAGTTTCGCATAACTCTTTCGAGCATGCCACATGCCTCCAAAGACACCACCCTCGACCTTTTACGACCTCTATTCGCTGCACAATGCCATAGTAAAACTATCAGTGCAGTTCGTCAATTTGCGTTACTACTCGCTTAACCAACCTAATAATAATGAAAAAACAAACATCCATAATCCAATGTACAAAAATAAACTAAAATGCTTTGATATGAGATGTAAACGTAGTACATGAAACGTCAAAAAAATTCATGACGTCTGACATGACGCACTTTAATTGAGCGAGGCATCTATAGGAAAGTTATTCTGCCGTATCCTGTATTACTTTTTGCAGAAGGTACAATAATTTGCCTCCAGACTCCAGACATTTACCATGTTTTTCAATGCATGGTAAACCGGAATTTTCTTTATTATGGTGAAAATGATTAGGCAGAAGACTCACTTCATCAACCTGAAAAAACCTTATAAAAAGAAATATAACTTGTAGAAATTATTAGTTGTTATATATTTTTAAAAAAATCTGATGTGGACACCACACGACTTTCTTGTACGATTATTAAACTATACATATTTTTTTAATAAATAAATTACAAAATATTAATTTTAACATCAAAACAGTAAGATATATAAGCGACCATAAAGGGAGTTTTTAAAGAGAGTTTTGATTACAACAAAGAAATATTTGATTGCAACAATGAATATGACTAATTTCACAATAAAAATATAATATTTGTTATTGTACGAATCATAAAATTGCACGTATTAAACGTAATTTGACATGAACTTTTTTTTTATTTTTTTGTCCTAATCCATAGCAAGCTTTATTACAAAAACAAAAAATCTGATGTGGACACCACATTATGACAGGCTTAAGCCAAGCCCGAGAAATATTTTGATATTAGAACAAAAAATAATTCATTTACTACTAGGTATCATTCTTAAATTAACATTAATCTAACCCGGTTCTTTTTAAAGAGAGTTTTGATTACAACAAAGAAATATTTGATTACAACAATGAATATGACTAATTTCACAATAAAAATATAATATTTGTTATTGTACGAATCATAAAATTGCACGTATTTAACGTAATTTGACATGAACATTTTTTTTTTATTTTTTTGTCCTAATCCATAGCAAGCTTTATTACAAAAACAAAAAAACTGATGTGGACACCACACGACTTCCTTGTACGATTATGACAGGCTTAAGCCAAGCCCGAGAAATATTTTGATATTAGAACAAAAAATAATTCATTTACTACTATCATTCTTAAATTAACATTAATCTAACCCGGTTCTTTTTAAAGAGAGTTTTGATTACAACAAAGAAATATTTGATTTCAACAATGAATATGACTAATTTCACAATAAAAATATAATATTTGTTATTGTACGAATCATAAAATTGCACGTATTTAATGTAATTTGACATGAACATTTTTTTTTTTGTCCTAATCCATAGCAAGCTTTATTACAATAACAAAAAATCTGATGTGGACACCACACGACTTCCTTGTACGATTATGACAGGCTTAAGCCAAGCCCGAGAAATATTTTGATATAGAACAAAAAATAATACATTTACTACTATCATTCTTAAAGTAACATTAATCTAACCCGGTTCTTTTTAAACAGAGTTTGGATTACAACAAAGAAATATTTGATTACAACAATGAATATGACTAATTTCACAATAAAAATATAATATTTGTTATTGTACGAATCATAAAATTGCACGTATTTAACGTAATTTGACATGAACATTTTTTTTATTTTTTTTGTCTTAATCCATAGCAACCTTTATTACAAAAACAAAAAATCTGATGTGGACACCACACGACTTCCTTGTACGATTATGACAGGCTTAAGCCAAGCCCGAGAAATATTTTGATATTAGAACAAAAAATAATTCATTTACTACTAGGTATCATTCTTAAATTAACATTAATCTAACCCGGTTCTTTTTAAAGAGAGTTTTGATTACAACAAAGAAATATTTGATTTCAACAATGAATATGACTAATTTCACAATAAAAATATAATATTTGTTATTGTACGAATCATAAAATTGCACGTATATAACGTAATTTGACATGAACTTTTTTTTGTATTTTTTTGTCCTAATCCATAGCAACCTTTATTACAAAAACAAAAAATCTGATGTGCACACCACACGACTTCCTTGTACGATTATGACAGGCTTAAGCCAAGCCCGAGAAATATTTTGATATTAGAACAAAAAATAATTCATTTACTACTAGGTATCATTCTTAAATTAACATTAATCTAACCCGGTTCTTTTTAAAGAGAGTTTTGATTACAACAAAGAAATATTTGATTTCAACAATGAATATGACTAATTTCACAATAAAAATATAATATTTGTTATTGTACGAATCATAAAATTGCACGTATTTAACGTAATTTGACATGAACATTTTTTTTTATTTTTTTTGTCTTAATCCATAGCAACCTTTATTACAAAAACAAAAAATCTGATGTGGACACCACACGACTTCCTTGTACGATTATGACAGGCTTAAGCCAAGCCCGAGAAATATTTTGATATTAGAACAAAAAATAATTCATTTACTACTAGGTATCATTCTTAAATTAACATTAATCTAACCCGGTTCTTTTTAAAGAGAGTTTTGATTACAACAAAGAAATATTTGATTTCAACAATGAATATGACTAATTTCACAATAAAAATATAATATTTGTTATTGTACGAATCATAAAATTGCACGTATTTAACGTAATTTGACATGAACATTTTTTTTATTTTTTTGTCCTAATCCATAGCAAGCTTTATTACAAAAACAAAAAATCTGATGTGGACACCACACGACTTCCTTGTACGATTATGACAGGCTTAAGCCAAGCCCGAGAAATATTTTGATATTAGAACAAAAAATAATTCATTTACTACTATCATTCTTAAATTAACATTTATCTAACCCGGTTCTTTTTAAAGAGAGTTTTGATTACAACAAAGAAATATTTGATTACAACAATGAATATGACTAATTTCACAATAAAAATATAATATTTGTTATTGTACGAATCATAAAATTGCACGTATTTAACGTAATTTGACATGAACATTTTTTTTTATTTTTTTGTCCTAATCCATAGCAAGCTTTATTACAAAAACAAAAAATCTGATGTGGACACCACACGACTTCCTTGTACGATTATGACAGGCTTAAGCCAAGCCCGATAAATATTTTGATATAGAACAAAAAATAATTCATTTACTACTATCACTCTTAAATTAACATTAATCTAACCCGGTTCTTTTTATAGAGAGTTTTGATTACAACAAAGAAATATTTGATTACAACAATGAATATGACTAATTTCACAATAAAAATATAATATTTGTTATTGTACGAATCATAAAATTGCACGTATTTAACGTAATTTGACATGAACATTTTTTTTATTTTTTTTGTCTTAATCCATAGCAACCTTTATTACAAAAACAAAAAATCTGATGTGGACACCACACGACTTCCTTGTACGATTATGACAGGCTTAAGCCAAGCCCGAGAAATATTTTGATATTAGAACAAAAAATAATTCATTTACTACTAGGTATCATTCTTAAATTAACATTAATCTAACCCGGTTCTTTTTAAAGAGAGTTTTGATTACAACAAAGAAATATTTGATTTCAACAATGAATATGACTAATTTCACAATAAAAATATAATATTTGTTATTGTACGAATCATGAAATTGCACGTATTTAATGTAATTTGACATGAACATTTTTTTTTGTCCTAATCCATAGCAAGCTTTATTACAAAAACAAAAAATCTGATGTGGACACCACACGACTTCCTTGTACGATTATGACAGGCTTAAGCCAAGCCCGAGAAATATTTTGATATAGAACAAAAAAATTTTCATTTACTACTACCATTCTTAAATTAACATTAATCTAACCCGGTTCTTTTTAAAGAAAGTTTTAATTACAACAAAGAAATATTTGATTACAACAATAAATATGACTAATTTCAAAATAAAAATATAATATTTGTTATTGTTCGAATCATAAAATTGCACGTATTTTTATTGTGAAATAAGCCATATTCATTGTTATAATCAAATATTTCTTTGTTGTGATCAAAACAATCTTTAAAAAGAACCGGGTTAGATTAATGTTAATTTAAGAAAGATAGTAATAAATGAATTATTTTTTGCTCTATATCAAAATATTTCTCGGGCTTGGCTTAATCCTGTCAATATTTTGTAATTTAATTATTTAAAAAATATGTATAGTTTAATAATCATATAAGGAAGTCATGTGGTGTCTACATCAGATTTTTTCTTCTTCTTTTAAAACTAAATAACATCCAAAAATTTCTACAAGTTATATTTCATTTTATAAGGTTTTTTCAGGTTGATGACGTGAATCTTCTGCCTAATCATTTTCACTATAGAAATTCTTCTTGAGTGTACAGGAATCAGTGATACTCGCATTCGCAGTCCGCCATTTTGATGGATTGGTTATGATAACGTAACTTTTAGGGTTTTTACATAACAGAAATGGGTAGTATTTAGAAATTTTATTTTATGTTGATACTTAAACAATGCTATCCATTAGATAAACAAGGGCTTTCTTTAATAATACTGACTATTAAAGGTGAAATATTAGCAATTTCAACTCAAATTGAAACACAAATGAGTTTTCAGCTTACACGTTACCTAAAGGCGCATTTCCACGAAACGAACTCATTGAGTCTGTGTTTTGTTTCGAAATAGGCTGCGAGCCGACACGTGATTCGAACGACCTTGACGTTCTCAGAATCAGCTGATTTGTATGCGCTTGTCATTTTAGCCAGAACCAGAACAATGTTTTGTTTTATTCTAATTTTGAACTGTCACATAATAGCATTTTAGGAATTCAAAATAAAAATAAGTCAAATAATTGTTCTTATCAAAGTGACACGCGCACACAAATCAGCTGATTCCAAGCATTTCAATATTTTAATGTCACTCGAATCATGTGTTTGCTCGCAGCATATACTAAAACAGAAACTCTTTTCCAACCAAACACTTTCTTACACCCAGTTTTGTTTAAGTTTTCAGTCCTTTCCACTGGGCAAGAAGAAAACAGTTTAAAAATAAATTAAATAAAAAATTAATAATATTTCTCCCCGTGAAGATGATTCTTTAATTTTACCTATGGATGGTTCATACTACAATTTAAAAACAAAAGGGGGTACTTGCCCCAACATTCATTCTGGGTTCTGGATTATACACGGGGAACTACGATTATCATTTCATATTTTCGTAAGAATGTCTAGCATTGATTTTAAGTTATTACAAAAGAAATCCGTGCAATGCCACTTGTTCATTCAAAAAACAAAAACAGAACTTACCATTCCACTAAAACAGTCGACATCTGGGAAAATTGTGATCGGACTTTGATCCTTAATTTTGATGAATCATATCGATTGATCAATCTTGATCAAATTGATTTACATTAATCGATCATATCAGTGATTAAATATTAAAGAAATAAAGAGCATTATTATTGTTATACATTATATCAGAATATCAAAAACTAATGTCGGATCAGATCGATTATATATTGTCTGTGATCATTTTGATCAGTTCATCGATTTTCCAATCAGGTCGATCACGCCGATGTTTTTTCGCAGGTCTAGTCGCCAGTAGGGCTATTCGATCTTGAAAATTGATTTCGATCCTCAATTTTGATCGATCATCTGTGATCAATAACGATCAGATTTATAGATTGATTAAATGCTATCTGTCATCAAATGATCAGTCGATCTTCTTATCAGGTTGAACATATCAATGTTTTTTCGCAATCCTAGTTTCTCAACCTTCTTCAAACTACATTAAGCGTTTCAGCGTTTTGATCGATTAAATGTTGTCTGTGATCATCGACCAATCGATCTTGTGATCAGACCAATCACATCGATGTTTTTTCGCTGCCGTAGTGCCAGAAACTCGAATATTCTCAGAAGTCGTAGTTTTGTTGTAAACAACTCGACTCTGTTTTGTCAGTTTGGTGGAAATCTACTTAGACATCTGGCGTTTGCTAATTTCGTCAATATGATATTTATGATAAGTTGGTACACCTATAGGATTTGTACACCGTGCTAATACTCATTTTAAAATATAATTTTTTCATGTATTTATATATTTTAGGTGATGCAATTTGGACGGATAGATGGTAACGCATATACTCTGGATTTTCAGTATCCATTTTCTGCGTTACAAGCATTTGCAGTAGCATTAGCAAATGTAACGCAACGTTTAAAGTAAATTTACGTTGTTACACCATTAGTCAACATATCACTTCATAGAGATAGTCTCTAAAGCCGATGTGAAGACATATGAGAAAACATACAGATTTATTATAATTAACTCGGTCCTCTTTACACATACAAGTAATTGCTTTTATAAGCTAGTTTAGAATATATGGACTAAGCCATTAATAAGAAATTCATTTAAAAAATGTTTGTATATATTATTAAAACGTGACAAATTTAGTACATAGTGTATGTCTAACTATACATATAAATGTTTTGTAACTGCCAATAAGTTAAAACAGTATGAAATACATACATTTCGTTAGTATTAAGTCTTACGCAAAAGAGATCTCTATGTATCAACCTGGTCGTGTTTTTACCATTTATCAAAATTATCAAGGATTGATAATGCGTACTACGGTTTTTTAAACGTTATTGTACAAAATGTTTGACTCGTTTTTTCTGACTCTGTTATTGCTTGACATGTGTTGCTGTTTGCTTGATCTATGTGTTGGTGTAATTGTTACCGTCCAGATATGCATTTTTATATTGACTTATTATAATACGGTAAAGTTACGATTCGTGTTAAAACTTTTACTATTATTGTACTATGTACTTATATAGTACTAAAAAATTACAAATTCTAAACTTAAAAAATACAGTAAATAAATTTATACGCTTTTGTTTCTTGCAATCAGAAACGTAAGTTATTGTTTTATTTTTTCTTTAACGGTAATGTTACTTATATGTGTAAAAAAGTACCTAGATGTATTTAAATATTATTTTTTTAATGTTCAGCAGTTGAGTTTATAATAAAAATGTACTATTGATATGTTTGGGTTTTACTTTAAAAAATATATAACATATTTTATGCAACATATACTTTTTATTAATTTAAAACATATATACATACAAGACTTATTTTTAATTCTGACTAGTAAGACACAAAGTGATACATGTAGGTTCACTTATTTATCATCTTACAAGAATGTAATGCAATTGTCTGTTTTTTAAAATTTAAACAAATACAAATTAAATATTTTTTCTTCATAACTACAAAACAATACAATTAAATGTTTTTTTTATAATTTTCTTCATAGAAACTTTATATTATCATCGTTATTTTTATCATCTTAATACATTACGTAGAAAATTACAATTTTTTTTTTCAATGAACAAAAAAGTAAAATTAAATACAATGTATGTAACGTAATATGTGAATTGCAGCAGATATTTGATTTTCATCACAGATTTGTTTCCTATGTGTCAATGTAGTGAATTTAGATTAATAAATTTTCAATGACCGTTCAAACAAAAATGAATTTAGATGGTTTATGAAGCACAATTCTTTTGATGAAACTGACATTGAACATTTATCACAGAAATATTTCAAATGAGCAGAGTTTAACATTTACATTCAATTTTAACAGCAATTTCACATTGTAGATTAATATTTAAATGACGCCAAACCAATTAAACAAACAAACTAAAAATTGCAAACAGTTTCAACAAACAGTAATACCAGTAAAGTTTTTTAAATGAATATATCTAGTTTAATATTCTTCCACGGCCTCTTCCTCCAGGTATCTGCCGTGGTTCGCCACACCTGAAAGTAGTACAATAATATAACATATTATTTAAAACTGCATACAAACATATTGGCTGGTACTACAAGCCTTGTTTTAACTAAGACGATGTTTTAAGAAATGTCAAATTTCATTATTTAATATTAATAATAAATAATATTAAATTCATCAATATATGATTTTAAAGCAGAACATAGTTTATAATCAAACAAATATATTTAAAAATATCGCTCTTCAAGCGTAAGGGTGAAATTAAATATTGAAATTTGAATTTGACATTTCTTAAAACAGCGTTTTAGTGAAAACCAGGCTTGTGGTACCACCCATTGAGTGTAAGTATTTACTCTCAATCACGGTTGAATAAATTATGATTAAAATAAAAAACTCAGTTGTTTTTTAATCATACTTCATTGGATTTTCGAATGGTAACCAAAGTATTTATTTAGTTAGGGTGATTAAAATGTTGTATAAATACTACCAGTCATTGCGATTATTAAACATATGATGTGAAAAGTCCTTCTAAATAAAGGAAATGATTTTTATTCACAATCGGTTAGTAATATGAGGATTTCTGACTTTTAAAAAGTTGGAAAGTATAGCGTGAGCAGATACAGGTGACACTGAAAAACGGGCCACTCAAAATAACTTTTTTATTTATATTTTTTTTAATTCTCTTTACTTGTAATCCAGGGCTAGGTGTGCAGTGTCATAATTTGAGATAATATTTAAGTTAATTGTTTAAATAATGTTATTTTTATAAGATTCCATATTTTGTTACAAAAAATTTATCAATTTGTTATCACAGCCTAACTGATATGGCTGGTAAGGTATTTACTTCAACCATATCGATGAATTTGTAATTTTACGTAGAATCCAAATATATAAAAGTCACATTTGAAAGATGAAAGTTTGTCATTTCCGGTTAAACCGGAAGCGCTACCATCATAACAAATATCATTATTTTTGAGCCCCTATGTCTAGTTTGCAAATATGAAATATGTAAAGAGAATTAAAACATAGTTAAATAAAAAAGTTATTTTGAGTAGCCCGTTTTTCAGCGTCATCTGTATAGCTGGATTCACGATTCAGGTTGATGACGTGTCTTCTTCCTAATCGTTTTCATCATATTCAAAGTCACTTTTTCGAAAAAGAATACACAATACTTTATAGAGCAGTAACTTAGCAACATCTCATGTTAAAAAGAGAAAGATTATTTCACGTACGTCTATGTAATTTAAGTTGTGTTACACCTACACGTAAATGGGCATCTTACTTTCTAACACACTACAAATAATAATGAAGTATGTCGTAGATTTACAGATATTTAATTATCTACTACATTACCCTCTGTGGTAATGTTTACCCAGTGACATTACATTTATATCAAGTTATTATTTCATAGTTTATGTCGTCTATATTTTTGTGTTTTGCAAAAACATAGGCGAAGAACATAAATGTTTGATAGGCATTATTTAAAAAGAAACATAATATTCAAATAAATTACTTATTTTTTATTTTTTTTAGTTAAAATGTATCCATAAATAATTTATTATTGTTTCTTCAATGTTAAAGGATCCTATTATCGTTTATTTTGGTGATTTTGGGGCCTTAGTAATCCTCATGCATAATTTTTATAACATTTTATTTGTTACATTTACAAGACGTTTCGGATGATAAATGTATCCATCACAGTGACAATTAAGCAAAACAAGAAATATTTTAAATTAGGAATATAAAAATTGAATAAATTTTACTGAACTATTATAAACTTTTTTTTTTGCCAACATGGCCACCCACATCAACAACATTTTGCCAGCGGCTGACCGCCTCAACATCTTGACAAGCACTGCTTGTGTAGAAATAAAAATTTACGGTTAGAAATCAAAATGACAAATATCAATCTCATTATTAATTTCCGACTGTGAATAAAATAGTATACAAACCTCGATGAAAAGTTTCATTATGTCTCGGGCTATCTTTACCCTCGACAGTAATTAAACACTTTCCACCTCGGTTAGTGATATACTATTATGGTTCTGCGGTGAGATATGATGTCAACTATAGTTAAGTCACTCATTTAGTGGAAATAAAGGTTTATGATTCACAAAATATACCGGGTGGCATTAAAAAATGACTCCTATTTGAAACTCCGTAAGTCCAGAGTGTATTGAAATATCGATTTTAAATTTCAATCTCGTGCATATAAAGGGTTGAAAAGTATTCCTAGCAAATTTTAAACATTTATATAGAAATTAGAAAAACAAATAAATTGTTATTATTGAAACATCTAACATTGTCATAAATTAACTCTAAGTTTTGTCCAATTATTTCGAAATTTCTTCTACTAATGGTACTTCACTTAAGTAAATCTAACTTATTGCAACTTGTTATCAAGAAAAAAGTTAACATTTCAAAAAAATGCGGAAGAATTTCCAGGATTATACATGGCCTCTTTCTAATATATATGGTGCTATTAGGTTACTGTTAGAAACTGAATCAATTTTCAGAAAACCTGGGACAGTTCATGTGTCAATCCTGAACTTCCGTCATTTCTAATAGTTACTGACCTTCTACTCTCAGGTTTTCAGAAAATTTATGATAGAAAGTGGAAATTCTTCAGCAATTTTTTTACCAGGCCAATCTTTTTCTTGATAACAAGTTGCAATGATCTTCAAATCAGATTCACTAAACTGAGATGCCATTATTAGAATAAATCTGGAGATAAATGGACAAAACTTAGAGCAAATTTATGACAATGTTACAATTAACTCGAAATGTCACTGACAATTACATTTGTTTCAAAAATAGCCTAATTCGTTATAAGCTTATTGTAAAATTATCAACGTGTAATAGATTTCAATGGCAAACTTAAAAAATCGCTCTTCTCTTGTTTTTCTATACAAATGTTTGAAATTTGATAAGAATACTTTTCATCCCTTTGTCTGCAAGAGATAAAAGTTTAAAACCGATATCTCAATGCACTTCTGAGTTATAGGGTTTCAAACTGGATTTGTTTTTTAGGCACGCGGTATTACACGAAGGTTCAATATGAACATTTGGTTTCCAGAAAGTTATTTTTATTAAATTATTTATTATGTTCAATACGTGCCAACTACAAATTCAAATTTTATTGCATTTAAAAATTTATATTTTAAATAGATATGTATACGAACGAAATAAATCTTAATAAATTAAAAGAAATATATACTAAAATAGAGAAACAATAATGTAACTAATATTAAAAAGAATACGGTTAAGACGGATCCTCAGAAAATATGATAAAATAAACTGAGACATAAGAACCTAAATCTCTTAAGATGCTTTTTGGCTATTTATCAGAGATGTAATATTACCCAGCCCAAAAATACCGAATTGTAAAAACTTGTAGGCAATATTGTAAATGGATTTTTAAATAAACATAAATTGTTTATTTTGCCTACATTTAAATAACCAATAAAAATAAATTATATTATTGACATTTTAATAAACGTACTAGATTAATAGTTTTCTGTATTTACATGTTCTCTTCTTAAATATCTATATATTTATTCAAGTTTTTGCGTCTTTTCTGAGCCTAGTCTATTTCTTAGTTTGGACCAGACTAATCTAATTGTAGAAAAAATCCTTTCAATTGACGCAGAATTGGCTAAACATGAATAATGATCATCAGACAACAGAAATCTTCTGGCAAAGTTTTGTATTTTTTGTCCCCATAACTTGCCATTATTTTATGTAAGATAACTATTTAATAACATTTTCTTCAAAAATAAATGTTGGAAAAATATCTTTATCAATGTTTTTTCTTGATACATGGCAACTATTAATTAATCAAATTAAGTATATTTTTGAATAGAAAAACCCACAATCACAAAAACAAAAAAATCCAATAAAACAAAAAAATAAATAAAACCCAAAAATTCTCAATAAAATCCAGACTGAATTTTTTATATAAAACCCGGGTTTTTTCAACCCTGCTATATATTATAGAAATAACAAAACAAATAATTTAATTTCTTACCCATTGGTGACGCTAAGTTGGGCCTTTGGTGTCGTTTGGGGCAGTCTCATTGGAGCCTGTAATATAAAAATATGTTACATGAAACAAATTTATTTTAATTTTGAATAAACAAAAATAAATTTATATAAGTTTATAATGACAAGTAAGTGAATGAATCTATATATACTATGTAGAAGGGATAATGGTGGTACATGAAACTACTTAGTATGAAAGGAAGAGAAATAACGTCCAATGTAAATTATACTACAAAGTTGACATGAAACTGATTCGTAAGGAATCCGGTTTAGAAGTGAAATTTTAATAAAATATAGAATGGTAAGTTTTACAAAATTTAAACTTATTAAGATGTAATAAGCAAGTTCCTAACACAATTTTGAAATAGAAATGTCGAATAAAATAATTATTAGTGTACATTCAAAAGTTTATAGGGACCTTTATCTTCTCACTGTACGTATTATCAATTACCTTTTCCAATTTTTTATTCTCCTGTTTTTTCGACGGACCCCCAACAGTCCTGTGACGCTGACGTTCCTCAGCTCGGAAACTTTTCCTATCCGAGGGTGTAGCTCCCTGCAAATTTATAAGCACCGGCAGGGCTTTGCATCTTTCAAGTGGATCATACGTATCCACCTGAACCTAGTATAAGAAAAGTATTTCTTTAAATACATACACTTTGTTAATATTTATTCCTATTCACTTACGTCATCCCAGTCTTCTGTACTTATAACCTCGTACGATTTTACTGGAAATAAAGGGGTAGCTTCTTCAGTATTGCATATGAACGTATCAATTTTCTTACGATCTGGGCATAAGTACTGTTTGTGACACTGTAGACAAATATATCAATATGAATTCTGAATATTTCTGAAATATTGATATACATACGTTTAATTCTATTTCCGGAACCTTATGTATAGAATTAAATGGGCACTCTACTAATCTCGATTCTTTGTGTACCTTTTTACATTTTACAAGGTGGAATTGAGCTCGGCTAATTAAAATTAAGTGACTTTCTTCATAAGGGCATATCATGTAGCCATCAGGGCTATAAAGATCATCATATGTAAGTAATGACGTACTAGACGTACAAGATGACATTTTGCAATTAAACAATATAAAAAAACAAAATTTACTTACCAGGTTGGTAAAGGCATCTTGGATTTTACAAGCAACTACCTGTTAATAATTCCAAGAACAGTACACTAATACAACGAAAGAATGTTTAAGTACAGTTTGTTTACCACCACTTTTCGATCAAAAGCAATAAACAGTAAACACAAAATGTTAACCAGCTGTTCTCTCAATCACAATGCAAAATGCTCACGATGCTCTCTAAAGACGAACTGCAATGACGAAGGCATACGCAGCAAATGAAATGAGACATGCGCAATACTCGCGACCTACACGCGTCGTGAAAAGTGGTGGGAAAATGTTGACCAATAATATACTGATTTTTGCAGGCTAAACAGAAAGTATTTGAAAAGTTCTAGAACTTTCCAGCTAGGCGCTAAGCGTTACCGCGTTACCATGGTTACCTTATGATTACCATGTAGAGGGAATTCGCGCCAAAATATGTAATTCACAAAAATTTAATGAAATTACTTAAATGAAAAACAGATAAACCACTCGTATATACATAGTTCTTTTTAATCTTCTAATCTAAACTGTACGTATCTTATATTTTTTAAGTTCACTGATATGATAAGAATATATAAATTGCTTCAGAATACAACATGGAAAATAAGGTGATTATTTTAGTGTTCTTTTAATTTATTAATTTTAAGAATATTGTATATTTCGAACTTTTATTTCCCTTGGTTAGAAGTTTTTTTATTAAATAAACTACTGACGGCCTTTTTGGGATTTTTTTTAAAAAAATATTGAGATGTTTTACATATGGACTTTTCGAAAATCAATCAAATTTCGGACAGACACAAACCTTTCAAAATTCTTCTTACCTAGATTCGAAAGAAACTGCGACTGGTTTAGTGGTTTAAATCCCTCAAAAAGCACGGCATGAGAAGAACTTTTTGGATTAATGTCAATTTCAATGAATATATATTTAAACACGTCCCAGAATGTTTTCATATATAGGTGTAAATCGAAAAGTGGGCCATAGATGTTTAAAATCGGAAATCAGTTTTTCTTTGCGCAAATGTTACCAAATTATTTTATGCAAAAATACTTCCAATAAAAGTTATAGAGATTTAAATTTTGCATCTCATGTGAAACGATTATTCTAGCTATTCATATAAGCGAAAAAAATAATTATAAAATTTATTTTATAAGTTTTTAGTCTAGACAGACGACCATGGATTATGTCAAATAACAAATAAGAAAACAATTGCGTTGTTCTCATTTGTCCATTATTAGAACTAATTTAGATTGGAGGTGGATGAGAGAAGTAAACTAACACAAAAAGGTAAAGTTGGCTCGCGATAAGTTAGGACCGTTGGGAGTTGGGACTGACAACTTAAAATTCATATTTGGATGGGTCGAAATGTAAACATGTAATAAACAGAGGGGTTTCGTTTATTTACGTTCAGCCGAATTGCCGTTGTTTATAATAATTGTTATGTATTTACATAGAGTTAAACATATTTACCTACTTCGTTTCGCGTAAGAAAATAGTAGATGGCACTTGCAAGTCGACCGTTTATACATGCATTAAAAAATAATTCAAATTCGCGGAACCAAACTTTATCATCAATGAATACTTTGACCTCTAAAAATGTACAAGACCTTAATATTACAAATTACAACCAAACATAGTTAAACATCACTTAATTCTATAGATTTTACTTCATAACTGACAATTGATAGGTGATATTTTTTTCGTTTTTGTGAACTAGGTTTGCAATTAGGCGTAATTGTAAGTTTCAAATTGCAATTAGGCATAATTGCTACTTTTAATTTCCAATTAGGCATAATTGCAACTTGCAATGAAGTATAATTGTAAGATAAATCTTGCAATTAGCTTAGGTTTAGTTAGACCATTCCAGATCACGTAACTTTGACATATCGGCCATTTTTGTTGAGGGGCATACAAACATCAGTTTTATATTGTAGGAAGTAGTATTATTGCAATTAGAGTAAATTTTATATATATCAGGTAAGTTCAACATATATACAAACAAGTAGTTCATAGTGCTGTTTTAAATAATGTATTATATACTTTTAGTTCGAGAAAATGCCTTCATTTTGCTCTATTGTGAGTTGTGGTAGCAGGACAGAAAGACAAATTGTCATTTTTTAGATTTCCGGCCATTATACAAAATCGTGGTGGAATTATTCAAAAATTAAGTAGCAGACGCCGGGAAAAATGGATACATGCTCTAATTAGAGGACCTTTAAGCATTGCTTAAAAATGGTAGAATTTGTTCAAAGCATTTTATTTCAGGTACTATGTTTACAAAGTTAATGTTTATATTATTTTTATTAAAATACTTTTTAAGGGAAACCAGCTGAATTAAATTGTGAAAATGATCCTGATTGGATTCCTTGCCAAAATTTGGGATATAATATCGGCCAACATACTAAAAAACCAAATGCCAGGGCCCGACATGATAGGTATCGAAAGAGAGTGGAGTTAATACCACAACAAAGTACATCTCACGAGGTTTGTTTCCATGATAAGAATATAGTGCATGTTACTTATTGCTAAACTATTTTAATATGTAAAGATTAAGGAATAATTTGGTGTAGGAAGAATGTACTGTTAGTAGTAGTAGGAATTCTGATAAGAGAGTGGAATGAACCAGCTAAGTTGTTACTACTACTATTATTATTTTCGCTTTTATTTAACAAACTAAGTGTGAATGCGTGATTCTTATGTATGTATGTAATGTGTTTTGTGTGGAGATATCAATAAATGATTACACATTCGTAGCATTAACGACCAACAAATTTTATCTATTTTCCTATATATCTACATATATATTTCGTTCTTTGTAGTTCTTTCTAACAACATGTTTCATATTAAGTGTGTTTGTGATGAGTTAATATTTAAAAATACGTACAGGTATCTTCGGTTGTTGAAAATGACGAATCGACTGTAAGTATCGAAGAACCTGAAACTGGAATATCAAGTCAGACGGATCTTTCAATGTCTGATTTGTCGAAGTTTTTCCAGGAGCTTATACTGGCAAACAGCAAAATATATAGCTTAAGAAGTCAATTAGATAATTTTAATGTGGATAAAAGTTCATTTGCAGACAATGACGCGAAAACAAAATATTTTACCGGCTTACCAAATTCTAAATTATTATTTCTGGTACATGATACCGTTGCACCATATTTATCTGCGCACCATAGATCTGCTTAATCAACTTTTCAACAATTCTTGTTAACTGTAATAAAATTAAGACTAAATTTGGACTTTAAATTTCTTTCTTATTACTTTAATGCTAGTCCCACAACAATATCTGGATATTTTTACAAATGTGTAGATGTTATGTACATATTGTTTAAAAATTTAATTTTTTGGCCGGAAAGGGACACTGAAAAAAAATATGCCAGCTTGTTTTAAAGAATATTTTGGCGATCGTGTGGCAATCAGAATAGATTGCTTTGAAATTTTTACTGAAAATCCAAAAAAATATTTAACATCAGCTCAGTGCTGGAGTAATTATAAGCATCATAAAACTGTTAAATTTTTAATTCGAATTACACCGAAGGAACAATATCTTTTATTTCGGATACATGGGGGGGGTCGTGCAAGCGATAAATATATAACGGAAAATTTCGGATTTTTGAACAAAATTCACCCTACTGACGTAATAATGGCTGAAAGAGGTTTCCTTATTAAAGAGTCTGTTGAAATGTTTGGAGCAAAAGTTTTAATTCCAGCTTTTAGAAAAGGTAAAAGTCAGTTGGAGCCTGTTGAACTGGAAAAAACTCGAAATATCGCGCATATACGAATACATGTAGAACGCGTGATTGGTTTATTGAGGGCGAAATACAAAATATTACGTATTACGTGGACCTATTCCCATTTCAATGCTGTGTAAGGTGAATGAAAAATGTGCTTTAGATCGTATTGTTTACATATGTTTAGCATTATAAATCTTTGTCCGTCCGTTATACCCATGAAATAATTATTTATAAGTTTGTTCGTTTAGGTTCCAATATGTATATATTCCAGGTGAGGTGAAATACTTATATGTATACACAGAAAAATAAGAATTGAAATTTTGTCTAACTATAAATAGATATTAATCTTTTACGCAATATTTATGTCTAATATTTTAGTATAATTCCATTCCATATCTCCTAAATGATATTTTTTTCGTTTTTGTGAACTAGGTTTGCAATTAGGCGTAATTGTCAGTTTGAACTTGCAATTAGGCATAATTGCAAGTTTTATTTTGCAATTAGGCATAATTGCACTTGCAATGAAGTATAATTGTAAGATAAATTTTGCAATTAGGTTAGGTTTTTAGCCTAACGGCTAATTGATAGTTAAAAGTTGGAATTATGCCTAATTGCAAGATAAAAATTGCAATTAAATCTAATTGCAAGATAAAAGTTGCAATTAAGTCTAATTGCAAGATAAACGGTGCAATTAAGCCTAATTGAAAATAAAAGACTTGCAATTATAATTTTTTTTCTTTCATGTCATTTCTACGCCTTCATAGCCATTTCGTAGAATTCTAACCAATCAAAGGGCAGTATTCATATCCCTATGATATGCTATTTCTTACATGAAAAGAATTATAGAGGGAGCGTAAGTCTGAAATCTTGAAGCCGTGCGGGGAAACGGCCCGCCATAGTGCACAGTTCCATTTTTGATTCGTTGTTTCCTTTTGCTTGCGTTGGCGGGTGCTGTTTCAAATTTGTTCTTAAAACTTTTCTGGGCATATTTGGTAAATTTTAAATATGCCAGTGTGCTCTGTGTTGGGCTGCAATAATCGTAATGGGAGGAAATCAGCTGCGCAGAAAATTATTGAAAGGAAAAGAAAAATAACCTTCCATGCGGAAGTATTTTAAATATATACTTAATAAAGTGTTCTTTCAAAATAAATAGTTTCCTGTATTTCAATTTTTGTATTAAGATTTTCGAAAAACTTGGAAAAAAGAAATGCTTGGTTAAAAGCGATACGAAGAATTGGATGGAATCCGTCAAGAGGAAGTGCATTATGTTCCAGATCATTTTCCAGCAAACAGTTTCGATCGTACTTCCTTAATTTGTGTACGATTACGTGAATCTGCTATTCCTACTATTTTAATTCCTGCATATACGGTATGTTTTAAAGCTTTTTTCACGTAAGTTAACATGTAACAAACGAAAAGATATTTTTAAGTAAAATTGTGAAGAATGTGTTGAAGCACTGGAAGAAAATGAACGTAGTCGCCATGTAAGCAGTAATAATTATTCATCTGTAATAAATGTTAAAAATATAGGTGGCGTTTTGTATCCTTTGTTATGTATATTTGGAAAATTGCGAAAAAAATATAAGACAAGCTTTATTAGAAAGTGGTGGAATTCACTTGAAGAAAAAGTTTTCTATTTTGTACTTAGTTACATCAGTGTTACATAATAATAATATATAGAAAACCCACGTTTACGACTATACTACATTGAAAAAAATATAAAAAAATCATCACAAAGCCGACGACAATACAACAAATTAATTCTGTTCGAAGGTTATTAGTTTCAGAATCCTTTAGTATATTAGTTTCAGATATTTGTATTTGTTGTTTTTCTTTAAGTTTTAAAAATAATTATGTATTTTATTTTAGTTACAGAAATATCTTGTATAAATAAAAACATTGTATTACGGTAGATATTATTTGTTTCCTACATTGAATTTATTCAAGTAAATTACACTATTCCTTTTGTTTAATTACTCCAGTATAACTATATTTTACAAATAAGTGTAAAATGGCAACATTTGAATAACGCGCTAAAATGGAACCAAGCAATATGGTTGACGCTTCATCATTCCCCTTCCGTCACTAGGCATTAAATATTGCCTATTTACTAATAATTATACGTTATTATTACAAGACGAACACTCTATCAACATTTAAAATTGGTATAAAGGGGAATGGGATTCATTCACAAGCCTAAGAAATTGTTGAAATGAAACATTTTTTTTTGGGTCAGCCACTTTAATTATCTCAGTCTCGTCCGTTTTGACCCCACATTGGTCTTTTTTAGGAGATGAAAATTTTTGTAACTGTACTGTACATAATATTTAAATTAAATAACACAAATATTATGTACACATATAGTACAGTTACAGCAATTTTCATCTCGTGAAGAAGACCCATGTGGGGTCGAAACGGTCAAAACTGAAATAATTAAAGTAGCTGAATCCCAGAAAATTTGTTTCATTTCATCAACTGCCCAGCAAAGAGACAATCTATCCCTAAGAAATTGTAGTCGATGTTTTCAGTATACGAAGTGTCAGTCTTAACTTTTTTTAGTTTAAACTAACAGTCAGTCTTGTCGTGGTCCAGTTTATACTAGTGGTGGGATCCGGGTCCAAATAGTTTCGGTTTCGGATCAAAAAATATCCGGATAATTGAATGTTAATCCGAATCTCGGATCCAAATCTTAGTATCAGATTTTGGATCTGAGTATCGGATTTTGGATCCGAATCTGAGTATTGGATTTTGGATCCGAATCTGAGTATTGGATTTTGGATCCGAATCTGAGTATCGGATCTTGAATCCGGATTCGAATATCGAATCTTGGAAACGGATTTTAGTATCGGATCGTAGATTTGAATATGAGTGTCATATTAATATGTTACTTTATATGTGTAATAATACATTTTTTTTTTGTTTTATTCATTCATCATTTACTAAATAGGACTCTGTGAAAGTATAAATTCTTTTTCTTTACATTTGCATAACCTACCTGGCTATTTTAGAGGAGTTTGCCTTCACATTCAAAATGAAGAATCAGATCCAGAATTAAAATTTGGATCCGGATCCATAAACAAAACATCGAATCCGGATTCAAATCCGAATTAAATTTACCGATATCCGCTTCAATATCAGAACATCGGATATCCGAGGAATCGGATATTTTGAAATCCGGGTACTCGGATCCTCACAGCACTAGTTAAAACTTGATTAAGACCATCGTAATTGTTTATTTTCTGTCATAATCCATGGCTGTCTTAACTAAAATCGTATAAAAACTGGAATTTTATGACTATTTTTTTCGCTTACATGAAGAGCTACAATAATCGCTTGACATTATTTCGCTGCAAAATTTAAATCTCTATATTTTTATTTGAAGTATTTTTGCATAAAATAATTTAGGAATGTTTGCGCAAAAAAAACTGATTTCTCATGTTAAACGCCTATGGGTCACTTTTCGATTTACACCCTGAACATGTAATATGTGCTTGTAAACCACATCAAAATATGTAACACGCTCCCTAAGACTTTGTACATCAGCTGAAGATAAGGGGATTGTGACCAAATGTAAAAAACCTCAATACTTTTTTTTAAATCCCAAAAAAGGCCGTCAGTTTTTTATTTAATAAATAATTTTAAGAATACTTTTATTTTTAGGACGCAAATGAAACAAGTGATATTCACCCCGAAACAAGGGCTGCTCTCCCACAATTAATAAGACAAGCCCGAAATATAGTCGATAAACTATTAAATCTAAAATTAGATTCTATATCAGGGTCAGAAATAAAACTACTTGAATATGTTCAAATTATTGCTAAATTACAAGAAGAGTATATTAAGCGAGGTACAAACGATATTGTAAATAAAATATCTAATGCTATTTTAAAAACAGAACAAATAATTGTGAGATCAGGAGAAATTTCTACGGTTCTGGACATTGATATCAGTGATTGCATAAAAGGACAGAAAGAAGAATTAGAAAATCTTGGAAAAACTTTAATTGCACATTTTACAAATGAAACAATGACTGTCGTTCACAAAGCAATAGCAAATATTAATAACAGTAAAAAGATAATAACTGATTTTGCCGAAGAAATTGGTGAATTGCCCTCGGCATTAAGTAGTAAAATTATTACTTGGAATCCGATACCAGTAGTAAAAGAATTTATTGAAGAAATTAGCGATTTAGCTTCAAAAATACCAGAACAAATATCTAAAATCATATCGGATACTACTGATTTAATCAATAATTTACCATCGGAATTATTGTTTTGTATAAACGATACAGTGCAAAAGGCTGAAGTCGAAACTGATAAAACGTTAAGACTCATTGCTGGAAATATAAGCATTAAATTCGGGGAATCTATTATAGACTACTTATTGAAATAAAATTTTAAAAATCAATGCTTTATTGATAAATTGTGTTGTAATAATACAAATTAAATACAAAATTACGCACAATACAGGTACTTAAAAATATGTATAATTTCAGTCATAGTATATTTTAAATATAAAGAATTTAATATAACAAAAGTCTTTAATTTAAAACCATATTCCTTAAATTATCATATATTTTTGATGACATTAACTGTAAACCATTCTTTTTAATTAGTTTTCTTTTGTAGAAAATTCTGTTGACTAGATTCAGCTTCAATTATTTCCATAGCACACTTTCTCGGGAACCATCCTCTAACTTTCACACCTTTCTCAGTTTTAGCTTGTGTAGTAAGAATTTTATCTCCAAACAACCAATACCTAAAAATTTAAGAGTATTTTTATAATTTACTTACTTAATTTGAAACATATTACCTTCTCCATCGAGTAACATTTACTCGGTCTCCTATATTTAGTTTAATTCGGGGTTCGTCAGTACAAGGAGGATGTAAACATACTGCAATTCCTTGCATTATAGGGAACCAAGATCCAGAAATAGGTTTCGTAATTTCGTACAGTCGAGTCCTTTGTCGTTTTTCGTTCTTTTGCTCAATTTGTTCTTTCTGCGTATAAAGAATAAGAAAATTGTATTTTTTAAGAGGACTAATAAAATATTAATCTTTACCGTCAAAGAATATTGGTCACAACCCTCCTCAACATTCCAGTGTATACCATCACCTACGGGTTGACAAGACCAATTTACAACTTGATTAATATTTTCACGTACACCTAAATCATACGGGAAAACGAAAGATTTATCTACGTTTAATCGCCTATGATGAGCCTTTTCCAATATCCAATCTTCTATTCCAGTTCTGTTGCGAACTATTGAACGAACCTGAAAATGTCAATTCTATATGTAAATGCAAAAAAAAACCGACAACCTTCAATATTATCAAACGTAATGCGTTGAATTTGTTCCATAGAGCAAAACCGTGTACACTTTCCTAAGGGCCAGTTGCACCAACGTAATTTAAATTATAACTATTCCTTAAATAGACAATTTGACAAATGAATTATTATGCATTATAGTCACAAATCGATTGACTTTTTTTTTTGTTTAAGGGTCGTTTAAAATTTAAGCCTTGTTGGTACAACTGGGCATTAGTAAATTTTTTGAGAAAAAATTGATAGGCGCCATAGAAGTTTTCAATTGTCTTTTCTTTTTGAGGTACAGACTAAAACCTTTGAATATATAATACATAAAGAACGGCAACGTAATGTATTTAGATTAAATATTTCGAGAGATGGTGCCATCTATCCCTCCGTATACGAATTATTTCTGAGTTAGTTAAAAAAATACATAATAGGTGGATGTTGCACAGTGTTGCCACGTAGCTAGAACAGCAAGTTAAGATATTATAAAGGTTTTTAAGTTTGCTACTGTAAAACAAGTATACATGTACATTGAAGATTCAAAATATATTATCTGGTTATTATGAAACAATATTTTTGAATTATTGATTATTGAATACCTCTAACAAATAGTATCTGGCAATGCTGTCAGCCCGATTTACCGTAGTTCATAGTTTTGTGGTAGGAGTCACTAGCTATCTATAATAATTTTGTGAATAAAAAGAGACAGATATAGTATCTTCCTAGGCCATATGCGTTGCCGTTCTTATATGTATTATATATTCAAAGCTAAAACTTCTCTTTTGTTAATTTTAAAAAATTCTCTTATCTCGCTGATTATGATGAGAGATACGGAAAAAACGTTTAAACAATTTTTATTCGGTATCTTATGTAGAAGAATGTGGTGGTATCATTTGGGTTGCGTTATTATGTATATGAAACATTAATTTTTTTAATTAGTTCTAAAAAATTCTATAGTTAAATAAAAACTGTAATTTCATATATGAGATCCTATGTTAGGTTGTTAATAAATCAAACAAGACGTGCTATGTGGTTTAATATAGTTTCCACATATCTAGTATCTCAAATCTGAAACTATATGGATGTTTTTAAGTGATCCTTTTTTGCCGGTCAGTGTATTAGTCGTGACGAGTATTTTACAGGGTATCCCGCGACTCTAATGCCATAGCTTAAGGATGTATCCCTTAGGTAATTTTCAGTCGAAAATCATGTATACACTTTTCCCCAGAATTCAATATTTGAGAAGTTATGAGCGATATTAAATTTGACAGACCAGGCCATGATTACACCTTTTATTAATTAATTGTAGCAGTTGTTTGTATTTTGACGTTTTATATTTGTGTTATCTTCACGATAATTTGCTATGGCTACATTTTCAAATCGAGAATATACCGATATTTACTTTATTTCTGTACCAGAAATGCAAGAGCGTCAGTGCGGGAATATCGTCGGAGGTTCCCGGCTGAAGAATACAAAGTCGCAATGTGTTCAGCCGTGTACATCGGCAGTTGATGTAAAAAAGTACTTTTCCTAAAGCTACTTTAGTAATTTACCTTGAGTTAAACCTAATTAAATAAATAAAATGTTTAATCAGGGCCTGCTTTCTCAAATTTAATATCACTCATAACTCAAATATTTAGTTTCGGAGAAAAGTGTATACGTAATTTTCGTCTTAAAATTACCTAAGGAATAGACCCTTTAGCTATGGCTAAAGGGACACCTGTATAAAAAGAAAAAAAAAGTAAAGAGAGTAAAAAATGAAGTCGGAACCATGAGGAAAATAAAATAACATACTGAACTGCAAACAATATTAAAAAACATATAAATCCCGTCCGACGCCAAATATTTCAATTTTAAATGGCACAAAACTGACCAGTGGTGCATTTTCCACGCCACCAATGAGTCCCCGTGAGGTGACGCCTGGTAAATGCCCACACGGTACAAATATGTCATCATCATTACCGATGTCTATGTACAAAGCAGAATGGCACACGAAGCAATGGGTAATATGCCGTGATGATATATTCATACATGTAAAAACATTATTGTTAAATGCTTCTGTTAAGAAGTTTCATATTAATGTTAATTAAAATTGAACTGTGCCTCGACTTTGTAACTATAATTTCTACTAGAATTCAGATTTCTTGCATTCTTTCTCAAATCAGATTTCAAATTCTCAGCAGTAGAATTCTTGTTCTTGAATTTCTATCGTTTATGCTTTCTTTGTTTACCTCTAGTTCGAAAAGCTGGATTATAATCATATTTGTATTAATTATTTTTATCCAATTCTAGAATTTGAAACCCAGTAGAATTTAAAATTACAAAATCGATGCCCTGAACATTAAAACAGAGGAATGTAGTTTTACAGCGCTAGTGTGAATAAATGCGGTAGGAAGCAGAAACTTTTTTTTCTAGTTTTATGACTGCATTAACTAACAAAATCATAAATAAGAATATCGTTTACTTAAACTTATATTTGGTGAGAATGAGGACAAATTATCTATGCAGAGCATTGAAATATGAGTTTTGAAAGTGATGTGATATATAAACAGTCAAACACTTATGAAAACTTAATTTTGTGTACATTTCCTCGAAGATTTGGAAGAAGTCACCAAGTTTTTTGGTCAATAATATTAATAATCGATCGATATTGTTAAGTACATTTCTCGTACTTCGATGTTTTTAAATTCTCAAAAGCTTTATGTTATAAATTTACTTAAGCGAAATTTAGGTACTGAGTTATTTACATTTGTCCAATGATAGGCTTTCACCACATATACGATTTTTTATTTTACTTGAAGTCAAACTGGAAAGTATTACCATTTTCCGTTATTATGTGTTTAGAATTTAAATTAATCATATTAATAATTTAACAATGAATAAGTACGTTGGTTGAATATCTTTTAAATATATATTACCTGGAAAAACAATAGCATTCCAACAGCTAATACGACACCCACAGCAAGTCCAAGGGCGAAAACACCAATTACAAGAGTATATATATTCAAATAAACTATCGGCTCTTCTCCGGTACCGTAATACAAATACCAAACTCTATTTAAACCCCTATATAATGAACAAGATAAAATGACTGAAGCTTGGCCGCATCCCAAAACTGCAAATGCTAAAAATGCCGTGAAATGTGCGTGGTTACCCCAACCAACGCAATTGTTGATCCATGGGCAGTGGTGGTCCATTTTCAACACACACTTGCCGCCTAAAACACAGGTGATAAAAAAATAAAATTTTAAAATTATTATTACTACATTTACGACAATGATGAGATCTAGGAGCCTTGAATCCCTCACAAACTTTACACCATTGTAAGTACTGTTCGTCTTCTTGATTTTCCTTTATTTTACAGACAAACATAAATTAAAAGTATGTAAAAAAAAAGATATTAAAAAGAGTGTTATGTAAGTGAATGGTGTTAATCGAAAATGCGTATTAAGGTGCATTTACCAGTATCATTTACGTACTGGTTTCCAATGAAGCGGTACATGTCCAGGTCCATGAAACATCGATGATAATAAATTAAACAATGTTAATCCAGAAAATGTCATGAAGCAAGCGGTGTTAAATAGGCCTCCAAATGAATTTTGCGGTGGCCACCACATAGTAGAGCAATGAATTGTCATTCCAGTAACAACTTTTATAATACCTGCAAAATATAACCTGTTTTAGTATATTTTATAGACAAATGATGTCTAAACTATACCTAACGCTGTAAGTGGTCCCCAGTGACATATTCGAGTAAAAGGTCCAAAACACATTTTAAATTATAATACTTTATTTAACTTATGAACATGAAAATCATTAAAATTACAAATCACTATTTCCTCGAATTGTATGAACTGTCAAACATGATTATTTCAAAGTCACTGCCGCCACCTATCAACTGGGGTGCGTTCCAAAACCTACTGTTTTATAGGGTAGAGTATAATGGGAATGCTTTCGTTGCCGGCGACGGCAACCGACAACGTGACGTTTAAATGCCGGCATCGGCAAAGTAATATTGACGGAATGAGAACCGACATTGCCAGAGTAATAATGGGCGCGTTCAACATCTCTCATCGCTGGCAGCGATACCAACCGTGCAACTGCTGACTGAATGCAATCGCTGAACGCATCGTTGCCAGCATGCCAGCAGCTATCCGCTGTCGGCTGGCAGTATCTCTTGGCTATGGTTGGCAGCGTCTAAAATGGCGGCATCTAACATCTAGCTACATGCTACATCTCAGTCAATTATGATTATGAAAATTTAGTGATCTGTTACTGATTCGACGGAAAATCTTGCCAAAATACAAAACGGCATGTAAAAAACATTTCTGAGTTTTATAAAATTTGCAATAATGAAATGAAATATGTTTTCTTTATTTATCACACACTGACACTGCAACGAGTTATTTTCAATCACAGTCAGCAATACCAACAAGTACTTATAATAGGTTTCTTTTACTAGTTTATTGATTAATTATTACGCCAATAACATCATTAACCATATTGTCGTCTTCGAAAAGATCTAAAATTTCGTCAATTTCAATGTCCATTATCGACTACGAATAAAATTAACTGTCAAATTCAAATTGAATTTACGTTTACTGTTTACCGTTACTATAGTAACAACAGCGTACCGTTCAAAGCGAACTAAACATCGCTACCAGCGATGAAAGGTGCTGAACGCGCTATAATAAATTTTAGTGATAACAATACTGCTCGACATGTCACGAAACATGTGTGATATGTATATAGATTTTTAACGGTGTTTCCGCTGCCGGCAACGCCAACCGAAAAATTAATGGCTACCGGCGCTTGTTGCCGTAAAGGAGGTGCTTCCGCGTACTTAGCTTGTGTATTTCTGTGCGTAGACAGATGATGATAGGTATTTAAATTTGGCGCTAGTGCGGTTTGTTCACAATAAACTTTCAAAATGCAGTTAAGAAACCGGAAGCCTACTTTCAACTTTTGTAATTCCCGCTTAGTTTTGACGTCACGCTTTTGGAGTCTTAGAATGATGAACAAACCATATATTTTATGCTTTTGGCGAGCGGTGGGTGAAAATCGTGAAAATCAACGATCCCAAATACAATTTGTGGTCGTTGGTGAAAATATCCATACCAGTGTTGCCACGTAGAGGGATTTATCCCTTTTTGCGGGATTTTAACATGGAGGGATAAAGAGATTTTTTTCACTTAAAAGTATGTAAAAAAAGGTTCATTTCAAATACCTATAGTCCATTCGCTGAGATGAGAGAATGTAGAACTAATTCTTGAAGAGACAAGTCATTCTATTGGTCAAAAGAGGAAAATTTTGGAGCCAAATTTATAGAATGACTCAGCGAATGGAGTATAGGTATATAAGGATGCAGATACCAGAAGACTGATTTACTCCGTAGAAAACGTAAATTTTGGTTGTAAAATTAAGCGCTAAATTTGAATTTAGTCATATTAATGAATAAACAGAAAACAGGGATTTTTTAAAGAGGAAGGTTGGCAACACTGATCCATATGCACTAACTTCTATATGCTTGGGCTAAATAAATACAGTAAAGTTATTCAATAACCTTGAATGGTAATCTTTTCTGAACCAAAGTTTTATTGATCTTTTTTATTTCAACAAAGTGTGGTATTTTATAATTATTTTTCGTCAATATTCATTATGTATAGTGTATTTTTATAAAATTTCCTTTATCTTGCAGCTCATATTTTGTTGTCTCGCAGTGGCAACACTTTAAGCGATACGAATACTAATTGTAGCTAATTTCTAGCGTATGAAACTGTCAAGAAACTTAAAAAATAGCAATCATATTACAATGCGTAAAAAAACAATCAAAAACCAAAAGGAAAAACGAAAACACAAACTATCCAGAAAATTTTTGATTAGACAAATAAAAAGTTTGAGAAAAGTTGAAAGGAGTCTAGATAGACAAATTTGTGTACTAGAAAAACGAGGAGTAAAAGAAACTGATTATGTCGACATAATGAATGCATTACATGAATATAATGAAATTAGGGATGCTGTATCTGAAATATTTAAATATTGTAGTGAATCTCAAATGTTAACAAGTACTCAACTTCATATTAAATATGACATACCTACGGAATAGATTGGTTAGATAATATTACATTGACCGCTTGTTAATTTATTCAACAAATGTTTTTTTTTTCAGGTTTATATTTACAGATAAAATCTTTGCCATTTCACAGAAATGACACGATAAACAATTACATTTGTTTGAGACGCATTAATAAAGTATATTCAGAAATACAATCAGAAGTTTATAATATTTTATATTTAAAATCTAAATGATTTAAGATTTTTATTCAATAAAAAAAAAGAAAAAATGCATTACTACTATAATGTGACAGTTTTTTTTTGTTTATTTTCATCTACTTTGCATTTGTTTTTTGTTAATGTTCGACATTCCAATGTGAGAGAGCCATGTAATTCTGGCTACTGTATAGTACAGTGTTAAAAAAAAACCTAACTCAGAGCAGGCTATGAACAAAGAAACTTATGTCAATTTAAAAAATATTTAATTAAATGTCAATTTGGCACGAGATATTGTCAAAAATGTTACCTAAAGCAATCAACGCTTTTCTTGAATCTTATTTTAGAAATGGAAACAAATTAGAAAACTGGGAATGGCATTATACTGTATCCTTCTTTATTATCTTTTCTCCTTAAAACTACATTTCAAGATCAATTTTGACAACTTTTTTTTTGAATTAAATAATGATCACACATACCTTTGTTCATAGTCTACTCCGAGTTAGGTTTTTCATTGAACATTCAGTACATATTTTATACAGAGAATTTTAAAATGCAACACTCATCACTTTCGTGGTTACGCACTACTGTATAAAGTGACAGCAGTGTAATAGATGTCCATTTTAAAATGCAACATTATAAATAAAATCTAAATCACAGCCAATATTACAATTTACAAAGTTAATTCTGTTACAATGTAATAAATATCTTAGGATAAAAGGTTGAATAAAAAAATTCTTCCTTTTTTATGCGATCCTTCGCAGTGTAATGTTTTGTAAATGAAATAAATGTACACGTGATATAAATAAAAACATCATTAGAATAAATGTTGAATAAAGAAATTCTTCCTGTTTTATGCGATCCTTGGCAGTGTAATACTTTGTAAATTAAATGAATGCAGCAGAAAATAAATGTACACATGATATAATTAAATAATATTTAATAATTTATTTGTAGTGAAGTGACCCGCGGCAAAAGGAAATATTCAAATAATATATTGCAAATTTGTATTGCAGTCAAATAGTTATTTATGCAACATGAATATTGTATAGTCTTATTTCACGAATAGGAAAGTTTGATCGAACGAGCCGTAGGCGAGTTTGTCAAATCCTATGAGTAAAATAAGATTCTTTGTACTCTGATTGCATACAATTTTTTTTTACACCTGTAAAAAAATCTGTTGTGGCCAGCACAATACCTCTCGCCATTTCCGTTTTTGGGTACATAAGTATATAGGGTGCGAGCAGTCATGTTACTTTGATATGGAGGCCCGTCTCAGAATAACAACTAGTAATTATGTACATAGATGTCAAATGTCAGAATTTTTTATTCAAAATTTTAAGATTTTTTAAGTTCATTTGGTTAATTAGTTACTAGGAGTATAGAATTTACTTGTCGAGGAAAATAAACTACATGGAATTAGAAAATCAGGCAATTTAGAATGAAAAATTATGATATTTGACATCTATGTACATAATTACTAGCTAGCATTCTAACATGGGGTTCACATATCTGCTTGTCAAGGCCAACAGTCACATGACTACATGGAATTAGAAAATCACGCAATTTAGAATAAAAAATTATGATATTTGACATCTATGTACATAATTACTAGCTAGCATTCTAACATGGGGTTCCCATATCTACTTGTCAAGGCCAACAAAGTCACATGACTGCTCGTGCCCTATTGTATTTAATATTTCTTGTATATATACTTAACTCTATCTTTTATATTTAGATTTTTTAATTTTAAATTTATTCTATGAAGAAATTTTTCCTACTCTTCTAATTTTTCGAAATGTTTCCAATTCATTGTCGGGATTGACAGAATTTTTGAAGGGTATATGTAATATACCCATAATTTTAAATATTTATATAATGTATGTACTTACCAGAAAAAGTCTTCAGTAATGTCTCCGGATTTCTGACACTGACATTTATCTGTCAGTTACAAACATTTTATTTTTTCAATTGGTTTCCATGACATTATTTGGGCTATGAGATTTATTACAACATATTATTTTATATATTATATTTTTTTTATCTCTAAATTAATAAAATATTTAAGTGTATCAGATAGAGAATTTAATCTTTAATATTTGCAAGAACAAAAATTTTCAAAAAATAATATTTAGAACATTTTTTTTAAGGATCTGCAACTTCCAGTTGTCCAATTGCTACCAAAACTCTTCCCATTGATGTCCGATTGAGAAATACGTAGTTATACAGATATTTCAGTCTTATGATTTATGAGGAATCGTCCTTCTAACATCCACACACACACACACACACAGACATCATCGTAAAAATCTTAAAATCGGGTTCTAAGGGTTCTAACGTACTTATTCACTAAAATCTGGATATGCGATTTTTAGTATGAATCCAATACCTCTCTTAGCGAGAGGTAAAAAGTGCCATAGCGGTTCATTCACTTGCGTTAAAAAAAGTGCACTTATAATACTTTATAAACCCATTTTAATGAAAAAAGTATACTTTTTTTAACAGACGTAAAAAATAATTATTTGTGTATCAAGGTCGTAAAAGCGATCTTTTTTGGCCGAATCTAAAGTATGCAGCCGAGGTGAAGACCAAGGTCAGCAAATCCGATGAAGTGAAAAAATAACTTTTAAGGCGCGGCGCACACAACATTTTTTAGGCGACTATCACAAGATTAGAATATTTTATTTATAATAGGGTGCGAGCAGTCATGTGACTTTGTTGGCCTTGGCAATCAAATATGGGGGCCCGTGTCAGCATCACAGCTAGTTATGTACAAAGATGTCAAGTGTCATAATTTTTCATATTCCACACACTACTAATGACAAATAAACAACATGAAATTAGAATATTTTGAATAAAAAATTATACATATAACAACTGTGACATCTATGTAAATTACTAGCTGTCATTCTGACACCCGGGCCCCCATAAATATATATTTTATATCTGATTGATTCACGTCACTTGTAGGTAGTTTCGTGTTTTGTCAACTCACAAAACAATTTTCGTACTGTCAAAATATATTACAACCCAAAAATAAAAGTTAAATAACTACAATAATTAATTTGTTGAGCAAGTAAATGAGCAATAGCAATAGAGACAACAATTTTTCCAACACTCCCACTTAAAATTTATGAAGCTTCATGTAATTCAACACTAATTTTATTTGCTAATAACAATTCAGTTCGTAAAGTAAAAGCAGACGTAAAATAGTCTTTGAAAGATATCAAAATAAAAGTGATACTTTACGGTTACAAAAGGATACGTAAGACAAAGACAACTATTTATGTAACATTTACGTAAAAAGTATATATTCACATAGAAAATCGAAGAGCAACAAGAAAATTTAAAACTGTAAAATTTAAACAATTGACTATAATTATTGCACAACTATGATTGTATGCACATATTATATATCCAATAATCGTTTTTAATTATCCATTTTATTTAATTGTAATTGAATAATGATGGGAAAAAATTAGAGTTTTGAATATTATAAATATGGGTGCATAGGCTAATGAGAGTTTGAAGAATGTACAGAGATAGCGCTGACGTCATCCTACGTAAACAATCAGCTGTTCGAAACTCGAAACTGCTTCAGTAACGATTTTCCATGTGCATGTGCAATATGATCTGTTTCGCTTTACTTCGAGTATTTTGAATCTAAGAAATCCACGTGATAGTTATTTGTAACGAACAAAAGGTAAACAAATAGAAGCAACAATAAACTGCATCAGAATGAACGTCAAATCAGAAGTAGTTGATGGAGATATACCGATAGCACCTAATCTCAGTGGCTGTAAACATACAAGGTGCTTTTGCTTTGACTGTGAGTCATGCGAACTTTGCTCAGAATTTTAATCATCGGTTAGTAAAAATTTAGATGTACCGATAGTGTCCTCACTTTATTACATATATACTTACGCTAGTTGTTGTTTGACTTTAGTTGCGGACTCTGCTCTCTCATGACTATTATAAGTTGATACAAACAACATTTTACTTCATAGATACTCGTATTCAGTTTCATGTGATAAAATGCGTAAGTATTACTCATTATTTTATTTATTTTAAGATTAATAAGAAAAAATCTACACATAGACCAATAACAATTCAGTTTTTAATAAATTGATACTTGAGAAAATATAAATAATTACGTGGGTGCATATAATATAAAAAAAATGCAGTGTAATGATTGCAAAATCAAATAATACAATTGTAAATTTGATGACAATAGATTACTGTCGCTAGTAACTTGAGTTTGAATTGTTGGTAGATTATCTAATGAACTTGAAACTATCCACTTTGCTCAATCGTTGAAAGGTCAGCAATGCTAGGACACGTTGACTTTGATTTCCTCCTTTCCTGGATGTTTAGCTAATGATAGTGTGCCAATATAACAAACAAGTTGCGTGAAATGTTTAATAAATAGTGATAAGGAATAATGAGGTGTTGCACGAATTTATTTCTTTTTTTAATCGAAAGAATAAGTAAAAATATTTTACCCCTATATTTTTATTTTTTTCATATTACTCTATTCATGAAAAATTGTTTAAATTGCCGCTTCTCCTTTCGCCTGATGATGTAGGTAAATTTCTAACCAATGAGAGTGCCGCCGACATAATATAGACGAGTGACAGCTGTCAACTATGTAATAGCTGCTAGTTCTATTCATATTACCGATTTTTATATTTTGTAAGGAGTCAAACATGAGTGTAGAAAAGCATTTTGTGCTAATGTGCGCAAATAGAAATAATAATAGTAAAAAAATGGTGCCTCAAAACGAAGAAAGAAATGGTTGTGTCAACATAAAACCATTTATAAAATCGAATTTTCATTCTATGAAGATCATTTTGCTGTAAGCATAAATATTTTTATAATTAAATCGTCTTTCTCTTAGCCTTTTTTATTGTGTTACATAGGGTCGGCATTCCCCTCTCTCAGCTTCCACCTCCATTCCTTACGGTCCAGGGTCCATTGCGTCCCTCGGGCACCACCCTCTCACCCATCAGAAACAGCCTGTATACAGAAACTTAAACAGAAATTCATATATAATACTGTAGAACGTACTTATTTGAATTTCAGAAGAAAAAAGATATGTTAATTTTGTTTTGCAATACCTCATTGTGATCAAATGTTACAATTTTAAATGTAGAAATAGGCCGTAAGATCAAGGAAATATATAATTAACGAAGAAAGATTTTGTGGAAAATGAGCCATAAGATCCCATTCTATTTGTGGCTCAGTTGGTTAGAGCGTCTCACTAGATATTAAAAGGTCCTGGGTTCAAATCCGCATGAGATCTATGATTTTTTTCACAAAATCTTCGTTAATTATATATTTTCTTGATCCTACTGCCTATTTCTAAGATTAAAATTTAGTAAATAATGTTTATTTTTTTAGAAATGGGTGCTGCGTACTTGTGGCTGGTAGTGGGAGCGCTGGTTTTATTAGTGATATTCCAGCGAGCTCGGCTGCGCTACTACTGCAAATTCATATATTTCATCGTAGTGAGTTTATGTTGGGCGACGTTACCCATCCCGTTAATGTTAACGCGGCCGAGGGACCCCCGCAACGCTCTTATACCAGCATGGGGGCTGCGCGCTCTTTCCAAACTAATGGGGCTGCAGTTTTCGGTGCGCGGGCACCAAAACATCGTCCAAGATAGTGGATGCGTCGTGCTTATCAACCATCAGAGTGCCTTGGATTTGATCGTTCTAGCCGAACTATGGCCCATAATGGATCAATGTACGGTCATCTCCAAGAAAGAAGTGTTTTATTTGGGTCCATTCGGCTTGGCTACTTGGCTTTGGGGTACCATTTTCATCGATCGTTTAAACCCTGAAAAAGCCCAAACGGCGCTGAATGAAACAGGAGCGATTATCCGAGCGCGGAAAGCTCGAGTTTTAATGTTCCCCGAAGGGACTAGACACATAGGGCCTGAATTATTACCGTTTAAAAAAGGCGCATTTCACGTAGCCATCGCATCGCAGTGCCCCATCCAACCTGTTGTCGTGTCGCCGTATTACTTCCTCGACGGCGATGAGTTTCGGTTTGATCCCGGCCACGTTGTTATTTCCATTCTGCCCGCTGTTTCCTTAGTGGGTAAAACGCGTGACGATATACCCAAACTTATGGAGGAGACGAGAGAAGCCATGGCGGAGGCCTATACACATCTAGCGGCGGAAGTTGCCCAAACCAAACCAAAGAACAACAACAAATACAAACAGAATTAATGAAAGTCTTCTACTACAATGTACATTCCTTATATTACTTATACCGAGTCGCACAATTTTATTATTAATATACTATTTATTTTATATTTTCTTTACTACTCCAAGTTATATACATCTGTATTTTTGTATATTGTTATTCGAATTATACAAATAATTTATTGTGTCTAGATTTCTTTGTTATAACATTGTTTAGGATGTGACTAATGCACAGCCGTTTTGTTGATCAAATAAACTAATTTTGTTAATATAATACTTATACTTGTATTATATTTTTATTTTCTTATAATATTAAATGGCATTCTAATATCTGTATTCCATTTCTACAAATACGGTATTGTCCAGTCAGTAGAGGTTTGTACCTTACAAAAGATGGGGTAGTTCTGATTTTAATATATGTTGTTTAGGTTGGGATTCTGATGAAAAATTCAGGTTTTCGACCTTGGGCTGGGTCGGCGTGAACCGCCATCTTTGATTGAAGGTGCAGAAAAAGTGTTTTTAGTCATTTTCCCAAAAACAATGACCATACCAAAATTTTACATGAATGCAAAATTAAAGCTCGTAATTTTTTGTACAAAGCCAGGATGACCTGTCAAAGAGTGATGTTAAAAAATATATAAGCAGAATAAAAATTTATGAAAAGTTTAAATTACTCAAAAATAAAAATATTAGGTATTTAATACTTAGTCTAACAGGGTTTGCTATTTCTACCAGTTTACATTTGTTGTGACATGGAAAGAAGTAAATTATCGATGATTTTTAAATAATTTTTGTTTACTCTTTACTACAATTTCATCCACCACTCTGCCTCGGTTAAATATACGATTACGCGGTTTGAAATTTTGAATTCAGCATGAAATTGTTCTTCCTATCATGTATTACACAATTTTTGATTTGATGAGCGATTCTCTAGTTATTAACAACTTAAATGAAATTCCTCTCTAAAATTTTAAACATAACAAATCGGCTTGGAACTCATTTTTTCATCTGAAATTTCGACACGATTAAAGATAAACAATATTACGTATTTAATACGTGGCGAAATTTCAGATGAAAAATATGTTCTAAATCGATTTGCAGATATCAATTTTTTTAGAGAAATTTCATGAGTTTAATTTGTTATTTTACCTTTGCATTCTTGTAAAATTTTCATACGGGCGACTGTTTTAGAGAAAATGGCTAAAAACACTTTTTCTGTATCTTCAATCAAAGATAGCAGTTCGCGCCGACCCTGCCCAAGGTCGATACCTTGAATTTTTCATCAGAGTCCCAACCTAAACAGCATACATTGACTGGACTAGTAAATTATAAAATTAAACAGCTATTGTCAAAAATAACCATTATCTAAATAGGTATTGTAAATATGAGATACATACAACATATACTTTCAAGGATGCTAAACACTTTGGTAAAACTATGTTTCGTAAATGATATCTTAGTCACATAGTATTACATTTTAAAGTTTGAATGTTTCTACAAAAACGTTCAATAAAAATGTCTGGCTGAATTCTAGAATACCTACCAACCACCCATATGGTATACCGTGGTGTCTGCGCATTACGCGTAGCCTTCCGTAAGTTGCTGAATCCTTTTCTCTCTTATGTACTTGTATAAATATATCTCACTTCTCGTATACAATTCGTAAGCTATATATGATCTAAGCGGCACTAATATTTTGTTGCAGTCTTAACACTTGACGAATACGCTTTGAATTTTTGAAATCGCACCCATTTAACCGATAATTAAGACAAGACAAAATACTAATCGCCACACTGGCGATCCGCCGGAAGCCAATCACTCCACTACGCTCCGTGTTGGCTCCCATCGACGCTTAATATATCATCCCTAACTTGTCAGGGACGGCAAGACCTACATTAACCATGCTTAACACTGGGATGAAGGAGAAGCGGGGATTTAAAGTTAGACAAAAATTGGTTCTATTGGACCCTGTAATCCTAGTAAATATTTTATTATTTGAAACAATGAAATTAGTGGTTGCGTGAGCTTGAGACACCAAATATAAAACCCCCCAACGCATCTTAATTTTAAAAGATCAACTATTATAAATAAAGATCATTAATTATTTTATTAGTCATCATAGCTATTTATTAAGTATCTTTTAAAAATATTAGTGATCATTCATTATATAAAAATATCACATTTAATTTTTAATATTCAAAATAATAAGTTAAATGTCAAACCTATATTTTTAATGGTAAAGTATAGTGATCAAATATATTGTTTAACGGTCGGTTAATTTTTTCCTTTCTGAAATGGTGGTTGCATGCATTTTATAAGTCAAAATGATTATTAGTTTTTTTAGGCTGTTTTTGTGAAAAATGTAACTTTTTCGTTTGGAAATTTAAAAAAAAAAACTGAAACCGGAGCGAAAATACTATTTTCGCGTCAAAAATGCGGCGATAAAGTTGCATTTTCCTGACCAGTCACGAAAACATTTAAAATTTTACTGAATATTAATATTTATAGTTGTTTTTTTTTTGTTTAAAGGAACCTTGTCGCAATTATTTACTTCGCAAGATAGAAACGCACGCCCCAAAAATGCAAAACTGACCGTAATTTACTAATTTTCATTTATTTACTTTTTTTTGTCACCTTAGAAACGAGAGAAACGTACTACTAAATATTCATAGAAAAACAGATTTAATTATTAAATTTAAAATAATTTTTTATTATAATCAAAGGTTTTAGAAAAAAAATTAATACATGACTTGTCAGTAAAATGTGTATACTTGACTCGGACCTGTAAAATATTCGGCACGAATTGTCTCGTATTTGAATATTACTCTTCGTTAGTAATGTACAATTTTTGACTTATGTATATGTATATAACTATTAATGTACCGTAACCTAATGCACGAAACTCGGGTGGTTACATTCATTATGTGCACGTCATGTTAACGTCCATGTCAAAATCAGCTGAATGGAAGTAAACATCTGATTACTTCATTTCACGCAAGGAAATAGCAGAAAATGCACTTGAGAGCCGACCGTGATACCAAATAATATCAATGCTAAATATTTTTATTAGTAAATATGTACCATACCTTAATATTAAAAACTACAAAGTCGAAATGGTTAAATATCTCATAATTCTGTCGATTTTATATTATAATTGACAGTTGACAATTGATATTTTTTGTGCTTTTGTGAACTTGGTGTGCATTCTGGCCAATCAAAAGGCAGAATTTATTTCTCTATCTAAACCAGCGATATTTTCTTATGTAAAATGAATGGTAAGAAATAATTTCAATTTTTGGCATCAAGGTAGGTCTACAGAGACTGTTTACATCGTGACTGACGTGTGATATGATTATATATTTTAAAATGACGTAAGTATAATGTAATAAATCCCCAAGTAACACAAATGTGCTAAAATCGACGTCACTGCGACGTCCTAATTTACGTCACATAGACATCTCAGCGTGGAGCTGTACGACGTTATTTTAAGGGTGTGTTCGGTATTTAAATCTGTTGAGCAGTCTGAGCAATCTGATCACTTGACAGATTCATCTGCGATTTACGATCTATAGCTTGAATAACCGAACGGATAGAGCGTATATCTGTCATTTTGACACTTCTTAATTTGCGCCAGAATAAAAACGAAAAATATCAAAAGAACTGTTAACATGTGTACCGTGCACGAGTTATGAACGTTTTTTTGATGATACTGATTAAGAATGTGGAAATGATTATGGACAACTTAAAGCTGAAAACTATGTAGAAAAATGTTTCCTTAAATTACTAATTTATACATTGCAAACAGTTTTGATTGATATACGAAAACAACAACATTCATTCATAGAATAGACATTATTTGCATTGCCGGTGACAAACATTTTAAATTTGCGCTTAAATACGCATGCGCCAGAGAACTGTTCAATATGCTCCATGGCATAGAGTTATAAAATATACTTACATATAGAGGGAGCCTATACACTCAAAGTTGATGTCACGCGGGGTAAGCTTGTATTTGTACGGCGGCCATCTTGGTAAGGTCTGGTGTATACAAGCGTTCTATAGGTATTTGATTATTTTGCATTAAGAATCCTCTTTAATTAGTTTTATTTGTATGTGAAAAGTTTGTAGTAACATGCCAGCGTGTAGTGCCTTTGGAAAAATATACAGTAACACGGCTACATTACATTATTAAAAATAGTCGTGATACATCCGAAACTAGACGTCAAGAATTAAATAAATTAATTTTATTTCAGGGGTGGTGAATAGAATAATAGTAGGACGAAACGTGAATCTTTAAGGTAGCAAATTGTTTACAGCCTCGTCCGTAATTACTTGTACCTTAAAGACACTTTTCGTCTGAGGTAAATACATAATTTTATACTGGTTTCTAGTTATTAAATTATTAAAAGAAATATGCAGCAATTTATAGCAGTGAGTTTTGTATAAGTAGGCTAAATCGCAATTCGAAAATCCTAGCAAAATTTTGACAGATTGAAATTGAATTTTTCTGGTATCTTATTTGTTATAATTGATGAAAAATACATTCGTCGAGATATTTTGGATAAAGCTGCTGAGGTGACGAACAATTTAATGCCGCATAAATAAATGATTCAGTGTGAAGGTAAAGTTTTAAAGTCCTAGAACTAAAGTTCTAGTACTTTAATGTTTCAATTTTTGTTTTATAAATCGTTCAAAAAACGTTGCTTTAGAAACCAGTATGCAGTATGACAAATATAAGGCGATTTCGGGCGACATACCCGTTCACTTACTTGGATTAGTTACGGTCAGTTATGATATGGTCAGTGGTGGCACCAAAAATCGTCTGGTTCACTTGTTGACACTGTGCTTGGAGGTTATGTATATTCTGCGAGATTTAAAACTGTCAAAAATAGTGTCTGACAGTTAAAATGCGTATCAATAAGAAAATGAAATTGTATTTGTACGTATATTTAGCACTGGAGGACGCATTAAATACTTCAGTGTTAAATAATAGTAAATTATTTATATTCTTTAATAAAAAGAATGATACTGTTGTTCTGTAATGTATCTAATATACTGAAGAATAAACATAATAGAATACGAGACATTTACGTAAAGTGGATATTTAATCATTTAAATTATGATTTTTTTTACATACAAGCAAAGCATTGCTTAAAGAACTAGGAACATTAATACACATTAAAAAATCTAGTGGAAGTTTTATTTCGGTTCCTTTAGATAAAGCAATGTTATCTGGCTAAAGGCGACACGTTAATATCAACAAGCGATGGATTTAAATTGCTGAATCTTCAACAATCAACAACACGTTATTTTCTAGAAACAAATCATTATTATTTTAATTCATTTTTTAAACTTTCGTTAAATTAAATTTTCGTAATAAATTCGTTACTTCCACAATATCGCATATTTCTACAATATCTCAACATAGAAAGATAATTTATCTATATTTGAAATGTCCCAAAAAAAATCCTTTTTGACATAAAGACCACGACACCGACTGTTCTGACTTTTGACATTTCAAAAGAAAATGACAATAAAAAGAGATAGAAATAGTGAACCGGGAGCTGACCCGGCTCGCAAACCCGTTCAGCTGTGAACACTGATCCAAGCATACCGGGTAAGCTGTTCCTAGCGCCCGAATGTGTGAACGCACCTGAACGTAACATACCGCAAGTGAACGGTTGTCGCCCGAAATCGCCTATTATCTGAAGTACATATTTTTGGTTTCACTTTTATTTATGTATTAGAATATTATAACAGTCAAACTTATTTTCGTAATAAATGTGTTTGTACTTCGCTACGTATTTATTTTTATTGTAAACATCATAAATATATATTTTATATGAAGTTTCTAGCCTTAAATTATTTGCCCATTCGGTACTTAGTTTTTGTAAGTTTTTATTTTATTCAATTCTCATAAAATTGGAACAGTTTAATTTCTATAAATAATATTGATTTTTTTTACAATATTCTGGTTCTTTCAAATATAAATTTAATTAATTTTAATACGTACGACTGAAGTAATGCTTGCTAATTACAAATAGCTTCATTTTCTGTTACATTATTGTATTTTTGTAACAAAACCGAAGAAAGCGCATTTAAATACATTATAATGTAGACCGTACCAAGATGGCGGGAACGAGATTCCCCTTCCGTCTCATGACGACAATAATTCTGTCCACATCTATACTTTACACACTTTCTAGTCCTATTCTATACTCTAAGCTCCATGGTTAGAGAAAGAGCGAACAGTTCGGGCTCTGTGCGCTCCGTGAGCTAATAACCGAACGTAGAGCTGAGCAACAAGATCGTTCAGATATAATTACCGAACGGCATCGAGCGCTCAGACTGCTCAGAGCGTAAAACCGAACGCAGCCTAAGATGTTGTTTAGACGTAATTTTTAGACGTTGTTTATACGTAATTTTAAGACGTTTCGACATCGTTGTTCCGACGTCATTTAAAGATGTTGTTTCGACGTCATTTTAAGCCGTAGTTTCGACGTCATTTTTGGACGTTGTTTCGACATTCATGCCAAAATCAGCTGACTGGAAGTAAACATAATACAGGGAATTTAATTTAAAATGCTACATATGGTCAATCATTTCCGTGCTTACGTTTGGCTACGGTCAAAAAATGACAGCAATGTAATACATGTTGATTTTAAAATGCAACATTATAAATAAAATCTATTCTTAATCACACCCAATATTACAGTTTACAAAGTTAATTCTGTTACAATGTACCGACTAGGATATTGATTCAGAGTGAATGGAGGTATTTTTGAACAGTTATTACATTAAAATTATGAATTTTTGTAAGCCATATTTTGTTAAGATGTGCTACATTTGTTTTTTTTAATCGTGTGTAGGCTAATTCATTACAGTAGTAATTATACGCAGTTTTGGCGACCGCAACATGTAAATAAATACTCATTAAGTGGCGCCAGCCTTGGGGTGAAAGTTTGTTGTGGAATTTTGTTTATTGACAGGTATTTGTGATAAGTAAATATTTGTTTTAAAAATAGACGGGAAAAAAATGTGTAAATGACCACCTTGGGTTAGTTTCGTGTTGTATTCAAAAATCAAGGTGAAATTAATTAATGAGTATGTCATTACTAGATACTTAAATTGTATTGTGGATATTTTGGTAATTTTTGCTAGCGAGTGATAATTATATTCGAATGAGTATTTAAGGTTTCCCATTATCTGGTAATATAATTGTTATTCTACAAATAATGAAAATATGTTTAGCTAATTGACTGATCGCAATGACAATTGATATTGTTAGTTTAATAGGGATATTAAAATTTCTATTACCTGGTGAAAATGTAAACATATTTCCATACTTTTGAGTAATTATTACCATGAATCAATTTTAAATATTCGAAAAATATATAGAAATATAATTTAAGTACTGTTACTTAATAGAAATTTTAAAATCCCTATTAAACTAACAATATCAATTGTCATTGCCATCAGTCAATTAGCTAAACATATTTCCATTATTTGTAGAGTAGCATGTATATTACCAGATAATGGGAAATGTTAAATACTCATTCGAATATAATTATCGTTCTCGCTAGGAAAAGACTCATTGCACACAAATTTTTTGAACATCAAACTTACCCAAGGTCATTTACACATTGTTTTCCCGTCTATTTTTAAAACAAATATTTATTTATCATACATTCCTATCAATAAACAAAATTAGACAACAAACTTTCACTCCGAAGGCTGGCGCCACTTAATAAGTATTTAGTTACATGCCACGGTGGCCGAAACTGGGTGTAATTACTACTGTAGTTATATATTATATTATCAATAATAATTTCCAATGACTTAGCCTACACACGATTAACAAAAAATCAAAACTTTAATGTAGCACATCTTAACAAAAATTGGCTTACAAAAATTCATCATTTTATTGTAATAAATGTTCAAAAATACCTCCATTCATACTGAAGCAATATTCTAGTCGGTACACTGTAACAGAATTAACTTTGTACATTGTAATATTAGAATTTTTTTCTTTATAGGTAATGTTGCATTTAAAAATGGACATGTATTGCATTGCTGTCATCTTTTAACAGTAGCGTGTAGGTGTAACCTTGGAAATGATTGACCATATGTTGCATTTTAAAATAAATTCCCTGTATTATGTTTACTTTCAGTCAGCTGATTTTGGCATGAATGTCAACGTGACGTTCAGAAAAATTCCAAAATCACTGTACATATTGGTTCCCGCACGCTAATTTTTGTGGAATTAGTGTTTTCAAATGACTAATTATTTTTTTATTTTCCTATTTTTTAACATCCAGTAAATAATTTTCTAATATTTAAACATGGTCCTGAGGTAAATTAAGTTACAGAAATCTATAAAAGTAAAAAAGTTACATGCAAGAAAGCTGACTATCTCAAATAAAAAAGAGGTGTTTTTGCTAATTATATATTTTTAATAAATGATAACATATTGGTGGGACAGTCGTTATATTTTTCACAATTATCAGTCTTCTCTGCTACAATAAATTCTTCTTTCAATTTCTCCGGTGCAGAAGCTGATGGCCTATTATTATAATATTATTTGCATAAATATTGTCATTATTTTACATCAACTTACATTAAAATTACATGAAGTATATCATTCAGCAATCCATTATGAATAAAATTTGAGTTGGAAAATTCGCAAATTAATTTTAATAAGCATTTTTGTCCATTGTACCCAAATCTGAAAAAATACCACGTTGTTATTGTTTTACCTTCTGTCACCTTGAGGTAGGGAAGGTATTGTCTTTGGTCAATACACTGTAATAGGTATGGGTACCAATTTGTTTTTTACAAATACATATTTAATGGCTTTATTCTGAACAAATCTGTAAGGCTGGCGGATCTGTAAATAATAAACAAAATCGCAACGAAAGCTGCCACTATCAATATAAATAGATGCGTTTTATCATTTTTTTCTCCCGCTATCGTTGGTAAGGGAGATTGTGCTAAAAATCGCATATCAAGATTTTGGTAAATAAGCACGTTTTAAGGTTTAAAGAATCCAATTTTAACATTTTCACGATGATGTCTGTGGGTGTGTGTGGATCCTCTTTACGCTCTATTTTAAATAGTATCATTGAGAAATTTTTGAAACTATGTATTCTTGTTTTATTTTAATATAGAAACAGCACATTAGATTTTGGGCCATATTTCGAGCGCAGTTTCATAATAAAAGTGCTTTTATGGAGTACACTCCTCATAAGAATATAACGTAAAAGCAGGCTCCATAAAAGCGCTTTTATTATAAAAGTGCGCTCGAAATATAAGCCACTTTGGTCAAAAAATGCGATGATAAGTTTTTAGTGAATAAGCACGTTTTAGGGTGCCTAGAATACGATTTTACAATTTTTACGATGATGTCCGTGTGTGTGTGTGTGTGTGTGTGTGTGTGTGTGTGTGTGTGTGTGTGTGTGTGTGTGTGTGTGTGTGTGTGTGTGTGCGACGTTTTTTTCATAAACAATAACTAAACGCTACAATTCTAAAAATTATTATTTTTTTGTATTCCTCTACTTTACATCCATATGATGAGCTGATTAGATTTTGATTATAATTAGACAACCGCGGAAGTATCTTCATTTTAAGTTCTTAACAGTTTTTACAGTTAAAATTTTTTTTTTTACATTTATGTTCTATATGTGATGATATTTTTTATTCAATTTAAGTAACTGTTTATTTGCTAGTGAAAAAAAGTAATTAACTCACAGAATTTTAACTCACTCTGCAACATCAGGCACGAAAATAAAACTTACCACAGTCTTTATTAGATAGATCAGCCATTTTCATTATTTTTCACGGCACAAATGACAGAAAATAAAGCTTGTTTTTAATTTACAAATAAACGACGATTGTCATGCATAGCATACTAATTGATTAGTTTTTTTTTGTCAAAATTAAATATTATATTTGTTTTTCTTATTATTTCGTCAAAATTGAATAAAATATTGTATAAACCACGTGAGTTAAGAATGTTTATTTACTCAAAGAATTTAACCCACACTTGCCCTACGGACTCGTGGCTTAAACTTTCTTTTCATAAGTAAACATTATCCTAACTCATTTGGTCTATTAATATGAATTATTCGTATTCAATAGATATAGTTAAAAATTTATAGTTATTAAATTAGCTATGTTAACCATGGATGTCAGTGTCAGTGAAAAGAAAATTAATGTGGCAGAGAGATAAGAATGATAAGATGGATGTTGGGGAAGACACGAAAAGATGGGATAAGGAATCTGAGTGTGGAAAATGGCTCGAGTGATTGAAGATTCTAAAAAGATACAAGAGAGATGATTGCATTGGTTTGAACACGTCATGAGGAGAGATTAATATATTGGAAGAAGAATGAACAGCTTAGTAATAGAAGGTAGAAGAAACAGAGGAAGATTAAAGAAAGGAAGATGGAAGTACTGTATTGCCTAAACTTAAGAGAAAAAGAACTGAATGAGGACGACGCCCAAAATAGAAATGAATGGAAGAAGAAAATCAAGAATAGCGACCTCTAGCAAATGGGATAAACTAAACAAGAAGATGTTAGTGTCAAGTGCAATGGACCATTTTCACTGGTGTTGATGATATGGTGAGCTAACTTCATAGTTTTATATGTTAATATGTTATCTCTCTTACCAAATAAGAAGTGTTTTTGTCTACTAAAATCATGGTTGGATTACATTGTAGTGCCCCGGGGTGCAAATATAAATAAAATGAAAACAAAAATGTGTCTTGCCATTTGTTCCTGGTTTGACATGCTGCCGGTGACAGCGAATACTGTAGACCACAGTTCAGTAGATGTCATGTTGAGGTCGCTTTGTAGAGAATACAATTTGAAGTTTCAAAAATTTGCAATAGATGTCTCACTCTCAATGAAAATGGTCCATTTACATAGTTTTGTTTATGAAATAATTTTATTGAAAATATAGAATCTTTTGCAAGAAAATTTATGTTTGAAATTTGTACATAATATACAGAATTGACGGAAGGTAATGTACTGGTCACATCAGATTTTTTAATAATATAAAACTTACTCATTAATTTTTTCTTGTAGAATTTTATAAATAAAACTTCTTTGATTTATAAGAGGCGGATATTCAATGGTTGTTTCATTACCTGGTAAATTGTAATTTACTTCAAAATTATACGAAATTAATACGTTTCTGTTGGCGATATCTATGGGTATGCCTAATGCAAGAAACAACTATAATTAAATGTTAGTTTGTTTGTAATAGTTTTGCATAATACTTACACCCATTCCTGAACCACTGGGTGTATGAAATAACCAGTTTCTGTCCTCCACACAATTAACATAATTTACAATAATAATAATATATAAATAGGTATTGATCATTGTTATAATATTGTAGGAAAAGTTTGTTATGCATCATATTTAAATAGTCTTATAGAGTAATTAGCAATATTAACAAACAGACTCTTGAAATAATTAGCATGAGCATCACAATAAAAACGACATACGAACAGATATTTCCGCAACCTTCATTCTGGAAAAATAAATTATATTACGCTACTGCCTATGGACAAAACGTCATAAGTCGACTTTAACAATTATGCGTCTGAATCTTTTAAATTAAATTTGGAATCCCAACGTACATAATTTTTTGAGAACAAGGTTATAAGTATATCTTGGAAGTTTATAGATATGCGTAAATACGGTTGAAAAGATCTAGTTGTATTTTAAGTACTAAATTTAATCTAAATAATTCAGAAAATCGACAAATCTTTTGTGCCAGCACCATTTTGTTGTGAACTTTCTTGCTCGTTGTTCGTGTTTCCTTCTATATTTATATTTTTGTTTATAATAAAAAAATAAAGGGGGGGGGGGGCTTCCCAGACTCACCTGTATATACATGGTGGTGACCCACAGCCGAACATAGAACTTTAACATGTAAAATCAGCCTTTCGTAATTTCCTGCTTCCTTAATTATTTTAGGTAAAAAAGCTTTAAATAAAAGTTGTGGGGCATAAAACTGCATCTGAATAAATAAATAAAATTAATTGTAACGACAGAAATTAGGTATTAAAATGTCGAAAATCACCCCAAAAATAAAGGGTTTTCCAATAAGCGGTGTTATTTTGAATAGCCCGCTATTTCGGTAGATGTCGCTTTTGAAGCTGTCATTTTTTGACATTTGACAAGTAGAAACTACGCCATTAATAAAAATGGAACGATACACGCTTCAACAACGCATTGAAATTATTAAAATTCACTATAAAAATGGTGAAAATTTGGCAGAGACGGTTCGTAAAACTCGACAATTTTTGGGTCGTCGTGAAGCACCTTGTCGGACCGCAATACAGAAATTGGTGGAAAAATTCGAGCTGTTGGGACAAGTTAGTGATGTGAAGAATAAAACCCGTGCACGTCGCTCAAGAACAGCCGAGAATATTGCTGCTGTAGCCGAAAGTGTTGAAGAAAACCCAGGTTTGTCCATTCCTCGTCGTTCTTTGGAATTAGGCATTCCACAAACGTCATTACACCGTATTTTGCATAAAGATTTGGGTCTTAAGGCTTATAAAGTCCAGTTAACACAAGAACTCAAGCCGGCCGATCATCAACAACGTCGTGTCTTTGCTGATTGGGTCGTTGAAATGCATGAAAATGATCCGGAATTCCATCGAAAAATCATCTTGAGTGATGAGGCCCATTTCCACCTCGGTGGCTTCGTCAACAAACAAAATTGTCGCATCTGGGGCTCAGAAAACCCAAGAGTTATTGTTGAAAAGCCTCTCTATCCTCAACGTGTGACTGTTTGGTGCGGTTTATGGTCCGGCGGAGTCGTTGGACCTTACTTTTTCGAAAATGAGGCTGGAGCAACAGTTACGGTGAATGGATTGCGCTATCGAGATTTTTTATGGCCGGAATTGGATGGTATTGATCTGGACAACGTTTACTTTGAACAAGACGGCGCTACGTGCCACACAAGCAACGAAACCATTGATCTTTTACGGGAAAAGTTTCCGGACCGTGTTATCTCTCGAAGAGGTGATCACAATTGGCCACCGAGATCTTGTGATTTAACACCTTGCGACTTCTTTCTTTGGGGCCACGTGAAAGAGAAGGTCTACGCCAACTGCCCAGCGTCGACTCAAGACCTCAAAGATGGAATTCGTGAGGCTATCGAGGACATAGGACAGCCACTTTGCGATTTGGTTATGGAAAATTTCATGAAAAGGATATTGTCCTGTCAGCGTGGTCGTGGTGGTCATTTGCCTGATGTTATTTTCCACTATTAACGGCATACCTACCTCTTTATAATGAAATAAACATCCGATCATTTATATTAAAAAATGGCATTTTTCTTTGAATATCAAAATAACACCTCTTATTGGAAAACCCTTTAGCTTAGCCATGGAATTGAAACAAAAAATTAATAAATGTTAACGATTTATCTGTCAAGCTATAGGTTAATTTATTTTTATTATTATTTGTAATTTCTGTTCAAGTGACAAATATCAATTTAAGTTAACAGATAATTGTTAACTGGAATAGCAATTAGAAATAATACCTAATAAAAATAAATTACCCTAACATGACAGATAAATCGCTAGACATTTGTTATTTATTTCGTCTCAATTTCATTTTTGAGGTGATTTTCGACATTTTCATACCGAATTTCTGCCGTTATTAACTAATTTTGCTTATTGATTCAGATGCAGAATTTTATGCCCTTGAAGCTTTTTACCTCCCGCTACCCTTGGTAAGGGAGGTATAGGGATCGTGCTAAAAATCGCATATCGAGATTTTGATAAATGACCACGTTTTAAGGTCCCTAGAATCCATTTTTAACATTTTCACGATGATGTCTGTGTGTATGTATGTATGTATGTATGTATGTATGTATGTATGCATGTGTGTGTGTGTGTGGATCCTCTTTACGCTCTAACTGAAATTCTATCATTCAGAAAATTTTGAAACCATCTATTTCTACCTTATTCTAATATGGAAAGAACTGATTAGATTTTGGTGGCAATCGGATAACCGGAAATGGCAGTTTACTTGAAGCTCAAGATAGTTTTTCTTCAAAAAATACCTTTAAAAGTATTTTTTTCTTAATTTGTTATTATAAAAATGAAAGATTATACCATTTTCTACAAGTTTGCTTTAATACTTTTTCTATATATTGTATGGATCAATTTATAAAGTAATATAAAAATTATATACATAGGTAAATGGCGGGAGGTACTGTGTTGGTTACATCAGATTTTTTACCTAAAATAAGTGGGAAGCAGGAAAGTCCGATGTTTGAAGTTGTGCCAGTCTGCCAGTCTGTATATAATTAATTCAGAAATGAACACAAGATGGTACTAGAGGTTTCGTTTTTATTTTACATAAAAATTAATTGAATTAAGTCAAAAAAATACTAAATGGGGACATTTAGTTGTTTTTACATTAAACAACATTAATTTAAAATTATTTTGCCATAATACGAGTAATATTAATATCTTTTGCTTTAAAACATACATATATTTTTTAATGATTAACTTTGTTAGTCAGGTGCAAATCTTTCTTCTTGTTAATTCTAATAATATTAGATAATATGGAGGATTTCAGGTGATTTTGTTGTTTATTTATTTGTTGGCCTCCTTAGGCTTTAGTTTCTAAAATATAAATTTTTATATTATACTCGAAACAATAATGATAGAAGAAACTTTTTCTTTTATTATTTTTTTTATCTGTTTTGTTTAAACATATGCTTAAATTTACGACCATTAGGTGCAGAGTATAAATCAAAATATTTCAGTACATTTATTTGTTTATCTTTTAGCATTTCATTAAGACTATTTTCCTTTATTTATTATTATTTAGGAAAAATAATGGAATGAAAACGATAACATTATTGACCAAGCTCAATAATTTTGACACTATTATTGACCTTGGTCTCTTGGTATATAAAAATAATTTCAAGAAACAATAATGAGTCAATAAGGATATGTTTATAAGCTAGTAGTGAAAAAATAGCTTATTATACCATATTAATATACAACAAATTCATAATTTGATTTGCACATTACAAAAATATAAAAATAAATTCATTTTTCTTTCGTCTGAAATACATACATTTTTACATATTTCAAATAAATTTGTTGTTGAATCACGTGACCCCCACCTAATCTATTTTGACCAATCCTAGCCTTCTTCCTCAAAGCGTTGCACATTCTGGGAAAAAACGCTATGAAACGTATTGGCAATAAACAATGATGCAGACACGTGCTCCGAGACACAAAAACTGATAAGAAAGGAAAAACTGATGAAACAGTGCCAGAAATATGATAATAATTGTTGTTATGTATTTATTATTATCGTGATATAGTGTTTGAAGTCCTGCCGAACCTGAAATCTACATATTTCAAGCAGAAAAACATATGAAACACGTAATTTTAGTCTACTGTTTAATGCATGTTTGCAGAATTTTGTTCTGAACGGTGAGTCTAAAATCAAAATTTTCTTTTGGAATTTTTTTGAAGTGTGTATGAATGGCAAAAATTTCTTTTATATTTATATGTTTACAAAATATCCATACAATATAATTTGTGTCAATAGAAATAATTTCAAAATTATGTGACCTTGTTATATACTTATAAATTCAAGTGTTATGTTAATACGAAATTGTGATTATTATTTATGAATTTGGTCAAATTTCAATAGTCATGGCATTTGTTTTCTTCTTTCTAAATACAGTAGAGACCCTTTAATCCGAAATGCTAAATGTAAGGGGAAATTCGAACTAACGATTTGTTCGGATTACTGAATTTGTATGGATAAGAGTAAATAACGTCAACTAGAAAGTTTTTAAATATTTAGTACAGTACTTCAGAGAACAAAAAACGCTGAAATTAAGAAATAGAAACAAAAAAACATAATTATTAACTTATCTTTTAAGTTTTATTTTTTATATATAGTATGTCCCATTTAGAGCTGCCACCAATGGGATCTCGAGAACTATAAGAGATACAATGTTGGCTAAATGGAACTTTTTGTGCACCTATAGCGGGCCATCTCAAATGTACTTTTTTGCACGATCAGTTTTTTTTAAAACTTTACCGATAGGGTTTCCAAGGCAGTAAGTTTTATTTATAAATTACTGATCAGTAAGTGATGTGGTACTGATCAGTAAGTGATGTGACTGACCGGTAAATGATGTGACAATTTTTAAAGCTTCAACGATAACAAAACAACGATCATAGCTTACTTAAAAATGACAACTAATTTTTTTAAAATGTCAAAATAATTTTTAAATAATTCTAAACTTTAATTTGTTATTATTGGGACAATCGTGCAAAAAATATATTAAGCATTGCGGGCATTAAGTGCTTCTTACCGGTATCGGATGTAATCCTCAACCGGTAAGGTGCACTTACTGCTCTTAATACTTAAATACTATTTTTTTCCAAAAAATCTCATAGGGCAGTAGATAATGACGAAAAACTGAGTTTTGTTGATTTTTTTCTTTTTCAAATAACTTATAAAGAAGGTATTAGTAATCGAGAAAAATATTTCAAATAAAGAAGTTAGATATTTTTATTGCCTAACCAGTGGTGTGCGAAATAAATTTTAATATCCGTAAATTTCCAAGATATAACACAAAGTTATATATTTTTAAATGGAAACCATATCTGATTTTATACCCTGTGGTGCACTCTCCACGTCAGCAATAAGTGCCTGTGAGGTGACGCCTGGTAAGCGTCCGTACGCTAAAAATATTTCATTACCGATATCTGTACAAAGCAGATTGGCACACCCAGTAATGGCTAATATGCCGTGATGATATATATTTATTTTATTTATTTATCGAAAGATAAAACCGATTCTTTCTCCGCTGCTTTCTATATGTATTCTAGGTACGGATATACCTATGTAATATTGAAATTGAAACTAACAGGCCTATTCTGTACAATATGTAGCTAACGAAATCGTTATTTTGAAATGTATTACCTATTTCATCCGTCACTGTTGGATGACAATCACTGTTTTTTTCGTAAGTTATGTAAGTTATATTAAATAAATAACTGATTATTAATATTCATAACAAAGCAAGTTTTTATTAGAAATTGGATTTATTTGAATTAAAACGGTGTATCTCAAAACTTTTATAACAAAGGAAATTTTGATTACAATATTGAAAATGATTAATCATGCAAATACTGATGATATTTTTGAATGTTACAAATATTCATAACAAAGCAAGTTTTTATTAGAATTTTACTAGAATTGACAGGGTATCTGAGATCTTTCTTTACAACAAAGAAAATCTGATTACAATAATGAAAGTGACCAATTATACAAAAACTGATTATAATAGGTAAATGTTACTGTATGTTTTTGAGTGTTACAAAATTAAATAAGGGATTATTAATATTTATAACAAAGTGTTTATTAGAAATTGGATTTACTTAAATGCTTGTATACAATAAAGAAAATTTAATTACAATAATAATTTTCCAAAATCACGTTTTTCCTCGGTTTTTCTGTAATAACTTTTCATTTTCAATTAAATCACTTATCGAACGGCACAAATCCTGTGTTTGATAAGAAGGCCATAATCAACATTTAATAATAAATATTGTAATATATGCAGCATACAGCAGATTCTGAGATTACCCCGAACATACTCCTACATACCATTAATCATATTTCATGTTACGTCTTTATATAATAGTATAAATAGAATTTATAATGTAATCTAAGGTTATATTTATTACTGACATTGACAATCATAGTTTTACAGATAGGTTGCATTAAATAAACTTAATTTGCAGCGAAAGTATTATCAACAACGAGCATCGTTTTAAAATGGAATCTCCTAACTTAGACGAAACAATATGAATTTTTGAAAGACAGACGTGGTATATGCATCCTTATTGCACACGCTTGTAATCTTTGCAAATGAGAGGGATAAATGTGTGACAGTTTGTTAATTCATTCATGATATAAATGACCTAGATCTTTAAATTTTTTACTATATAAACAAAAAATATGATGTGGCCAGCACATTACCTTCCGTCAATTCTACGTATTTTGTATAAATTCTCCACAGATTTTTTTTTGCAAACGATTGTATAGGCACTTTCTTTTTAGGGGAGAAATGAACTGATCTTACATCCTACTGAACTTAACTACTCCAAAAAAGAATGGTATGTTTTTCTAAAATACGAAGGAGAAAATAAAAACATATAGCATTATATTTACAACATAATCTGCTAAATTGACTTGTGGCTATAATCCGTTGTATTACCTTATGTGATTTGTTTTTGCCACATTAAATTATTTTACATTTTTATATTTCTAATAAAATCATTTCGCAAAGATATTATGTAAATTTTATTTGACACATCTGTCAATTAGTAATATTTGAATATTCTAAATTTCAATTGTTTCCATGGTGCAGCCTTTAGCAGTATATATTGCAAGATATTTCTTTATAATTCTTTATCTCTAAATTCATTGAATATGAAAAAATAATATGATTAAATCGAATAGAAAATAGGATGTTCTTTAATATTTATAAGAACATAAAATGTCAAAAAATTATATTTAACAGCGTTTTCTTAAGAAAAACTGGTGTAATCTTCAAATTAGGGTACTTTCGGTTAACCTATCGTAACCAAAATCTAATCAACGGACGTACAAAAGGGGAATATGAAGGAATTATAATTTTTGGAATTGTAGTATTGGAGTTATCGCAGGAGAAATTTTTGTCACACAAACACACAAACACACGTATACACACACATACAAACACACACATGTACAGACATAATCGTAAAAATTCGCATTCTAGGGACCCCAAAACGTGCTTATTCATTAAAAACTCGCCATAGAATTTTTTGACCAAAGACAATACCTTCCTTAAAGGTGACGGAAGGTAAAAATGCAAGAACAGTTTTTTAAAGGACTATTATACAGTGTGTTAAAAAAAAACCTAACTCGGAGTAGGCTATATGAATAGAAAAACGTGTGTCTGATCATTCTTCAATTCGAAAGTCAAATTGTCAAAATTGATCTTGAATTGTAATTTTAAGGTGAAAAGATAATAATAAAACAGAATATTGCCATTCGCCGTTTTCTAATTTATTTCCATTACTCCGAGTTCAGGTTTTTATTTGAACACACTGTATACTTGCTGTCAAATAAGTATGGACTGAAGATTTCCACATTGTTGTATATTCAATATGGCAATGTTGAAACTGCTAAGTTATTTAGACGCGGCAACACCGCAAGGCAAGGGACAGAGTGCGGAGAAAGTAAAAAGTTGAGCATCAATCCATATTTATTTGACGGTGATTATAATTCTGTGCAACATGGCACTCTACATTTTTTACCGGAAAATGAAGAGGAGAGCAGTAAATTCCATAAACCAAAAATCTTTTGTTAAATCCCCATGTTCAACCTTAACCGCCATCACCCGAGTAATAATTTAACGATCGTTAAATATAACAGAGTATTCATACATATTTATACATCAAGTAAGTTAAAATTGTATTATGAAAAATTCTAAAAACATTTTCAAACCGCATATTTCTATTGTTAAAGATTGAAGAATTATAAGGATTTAAGAATCGCGTCTGCCGCTTGTGACGTCAAACCATCAGCCGGCCGAGCCGGCAGTGGCAGTATATGCGTATACGTCTTAAACACAAGCAATCTCCTTGCCTTTGTAATTATTACGTGTGTACTACCTTTAATATATAAATAAATAAATATATCATCACGGCATATTACCCATTGCTGGGTGTGCCAATCTGCTTTGTACACAGGTAATGGTGAAATATTTGTATCGCTTACCAGGCATCATCTCATGGGTACTCAATGCTGGTGTGGATTTAGTGCCATTAAAATTTACACCTCCTTTGATATAATGTTTATTTATGAAAAGAAATTCTTTGAGTGAATAAAGAGTATTTTAAAAAGCAAATTGCGAATTTCTCTGCGAAACCAATATATAAAATAAAAATTACAAAGTTACATCTAGTTTCACTAGTTTACGAACATCTGAGTCAACTCTCTGACGATGGCTCCATGAGAGTTGACTCAGATGTTTGTAAACTAGTGAAACTAGACGTAACTTTGTAATTTTTATTTTAAACAGTATTTAATTCAATTTTGACGAAATAATAATAAAAACTATTATAATGTTTAATTTTGACAAAATAAAAAAACTAATCAATTAATAAATAGGCTGAGCATGACAATCGTCGTTGTTGGACGAAGATCAACGACGTTGATAGACGTAAAGTTGTTTATTTATAAATTATATATTATATATATTATTTTCTGTCCTTTTTGCCGTGAAAAATAATGCAAATGCTGATCTGTCTGATAAAGCCTGGGGTGAAAGTATTATTTTCGTGCCTGATCTTATTTTAAATGCATTATTTGTTGGAGAGTTAAAATTCTGTGAAAGTGACTTAATTTTTTTTTAGTTCATTAGCAAATAAACAGTTATACTTTGGGTCACGAAAGATGACTATTCAAGGTCACTTGTTCTAAGAAAGAATACACAGCACGTATGCAGTAGTAGCTTAGCAATATTTCATGTTAGAAAGAGAAAGATTATTTGACGTAAGTCTATGTAGTTTATGTTGTGTGACAGGTATACGTAAATGGTGACATTACTTTCTAACACACTTATTTTTTCAGTTAAAATGTATCCATAAATACTTCATGTTGCACGTCTATGTATACGAAATGCAGTGAAGTTATCTGCTAGTAATATTTTACTATACAATAATATTTAAATTACACTTGGCAATGTTCACAAAATTTCAGTCTCTGAATCAACCTCTCGGTCATTTATCAGAGACTGGCCCACTCAACCAGAACCACAGACGCGTTTCACTCTTATTGGAGCTCATCAGTGTGGTGTACTGACGCCTCTTTCGAGGCACTGAGACTGGTTGAGCGGACGGATGATAAACATCCCACAAAGATATCAAGCCTGCAGTGGTAACTAACCACATGCAGAGCCATATCGAGAAAACCGCGAGCTTGGCTAGCAGAGTAATAATAAAAAACTGTACAAAGTACAAATGCGACACTTGGTGAACTGCTCTAAATAATCTCTGATAAATGACCCAGAGGTTGATTCAGACACTGAAATTTTGTGAACTTTGCCAAGTGTAATTTAATTATTATTTAGAGCAGTTCACCAAGTGTCGCATTTGTACTTTGGTACAGTTTTTTTATTATTTTACTATACGGTTTGACCTTGAATAATCATCTTTCGTGAACCAAACTATACTTATAGTGATTGCTGTGGAGTTAATAAAGACAGTTTAAAACGTTAAAATTGAATTAAAATAATTAAAACAAAATATTACGCTCCGTTTTGTAACGACAGATCGCAATACGAGGGCTGTCTTTTAAGTTTTGCATACAGAGCTGGAATAAAACAATAGCTCTTAAAGACTTTATTGTTTTTCGAAATATTCTCCACGAAGATCAATGCACTTTTGCATGCGCTCGAACCAATTCTGGAAGCTGTTATTCCACTCGTTTGTTGGTATACTCAAAATGACGTTTTTGCAGGCGTCGACTGCTTCTTCTGGCGACTGAAACATTTGACCACGCAACCCGTTCTTTATTTTCGGAAAGATAAAGAAATCGTTGGGACTTAGGTCGGGACTGTACGGAGGATGGTCTAACAATTCGACGTTTTGTTGCGTTAAAAATTCATTGTCTTGCGAGCTGTGTGTGACCTTGCACTGTCTTGATGGAGGATGATTCGTCGTTCGGGGTTGGTTTTTCGAAGCTTAGCGATGACTTCCGGCAAACAAATGGTTGTATACCAATCGGCAGTAACAGTTCTTTGATCTTGCAGAGGAATTGTTGCTACATGATCTGCTTTTGAGACAAATGTCGCGACCATCTATTTGGACACACTTTGAGAACGGATGACTTTTGTTGGTTTTTCTTCACCTTGGAATACCCAAACAGACGACTGGCGTTTATTTTCGGGTTCATATGAGTAAATCCACGATTCATCACCACTGACGATGCTGTACACGTTTTTAAAGTTTCCTGCGTTGAAGCGGTCTAGAGTTTTTTGACACCAATTGACCCTAGCTTCTTTCTGTTCTTCGTTCAACAGATGCGATATCTAACGGACACTAATTTTTTTTACCGCCAATTCTTCATGCAAATTTTTTTGAATTTAGGTCTTTGAAATCTCCAATGATGCCTAAATCTCGCGATATGTACGTATCGATCTAAGACTCATCCGTCCACGTTTGAATTCTCCATACCAACGAGAAATTGTCAACTGATGTGGTGCATCATTGCCGAATACAGAAACCAACTCGGCGAGGCATTCTTGTTGAAATAATTGTTTTCGAAAGTTGTAAAAAAATTTTGCGCGAAAATTTTTTCGGTTTAGTTCCATTGTTCGAATAACTTGTCAACTCCGAAAATTCACTGCATCTACAATACAATACATCGCACTGACCCTTTGGATTTAGGTTAACTAATGATGGAGGGTAAGTTTTAGTAGTGACATTTGATTAGGACTGCCTACTATATCCCTGTATGCAAAACTTAAAAGACAGCCCTCGTAATTCCTAGTCCTATGGTGGATATTAAATGCTAACATTATAGGTCAAACAAATATAAAAAAAAATCTGATGTGGACACCACACGACTTCCTTGTACGATTATTAAACTATACATATTTTTTTAATAAATAAATTACAAAATATTAATTTTAACTTCAAAACAGTAAGATATATAGCGACCATAAAGGGAGTTTTTAAAGAGAGTTTTGATTACAACAAAGAAATATTTGATTACAACAATGAATATGACTAATTTCACAATAAAAATATAATATTTGTTATTGTACGAATCATAAAATTGCACGTATTTAACGTAATTTGACATGAACATTTTATTTTTTTGTCCTAATCCATAGCAAGCTTTATTACAAAAAAATAATTTTTAAATTTACATATCTCGCTTATACAAAGGGCTAATTTAATAATACTTAATGTGCTAGACGCAGAAATTAATTCTCTAAAACTTTTATTTGAAGCATTTATTTCTAAAATCAAAATAAAATTATTTTATTCAAGAAAAACTGTTAACAACTTCAAGTAATGTATCACTTCCGGTTAGCCTATTTTAACCAAAATCTATTATGTTATTTCGATTGACATAAAAGTCTTTTATACCAAATTTGAAAAGTTTTGGATTATATTTTAAAACAGTTTTTCATTAAAATCTATTATAGGCTTCAAGTAAAGTGCCACTTCTGGAAATTGTGTAATAACCAGAAAGGGAGGTGCACAACTAGATGTTATAGGAGTCCTAAATACAAAATTTCAACTTTCTACGGCTTACCGTTTTTGAGTTATGCGAGATACGTACGTACGGACGTACGTACGTACAGACGTCACGACGAAATTAGTCAAAATGGATTCAGGGATCATCAAAATGGATATTTTCGCTGAAATCTGAAAACCGAAATTTTTCGCGATTACAATACTTCCTTTACTTACGTACAAGGAAGTAAAAATAGGTATGAAAATTTCAAATTTGACACTGACGATTGTTTTACTGCACTGGTTTGACAATATTTTGTACATTTACGGTTGTAACGATGAATCAGGAGAAGAAAAGGATAAGTGAAAACATATTTGTGATGAAGAAATTGAATTTCTACCAGATTTAATAGAAGAAATTGTTAATAGACAAAGTGAAAACTGATGCAGTAAATATGAAACAGTATGGGAAATATATCACAAAAATTCAATACTATAAAATGGAAATACTCAAGGTGACAATAATATTGAAGAAGCAGATGATGATAATAGATAAGAAAGATGTTATTTTCCAATACTTGTATTTATATAATTTAATAATATCCATAAATAATATTATAATTAAACGTATCTTATGACAAAAATTATAATAAATTAAAATGTACACTTGACATGACAATGTCAAAATTACATACACCGAATTTCAACAAATAACTTTACTGCACTAATATACAGGATTTCTTGAAATAGGGGGACATGGTTTAATCAGATTCCTGGGCCCAAAATAAGACGATTTAACTAAACTTAACCACATCCGAAAGTGCTTCAAATAGTGTCTGACGTATTAGATAATACTTGTTTATTCAATAATGACGAGTAGACAATTATTTATTAAATTATTGTTGAAAGTATTGTGTAATGTAATAATAGGTATTGCTAGTCTATAAGAATGCTCATTCATGATACACTCTTGAAGTTGTTCAGAACAAAAAGCCGTTAAGTGTATATACATTGGTGAACGATTTTACGATCGTATATGGATCAACATTGTGATCAACATACTGATTATGGGTTCAATTTTTATTTATTTATTTATTGATTTTTGTATAATCTTATCTTTATCTATCAAAATTGAAGTATGTGTCTATAGGTGTATGAAGTTTATAATATATTTTTTGTTGAAATAATGTCAATTACAGTCAGAAAATATTTTTTAATGAAATTATAAACAAATCTTTTTGCAATAAGAAATATTATATTTTATATAGTATTTATGTTAAAATTGAATTGGCGGGAGGTATTGTACAAATCTCAACAATATTTTAAAGGTTATTGTAACTTTTAAATTAAACCTCTCAATTTTAATGAACATAAAACACGTTTCTTGATGAGATTATATACAATACTAATGTTACAATGAAATTAAATTGGCGGGAGGTATTGTGCTGGCTGCAACAAATTTTTAGAATGTAATTTTGAATATAATTGTCTTAGTGTAAAAATAAGGTTAGCATAAACTAGTCTGTATAAATATACCTTGTTACGTTCTAATTTGGTCCTTTGTTCCAATTTCCTTAATTTTATACCTGCCGTTCCTTCGTTTCCATTCATGACCTGAAAAACAATATTTTATGCCGTAATGATATTATTTATACTTCATAGTTCTATTAAATTCACTTACTTAATGTTTCTTTAAATTTGGTAGCTTCATTTGTCAAAATTAAATAGTCTATTTCGCAGTTTATTATTCTAGTTTCAGTTTTAGGTTAATTTTTGGTGACATTTCTTAATTAGATTTATCTTTGCGGTGATCGTATAAGCTGAGCGCTACGTTCACAACGTAGTGTAGCGGCGGTAAATTTTGAATTTGACTGGTAAATAAATAGACTTAAATTGGTTGGATTTATTTTTGTATTAATTTAGTTTATTTATTTAAAACATTAACATACAACTATTATCCCATCCTACTATCCTTAAATTACCCCTATCCTATACTAAAAATTATGAGCGTAACACGTTTTATTTAAGTAGATTTGTTGTGCGCAAGGCTATGGTTACCCTCTTTCTCTCTTTCCGGAATTTAAATTATTTTTGCCTGCCTTAAGTAAGATCCGGGGACTGATCGTAAGTAACTTCAAGCGGGCGAACGTGTGGAAGAAAATTTGAGTTGCGGGTCAGAATGACTTAAAGTAATTCCGGTCGAGTGTAAAATATTCGTAGGGAATATTACCCTTATTTGGGGATCAATCGCCGGATTACGTATTTCGTTAGGAGGTTTTTGGTGATTTGTGAATCAACCTCCCGCGGAGTTCCCACGTGGGGATCAATTTAAGTGTTAGTGGTTCGCGACCTTTTTTTCTTTTGCTCGTAACATCTTCCAACATCTCGCCACGGGCTGAAGGCATCGTCGGGGGACAGTTAGCTCACGGGTGGACATCTCCAGCTGGTGTGACGCTGCCTGGCATCGTCCGCATTCCGCTGACTGACTGCAGTCATCCCCACCACCATTCCTGGCTACCTACCGCCACTAGAGATAAGTCGTACAGACATCTTTTATATTTTTTTTAACAACTTTTATTTGAGGCACTGAAGACGTTGGAAAACTTGTTAACTTTAATTTTTGTTCATTTTTATTGTGCATTTAACTTTTGGAGTGCCTGAAAATTGGTTTAACCTTAGCTTCGTTCACTTTTATTTTGCACTCACTTTTGGAGTGCAATATTATTTTTGGATTTTTCAGATTTTTATTATTATTAGTGTTATATTTATTATTGGATTGTTTTGATCCAGTGTGCAACTTTGTGTTGTTTTTGGTTTTTTTATATTGTGCCTGGCACAGAATTCGGCACTGTTGTACTTTGTACTACGATACGTCGCGGACTATTCGTCCTCGTATATTCAACTGGCTGTACTTGCCCTGCGTTGTCGGTTGGCCAACATTTGACGTATAATTGTACTGTCGGGTCGGATATATCCGCGTCGTCATCTTTGTTCATAGTTATTTATTTGTTTATTTTTATATTTACATTTTCATATTTTAAAGTTAAATTTACATTCATTAAAGTACTATTAATCTTAGCTTTGGGAGTATTCTTTTATTTGTACAAGCCTTTCTTCCGTTTTCAGGCAATATTTCATATTAACGGTAGGTAACGATCTATTTATTCGTTTTCGTAATTTTGCCGTTAAAAATTACGTGGCGCCCATTCAACCCCTTTCGGGGGTTGATCACCGAACTTAACCCGCTCCCACCTCCACTGTGTAAAGGCTAGCGGCCGCACACCGAAACAACTAGGGTGCGTTATGTAATAAATCGCATTGCGCGAAGCACGTTACAAATTTTGGCGCCCAACGTGGGGCCATAAACGTTAGGGGGCCTTGATCGTTGTTAGGGGCCATAAACGTTAGGGGGCCTTGATCGTTGTTAGGGGCCATAAACGTTAGGGGGCCTTGATCGTTGTTAGGGGCCATAAACGTTAGGGGGCCTTAATCGTTGTTAGAGGCCATTTAGCTTTTTTTTTGGGGTTCGTTGTATCAAAACGCGACTTTCATTGTTAAGGGCCAAATCGTTTGTTTAGGACCGTATGGTTAGCTGATTATACTGTTATATTTTGTGGTCGGGATTTAGATTTTGGGGAACTTCTGAAAAAAAAAAAAAAATAATTAGGCTTTAAATTTCATATAGTTTTATTGTTGGTTGTACCTTTATTGGTACATATTTGTTTGTTCCTTGTTACATTAACAGGATTTTTTTTTTGTTTTGTATATTTTTGCCATTTTCCGTCGGTATGGAAACTTCAAGGTTGAGTAGGGATGAATTGGAGTACGAATTGGTCGTGCGGGGAATTCGCGGAACAAATACATTAACGGTACAGGCTATGAGACAGGAGTTGGCAAAAAAATTAAGGAAGGAGGAAGTAGGGCAGATCGTTAACAATCCTGTCAATGAATTAGACTCATCTACCGAAATAGATATTTGTTCAGCAAAAATTGTGCAAATCCAGGAGCTTATTGACAATTTTTCTGGATTGGGTTCAAGTTACGAATTTCAGAAAATCTGCACTAAAATTCAACATGTCATTTCCCGATTAGCGAGAATCGAGAGCAATGACGAAGACATTAAAACATCGGTAAAAACACTGAACGATAGGATTAGGGCTGAAGAAGATAGACTGCTTCAGAAAAATGACGAACAAGAGGAACGTCAGAGACAAGCAGAAGCGAAAGTAGAATCTACAGTCAATAAAAAAACTACACCACCTGCTGTAAGGAGGAAACAGATTCCGGTAGTGCACTGGGATATCAAGTTCGATGGCAATGTACACGAGCTTAGTGTCAATGCATTTTTGGAAAGGGTGAATGATTACCGTATTTCGCGTAACGTTTCCGAGTCGGAATTGTGTGATTCTGCGATAGAGCTGCTGCGAGGACAGGCATTAACGTGGTATCGTTCAGCGCGTTCAAAAATAAAATCATGGGATGATTTCGTCAGGCTGTTGAAAGATGAATACGAGCCATTTGATTATGAAATGGCGTTGTGGGATGAAATTCGGTCACGGACACAAGGTGCGGATGAAACGGTAGGTGCTTATATGGCGAGTATGATAAATTTGTTTAAACGAATGCCGAAACCACCTACGGAAGAAGCGAAGTTACAGGTGTTGCGCAGGAATGTATTACCCTATTATATTCGGGGAATTGGATTAACAGAAATCACCACTGTTGAACAGCTACAAACTGTTTGTAAACAACTTGAAAAAAATCGGCTCATGGCAGAAAAATTTCAACCCCCTCCATCAAGTAAGAAAAATTTACTTGAATCTGATTTAGCTTACCATGGTCGCGCTAAAACAACGTCGGTTAATGCTGCAGACGCTTCCACCTCCTCTAAATCCGGAGGAAAATTAACTTGCTGGAACTGTCACGAAAAGGGTCATATAGCGCGGGACTGCAAGAAAGAGAAACGTAAACACTGTTTTCGATGTGGGAAGGCAGACGTGACAGTCAACTCGTGTCCCAAGTGCTCGGGAAACGCGCGGGGGGGACACTAAAGGGTCGTGTCGTGTCTTCACCCTCCTTTCTGGCGGCCACACACCTGGAGAATGAAAAGAACTTGGCGATAGTTAACTTTATTATCTCACACTTAGGTCAAGATCAGCGTCCTTATTTGGAGATCTCAATCTTTGGTTGTAAGATTTTAGGGCTCTTGGATTCGGGAGCCACTAGGTCCATTATTGGTAGGGAAGGTTGGGAGATGCTAAAAGGGATGGATTTACATTTGGATAAATCGGATGCACCCGGTTGCACGGTTGCAGACGGAAAAGAATGTGTGAGTTTGGGTTCGATTACTGTTCCCGTTCTTCTCATGGACAAAATTAAATTGATTAAATTTTTAGTCGTTCCGGATGTCACCAGCAGTATTATCTTAGGGATGGATTTTTGGTGCACAATGGGGATTGTACCTGATTTAAGAAGGGATGTTTGGAATTTTACGGGATTGGCGACATTAAATGTACAGGATACAATGACATCAGACTTAACAGACGAACAGAAACTACAACTACAGACTATGTTGGACAAAAATTGGGAACGTATGCCAAGAAAACTTGGATGTACATCAAGAGTACAACATAAAATAATTGCGGAATCGGAACCGGTCAAGCAGCGCTATTACCCAGTTTCACCAGCGATTCAGCAACATATCGATGCTGAACTGAAGAAGATGTTAGCTGAGGATATTATTGAGCCTTCCTCAAGTTCTTGGAGTTCACCTATCTTGATGGTGCCGAAGAAAGATGGCGGCTACCGTTTTTGCGTAGACTTCCGGAGGCTTAATAAAGTCACAAAAAAGGATGCGTATCCAATTCCTTACGTTTCTGGAATTTTAGATAGATTAAGAGGTGCCAAGTACTTAAGTTCATTGGACATAAAATCAGCTTACTGGCAAATTCCGATGAGTTCGTGTAGTCGAGAGTTCACGGCGTTCACAATTCCAGGACGTGGACTGTTTCAGTTTAAGCGGATGCCATTTGGGCTCACAAATGCCCCAGCCACCTGGCAGCGTTTAATTGACGAGGTGTTGCAGGCTGATCTTGAGCCTTTCGTCTTTGTTTATCTGGATGACGTAATCGTCATCTCCGAAAGTTTCGAGCAGCATCTAGAAATTTTACAGACGATTTTTGATAGACTTTTTGCGGCGGGTTTGACCCTGAATAAAGACAAATGTCAATTTTTCAGGTCAGAACTACGTTACCTGGGGTATGTTGTAGATAAGCGTGGGTTGAGGGTTGATCCTGACAAGGTAAATGCTATATTGGGGATATCGACGCCAAATAGTGTGGCTGACGTACGCAGTTTCTTGGGCATGGCGTCCTGGTATCGTAGGTTTGTTCAGGATTTTGCCACCATCAGTGCTCCACTCACAAATTTGTTGAAGAAAAATCGGAAGTGGCATTGGACGGAAGAGTGTCAAGAAGCATTTCAGAGGCTGAAAGAATGTCTGATCTCTGCTCCGGTTTTGAATTGCCCTGATTTTTCGAAGCCCTTTGTGGTTCAAACCGACGCGAGTGGTTATGGCTTAGGCGCGGTACTGACGCAAGAAGATTCGGACGGTGAACGCGTCATATGTTTTTTGAGCCGGTCATTGACTAAACATGAACGCAACTATTCCACCACTGAGCGGGAATGCCTTTCAGTTGTATGGGCAATACAAAAACTTCGCCCCTATTTAGAGGGTTCGTGTTTCACAGTCGTCACAGACCATGCCTCATTGACGTGGCTCATCCATCTAAAAGATCCCTCTGGTAGATTATGCCGTTGGGCTGTTAAGCTCCAGCAGTACGATTTTGAGATCGTACACAGGAAAGGGAAAGATCATGTAGTCCCAGACTGTCTTTCGCGTTCTGTGCCGAAAATCGAGACAATTTCATTTAGTGCTGCTCAGATTCCTACAACCGATAAATGGTACTTGAAAATGAAACAAAAAGTCATAGAAAGTAAGTCGCGAAAATTTTCTACCTGGAAAATACACGGCGATATCTTATACAAGCATGTTCGACCTCGACATCCTGATCTTACTGATGAAGAGTTCTCTTGGAAACGAGTAATTCCCAAAGACCAGCGCAAGGAAGTCATGAAGCAAATGCATGATTCGCCAACATCGGGACATCCTGGCATCACTAAAACCTACAATAAATTGAAACAGAAGTACTATTGGCCTAAAATGAAGGCTGACGTGGTGACGTACGTTAATAGATGTATTGTATGCGCTGAGCAAAAGGTGGTGCAGAAAAGTCCACCAGGTTTAATGGGTACTCGGCCGCGGGTATTTCGTCCATTCCAACTCATCAGTACAGACTTAATGGGGCCACTGCCACCATCTACAAAAGGGTACAGATATATTTTAGTTGTGTGTGACTATTTTAGCAAATTTGTGCTTACATTTCCTCTTCGAACGGCGACAGCGCAGACAATATCTGGCTTCATGGAGGAACATGTTTTCTTATTATTTGGTGCGCCACAATATATCGTCTGCGACAACGGAGTTCAGTTTCGCAGTTCGGAATTTCGCAATGTTTGTGCGAAATACGACGCCACTCTTCTCTTTAATGCGCTCTATCATCCACAAAACAATCCCACAGAAAGGGTAAACAGAGTGATAAAAACGATGTTATCTTCATACATTAAAGACCATCAACAACAGTGGTATCATTACTTACCCTCCGTTACTTGTGCCATTCGTACTTTAGTTCATGAAGCCACTGGTCTCACGCCGTACTTCGTGAACTTTGGGCGCGAGCAGATACTGAGTGGTCGAGATTATCAAGTGGACGCTATAGACAACAATGGTGATCTCCATTTTGACCGTGAAGATGTGCGCGAGCAGCGACCAGCGCGGTTCGTGAAAATTTACGCAGAGGTGCGTAAACGGCTGGATCATGCGCAGGCTCAAGCCAGGACGCGGTATAATCTTCGTCGAAGACCGATTTTTTATCACGAAGGGCAGCAGGTTTGGCGTAGAAACTTTAAATTGTCTAACGCAGCAGATAATTTTGCAAGCAAGTTAGCGGCTAAATACGTAGGACCGTTTAAAGTACGTAAAAAGATTTCGTCTGTCACTTATGAGCTAGAAGATGAAAGTGGTAGAGAGCGTGGCATATGGCATGTAAAGGACTTAAAACCAGGTCCTATTGATGATGATGATGACGACAAAGTTTCCGATAATGATTTGTAGTTTGTTTTGTTTATTTGGTTTTGTATTGAGGAAAAATTTTAGGAATTTTCCCTCACGGGAGTTGGGGAGGGATTTGTTACGTTCTAATTTGGTCCTTTGTTCCAATTTCCTTAATTTTATACCTGCCGTTCCTTCGTTTCCATTCATGACCTGAAAAACAATATTTTATGCCGTAATGATATTATTTATACTTCATAGTTCTATTAAATTCACTTACTTAATGTTTCTTTAAATTTGGTAGCTTCATTTGTCAAAATTAAATAGTCTATTTCGCAGTTTATTATTCTAGTTTCAGTTTTAGGTTAATTTTTGGTGACATTTCTTAATTAGATTTATCTTTGCGGTGATCGTATAAGCTGAGCGCTACGTTCACAACGTAGTGTAGCGGCGGTAAATTTTGAATTTGACTGGTAAATAAATAGACTTAAATTGGTTGGATTTATTTTTGTATTAATTTAGTTTATTTATTTAAAACATTAACATACAACTATTATCCCATCCTACTATCCTTAAATTACCCCTATCCTATACTAAAAATTATGAGCGTAACACGTTTTATTTAAGTAGATTTGTTGTGCGCAAGGCTATGGTTACCCTCTTTCTCTCTTTCCGGAATTTAAATTATTTTTGCCTGCCTTAAGTAAGATCCGGGGACTGATCGTAAGTAACTTCAAGCGGGCGAACGTGTGGAAGAAAATTTGAGTTGCGGGTCAGAATGACTTAAAGTAATTCCGGTCGAGTGTAAAATATTCGTAGGGAATATTACCCTTATTTGGGGATCAATCGCCGGATTACGTATTTCGTTAGGAGGTTTTTGGTGATTTGTGAATCAACCTCCCGCGGAGTTCCCACGTGGGGATCAATTTAAGTGTTAGTGGTTCGCGACCTTTTTTTCTTTTGCTCGTAACATCTTCCAACATCTCGCCACGGGCTGAAGGCATCGTCGGGGGACAGTTAGCTCACGGGTGGACATCTCCAGCTGGTGTGACGCTGCCTGGCATCGTCCGCATTCCGCTGACTGACTGCAGTCATCCCCACCACCATTCCTGGCTACCTACCGCCACTAGAGATAAGTCGTACAGACATCTTTTATATTTTTTTTAACAACTTTTATTTGAGGCACTGAAGACGTTGGAAAACTTGTTAACTTTAATTTTTGTTCATTTTTATTGTGCATTTAACTTTTGGAGTGCCTGAAAATTGGTTTAACCTTAGCTTCGTTCACTTTTATTTTGCACTCACTTTTGGAGTGCAATATTATTTTTGGATTTTTCAGATTTTTATTATTATTAGTGTTATATTTATTATTGGATTGTTTTGATCCAGTGTGCAACTTTGTGTTGTTTTTGGTTTTTTTATATTGTGCCTGGCACAGAATTCGGCACTGTTGTACTTTGTACTACGATACGTCGCGGACTATTCGTCCTCGTATATTCAACTGGCTGTACTTGCCCTGCGTTGTCGGTTGGCCAACATTCGACGTATAATTGTACTGTCGGGTCGGATATATCCGCGTCGTCATCTTTGTTCATAGTTATTTATTTGTTTATTTTTATATTTACATTTTCATATTTTAAAGTTAAATTTACATTCATTAAAGTACTATTAATCTTAGCTTTGGGAGTATTCTTTTATTTGTACAAGCCTTTCTTCCGTTTTCAGGCAATATTTCATATTAACGGTAGGTAACGATCTATTTATTCGTTTTCGTAATTTTGCCGTTAAAAATTACGTGGCGCCCATTCAACCCCTTTCGGGGGTTGATCACCGAACTTAACCCGCTCCCACCTCCACTGTGTAAAGGCTAGCGGCCGCACACCGAAACAACTAGGGTGCGTTATGTAATAAATCGCATTGCGCGAAGCACGTTACAACCTACAAACCTATGAATACATTTTAACAAATAAAATAAATATTTGATTATTGCCATAGCTGTAGTGGAGAAAAAACCTCATAAATTACTTTCATCCTTCATATTTCGTACGGTAAATAATTTCAAACAAGATCCTTCATTCCAAAACAAATTTACGCATTAAATATTTATTTAATTCATATAAGTCAGTAACATTTTTTGCAACAAAATTAAGCTATAGTTAAGTTGGTACCCTCAGCGCTGTTTATAAGAAATGAATAGGTAGACAAGTATTATTTGAAAGGTAAAATTCACTAATTTTGTTAGATACCATAAATCATGTATTGCACGAACAATGATCGTACAAAAACCATATTATATTTCATTATATTATGATAAATGTAAATAACGTAACTTTGTACTAAAGCTCCCTCATCTTTCGTTAGATTCAACCCCAGGATCGACTTCATTTCCACATGTAAATGACGGGCGCTTTAACAACTGAGCCGGAAAAGTATCAGTTCTTGAGAACTAAGGTAGAGTGATTTTTTTTCTTAAAAACATTGGTCAAACAAGGTGTTAAGCATATCTTGTCAGCAGAAATTTTTGTACCATTTATTGAGGTGGTTTCACAATTTACATGTCAAAAACTGTTAACAAGGGGAAGAGATTGTTACGGTAAACTTTGGGGAAAAGAGATATATAGAGAGAAAAATGTATTTAAGTGTATTTTTTTTGTTTTAAAGTTATGTAACAATAACGATAACTATATAACATATTCTTTTATTTATTAACATTATTATCCGTTATGTTTATGTATGGGAATCACGCTAGAATTTTTGAGAACATATTATATACTCGAAAAATTATGAAAAAAAAAATTGACGACTAAATTAAGGTTTTATGTTTCTTATATAGTGGCTGTTAGGGGTGAACATAGGATTTTTGTTTTATGCAATTTCCTGCTCTCCTGTTTATTTTACGTAGATTGCAAAGTTGTACAGAATTAAAAGTTTTGTATAAAATTGTTCTTACATTTATTTATTATTGTTTTAGTTTCTTCTTAATTTTAATTCCGTTAGTTAGTAGCAGAGCATCGAACCCACCAAAAACTGTGTTCGATTTAGGTTCAGGTTAATTTGATTTTTGAAAATGGGTTCGTGTGCGGTTTTGGTGCAAACATTAATAAAAATTGCGGTTTTGTTCCGGGTTCAGGTATTGGGTTCATGTTCGGTTCGACCTAATAAAAATTGAATTAGTTTTTTTTTAATAACAATCTTTATATATAAATAATTAAAATTATGAACCGGAATTTACGCAAGACAAGACAAACAATTTTTACGAAAACTCAACACAGGCAACAACGCAAACCTATACAATATTTATATCGTTGAAATCAGAAAACATATCTCTATCAAATGGGCTAAAAATTATATAGGGTACCATTTAAAATAATATATTTTTGTTCTTCCGTTTGATAACCGCTGGTTGATTTTTTGGTTTGTTATTACTGATAAATTAGTCCCTTATTCTTGATCATTTTTTGTATATAACATGTTTCTCTAAAGTCATTAATTCGCCCAAAAAAAGCGCTAGTTGTTTTAAAGGAAACATTCTGTATACGGAGTACATCATACATTAAATTGAACTATATAATCGAGAAATAGGTATTTTTATATCAAGGCCGCGAAATCACTCTTTAGCGTACCGAGAGAAAAATTGACAATCTCGAGGACGCTAAAGGATTTCGCGGACAAGGTGTACACAATATTTTTTGTGCAACCGTAAAAAATATATAATTACAAATTTTATTAATTTTAAACAGTTTCACTGTAAATTGAAAGTTGGCTTTCAAGGTAGCTATGGAATTGACATTTGATAAATAAAACAGTTTTGAAAAAATCATAGTGATTATTTACTCAATTTCGCGGCCGCTACCATGACAGCGGCCGCGGAATGGATTTCGCGGCCGTTGCCATAACAACAACCGCGAAATTCAATTTCGTGGCCTATATTGCGGCTGCGAAATGCCTATTTCGCGGCCGGTTGCACAAAAAATATATATGTAATTTATCAAAATTTATGATACCATCCAAACCCATATATCATCCTCATATATCATCATGATCATCACATTAAATAATGATGATATTCCAGAATGTTTTTGTGGAGTGCACTACTAAGTCATACGTTTGTTTCGCTGAGTATAAGTGGATCTCGTTTATAAACTTCTGAGCTACTAGAATTTGATACATTTTCTCTGGTGAATGTTAGTGCAGTGTGCAATGTGCTTCAGATTTGGAAACGACAGTGAAATATAAATACCTAAATAATAATTGCCGATAATATCGTTTAATATAAATTGTTTTTATTTATTATAAGTTTCCATTATTAAATGTGTACTGTTACCTACATATATATGTATATTGTTTATTTGTCAATGTATGTGAAATATATATATATATATATATATATATATATATATATATATATATATATGTTTTGAAAGTAATTCGTGCGGTGTTTTCGCCATTATAGTTGTAAGTGCCTATGAGGTGACCCCTGACAAACCTTCTCATACATTAATATACATAATATATTTATATTTAACTATGTATAGATACAAATAACTCGTAGAATGTTTAAATATATTAACAAAATTTTGTATAAACGGTATTATACAAGCCCAAACTCATAATAATTCGGCTAGTGTACATTTTCAACAAATGGGGTAGTTACCATATGTTAAAATTTAATGAAATTTCTATTTGTTTACAAGGCGAAACTACAAAATTCTTTCGGCTTCTTTAAATATAGATTTAAAACTTTAAAAAATGTGATGTGGCAAACACAATACCTCCCGTTTAATTTAATTTTTATTAATACTTAAAATTAAATTGAATTTAAATACCGGTTTCGATCCCGACCGACGTCAAATATTTCGAATTTTAAATGGCACAAAAATGACCCCTGTGGTGCGCTCTCCACGCCAGCAATAAGTGCTTGTGAGGTGACACCTGGCAAACGCCCGCACGGTATAAATATGTCATCGTTACCGAAATTTGTGTACAAAGCAGATTGTCAGACCCAGCAATGGGTAATATGCCGTGATGATACATTTATTTTATTTATTTTTATACCTATAGTTATTGCTGGCGTGGAGAGTGCACCACAGGGGTCAATTTTGTGTCATTTAAAATTTTAAAATATTTGGCGTCGGTCGGGATCGAACCCGGTTCCCCAGATTCGCGTGAAATGACGCCTGGTACACACGGTACAAATATGTCATCCTTATTACCGACATCTGCATACAAAGCAGATTGGCTCACTCAGCAATGGGTAATATGCCGTGATGATATATTATATATTTTTATTATCTTACCTATATTCCCACATATTTACTTATGCTGGAATTTGTTCCTTTCCGTATAATTATTGTTCCATTTACTATTTTCTTTTTAAAACGTTACTATTATAATTTGAAATAATTAGTTTGCTTACAGTGATATATCTGTCAGTTACATACATTTGAGATCTGAACTGTGTAACCATGGAGTTGTGTTTAAAGCGTAAGCACCGGGATTAAAATTATAGATAATTTTAGAAATTTATCCGTAAAATATATACAAAAAGTATTAACGCAAACCTGTAGAAAATTTAAAAAGCTTTATTTTTTATAATAAGAAACCTCGAAAAAATAACATTAAAAGGTATTTTTCGAAGAAAAACTATTTTGAGCTTCCAGTAAAGTGACATTTTCGATTATCTGATTTACACCAAAATATAATGGCATCTTTCCATATAAGAGTAAGGTAGAAGTACAAGATTTAAAAAATTTCTGAGGATCCACACACACACATACATCATCGTGAAAATGTTAAAATTGGATTGTAGGTACCTTAAAACGTAGTCATTTACCAAAATCTCGATATGCGATTTTTAGCACGATCCCTATACCTCCCTTACCAAGGGAGCGGGAGGTAAAAACTGTGGGCCAAATGATTGCTGATAATAGTTTGACCGGCATTTTAAAGGTCATCTTCTAGTCCAGGTTTAGGTTGTACCGCGACCCTTTCCTTTGGCATGAAAAATAAATTCGTAAAAATCCATAGTGTGTACAGTAAAACCAATCTTGCAAGACATATAGGACAATACTCACAGAAAAATGTGCAGGGTATAGGGATACAATGCCTAATAGAATTAAAGCTGGTATTACTAATAAAGACGATGTAACCCAATATTAAATGGCGGATACTTCAGTAACATATTCAGTTTTTGTAAGCTTAAAATCTATAGACAGTTAACACCATCCACAGATTATATACTTTACAAATTATCCAAAATGAGTCAACGATTAAATTTAATTTTTTCTTTTCTTATATTGGTGGCTGTTAAGGGTGAATATCGGGATTTAACATGGGATTTTTTATGCAATTTCCTGCTCTCTTGTTCATCTTACGTGGAGTGCAAAGTTGTACAAAATTGAAAGTTGTATACAAAATTGTTCTTACATTTGTTTTAGTTTCTTCTTAATTTTAATAAGAAATTTCTAAAATTCCTTTAATTAGTAGCAATATCCATGAGTTATGACATTGTACAAAATATTATTGTAATGTGTAATAAAAATGCCTTTATTACTAGTGTAACCTAGGCAACAGACAATAAATGTGTATTGCATAGGCTATTACAATATTGTAAAATTATTTTTAATTTTTAATACCATTTTTCTTGAAATAATTGTTATACAAACCTATAGAATATTTATATCGTTGAAATCAGAAAAAAAATCTGTCTATGGTGCTAAAAAATTATATAGGGTACCATTTAAAATAATATATGTTTGTTTCAACGTTTGAGGACCACTGGTTGAATTTTCGGTTTGTTATTACTGATAAATTAGTCCCTTATTCTTGATCATTTTTTATATATAACATTTTTCTCTACAATAGTCATTAGTTTGCCCCAAAAAACGCTGGTTGTTTTAAAGGAAACCCCCTGTATACAACTTTTAAATTAAATTGAACTATATAATCTAGAAAAAAAAATATTGGTAATTTATCAAAATTTATGATATTATCTAAATCCATATATCATCATCACATTAAATAATGATGATGTTCCAGAATGTTCTTGTGTGGAGTGCACTAGTCATACGTCTGTTTCGCTGAGTGTGAATGGATCTCGTTCATAAACTTCTCAGCTACTAGAATTTGATACATTTGCTCTGGAAGATGTTAGTGTAGTGTACCCTGTGCGTCAGTTTTGGAAACGGAGTGTTCGGGATTAACAACGACGACAGTGAAATATAAATACCTAAATAATAATTGCCGATAATATCGTTTAATATAAATGTGTTGGTTTTATTTATTATAAGTTGTCATGATTATATGTGTACTGTGTGTTACCTACATATATATGTATATTGATTATTTGTCAATTTGTGTCATAATATATATATATATATATATATATATATATATATATATATATATACACATACCTATACCTACCTATATAAATGTATAGTATATGTTGACATAGTACATAGCCTAAGATACTTATATACGAAAAAATGTATACTTACTTACATATATCAAATATACAATCACATATTCCAACATTCAAATGCTTCAGAAAAAATCTTAATCCTAATTTTTGGTTAAAATATAAGATAACCCTTACCCTGGCGAAGAAATTAGTATAGTTTGTTCATAATTACACTACGAAAGAACTGTATTACGATTTCTCTTTTTATAATGATAAGTATTTAATAAGATTCATTCTAAATAATTAAAAAAAAAACACGTTATTTTCATATTTTAAAGCTGTTAAATTCATGCAAATGAATATATTAAACAAATCGCGAGAAAATAGCTAATAAAATAAACCGAATTTGACAATTAAATTGTATTACAAAATAGAACTTAATATGCGATTGTACATATCTGGTATTTATTGATTTATAATCCTGTATCATAAAATACTTGCTCTATTTAATCCTGATACCTGGTATAGTTTTTCTAAGACTTATAGACACACTAGCTATTTGAATTATAAAATATAATATACATTGATCTTCTTTTTTTGTCTTGTAATATACATAACATCCAAAAAAGTCTTAGAAAAAATGTCAAAATACGTACATAATGTAACCACGTAAAAAATACGTAACTTAATATACATTTGATGATACATATTTCATTTTATTTATTTCTAAGTTATAATTCATATCGTTATATATTAGATTTAAAAATGTATTATATGAATGACCTAAACACAACAAAATGAATACAATCTTTCAATTTTAAATCCCAATTTTTCCATACCCAAAATTATTTTTTTTCAGGCAACCTGCAATTTACCTAAATACGAACTAGAACTAGAGCATCGATTTGCGATCGGTAGCAGGTTAACAATTTACAATCAGCAATCTTACGAATTAAAAAATCCAAATTCAATTCCAGCTACCAGCTAAATCGAAACGAGAGCAGCGGCAAAGCGAATCACAGCAGCTCAATTATATAATCGCCGGTATACAGCGAGCGAACTATGGCAACCGATTACTTAATTGTCGATATACGGCGAGCGATTCACGACAGCTTGATTACATAATCAAAAATATACAACCTACAGCAAGGCTTCTGGTCAATAAAATTCAAAAATCGTGTAAAATCAACGATTTAGAGCCGTAGCGGCTGAAAAGTAGCATTTTACGGCCGTTGCGAGCATTTTTGAGCTCTCAGACGGAATTTCAGCCGATCCCAAGGCATATACCCATCAAAAATAAAATTTGCTGGCTCTAGCAAGACCAAATTTTAAAATTCACAGAATTGAAAGGCTATAACGACTTGTGCCCACAAAATTCAAATTTACTGGCTATAGCAAGATATCTGATCATCAAAATTTAAAATTCGCAGAATCGACAGGCTATAGCAAGACATTCTCCCACAAAATTTAAAATTCAATCGTCTGGTGGTGGATTCATGAATCCTAGGCCTCCCACCACAGATTTCAGCCTTATATACAGCTGTTTGATGAATTTACAGTCATTCGGCGTGAGCGGTGGTATTGAATCGGACACTCTGCTCCGTGAAATTACGTAATCGAGCTATATACTTACTTTTGCTGGATTTCTAGCTACCTGGCCAGCTGGCCACCAGAATCCGTCCCTAGACCGCAGGCTAGGCACGGGCTGGTGGCTTGCTGGTGGCTAGCTAGGATGGGGTGAATATGCTCGGCTGGTTGCTGGGTGCAGGTAGCTAGTGTGCAGGAATCGAATTTGGATCTTTGGATTACAGGATTTTGTAGGTCGCCGTTCTGGTTGCAGATTGGCGGCCTACAAAATGCTTGCTAGCAAGCGGGATATGAACCTAGATATTTGGAATGCGATTTTTGATCGGTGTATTGGAATGAAATGGTTTATTATTTATAACAAGGATTTATTTGTCAGAGATGTGTTACATAATAATGATATTACAATATATAATACATGAAATACATTATTTTAACAATAAATAAATAATTTTTAATCTGTGTATTTGTGATACACTATTACTCGTATAAGACGTTCGCAGTTTCACAAATACATAGATGATGATATGTGCTCTAATTACTCAAATTCGACTTGAAAATGTTACTATACATAAATTCTTTATCTCCTAGATATATGCATAAGGAATGATAGATTTTTAACAAGAATATGTAGTCCAGTTTTTATTAGGAATAAGTTTTATTGCGATGTTTAGATAACATATTTACAGTGATATAGTTTTGCGATATTTATATATGTACCAACTAGATAAGTGTGTTCAATATATGAGTTGTATATACAATCAGAAAAATACAGAAATTTAAAGTATATCATATATAATTTTAATGTGTGTGCAACAATACGTTATCAACAATGCAATTACGAATACAAACTACATATATGTAGTTTTATAAATGATTTTACTATCTTATATACAACAGCGTAAGTAAAAGTATATCGTTTTTTCGCAAGATGAAAGATAGTTTTTTTCTTTTAAATATGAAAGTATGAGGGTTTTCGTATACCGTAAAGTCTGTAGAATAATTAACAATAATGTAAACCATATTATACATTTATTTATTATTTGTTTATATTCAATATAATCAGTGGTGAGCTATAAAAGTTTTAACAAAGGGCTCGCTCTATGTTTCATAAAAATGAAAACGAATGATTCTTCAAAATTTAATCCTCACCACATTGTTATAGTGACGATTAATTGACAGGGTACCGTTCTACTTTGTCGCTCAACTTATGCAAAGAAAATGTTTCTAAGATATATGTTCTTTTTTGGAGAAAAATAATAGGAAAACAAGGGGCTCACAAATTAAAAAAAATTCAAGAAGGGCTCGCGCGAGCCTCCATGGGCCCCCTATAGCTCACCACGGAATATAATGATTGTATAGTAGATTAGTATGAAGAAGTATTAACACTTTTGCGTTTTTCTCTATGATTTTATTAAGGTATATTATTCTATATAAGCATAACAGAATAAAAGTATGTCATTTTTTACGTATGTCCAAGAAAATATTAATTTTTCAAAGTTGAAAATATGTATATGAATAATTTCGTAAATGTATAAAATACGAGTATACTATACTTGCCGTCAAATAAATATGGACTGTTGCCAATTCAGTGGCCATATTGAAAATGCTAAGTTATGAAGAAGCAGCAACGCCGAATGGTGCGGACAAGGGAAAAAGTTAAGCATCAGTCCATACTTATTTGACGGCGACTATAATGAAAAATAGTGTGACACTGTATGTACCTATTGTTTTTGTAGCGATGACATAATTTTCTTACCAAGTGAAACAATATAATTTTTTCTACATCCATTTTGAAAGTAGGCTTTTCAAGCTGTCAGTTTAGAGCAGAAAATTGATAATTGAAATTTATAGAACAACTTGCAGTTTTTCTGGTTAAAATAGTAATGTAAATTTGTAGCTGGGATAAATGAAAAATGAAATTATTCACAGTAAGATTTGGAACCAAAGTGTTTTTTTCATCTTTTTAAACGGACGTAGAAAAAAGTATATGTGTGTCATGAGTCATGAGCGTAAAGTGTTATTTTCCGCTCTAGATCCACAAATTACTATTTTGCAAAGTGCGAATGTATTAGGAAGTGTTCTTGAAGTGTGTATGGACAGAGTTAAATGTGTTATTAATAAATATCATAATATAAGTAAAACGGCTTTTCCTTAACTATATTTTATTTAGAACGATCAATGTTTCTCAAAGTGTGCTCGTATGTGAGGGATGCAAAAAATGGTGCAGAAAAATAGAGCTAAATCCCTATCCCAATTACTTATATAGTTCCTTGATACTGAATTTTTAAAGTTTTAAATACCATTATGTGATTCTTCTATTGTATATAGTAATTTTAAATTTACATATTTCAAGAACTAAGAGCGATAGCGAATTATCCTAATCTGATTTAGATTTATTGGGTTATTTTTTTTATATATAATCGTAATTTCAGTACTTTGGAATCGCTGTAAAAATTTTCAGTAATGCTTGTTTCAAGACAGATAAATGTCTATTGAAAAATGGATTTTATAAAATGAATAAAATGACTATATTAGAAACTAAAAGAAAAAGCGATTTGTATTTACCAAATATGGATGTAGTGGCAGAGGGTAATTTACTATATTTATACATAATTTCAAAAGGTTTGAATTACTGGAAAAAAATCGGTAATGTTTATTTTACGAAATATATAATTTGAAAATGAATATCACGAAAACTAAGAGAAATATGTACTTGTACTTTACAAATTTGAATATAGGAAGTCATTTTCTATATGTATACTTAATTTCCAAAGGTTTAAATCGCTGAAATTTGTTTCATTAATGTTTATTTCCATGTGTATTGAAAATAGTAACTTTGAAAATGAATAACATGAGAACTAAGAAAAATAGCGACTTATTATTCAAATTTGGATATTGGAAGTAATTTCCTGTATGTACATTTAATTTCAAATGGTTTAAATTGCTGAAAAAAAATTCAGTAATGTTTATTTAAAGACGTGTGCATGTTTATTGGAAATAGCAACTTTAAAAATGAATATTACGAAAATTAAAAAAAGATATGACTTTTACTTTTCAATAGAATGTATGAATCGCTGAAAGAGTTTTCAGTAATGCTAGATTCAAGACGTGTACTTTGAAAATAGAAAGTTTAAAAATTAATATTTCGTAAACTAAGAGAAATAGCCATTTGTATTTTTCAAATTTGGATGTAGGAGGTTGTTTTGTATAATATATACTTATTTTCAGGATGCATGAATCGTTGAAAAAAAATTCAGTAATGTTTGGATTTAGCTCTACTGTTTCTTGTTCCCTTGAAATAAAAAGTATGTAATGTGTATGTGTTTGTGATATTGATGTATGTGAACATAACGTAATACAATTTGAGATGTTGAAATATAATTATGAAAATGAAAATAAGTATTTTATAATGACATGATTTTATTCTCTGTTATTTAAATATGCATATATGTATGTATGTATCTTAGGCATATGTTCATAAAGTTTTTATTACAATGGTTAAATCATTTACTTTATTGGTGCGAGTTGAAGTTTTATTTATTTATTTTACATAAATATTATATATAAATAATGACTTGAGGCGAGAGGTGTACAAAATCCATATGGGGTTGTTTTGGGGTGCGATGCTCTGTAACAATGTGACAAATCTCCAACTCGAAAAATCAGGACTCCTGTACTGCAACTAGCTCGGGTACGTTTACAGCATCGTCTGTCAAGTGTAGGTACAGGCACAGCTTATCTTTCTGCAACAATAGAAAATGTATTGAAATGTAACAAATATGAATGTGTATAGGTATATTAAATAATACACAGAGTGAACAAGAGAATTTGTGTTATACGCGTTTAACATAAGAAAACATTTTATTAAAAATATTATCTACAACCATAAAACTATATGCGGTGCAACATAGATATTTATCGAATAAAATATTAGAATATTGTATATGGTTGGAATATTAAATAATTGTCAAATAATGCAAACTATTTTCGATATAATACGAGCAATCATTTAAATATAGCTTATATCTATTAGAATAATCCCTCGGAATTAATGGTTAATATATCGAATAAAGAATACAACTATAAACTAGTATAAAAGTAAAAAAAAACTCACATTTAATAAATGAAATCTATGGACATAACTCCAAGTCCTGCAGGTGTCCTAACGTTCTCTCCAAGCACCAGGAAATCGTCCTCGTGTTCACTGCACACCATATACACGTCTTTACATTAGCACTGCAACAAACAAACTGAATGAATTATTCCATGTAATTGGCAGGATGTTAGATAATTTTTCCCTAGAAGTACGTCAATTAATAATGAGTTATTATGTATAATAATCGCTTCTTACCTATGTATTAGGTAATTTGTTTAGGGTGTTTTAAATTTTATGAATGTAGAAATCGCGTAAAAAAAATTGAGTTCATAAGGGTTGTAAATAAAGGTATATTTACGGTACAATCAAATTTTAACATAGTACAATTTCTTTTTCAAGTCTAATTTAAATCAATTAAAAACTGAGAGAGATGACTGATACTTTTCAAATTTTGATTCTGGAGATTATTTTCTATATGTAGGTATACATTATTTTAAAATTTTGGAATCATTGGAAATAATTTCAACAATTCTTGTTTCAAAACAAGTGTATAGTACTGCACCAAATACAACAGTTACAGAGACGCAACATACCAACCACGATAAAAGAAGCACTAAGCAACAACATAAAAACATGACAAATACTAAATTTTCTTCGAGAAATAGATCTAATAAATGAAATATAGTTATTAATAACCCCTATATCAAATATAATGTAAAATAAATAGAATAAGTACAATGTAATAATAATACATAAGCATATGTAAACATGCATCAAAGGCTAATGACTTATAGTCGAAGCCTCATATTCAAATAAAAAAAAAAAAAATACACAGTTACTATTTTGCAAAGTGCGAATTTATTAGTGTTTTTCAACTGATGTATGAAGAGAGTTAAAGGGTTAAATATGTTACTAATAAATATAGTGTATATGAAACGGTTTTCCCTAAGTTTTATTTAGAACGATCAAAGTTTCTCAAAATATTAGATTACAAGTATGTACTCGTATGTATGTAGGGGATGCAAAAGATTTTACAGAAAAATAGAGCAACGTTCAAATTTTTTATACGAGTATAATTTCGAGATACTGAATTTTTAAAGTTTTAATTACTACATGTGTGATTCTTATATTGTGGATAGTAAATATTTCTAGAACTAGGATTTAGATTTAGGTTTATTTTCTGTAAACATAATTTCAGTACTATGGAATCCCAGAAAACATTTTCAGTAATGCTTCGTTCAAGACAGGTATATCTCTATTGAAAATTGCAACTAAGTTTCAGGAATACGAATTGCTGAAAAAATGTCAATCATGTTCGTTTCAAGATAGCTAAATTGCTATTGTCTCTATATCATGATAAAAATTAAATAACTCAAAAACTAAGTGAAATAGCGACTTCCGGTTTTCAAATTTGTTTGTATTATATATGTATACATATTTTCAAAAATTCGAATCGCCGGATACGGTTTTAAATTTCTGTATGTATTGTTTGAATAGTATGTATGTATGTTTGTATTACATGTGAATTTTTTATATAATGTAAGAATGTATATTCATTAAATACCGTAGAAACTGTGAAATATATGAAAATGAAAATATATGTATGTGTTGCATAATGACATGAATTGATTATGTACCGTTTTGCTTTTGTTACATATTAATTTTATATACGAGTACTTAATATTTAGGAGGATGTTTTATTTATTTATTTATTTACATAAATCTTTTAAATAAGTCTTGAAGGACACCAATACATGTTGGGGTGCCCTCAGTGTGATGCTCTGCAACAATGTGATCATCTCCAACGCTGAAATCAGGATATAGATATGTCCTTCTGCCACTCACTAACGTCCAGGTCTGTAGTTCATCTCTCTATAACAATAAAAATATAATATTTAAATTACTAGTTATAGATAATAATAATATGGACTCAGATATGTTTCAATCGTGTGTAATTATAAAAAAATATATGAAAGAAAGTGCGAGAAATTCATTACATATTGAAAAGAATATTGAAACATAAAATAAAATATATATTGTAAAATGTTTAGTACGTACAACAATATAAGATATTTGTCTATAGTAGTAGCACTAAATAATTCTAAATTAATTCAAATTATTTTCCACACATCAACAATTAAAGTATACAGCCGAAATAGTCTTTAGAAATAATGGCTGATATACCCAATAATGAGTACTATAAAGTAGTTCAATAATAAAAAAAAACTTACTAGTAATAAACTATTTCCCTAAATATAGGTCCTGAAGGTATCCAAAAGTCCTCTCCAAGAATCAGGAAGTCGTCCTCGAAGGCACAGTACACGAGCACACCACACACATCTGTTCACTAGCACTATAACAATAAAACTGACAATGACAAAATTAATCTATGTAACAGTTAGGCATTAAATAATAATAAAAAAAAAAATAGTTTTTATTGCGCGGATGGCCTTTTTATAAAAAAAATGGTTCGATGCTCTTTCAGAATTACAATCGCCGAAAATCCAACAACAATCTCAACTGTCACAAGTAAACCCACTTTTAGTCACAAATAACATTTACTTACTATACAATGATATTTAATGAAGAAGAATACAAATACACAGGATTATTAACTTTATATATTTTAAGTTTTTTGTTACAATGTATGTTATTATTTTTAACTTTGACAGATCTAAAAAAAATGCCTTCTTTTTTTATTATTTTTTCACAGCCAACTTGGCGCAGCTACAATAGTAGTCAACAGTCAAAATATGAGTAATTATAAATTATAATTTGTCTATGTATTACTCAATTCTTTACGAAATATAATTTATGAACTTTAGGGTTGCTAGAAAGTACTAGATATTTTCATTTATGCTTGTCAAAGACAAATGTTTTTCTTTACAAACATGTCAATTTTCAAAGTTGCTGAAATGATGAAAAATTTTCATTTATGCTTGATAAAGACAAATGTTTTTCTCTAAGAAATTTCAAATTTAGGGTTCAATATTTCTGAAACTTAGCAAGATACGAATTTGTACGTTTCAATTATGAATTCCGCATGCCTTTCTCTACAAACATGCCAATTTTCAAAATTGGTGAAATGATGAAAAATTTTCATTTATGTTTGTCAAAGACAAAGGTTTTTCTCTAAGAAATTTCAAATTTAGGGCTCTATATATCTGGAACTAAGCAAGGTGGGGACTTGTACGTTTCAAATATGAATTCAGCATGCATTTCTCCACAAACATGCCAATTTTCAAAGTTGGTGAAATGATAATAAAAATCATTTATGCTTATCAAAGACAAATGTTTTCTCTAAGAAATTTCAAATTTAGGACTCAATATTTCTGAAACTAAGCAAGATACGAACTTATACGTTTCAATTATGAATTCCGTATGCCTTTCTCAACAAACATGCCAAATTTCAAAGTTGGTGAAATGATGAAAAAAAAATATATATTTATGCTTGTTCAAAGACAATTGTTTTTCTATAAGAAATTTCAACTTTATAGTTCAATATCTCTGAAACTAAGCAAGATTTGAACTTGACGTTTCAAATTTGAATTGAGCATGCATCTCTGTATAAATAAGCAAAGTTTTAAAATTGATGAAATGTTGACAAATACTTTTTATAGGATATTTCAACTTTAGATATTAATATAGAAAAGCGGTATTATTAATACAAATAGCAGATACAATAAAATAAGTTATTACATTTATGATTTTATTAATAAATCTTATATTTTTTTACAGATGATCACATTTTGAAGTTCCAGTGGTAAGAAATGCAGACATCGCGACTTGGAGAACCCGTTCGTGCGCCTAGAGTATCCTGGGGCTTCTCTCCGTACCTGGTGGATTTCATTTAGTTGCCAGCATCAGGTAACCATCTCCTTCTTATCGTGAAGACTAACTGGTTCGCCTGATCTCTGTAAAATATAAATGTTAGTTAACTTAAAGTTACATGATTTTTCACGGGAATTTTGTGAATTTTTCATTCGGTTTATTTTTCATATTTTCTTGCACTATTCCTACACAATTAAAGTTATAAAAACGAACAATAAAAATTTGGATTCAGAATGAAATTCTCTTTCTTTTAGTGTACACACAAACTCTAGTTTCAGACGTTTAAAGTTACATGATTTTTCATCGGAATCACACTTTAATCGCCTCTAGAGAATCTCATATTTTGAAATTCATATCTCAGAAACGGTTAGAGATAGAAAGAATGTGTATAGGACCTTTTTTGTAGTAAATCGAATTCTAGGGTGGGTATACATTTAACTTTTTTAACATATGACGTACCAATTCCGGTTTATATAGGTTTTAAAGGGTTTTCAATGCCCACACCTTTAATTTGGGGTAATATCGAAAAATGTATAATATACGATCTACATAACTTAAATTTCTCTACAACTTTTGTTATAATATTTTCTTGTAAATTTAATAGTTTGGTAAATAATAATGTTATACCCCAAAATGGGTGAAGATTTGAATTTTGAATATCGATTTTCGGAATCCATGTATTTTTCTGCATATATATGGATTTCAGAAAACGCAATTTTTAACGGCTACAAACAATATTTTTAATTTTAGTACTTACCTGTAATGGAAATGATCACCGAATTTTCTCAACATATCGTCCGCTAGTACTTCATCACTGAATTGTATTGTCTTCGTCGATTTACACTGATTAGAATACACTTTCAAGTAATCATTACACAACACTCGCCCCAATTAAATTACTAATTACAGCACTAAATAGAACAAAGTTAAAAATATCCACTGATAATGAACAAATAAATATAGTTATAGCGTAAATTTTAATACTCTTATTTATATCGCGAACTTGAATAAGAGAATGATTGTAATAAAAACACTAAGTTTTTCGGTTCCTATCAACACTACACTATCGCAATACACGATTATTCACAAGCACCCCATGTTCACTTCACCAAAGGCAGAAAAAAACTGAAGTCTTTATTATAAAAATATAATATTAATATTATAACGTAACAACTAACACTAATTAAGTGTTAATTGATTACGTTTTTTATACTTTGGCGCACAAAATAAATAATGTTTGTTTGTTTTCAGGTCTCGCGAAGGGCGTACCTACACCCAGCGATAGAATACGGTAACTACAACACTGGATGAAGATAATAGATGATTTTTATGAGAATAAATAAACAAAAGAGTTTTTTTATTTACCTTTCCTATGTATTAGCAAAAGAGACAGGGAAATATCCTAATATTTAATGATTTTTCCGAATTTTCCTATTCTATCATTTAGTATTAAGTTCTCTAGGTACTAAAATAGCCATCCGACAGGAGTCCGCCCTTTTCTAAAGAGCTAAGGGCTTATCGGAGCCCTTAGGGAAAATCCGACCACGGGTTTCAATTTTGCAGATCCATTGTAAGTTTAACAACACTTGTCCGGTCTTTCTAGCCCTTTTAGTTCAGGAATTAGCGTAGGCCCTTCGCCACAAACTTGAAGGGCAAATATATTGTAAATCAGAAGGTTTTCATCAATTATGTGCAAGCCAATGGAAAGCGCGGGTTCAAATTCCCCCGATATGGTTTTTTCCGACCTTTTAGCCCTTTTAGTTAACGAATTTAAGTATTAAACCCTTCGGAAAACTTTAAGGGTCCGTATCTCGGAAACGGCTGGGTTTTCAGCGGAGAGCCAAGGGTTTAAAAATTCGCTAATTAAAATTTGACAGCTTGTTTTTTTAAAAAGTTGAACAAATTTTATATTTATTGATATGCAAAATAGAGTTCTCATAATTCCATGTTATCCCAATTAAGCGGAATCAACTGTACATACTTCCCTGTCTTTTTGTTGTGGTATTTTCCTCTGGAAGAAATAAGGGGTTGTTAAATAAAAACTCGTATTAATTTAAATATTTTTTATTGTTTATTTGTAATAGATTGTTGGCTTTATTATGTCCATAGCTTAAATTGTTTTTTTTATTCTTATTCTTTGTATTTTATATATAAATATACTTACCCTTGTCCTGAAAAATTAGAAATAGGGATGTTTAAATAATAGTTTGTATAAATTTTACTTGTTTTTATTGTTTATTTGTATCTTACATTGTTGTATTTTATGTAAACTATCTTAATATACAATAAAATATAAATTAAAATATAATTTGTTTATTTTTTTTTATCCTTCTACTTAGGGGATGAATTCTGTAAAATTTTAAATCCCTATACGTATATAGTTCTTCAAATGGCCATTAGAGGACAGCACCTAATTGCGGTAATCGTTTTAACTAAGGTTTATTGTGAATTTGGAATCATTGGTGGGACATATATTTCAGGATCTGAATATGGGAAGCGGATACATGAATGTTATAATTCACCACATAATGAAAACGAATAAAAACAATTGCAAAAATCTTATGATTTTTTTTTATATTTTGGCAATTTTCAGTTATTTTGATGTATGAACAATTGCAATGTGGCCGTTTTAAAATCTACATACGTACAGGAACTTAGAAAAAATCATTTTTCAAGTAGCTGACGCAGATAAATGGATACTATCTGCAAGCCCCAATTCAAAATGGACATAACATCCCATTTTTAATTAGTCTAAACACTAAAGGCTATTAAAAATTATGTATGTACGTCGTTATGTACACAAAAAAATATTTTTTGGTCAGTTTTACTCGTGGCTTATCGACTGGTGCTGCCAACTGGTGGCCGTTTTAAATACTATATACATGTAGGGACTTAGAAAAAAAAATCAATTTTTTAATATAAAAGTATATTTGTGTTACAAGATACAAAATTTAATATAAAATATATTTGTATTATAAGAAAACACTTTATCTTTTAAAAATTAAAGATTATTGGCATTATTATTACAAAGGACTGTTTGACAATCATAAATGGTTAACAGATTTGTTAACAAATTTAGTAACAATTATGAACAGAAATATAACAAATGAATCGTAAAAGATTTTGAGTTTAAAAATTCTGTTCAAAATTATTTCCAACTAAATTTGTTAACAAATTTATTAACAATTTATAAAAGTGTCACACAGGGTTTAGTTATAAAACTAAAACATTTGTTACAATTGTCATTATTATGGTTATTTTATTTTTTGTTAATTATTTTGCATCTTTATTCTGCAAATAAAAGTTTATCTGGAGATTTAACTTTTATTTACAGAATAAAGATGAAAAATAACTAACAACAAATAAAATAATCATAATAATTTTATTTGGTAACAAACATTTTAGTTTTATAACTGATACAAAACTCTAAATTAATATTATATATTTTTAGACTAAAATCGCCCAAATATATAATATATTAGAGTTCCGTTTACAATACTTATAGACTAATTTAACAAACTAAAACCTGGCATCCCCAAATAAGATTCCTTGTTCCCATTGTTAAAGGTACAAGATTTCTTATTAGGTTTAAGACCGTTTGCAAACCTTTATATTACTTATATTATATATTTTTTGGTGTTACCGCCTCAATCACCCACTCACCAAAATATATAATACTTATTAATACAAAGCTTCGTTTACAATAAACACTTAAAATATAACTTTGCCCTGATCGCGTCAAAATACTTAATAATAATTACAATTTTTACTAAAACTACCTAACTTTAAAACTAATGTGATGGGTTTAAATAAAAATAAACAAAATTAAAAGATTGTTTTATTGTACAAACATTTTAAATAAGACTTTATGCAGAGGAAGCCATGGAGACGCATTGCAATCGGCACTGCAATTTCGGCAACAGCGGCGATGGGGAATTCTTTTAACTTATAACTATCTTAAAACTATAAATGAAACACTTTATTTAATAAATGGTATATATAGGGAGACACCACCCTCAATGCCAGCCACGCTCCCTATATATACCATTTATTAAATAAATACTATTCCGTATACAATACTACCTTATAATCTAAATTAAACTATTGTAGTTCCCCCCCAAATTAAGTTTATGAAGTGCGCAAAAAATCCTATCTTACGTTAATATCTTTTTCAAACAAAAGCAAATCTAAAAATAGTAAGTTACGTTAATTTTCTCTCTCTCAAAAAGCAAAAACAACCCTTGCCTATCTTATAATCTAAGCTATCTTATGTCTACGCAAGCTATCTTATATTTAGACTATGCTAAGCTAAGATGAAGTGAGAGAGAGATATACGATCTAAGACAAAAAGTGAAAACATCGGGGGTAGTTTTCACGTGGTTTACGTGGGGGCTATGCCGACCCCAGTCGCGACCCCAAGGGTTTACGGCCTACAACGCGAGCTAATTAAGGACAAGGAAAGCAATTATGATTATTCCTCGGCTTGGATGCAATAAAGAGCTACTCCCGATGGCATCGCCCGGCCATTCCCGAAACACCTAACACCGAACGCGGTCAACCCGTGTGCTCAAACAAAGTTAAATCAAAGAAAAACTTTATTTTGTCTTTAATTATTCGTTGCCATTAAAATTAAACGATGATTACGTTGCCTCCGGATGAGGAGAGCACATAACGCCATAAGAAAGCTTCCTGTGTAAGCATTCAGGTTCGTTTAAAACTTTTCTCATTTGAGTCTAGCGGTTATAGCGTCCAATCTAGTGCAGCGTGCCGAATTAAGGTCAGCACTGGTACAAAAGAATTAAACTGTCCCTAGAAACATTCACAAGTGTGAAGCGATCCACCAGAATAAACAACTGGTTTCACATGGCGTTGTGAATGCTATACATATCAGTCCACTCAATTATGGAAGTCGCGCACGAATCCTGCCTAACCATCCCAGTAACCGTGATGTTAATAATAAAAAAATAAGGAAACCCGAACCCACAAACAAGTTTCGAATCTCACACCCCCTACTTCCTGATTCTCTCTCCATTCGACAACAAGCATGCCCCGACACACCAATTCATATGTTTTTTTTTTCACATTCACTCTCCCTAGATGCCGTCTGGGCAATCAAAACGCACGATTTTATGATGAATTATCGGTAGGGAATGCACTTCAACTATATCAATTTATTTTTAATATTTAAAGAAAACGCGTGTTTGCTCAACGGCGCGATGAGCCAAAGTTTAATTAAGACCTGAAAATACATTTCAAAGTACTTAAAACTAAACTACTCAAAAGTGAATAGGTATATCACAAAAAGTTTTATTTACGATAGCAAACTATTACTTATGTTTATTTGTATCAATATTTAAACGAAAAAATAATTTTAAATCCCTATTCACTTTTGAGTAGTACAATTTATAATCTAATATTATTTTAGTCTTCTTGATGTCCGATTCCTGAAAGATATATGCTAATCAAATGTTTCCAGATATTGATTATATATTGATAAACAGTCGATATTTCAATTTTAAATTGTTTGAATATTATATAGACATTCATGACAGTTATATTTCTTTCAATGTATTACTCAAAATCGAATTTGAGTACAAGATAATATTTAGACATTTATAATAGTCATATTTCATTGACTATAAGTTCTCATGTTTGAATATGACAAGTTAATAATTAGGCATATAGTCATAATCCTTTGACTAAAAATTCTCATGGTTAAATGTGAAGACAAGTTAATAATTAGGCATATAGTCATAATCCTTTGACAATAAGTTCTCATGGTTGAATATGAGAACAAGTTAATAATTAGGCATATAGTCATAATCCTTTGATTATAAATTCTCATGGTTAAATATGAGGACAAGTTAATAAATTAGGCAGTCAGTATGAGAACAAAATATTTTATAAAAAATTAAAAGTGCCTACCAGTTCATCCATTGATAGTCGTCTACGTCGTAGAAGATTTATCTAGAGCTCAGCTATCCTTCAGAAAAGCTGCCTTAGAAGATTTGCAGTGTTGAAATCGAAAGCTGCATCCAAATACTCCAAGTGTCCTGATATCTCAGACCAGCCAAAGGTCTGCCTATTAAATAATTATTATTAGTTTGTGGTGTTCTTTAAACCATTTCAAAAACTGTTTGATAAAATTCCGTACGGCAAACATGTCTTCACTACACAAGACACTTGATTGTATGATTGTTATAATGAATGTACCATACGATATTTTATCCAACAGTTTTTAAATAGCTTCAAGAATATATGATATTTTCTTTAATTTGATATTTCGAAAGCACATTTGATAAAAATAGTGCATAGAAATTCATTTTGCACCACCCTGTCTGTCGGGTGGTTATACAAGTGGAAAGTGCACCAGTTTTCCAATGCTTGGTTATTATAGTGTAAATATTTCACGCACAATACAGATAAAACTGTTTCAGGTAGTCCGTATTGACTAGTAACAGATTTGAACTAGTTCATTTTTATTCCAAGTTTCGACTCTTGGATTATAAAGTATTGTTGCATTACCAACAATATTAGCGGTTCCAACCAAATATATATCATTTAATAATGATAAAAGGAATAAACATAATTCCTATCTACTATATTCACTATCATTTAATGTAATACTAAAAATCTGTTGTGGCCAGCACAATACCTCTCGCCACTTCCTTTATTTGGTTACATAAGTATAGGGCGCGAACAGTAATGTTACATTTTTGGGCTTCACAAGCAGATATGTGGGCCCGTTTCACAATGATAATTAGTAATTATGTACATAGATGTCAAATGTTAGAATTTTTCATTAAAAATTTTAAGATTTTCTAAATTTACGTCAATTTATCACCAGGAGTTTAAAATTTACTTGTATGCCTTAGATATTTAACATTTAATTCTGCTCCACATGGAATTGGAAAATCACTAAATTTAGAATGAGAAATTTATACATAATTACTAGCTATCATTCTGACATGGGCCTCCATATCTGCTTGTCAAGGCCAACAAAATCATATGACTGCTCGCTCCCTATTGTATTTAACATTTCTTGTATACTCTACACCAAAAATTCTACTTACGCATATATCTATTCCATATATATTTAGATTGTTTAATTTTAAATTCATTTTTGATGAAGAAATTTTGTCCTCTTCTAATTTTTCGAAATGTTTCCAATTCTATTAATACATTAAGAAATAATATAATGTATGTACTTCCCAGAAAAACTCTTCAGTAATGTCTTCGGATTTCTGACACTGACATTTATCTGTCAGTTACAAAAAAATTAAATTTTCAACTATTTTCCATGGCCATTCTTTCAGCTGTAAAATTTATTATAACAGATTATTTTACATATTATATTTCTTTTATCTCTAAATCTATAGAATATATTATAAAATATTTAAATGTATCAGAAAGAAAATTTATTTTTCTTTAATATTATCAAGAAAAAATTTCAAAAAATATTATTTAGAAGATTTTTTTTCAAGAATCTTCTACTTCCGGTTGTTCAATTGTTACCAAAACCTTTTCAGATCTTCCCATGAATGTCCGATTGGGAAATACGTAGTTAAACAAATTTAAAGTCTTATAGTTTTTGAGTAATCGTCCTTCCAACATCCTACATACATACACACACACATACATCCACACACACACACACACACACACACACACACACACACACAGACATCATCGTAAAAATGTTAAAATCGGATTGTAGGGACCTTAAAACGTGCTTATTCAATAAAATCTGGATATGCGATTTTTAGCATGAATCCAATACCTCTCTTAGCGAGAGGTAAAAAATTAAAATTAAATAACTCACGTTAGTGAACTTGACCCAACCCAAAGCAAACAAATAAATTAGTTTATTTGGATGCGTTTTCAAATGTTTGCTATATTTAATTGTTTGTTCGGCTTTCTTCCCCCCCCTTTTTTACCTCTCGCTAAGAGAGGTATTGCATTCATGCTAAAAATCGCATATCCAGATTTTATTGAATAAGCACGTTTTAAGGTCTCTACAATCCGATTTTAACATTTTTACGATGATGTCTGTGTGTGTGTGTGTGTGTGGATGTGTGTGTGTGTGTGTATGTGTGTGTGTGGGATGTTGGAAGGACGGTTACTCAAAAACTATAAGACTTAAAATTTCTTTAACAACGTATTTCCCAATCGGACATTCATGGGAAGATCTGAAAAGGTTTTGGTAACAATTGGACAACCGGAAGTAGAAGATTCTTGAAAAAAAATCTTCTAAATATTATTTTTTGAAAATTTTTCGTGGTAATATTAAAGAAAATTAAATTCTCTATCTGATACATTTAAATATTTTATTATATATTCCATAGATTTAGAGATAAAAGAAGTATAATATATAAAATAATCTGTTGTAATAAATTTGACAGCCGAAAGAATGCCATGAAAAATAGTTGATAATTTAAATTATTTGTAACTGACAGATAAATGTCAGTGTCAGAAATAATGAGTAATGAAGGAAAAATGTACTTGGAGAATCCCTTAGTTCTTGATCTGTGACTATTATGGAGATGACAAGTCTAGGTTGAAGGACTTAAATTTGTTTCAAATATTATGGGACAATGTACACCAGTACTATAGACTAGAGTAACTTTGAATTGCGAAAAAGCTATCAAATTCTTCTCAAGTAAGTTGTAAATATTGACAAAATTACACATCGATATAAGAATAATCGGAGTGCAATCTATCCGTCACTTTATTAAAGGGAATTAGTGTTATTTAGATATAACATGTATGAAAAAATAAAATGTAAAAGAAGATATGTAAGAATAGATGCACAATCCATATATACATTTTAGACCGCCCAAAATTAATGTTTTTACTAGAAGAATATGAAGAGAAAGTAAACAACGTTGTTCGAATTGAAAATTGCAGTTACCAGCCTAATATTTATATATGGTAAACTCTACTTTGTAATTTATTGTAAAATAATTTATGGTAAAATATCTTCATGTTGAGACATGCTATTATTGAATAATAAAGAAGTTTATACGTCATAGATTTATATGAATATATTATTTGTATTTATAAAAATATTCTTTGCTTTATGCATACAGCCAGGTAAAATATACGGCGAGAGGTTATGTGCTGGCCACATCAGATTTTTTAAAAAAAAATGTGGGTGGGGCTATCTTCACATTAACCCACCACTTAAATAATAATGTTTGTTTAGATACGTTAATGTATTCATTCTCGTCTGTTTGTTAATGTTTTAAAATAATTTCATTTGTTTAAACTTTCTACTTCCTTTTTTGATCTTTAAACTATATGGTGCGGCTAAATTCTCATTTTCCGCACCCAATTGACCCACCGTTTGTTTGACTGTAAAAATCTGTTTTGACGTATTAGTTTAGTATTGTTGAAACCTTTTCATCAATTGTTTGCGTGTTTTAATTAACTATTTTAAAAAATAAATATGGATGCGGGTAAGTTCTCATTTTTCGCACCCGATTTGCCCATAGTTTGTTCAACTTTTATAATCTATTTTAGAGTATTGGTTTAGTTTTGTTGAAACAATGTTATTGATTATTTGAATGTTGTCTAGAATAGTTAAGTAAATTTTTATTAAAATTAATTATAAAATGAGTTTTTTTCATTGGACCAAGATGTCGAGTAAGTAATAGTTACTATTTTTTCTGACCATTTAAATAAAACGTATCTCTTAGTTCTTAAAATACCAAGATTTCATGACACTTATTTCAATCGTTTTTAAGAAAATTGTGGACATAAAAGGGTAGAAAAGAGAGGTACAGGTTGAAACATATTTATTTTTAAAAAATTACAAAAGTATTTAGTTCAGAGCTATTAAATTCTACCCAAAATAAATATATTATGGCCATTTTACTTGAAAACTGGCAATTTTACAGAAATAACTAGTGCTCGGAATACCGGTGGAACCAAAAGACCACCCGTTTACCCGTATTTCAGCGAACACGGGCCGGAGTCGATTCTTGACCCATAAGATCCATAAGACTCGTAAGTCCCGCTAGACCCATACGAAGCGAAAGACCCATAAGAACCGTATGACGTCGTAAGATGTATTTGACCGTTTCCAACTTTACCATCCGTAAGTATTATCCAGTTTGAGAGTTTATGGAACAACAATAAACATCAACTATGGAATGTTGTATTAAAATAAAACACACAACGTCGTCTTAAGGGTCTTACTGTTCTTATGGGTCTTATGGTTTAAAAATTGACTCCGACCCGTATTCCAGTTGGTCCGTGTGGGTAGGCTATTCCCATAGGTGATTTTTAATGTGAAAATATTTAATTATAAATAATCCTAAATAACAAGACAAATTGTACATTTAAATAGGGAATAGAAAAATACTTCCATTATCTCAGAAGATATACAGGCACAGCTAAATCGAACACTTCGATTTTTTTCTATATTATGAACGATAAAATAAAAACTCTAGAACAAAGGACACATCTGTCTATGTACATTTTTTTTACAATTAGTTCTCAAGTTATCGTATAAAGTTGTATTTTTTCATAACGTATCAGCTTTATATATTTATAAGACAGTGTTTGAGAAAAATGCGATTAACTTTTTTTAAAAAATATTTAAAATCCCAATGGCTATGAATATTCTGATTCTGGGGCTCAGGATTCCGACTTTTTACCTCTCGCTACCCTCGGTAAGGGAGGTATAGAGATCGTAGTAAAAATCGTATATCGAGATTCTGGTAAATGATCATGTTTTAAGGTCCCTTGTATTTCTATGAAAAATACCTGTAAATGTTTTTTTTTCGAGATTTGTTATTATAAAAATTAAAGTTTTTAAAATTTTCTACCGGTTTGCATTAATACTTTTTTTGTATATATTTTATAGATAAATTTCTAAAATTATCCATAATTTGAATCCCGGAGCCTACGCTTTAAACACAACTGACAAATATATGTCCCTGTCATCAAACTAATCATTTCAAATAATAATAGTAACGTTTTAAAAAGAAAATAGTAAATGGAACAATAATTATATGGAAAGGAACTTAATACAGTTACCAGCATAAGTAAATATGTAGGGATATAGGTAAGATAATAAAAATGTATAATAAATCATAACGGCATATTACCCATTGCTGGGTAAGCCAATCTGCTTTGTACACATATGTCGGTAATAATGATGAAATAGTTGTACCGTGTGGACGTTTACCAGGCGTCACTTCACGTGAATCTGGCAACCGGGTTCGATTCCGACCGACGCCAAATATTTTATAATTTTAATGGCACAAAATTGACCCCTGTGGTGCACTCCCACGCCAGCAATGAATATAGGTAAGTATATAAATAAATAAATATATCATCACTTCATATACCCATTGTTGGGTATGCCACTCTGATTTGTATACAGATTTCGGTAACGATGATGACATATTTGTACCGTGCTGGCGTTTACAAGGTGTCACCTCACGAGCACTTATTGCTGGCGTGGAGAGTGAACGATAGGGGTCATTTTTGTGCCATTTAAAATTCGAAATATTTGGCGTCGGTTGGGATCTAACCCGGTATTTAAATTTAATTTAATTTTAAATATTTTCATGAATAAAAATTAAATTAAACGGGAGGTATTGTGTTGGCCACATCAAATTTTTTTGTATATTTCATCACAAGAGGACAACGAGTATGGCAATAAGAAATATTTCATAAAACGACCCGAAAGTTCGCAGTACGTTATTTTGGGAGGTGGAATTCAAATGTACCAAAAATAAATCTATAGGATACATAGATTATAATAAATCAACAGTTTTCGATTGTAAGTAGGAAAACAGGTACATTTGTAAATTTTTAAAAATATATATGTTTCAACCTGTACCTCTCTTTTCTACCCTTTTATGTCCACAATTTTCTTAAAAACGATTGAAATAAGTGTCATGAAATCTTGGTATTTTAAGAACTAAGAGATACGTTTTATTTAATTGGTCAGAAAAAATAGTAACTATTACTTACTCGACATCTTGGTCCAATGAAAAAAACTCATTTTATAATTAATTTTATTAAAACTTTACTTAACTATTCTAGACAACATTCAAATAATCAATAACATTGTTTCAACATAACTAAACCAATACTCTAAAATAGATTATAAAAGTTAAACAAACTATGGGCAAATCGGGTGCGAAAAATGAGAACTTACCCGCACCCATATTTATTTTTTAAAATAGTTAATTAAAACACGCAAACAATTGATGAAAAGGTTTCAACAATACTAAACTAATACATCAAAACAGATTTTTACAGTCAAACAAACGGTGGGTCAATTGGGTGCGGAAAATGAGAATTTAGCCGCACCATATTAGTTTAAAGATCAAAAAAGGAAGTAGAAAGTTTAAACAAATGAAATTATTTTAAAACATTAACAAACAAACGAGAATGAATACATTAACGTATCTAAACAAACATTATTATTTAAGTGGTGGGGTTAATGTGAAGATAGCCCCACCCACATTTTTTTTAAAAAAAAGGGGGGAAGAAAGCCGAACAAACAATTAAATATAGCAAACATTTGAAAACGCATCTAAATAAACTAATTTATTATGAAATAGTGTTTGTTTGCTTTTGGGTTGGGTCAAGTTCATTGACGTAAATAACTCATTCTAAAAATTATGAAATATTGACACTGGTTGCTCTCGTATGATAGTTTTGATAAGGTAATATATATATAAAAAATTACGCCAAAAGAGATATGGCAAATAAGCGCCTTACAAAGTAAAATAATTATAATTACAAGATAAAATTTGCAGAAATTCTAAATAGTCATATCTGCTTCTGCCTTAAAGCCACAGAATTGTAAAACAAATAGTATGAAATCTAGTAAAATTCTTACCTTATATATGCTGACAGCACGCTTGAATGTTTGAGTTGTGGGGCCCCAATGCAGTAACTCCGTTGTCTCCTGTTTCTCCTAAAGGTGCTCTGCCCTCTTCTGCTCCTATTTCCATGTTTTCGTAGTCCGCATGATCATATATGCAATCTGAAATAGAAATGAGTTACTTTGGTGGCTTTCTTTTTATTCGTGTATTAAATATTATTGTTGGTACATCTTTAAAAATCGTTACAAATAACGCAAAAGTTAACTTTATTTAACGCCCATAACAGTTTTTAATGCAGAACTATATTAAAATATAATCCAAAACTTTTCAGTTTTAGTATTTGACTTTTATATCAAGGGAAACAATATTTTAGATTTTGACTAAAATTGATAACCTGGAAGTGATACTTTACTTGAAGCCTATAGCAGTTTTTTTTTATTGGAATCATGCTAAAAATCGCATATCCAGATTTTAGTGAATCCGATAACACTTTTACGATGAAGTCTGTATGTGTGTATGTGTGTCAGGTTGTTGGAGGTACAATTTCTCAAATTCTATAAAACTAAAGACCTGTGTAACTACGGATTCCTCAATTTAACAGTAATGGAAAGAGTTGATTAGATTCTGGTAACAATTGGACAACCGGAGGTAGTAGTATTTTAACAAAAATATTCTATATATTATTTTTTGAAAATTTGTTATTACAATTATTAAAAACCAAAATTCTCTATCCGACACATTTAATTTTTTTATCATATCTTCTATAGATTTAAAGATATAGAAATATAATCTATAAAATATCTGTTGTAGTAAATCTCACAGCCTGTTCACAGCCCAAACATTTCCACAGTAACTACTTGAAAAATTTAAATGTGTGTAATTGATAGATAAATGTCACTAATGCCAGTGTCAAAAATTCAGAGATAGTACTGCAGGCTTTTTCTGGGAACGATATTTAATAATTCTTATTGTATTATTAATTACATATTTAAAATTATAGGTATATTACATGACCCCTTCAGAAATAACGACAATCCCGTTAATGAATTGGAAAAACCTCGAATATTTAGACGAAATGGAGAAAACTTGCTCATAGAATGAATTTAAAATTATAGAAAATATGTAAATATAAAGATTAGGTGTAATTAGATTTTTTGTATGTACAATAAATGTTAAATACAATACTTGTATATACCACAAAGAAAAGGGCGCGAGAGGTATTGTGATGGCCATAACAGATTTTTTATGAAGAACTATGTATAAATATAATCCAAAACTTTTCAATTTTAATATTTAAGACTAAGATTATCAAGGGGAATAACATATTAGATTTTGACTACACTTGATAAATCGGAACTGATACTTTACTTGAAGCTCTGAACAGATTTTCATGAAAAATAAAGTATGTTATAATCCAAAAAAAAAATCTGTTGTGGCCAGCACAATACCTCTCGCCACTTATTTTTTTGGTTACATAAGTATATAACAGTCATGTTATATTGTTGGCCTTAACAAGCAGATGTGGGGGCCCGTTTCAGAATGATAATTAGTAATTATGTACATGGATATCACTTGTCAATTTTTCATTCAAAACTTCAAGATTTTCTAAATACACGTAGTTAATTTTTCACCAGGAGTGTGGAATTTACTTGTCGAGGAAAATAAACCACATGGAATTGGAAAATCACTAAATTTAGAATGAGAAATTATGATACTTGACATCTATATACATAATTACTAGCTATCATTCTGTCATGGGCCCCCATATCTGCTTGACAAGGCCAACAAAATCACATGACTGCTCGCGCTCTATTGTATTTAACATTTCTTGTATACTACACTCTACACCAAAAATTCTACTTACATATATCTATTTCTTATATTTAGATTGATCAATTTTAAATTCATTTTTTGAAGAAATTTGTCCTCTTCTAATTTTTCGAAATGTTTCCAATTCATTACCAGGATTGACAGTATTTTTGAAGGATATATGTTATGTATTTATTAATACATTAAGAAATAATATAATGTATGTACTTCCCAGAAAAAGTCTTCAGTAATGTCTCCGTATTTCTGACACTGACATTTATCTGTCAGTTACAAACAATTTTAATAAACTATTTTCCATGGCATTCTTTCGGCTGTAAAATTTATTATAACAGATTATTTTATATATTATATTTCTTTTATCTCTAAATCTATAGAATATATAATAAAACATTTAAATGTATCAGATAAAGAATTTAATTTTCTTTAATATTACCAAGAAAAATTTTCAAAAAATATTATTTTGAAGATTATTTTTCAAGAATCTTCTACTTCCGGTTGTCCAATTGTTACCAAAACCTTTTCAGATCTTCCCATGAATGTCCGATTGGGAAATACGTAGTTAAACAAATTTAAAGTCTTATAGTTTTTGAGTAATCGTCCTTCCAACATCCTACATACATACACACACACACACGCACATACATCCACACACACACACACACACACACACACACACACACAGACATCATCGTAAAAATGTTAAAATCGGATTGTAGGGACCTTAAAACGTGCTTATTCAATAAAATCTGGACATGCGATTTTTAGCATGAATGCAATACCTCTCTTAGCGAGAGGTAAAATAAACTTTGTATTTAAGACTTTTGTATTACTGCCAACAACATATTTTTGAGATTGCCTTGAATAAATATATTAAAATATGACCCAAAACTTCTCAAATTTGGTATTTAAAACCAAAGACAATACCTTCCTTACCTAAAGGTGACGGAAGGTAAAAATTCAAATGAAATTTAAATATTTTATTTTTAGTTTTCGGTGTATGAAAAAACTTCAATTTGAATTAAAACAAAATATGAATAGGAACAATAGAAATTATGAACTAAATAATTCAAACTGATAGATAGAAGAGTTTTTGTTTTACATAGCTTGCTGAAAAATAATTATTATCATAAAGTTTATTTAAATTTCATTGGAATTTTTCTCAATATTGTTGTTATATAAGGATATAAAATGATTACATGGTTGAATTCAGAAAATAAAAATACCGAATGAGCCTAAAAAATATATACTATTCTATTTAAAACGGAAATAAACTAATTGTATATGGGGTTAAAATAATATTAGAGGGGCTCTACTTAAAAAAGTGTTCATTTTAAATGGGTCTCTATTAAGATCTAGAGAACTATAAGAGCTCAAAGAAGGTTAAATGGACAAACAATTTCTATTTTAAGCCGGGTCCACACTGAAACGAACGTTGTTAGCTAAAAGTGTTTGCTAACATGTTCGCTAACAAATTTGTTAAGCAGCAATTGGTGTCCTGGCGAGAAAGTTTGGACCTAATTAAATTTATAAAATATTAAAAATTTGATGGTGGCATTCATATACTTTAAAGCCACTGCCGTCTTCGATTTAGAAATTTAACAAAAGGAAAATTTCTCTTTTTTTTTTTGAAAACTGTGGCGAACGTATTTTGTTATTGTAGTATGGACATTATACAGGGTAGTGACTGGCTCAGCCGAACAGGACTTTAACATATAAAACCAGACTTTAATAATTTCCTGCTTCCTTAATTATTTAGGTAAAAAAAGCTTCAAATAAAAATTGTGTGCCTTGTAAGGGCAGAAATTAGGTATGAAACTGTCGAAAACCACCCCAAAAATTAACAAATGTTAACGATTTATCTGTCAAGCTAAGTTAATTTATTTTTATTATTTGTAATTTCTGTTCAAGTGAACAAATATCTATTTAAATTAACAAATAATTGATAACTGGAACAGAAATTAGAAATAATACTTAATAAAAATAAATTTCCCTAACATGACAGGTAAACCATTAAGACATATGTTATTTATTTTGTTCATATTTTTGAGGTGATTTTCGATATTTTCACACCTAATTTCTGCCGTTACAAGACATACAAAATTAATTTTGCTTATTGATTCAAATGCAGAATTTTATGCTCTACAACTTTTATTTGAAGCTTTTTACCTAAAATAATTAGGGAAGCAGGAAATTATGAAAATCTGATTTTATATGTTAAAGTCCTATGTTCGGCTGTGCTGGTCACCACCCTGTATGTTAATTAATATTAATGCCAACAATCACATACTATGTTGTTGAACATTTGTTCGCTAACAAAAAATGTTAGCTAGCAATGTTCGCTTCAATGTGAACCCGGCTTTTAAATATTTAACACCAAATATTATAATTTGCCTACGTAGGTGTGTTAGAATAAACATATAATTTGTATGTATACATTATACATACAGAAGAACAATATATTCAACAATGTATAAAAAAGCAAAACCTCATAAGCGTCTCAATTATAAAACGCATTTTTCCTTGGAAAAAATTATGTAACTCACCGTCTGATAACATATTTTCAACATAGGTGCCTTCGTCTAAATTCTAAATTCATTCGTATTTATATAAATTTTCATATTTCATTTTAAATATTAGTTTAAATATTAATATTTACAACACAGATATATAAGTCCATTCGCTCCAACGTCTCACAAGACTCTAAGCTGTGCCAAGGCGTACCAGTCTGCCACTTAAGCAAGTTACGGTCGGCTCATAGCAACACTAATTAATGTAAAATAAAATAAAATATTTTTTAAAGATTTATAAAAATAATATATAAATGTATAAAGTTAGTTGTTAAAGTTTTTTAAGAAAATACAAAAGTGTAAAAAAATATAATTCAAATTATTTTTTATTATATATTGACCTATACAATTTTATAAATTTAAATATATATTTTTTTTACAAATATATTTCCCCATTTACCAATATATCCCTTACTTAGGGGAGGCATATATACTAGGCTTAGGACATGTCTTCCGATTATGCTAACAAATAAAAATCAGTGCGTATTATGAGAGCATTTTTCGAGGGCCATAACTAGAGTATTTAAATGGGCCACCATTGTTATCACGACGGCTATAAGAGCTACAAAGAACGTTAAATGGACAAACTATAAGCACGATTTAAGGTCCATCGAATCCGATTTTAACATTTTTACAATGATGTCTGTGTGTATGTGGGGGGGGGGGGGAGATGTGTGTTAGGTTGTTGGAGGCACGAATTCTCAAATTCTATGAGACTAAAGACCAGCAGTGACAGCACGCACTTTAGAATTCTATCAAATGATGCATTTGTTTTCGCTTTTCGCCGCGAAGCGAAAATTTGGTAGCATGCGTGTCTCAAAATATTAGCCTGCAAGCGTACGACTCGAGGCGAAAGTATTAAATTAATGTCCCAATTCAATTCAAAGATAATTTATATGTAATTTATAAATTTATTATATACAATTGTCATAATATTTTCTATGTTAATAGTATAAAACCCGAAAATTCCTGAAAAGAAAAACTAATATAGAATTCTAATGTGCATGCTACCAAGATTCGTAAAAGTAAAATCGCATTCGCCTGTTTTCTATGATAGAATTCTAAAGTGCGTGCTGCCACTACTGTTTGACTACGGATTCTTCAATCTAACATTAATGGGGAGAGTTGAATAGGTTTTGGTACCAATTGGAAAACCGGAAGTAGTAGTATCTTAAAAAAAAATTGTAAATATATTTTTTTTGAATTTATACCTCCCGCTACCCTTGGTAAGGGAGGTATAGGGATCGTGCTAAAAATCGCATATCGAGATTTTGGTAAATGACCACGATTTAAGGTCCCTAGAATCCATTTTTAACATCCTGTTTAAGCTCTAACTCAAATAATATCATTCAGAAAGTTTTGAAACCATGTATTTCTACCTTATTCTAATATGGAAAGAATTGATTAGATTTTGGTGGCAATCGGATAATCGGAAATGGCAATTTTTTCTCAATTTGTTATTATAAAAATTAAAGATTATTCCATTTTCTACAAGTTTGCTTTAAAACTTTTTCTATATATTGTATGGATAAATTTATAAAGTAATATAAAATGGCGGGAGGTACTGTGTTGGTCATATTAGATTTTTTTATTATTAGTATTAAAGAACGTAAAATTCTCTATTCGATACATTCTAAAATTTTATTATATCTCCTATAGGTTTGGAGATATAGTATATAATAATGTAGAATAATCTGTTGTAATAAATCTTGTTGCCCAAAAAACTCTATGTAAACCAACTGAAATATATATATATATATATATATATATATATATATATATATATATATATTATTGTATTATTAATTAAAGATGTTTTTGAAATTACAGGTACGTTAATATGTTAATATTATATATATATATATCCTTAAGAAATACCGCTAATACTGTCAATGAATTTGAATAATTTTGAACATATTAGAAGAGTAGAACGAAAGAAGAGATACAATTTCAATTATTTGTGTGTACAAGAAATGTTAAATTCGTTTTAGAGCGCGAGCAGTCATGTGACCTTTTTGGCCCTGGCAAGTAGATATGAGGATTCGTGTCAGAATGACGGCTAGTAGTCATTTATTTCGAAAATCATAATGTTTTGAATGAAAAATTATTATACTTGACACCTATGTACATTATTACTGGCTGTCATTCTGACACGGGCTCCCATATCTGCTTACCAAGGCCAACAAAGTCACAGGACTGCTCGCGCCCTATGAAACATAAAATGAAAATGGCGAGAGGTATTGTGCTGGCCACAAAAGATTTTTTTAATTCTGAATCAATGATTCAAACGATTTTTTTGATAAATATATAAAGTTTTATATTAATAAGATTCCCAGGTGGCCATGCATTATTCATATTTTGAAAGAGATTAAAGATTTTTAAGGATTTTTTCTTTGCCTACATTCAAAAATTGAACAATAATTTAAATGGACATGTGACACGATTATGTCCTCATAGTTTCAAAGTTATAATAGTTGATTTCACGAAGAAAATTTTATCTCGGGAGCATTACACAATATCATTTTACTGTATTAATACATTCAAAAAAATATGATGTGGCCAGCACATTACCTTCCGTCAGTTCTATGTATTTTGTACAAATTCCATACAGAAAATTCCTAGTAAAGGATTCCCCATTAAAATTATTACACAAACATAATAAGTTAATTGGACTTGACACTGATATTTTCCAATTATAATTGTCTTAATATAGTAGCTGTTTCCATGGTTATAGCATAGCTAGCTGCTTTATGAAATTTAATTCCTTTATAATTCTTTAACTCTATATCCATTGAAATGAAGTATGAAATGTAATCAATTTATTTAGAGAATAAAATATTCTTTAATATTTATAACATTAAATGTGAAAAAATGATATTTAACAGAATTTTTTCAACAAAAACTGTTAAAACCTTCAAATGAGGGTACTTCAGCTTGACCAATTATAACTAGAATCTAATCAAGTTTGCATATGGATGTAAGGAAGAGGAATACGTAAGTAATTTTTGGAAACCTAGTATTGGAGTTATCGTACACTGAACAAGTAATTAATCCGATCCATTTCATCCTCAAATGTTCATTATTAATTAAAGATTAATTCAAATAAAAATGCTCGGTTTAGGGCTCAAGCATTGTATGAAAATTATTAATGATAAATAATAATGTTATATGTACATGTGTACAATATAGGAATTAAATAAAGGAATATATAATAACGTTCCTCGAACTATTTCCTGCATTGTACATGTGTGCAATGTAGGAAATAAATGATGGAATGGATAATAACGTACGTCTAACTATTTCCTGCATTGTACTCTTTCAAATTATTGTTGATCAAATTTGAAAATTTTAATATTAAACATGCCAAGAGGATGGTATCATACGGTTCACGAAAGATGACTGTTCAAGGTCATTTATAAGCCGTCTAATATAATTTTAATTGTAGATAACTTCACTGCATTTCGTATACATAAGCGTGCATTTTAATTAAAAAAAATAAGTGTAATTTTCGACCTTTTCGATGCAGTTTGTTATATTTTATCGCAATTAGTTAATTTATTATTAGTTTTTAGACATCCTACCTATATTTTAGCTAAGAAATACACATAAATACATACATACAAAATACATAAATAAATAAATGATGATGTGGGCCTCCTGATACAACTTAAAACTAAACATAAATAAATATACATAAATGGGGGGGGGGGTAACAGTGTGTATACAACGAGACGGTGTCGAGTTGTGTACGTCCCTAGGGTCTTCCTCCGCTCTGCAAAGGCTAGGTTAGCAGCACTCCGAGTATGACAGATCAGGCCACAATGTATATAAACATGCACAAATACATACTATACATACATAAATACATAATATACATACATGAATAACTACAGTAAAATTTTTGAAAGATGTCCGATCAAGGTTATCTACGAATTGTATGAATTCAGATTTTTGCTCCGCCCATTCTGACAAATTCAGTAGTATCGTTTTCTTAGTTTTTGTGAAGGTACATAAGATACTACTGTTATTTTATTATTATAAAAATATATGTTACAAACAGCATTAAAAATTCAAAAATAAATCAACTTTATTAGCGAATGTAAAACCAAATATGTGAAAATTAAGATACTGACATAATAATAATAATATTATTCGTGCGGCTAAGAATCAAGGTAATGTATCTGAATTAATATATAAACTTACGTTACAGCGAAAATATTATCAATAACGAGCATCGTTTTAAAATGGAATGTCCTAACTTAGTCGAAACAATATGAATTTTTGAAAGACAAGCGTGTCATATCCATCCTTATCGTACACGTTTAAAGCCTTTGTAAAGGAGGGGGATAAATGCATGCCAATTTGTTAATTCGTTCATGATACAGATAACCTTGATCGGACATCTTTCAAAAATTTTACTGTACATAGGAAATCAACAATATATATGGACGAAATCGTGGCGATGAACGGATAAAAAGGTAACTTGAATACAAAAACCACATTTTGTGCAAGTATCTTTTATTTATTTTTACATTATATAGATATATGATTTCGTGGGTGTGTGTGTGTGTATGTGTGTGTATGTTTGTAAAATAATACAAAAGCAAGTGTGTGGAACTATAATTTAATAAGATAAAACTTTACACTAATATTTTAAAATGCAAGTGAACTAATTGTAATTAATGAAAACTGTAAATAAAAACTTTAAAACGTAAATAAACTAATTGTAATAATTTAAAACTGTAAACAAATACTTTAAAATGCAAGTAAACTAACTACACTGTTTGGCAGCTGTTTTCGTCACCTGATCGGAAAAATCTAATGTTCTTAAGATCTACAGCCATTACTAATAGATCACTGAGAAATGTAGTTTCGTTTTTAAATGAAATGTCCATTTTTTAATTATTTACTACAAATTATTGAAATGATTGAATTAAAATTAAATAAATTTAAATATGTGTACGTTTTTAAATAATTATATAAAATAAGTCTGTTGAACACTTTTGAATCTAAACTTAAAAAAATATCTTTATTAAAAAAAAATACGACAAATTTTAGATTTAGTTTTGAACTCCAGTATTTTACATTTCTAGCCATTTATTACACAACTAATCATGTGTTGTACTAAATTAAATAATCGGGTAGACACTCCAATTAAAAACTAAACTACCCTGTCCTTAAAGAACGCGGAAACCGACCCGAACCCAAAAAAGTATCGGCTAAATTTTAATTATATTTTACCCTAACTTTAAAATTTAATTTTAATGTAATATTAGCAACAAAAAAAATAATCGCGATTTTAACAAAAATAATTCTAACTATTGTTCCCTTTTTGTGGTTGTACATTCGCCTTAAAGTGCTTACAGCATTAAACAAAGCTTTAGACAAACCCTACTGTTGATTAAAGGATTAAACCAGCCTTTACATTCCTTGGAAACTTCGCTGGAACCCTGTTTTGTAAACTGTATTTGTTTAAAGATATTTTTAAACAAATAAAAAAAATTTGGGAAAAGAAATCTATTTGTGAACGAACGGATATTTGTTTAAATTAATTCTAAGAGAACTAGGTTTCGCCGATTTATTTATACGATATTGTAATGAGTTATAAAAGAAATATAATTATTTGAATTAAATTCAACAACATAAGTCATATTTTCAAGAGAAAAATGAATTTACGTTTGTGTTATGCTGAAAAAATAGCAAAAAAGCGACAGTGAAGAGACGCACATAATATAACTACTTACATTGATGAACACAACTCAGCTACCAACAAGAAGATTCAGCCCCAACACGGCTGCACGGCTCAGTTAACCCAGGACGGCTCCTTGAAACAGCAAACTCCAATACGGATCGGTCCTCCAAGAAACATTTTTTCATTCACAGGAACTCTGAAACACAAAAATAATTTATTTTAAAATACAAGTATTTCAATAATAAAACATGTTATCAGCATAGATAACTATTAAAACAGTTAAACTATTGTTTAAACTTACCATTGTTGCTAATTTGCAACAATATACAACAATATTTCACTATTAAAATATGCACGATACTTCAATAACAAAGATGGCTAGTTGTGTTTGTTGACAAAAAACATAAGACTGGCGAACCGGCAGTGGCGTGGTTATTATATAATGAAGCTATTAAATGAATAATTAAATATTAAAATAAAATTATTTATTAAGTATGAAAATAAATTAAATTAACGATCCTGACCGACTCCAAAATTCTGCCGAATTTTAAATGGAATAAAAGTATCCCTGTGGTGACTCTCCACGTCAGCAATGAGTGCCTGTGGTGAAGTCTATAGTAAACGCCCGCACGGTACGAATATATCATCATTATTATCAGTATGTGTACAAAGCAGATTGGCACACCCAGCAATGGGTAATATGCCGTGATGATATATATTTTCAAAAATATACATTTCTTGGCTGTTGTTAAAAAAATCAAACATAATAAAAATTGTAAAAACAGTTTTGTATATGTAACTTTAAATTCTGAACAACTTTGTACTAAACAGTTTTACCTCTGTAATGCATTTTAAATTTATTTTTAAAATTATTAATAAACCAAAAACAATAAAAAATGTAAAAACAATTTTAATTTTCAACAAATACGTACTGTATAGTTTTTTTCCGTAAAATTTATATATGTTAAATCTCTATGTTCACCCCTAACTGCCACCACCCAGATTATTAAATTCTGAACCTAATATCCAGAAATATACCGAGATCTAGTTCAAGACCTAGATCAATAATCAAATCAATATTTTATAACAATTAGATCAAAATTAAATCAAATAAAATTTGACCAAATTTATAAAAAATAAACACAATTTCGTATTAATATAAAACTTGAAATTATAAATATAAAATCAGAGCACATAATATTCATTGAAATTATTTCCATTAACATAAATTACATCGTTTGAATATTGGTACATATATAAATATAAAAGAAAATTTTGCTATTCGTACACAGTTCAGTAAAATTCCAAAAGAAAGTTTTGATTTTAGACTCACCGTTCAAAACAAAATTCTGCAAACATGCACTAAACAGTTCAATCAAAACCACGTGTTTCATAAAAAAATTCTACTTAAAATATGTTGAATTCTGGTTCGGCAGGACTTCAAAAACTATATCACGATAATAATAAAGACATAATAACAATTATTATCATATTTCTGACACGGTTTCATCAGTTTTTCCTTTCTTATCAATTTTTGTACCACGTGTCTGCATCATTGTTTATTGCCATTACGTAGCGTTTTTCCCAGTCTGCAATGCTTTGAGGAAGAAGGCTAGGATTGGTCGAAATAGATTAGGTGGGAGTCACGTGGTTCAACAACAAATTCATTTGAAATATATAAAATGTATTTATTTCAGACAAAAGAAGAATGAATTTATTTTGTAATGTGCGATACAAATTATGAACTTGTTGTATATTAATGTTACACGAATATTTTTAAAATATCTATAATTTTATGGGAGGCAGGATATTGAATAAAAATCGGTTTTTAAGAATGGTTTAATAGTTTCCAAACCAGTTTCTCAAAACGCGTTTTAAGCCTGATAAATTAAGCGGTTTACGTAAATTTTTTAAGTCGCGTTTACACTAAAATTCTTAGTTCATTCTCTTCTTTCGGAATTTTTTTAAAAAATTGGTAAAGGGTTTTCCAATAAGAGGTGTTATTTTGAATAGCCCGCTATTTCGGTAGATGTCGCTTTTGAAGCTGTCATTTTTTGACATTTGACAAGTAGAAACTACGCCATTAATAAAAATGGAACGATACACGCTTCAACAACGCATTGAAATTATTAAAATTCACTATAAAAATGGTGAAAATTTGGCAGAGACGGTTCGTAAAACTCGACAATTTTTGAGTCGTCGTGAAGCACCTTGTCGGACCGCAATACAGAAATTGGTGGAAAAATTCGAGCTGTTGGGACAAGTTAGTGATGTGAAGAATAAAACCCGTGCACGTCGCTCAAGAACAGCCGAGAATATTGCTGCTGTAGCCGAAAGTGTTGAAGAAAACCCAGGTTTGTCCATTCCTCGTCGTTCTTTGGAATTAGGCATTCCACAAACGTCATTACACCGTATTTTGCATAAAGATTTGGGTCTTAAGGCTTATAAAGTCCAGTTAACACAAGAACTCAAGCCGGCCGATCATCAACAACGTCGTGTCTTTGCTGATTGGGTCGTTGAAATGCATGAAAATGATCCGGAATTCCATCGAAAAATCATCTTGAGCGATGAGGCCCATTTCCACCTCGGTGGCTTCGTCAACAAACAAAATTGTCGCATCTGGGGCTCAGAAAACCCAAGAGTTATTGTTGAAAAGCCTCTCTATCCTCAACGTGTGACTGTTTGGTGCGGTTTATGGTCCGGCGGAGTCATTGGATCTTACTTTTTCGAAAATGAGGCTGGAGCAACAGTTACGGTGAATGGATTGCGCTATCGAGAGATGATTAACGATTTTTTATGGCCGGAATTGGATGGTATTGATCTGGACAACATTTACTTTCAACAAGACGGCGCTACGTGCCACACAAGCAACGAAACCATTGATCTTTTACGGGAAAAGTTTCCGGACCGTGTTATCTCTCGAAGAGGTGATCACAATTGGCCACCGAGATCTTGTGATTTAACACCTTGCGACTTCTTTCTTTGGGGCCACGTGAAAGAGAAGGTCTACGCCAACTGCCCAGCGTCGACTCAAGACCTCAAAGATGGAATTCGTGAGGCTATCGAGGACATAGGACAGCCACTTTGCGATTTGGTTATGGAAAATTTCATGAAAAGGATATTGTCCTGTCAGCGTGGTCGTGGTGATCATTTGCCTGATGTTATTTTCCACTATTAACGGCATACCTTCCTCTTTATAATGAAATAAACATCCGATCATTTATATTAAAAAATGACATTTTTCTTTGAATATCAAAATAACACCTCTTACTGGAAAACCCTTTATAAGACCCCATTACAAATTTTATTGTATTTCAACAGTTTAATTGATCGAAATAGAAAGGCGGCTTCTATGGGATTGACATTTGATAAACAAAACAATTTGTCGAGCAATTAGATTTGTAAAAAATCGTTGAAAAGATATTAAATAATGTCTAAAATAACTATTTATAATATTTATTGTATTTATTTTATAAAATAAACGAAGAAACTTATTGTCATATTTTAGAAACGAAATTGGAATATGCGGTCTGTATTGTGTCTGCGAAATGTTTAGTTCACTTCCGGTATTCGGTTGCACAAAAATTCTTGTAATAAATAACGTTTTCTTCTCTTGGTCATGTATAATAAAGTATTTTTAACTTCTGTCACCTATACGCAAGATATTGCCTGATCAATAAAATCGATGGTGAATTTTTAATGAATAAGCACTTTTAGGGTCCCTAGAATACGAATTTACTGTTTTATGTCTGTATGTGGATGTGAGTGTGTGTGTCAGTGTGTGTGTGTCAGCGTGTGTATGTGTGTGTGTGTGTGTGTGTGTGTGTGTGTGTGTGTGTGTGTGTGTGTGTGTGTGTGTGTGTGTGTGTGTGTGTGTGTGCGCGTATGCGTGTGTGACAAAAAAATCTCATTCGATAACTCCAAAACTACAATTTCAAAAATTATTATATTTTTTCGTATTCTCTTCTGTATATGGACAGTTGTTTAGATTTTAATATATAGTTTATAATTTGTCAGACGGGAGTACTACTCTTAATTGAAGTTTTAACACCATAAATTATTTTACGTTTGATGCACAAAATTCGCCATTTTGTAAATAAACCCACGATTACAAAATATTAAACATATTATGCATCTACGGTGTAGAGAAACAAATGCAACACATTTATAAGACCTAGAGAAGAAATCAAAATAAGTCGAGTATTATTTATTTCAAATTTTTATATAATTGCAATTAGAGACATTAATGTTAAAAGTTAGAATTGTTTCCAACCCATCATTAACAATCGGGGGCGAATTCGTGTTACACTTTTTAAAATATGCGTTTACTTTGTAACAATGAAACGAAAAATATTTTATTTAAAATTATTCATATAATTGCAATTAAAGACATTAATATTAAAAGTTACAATTGTTTCCAAGCCATTATTTATAACAGGGGGTGAATTCGTGTTACATATTTTAAAATATGCGTTTACCCTGTAATAATGAAATGAACAATAATTTATTTCAAATTTTTATATAATTGCAATTCCAGTATAATTATTTCATAAACAAACTATGCAAATTGCACTTGACACTGACATCTTCTTCTTCTTTGGCTTTTCCCACTCGTTACGGGCCGCTATTTTCTTATTTTCTTCTTCCACTCATTTCTGTTTTGCGTGTCGTTCTCATTCATTTCCTTTTATCTCAAGTTTTCCGCAATACAGTCCTTCCAACTTATCTTTGGTCTTCCTCTGTTTCTTAAACCTTCTATTACTACGCTATTCCCTCTTCTTCCAATATATTCTTCATCTCTCCTCATGACATGTTCAAATATATGAAATCGTCTCTCTTGTATTTTTCTAGAAACTTCTAACTCTAGAGTTATTTCCCGTATTCTTTCATTCCTTACCGTATCTTTCCGTGCCTTCCCCAACATCTATCTCAACATCCTGTTCTCTGCCACATTCATTTACTTTTCATATGCGTTCAATAACATATAATAATGATAGCCTAGATTTCCTTGATTTGCTTGCAAGCAATCCAGGCGCCAAATTGCTCGCTTGTCTTGCTAACTTATGATATATAATGGCGGGAAATACAAATTATACATACATGAATTGAACTACTGTTTCTATCTCATTTTATGGTGTGTTTATATCAATTACATGTCAAAAAGGCTTTCAAAGTTTTGTGATAATATTCATAAAATTGCTAATTTGAAATATTTTTCTAAAAAAAATGTTCAAAATTAATTCCACTATCTGTAAATAACTGTACCTATCTATAAATTCATTTTATATAACTTTCCAGACCAATAAAAGGGATATGAGAGAATACACATGTTATATTTGACAACTGTATAACTTTCTCGATGACATTTGTGAATATCAGTTCGTCATATAGCTATATAGCAAATCTTTCAGTATACTAAGCAACAAGTTTCGTTTGTTTACCTAGCATTTGCTTGAACTGCTTACGTCATTGAACGCACCTATTGATACTGACATCTAATTTGTATTATCTGAATATATTAGCAGTTTCCATGGTTAGAATATCTGGCTAATTTATGAAATTTAATATCATTATAATTCTTTAACTCTATATCTATTGAATATGAAGTATAAAATGCGATCAAATCGTATAGAGACTAATATAATATGTCAATAAATGATATTTAACTGCATTTTTTCAACAAAAACTGTTAAAATCTTCAAAGGAGGATATTTCCGGTTGACCCTATATCATTTTGAGTAAGAAAATGCATACAGGGTTGGTCACAGGAGAATTACTTTGAAAGTCCGTTTGTTTGCAACCCAAAATACTAATGACCACAAATACCTTGATACCATTCGAATGAGTGAACAAAATAATTTGGATGAAAACGCAAAATGACAGTTTTTCAAAATAAGAGAACATGAAATTTTAAATTAATAGACTGATCGACTATCATAACAAATGTTCAAATTGTCCCCAATGGCTCGTAGAAATACTTCAAGTCTGTTTAAAACCAATCGTCTTACACGCTGTAACAGCCCTACACTTTCGTCGTATTCTGCCCTTCAGATCCTCAACATTTAATATTGGTGTTTTTGGCCAATATCTTTATTGATTCAAATGTCTTTAACAACTAAAGTCACTAATCTAGTGATGTCAGAATTTAAAAACTGCTTCTAAAGATTATTTCGTCTACATGCTAAAAGAAAATCACATAAAATTGACTGGCCACTGATACACCATTTTTTACTTTCCGTCATCTGGTAAGCTAAGGTCTTTTATTAAAAAAATCGATGGTGAGTTTCAGGGTTCCTAATACAAAAATGTCTCCTTCGACAACTCCAATACTACAATTCTAAAAATTTGTTCTTAACTGAAGTTTTTAACAGTCATATTTTGACAATTTACGTTATTATAAATCTTAAATAATATTTTATTTTCTATACGGTTTGATTGAATTTTCTCCTACATGTTCAATGTATATAAACTTAGAAAATTGTAAAGATATTAAATTTCATAAATCAGCCAGCTATGCTATAACCATGGAAATTACTAATATATTCAGATAATACAGATTGACAGATGTCAGTGTTAAGTGCAATTTACAGTTTGTTGTTGAAATAATTTTACTGGAAATTTAGAATCTTTTGCAAGAAAATTTAGGTATAGAATGTGTACAAAATACACAGAATTGAAGGAAGGTATTGTGCTGGCCAAATCAGATTGCATAATATGTGTACATCACACAATTTCAATTACGGTATACTAATTTATTTTCATACGTAATATAACAAGTGATATGATTATCATCGATGATATTCTCGAGTGAAATGTGCTGTTTCGGTTTCACGAGCAATATCTTCGATTATTAATCATATCACGAGCTTATATTTAATGAAAGAATATAATGAATTTTTGTAACATTATGTTAACCTAACATTTGATAAACATATTCATAATGTATTAAAACATGGTACTTACGAGTTTTATTTAATATATCGGAGTTTGAATTATTGTTATTACTTATTTTTACTCAAAATTAATTGTCAATGTCGTAAATAAAGAAAACAAATCCCTTAGTAACGACTATAAATAAGGTGATAATTTCTTTGTTTTTTATCATCGCTGTGATAGACATGTAACTAAGGAGATTCTGAATGTTGATTGGCGGAAAACATGTCACGTGACTAATGAATTATATTCTCTTTGAAATAATCACGCTAAAAGTTTTGGTAAAACATTGGATGATATCAGCTACTTGGCAACTATTTGAATTCCGCCTCGGAAACAGAAACTCGGCATAGTGTACTAATTTCTTAATTTAGTATATAGAGTACAATTGCATAAGAGTACAGTAGAGTTTATGTACAAAATGGTGTATTTAAATATGTTTCAGCTGTACCTAAATTATGAACTAACTTTTTCTTATGAAAACGACTCTCTTGAATTTAAATATGATAATTATAAGTACCTATCTGTCTTAGTTTTCGAAATATTAATTTTTTTATTAGAAAGAAAATAAAAAATCTAATTTTGACGTTCAGAAATTCTGTAACTAATTTTTGCTTATCAAAACGTTGTTAATAATTGTCTCTTAACTATTTATGAAAATGTAAAAATCCTAAAAGAGAAATGTGCATTATTTTTTCCAAGTTTATATGAAATTGTCGTCCTTTTCGACGCAGTTTAAGTTATATTTTATCGCAATTAGATAATTTATTATTATTGTTTTTAGACGTCCTACCTAACATTTTAGCTAAGAAATACACATAAATACATACATATAAAACATATAAATAAATAAATGATAATGTAGGCCTCCTGATAAAACTTAAAACTAAATATACATACATAAATATAAAATGGGGGAACCAAACAGTGTGTACTCAACGTCGGTGTTGAGTTTATATAAAGGGTCTTCCTCGCCTGGAATGCAAGGGCCAAGGTTCGCACCACCTCGAGTGTGGCAGACCAGGCCCCGAACTTACATATATTTCAAGGTTACGTGAATAAAAAAAAAACATTTTGTGCATATATCTATTAACTTTAATAGATATATGATTTCGTGGGTATGTGTTTGCAAAATTAATGCAAAAGCAAGTATGTGTAACTACAATTTAATAAGTTAAAACTGCAAACTAATACTTTACAATACGAGTAAACTACAATTTAATAAGTTAAAAGCACAAATTGAAACTGTTAAATGCATGTGAACTAATTGTCACTATTTAAAACTGTAAATTAAACCTTTAAAACGCAAATAAACTAATTGTATATGGGGTTAAAATAATATTAGAGGGGCTCTACTAAAAAAATGTTCTTTTAAATGGGCCACCTTTACTATCTCGAGAACTACAAAAGCTCAAAGAAGTTTAAATGGACAAACAATTTCTATTTTAAGCCGGGTCCACACTAAAACGAACGTTGTTAGTTAAAAGTGTTTGCTAATATGTTCGCTAACAAATTTGTTAGGCAGTTGTAGAATGTTCGTACTAACATTTTGCGACGTAATAACAATGCTCGCTAACAAAAATTTATGTTCCAGGAATAGACGGTAAACTTCAAAGAATTAAATGTTGATGCAGGTCTTGTGAACATAAAATGTACCTATATTTTGTATTTGTAAAAGTAGTGAATAATTTTCCTCGAAATTAGTGTCCTGACGAGGAAGTTTGGACCCAATTAAATGTATTTACAAATTTAACAAAAGGAAAACTTCTCTTTTTTTCTGAAAACTGTGGCGAGCGTTTTTTTTTATTGCAGTATGGACATTATACAGAGTAGTGACCGGTACAACCGAATATAGGACTTTAACATATAAAATTGGACTCATAATTTCCTGCTTCTCTAATTATTTTAGGTAAAAAGCTTCAAATAAAAGTTGCATACAATTCTGCATCTTAATCAATAAACAAAATTAATTTTATGTTCCTTGTAAAGGCAGAAATTAGGTATGAAAATGTCTAAAATCATCCCAAAAATAGCAATAGTCATGGAATTGAGACAAAATGTTCACGATTTATCTGTCAAGCTTTAAGCTAGGTTAATTTATTTTTATTATTTGTAATTTCTGTTCAAGTGAAAAATATCAATTTAAATTAATAAATAATTGTTAACTGGAACAGAAATTAGAACTAATACTTAATAAAAATAAATTACCCTAACATGATAGGTAAACCGTTAGACATGTGTTATTTATTTTGTCTCAATTCCATGGCTATAGATATTTTTGAGGTGATTTTCGTTATTTTCATATCTAATTTCTGCCGTTACAAGGCATATAAAATTAATTTTGCTTATTAATTTAGATGCAGAATTTTATGCTCTACAACTTTTATTTGAAGCTTTTTACTTAAAATAATTACGGAAGCAGGAAATTATGAAAGTCTGATTTTATATTTTAAAGTCCTATGTTCGGCTGTGCCGGTCACCATCCTGTATGTTATCTAATATTATTTCCAACAATTATTCACGAAATATGTTGATGAACATTTGTTCGCTAACAAAAAATGTTAGCTAGCAATGTTCGTTTCAATGTGAACCCTGCTTTTAATATTTAACACCAAATATTATAATTTGATTACGTAGGGGTGTTAAAATATACATACAAATTGTATGTATACATTCTACATACAGAGGAACAATATATTCAAAAAGGTATAAAAAAAGCAAAACCTCGTAAGTGTTTTCATTTATAAAACGCATTTTCTCTTGGAAAAAATGATGTAACTCACCGTCTGATGACATATTTTCAACACAGGTGCCTTCGTCTAAATTCTAAATACACTCGTATTTATATATATATATATATATATATATATATATATATATATATATATATATATATATATATATATATATATATATATATATATATATATATGTGGGCAAGTGATATTTTAAGATGTATCAAAGTCGGCGAACATTGTTAAAAAGAAGAGATCGAGAAATCAAGTAGCCGTGGACGATAGATAGACAGTTGATGATTTTTTTTCAATTTTGACGTTAAGATTATTATTTGATTTTGTGTTGTATTTATTATAAATAAATATTGTTGTGAGTAAGTTTTATCAGTTATTTCTTCATCTTATTGCCCAGAATCCCACAATTTGGGGGCTCAACCAGGGATATGGAAATATTAGCCAAATATGTGCACAGCTGTACAGTTGAATAAAATTTACAAAAGTCCATGGTTGTAAATTATAGTTTCGGCGAAATAAAGAATAAAGGTGAGACAAATTGCATGTTAAGATTTTTGTTTTATAACCACGCTAATTAAAGTTGGATATCGTAAAAGTTGTTACATATCAAATAAGTTGTTGAATTTAGTTGTGGTTTAAAACGATAAAAAGTTGCAAATCAAGCCAAGATGTCTGTGAAGAGCGCCGACAATATAGAAATGGAGATGAGCAAGACGGTAACTCGAGAGGAGAAGAAGAAAGATAGCAAAGTAACAAACGTTGAAGAACTTTGTCTTTCAAAACAATTTTTGGAAATGACATTAGACGGAATAGATCTTATGTCTGCCGAGACGTTGCGAAAATACTTACGACAATTTAATTTACCGGATGATGGTAAAAAAGCGGCACTTCGAGATAGATTAAGAAAATATTTTGAAAGTATTTTGGGCAATGAGAAAAAAGAAGATAAAGAAGAACAAGAAACCGAAGTTAAAAAAGATGTAAAAGAAAGTAATGTCGAAGATGAGGAAGTAAACGAAGAAGAAGAATTCGAAGATGAACTCAATGAAGAAAGCGAAGATGAAAATACTGAAGGAAGTGAAGATGAAAGTGCCAAAGATGACCAAGTTGATAAAAGAAGACATCGAAGACAACGTTACGAAGCAGAAGAGAAAAATCGAAGACGTCGAAGACAATGTAACAATGTAGAAGAGAAGAATAATTTTACTATTAAGGATGTCGAAGATAGCATAACGCATTTTTCTGGTGATGACACTATGCCAGTAAAGAAATGGATTTCTGATTTTGAAGACCTAGCTAAATTATTATATTGGAATGATTTGCAAAAATTCATATACGCAAAGAGGATACTAAAAGGATCAGCGAAAAAATTTATTATGTATGAGAAGAACGTAACATCGTGGCAAATACTAAAAAATAAGTTGGCGAAAGAATTTAAGCAAGAAATTAACAGCGCAGCGTTACATGATCAGCTGAAACGACGGAAGAGAAAATCGGATGAAAGTGGACGACAATATATTTACGCGATGAAAGAAATAGCTAGTCAAGGTTTAGTCGAAGAAGATGCTTTAATTCATTATATTATAAATGGCGTTATAGATAATGAAACAAACAAGATAATTTTATACGGAGCTTTGACGATTGAAGAATTAAAGAGAAAATTTGAAATTTACGATCAAATGAAGGAGAAAATGAATTCAAAAAGAACATTTAATCTGAATAAAAAGGAAAATACGAAAAAGAAGATAAGAAACTGTTTTTCATGTGGATCAATGGATCACGATATTGGAACGTGTCCAAACAAAGACATAGGACCAAAATGCTTTAAATGCAATAACTTTGGACACATTGCAACAAAGTGTGACATTAGGACAACAGAAAAGAAAAATAAATCTACAGTTGCATGTATTTTGAATGTTTCCAGGACAGTACGAGTAAAAATAAATAATATGGAATTCAATGCATTAATTGATAATGGAAGTGACGTTAGCTTAATCAACCAAACGGTCTATAAACAAATCGGACAACCAAAACTTAGTTCCACGTCACATTCGTTCTCAGGATTGGGAAAAACTGTCGTTAATGCAACTGGAACATTCGTTGCTGATGTCGAGGTAAATAATGAATCCTATTCATTAAAAATGTTCGTTATTCCAAATGGCGAGACACCTTATTCCGTTATTATTGGAGATGATTTTTTGAAGAATGTGGAAGTCACCATTAGCGGAGGAAGTATTACTAATGTTAAACGTTTGGCAAAAGAGCAGACTTTAAAAACAGAAGAGAAAGATATTGGTGATTTTACTGATGATTCCATTCAAAATTGGAGTGAATTGGGTTTTATAAATTGTATTACAACTGACGAACTGGATGTCGATAGCGTATATAAAGATAAATTCCAAAAATTAATTAATAATTACCAACCTAGCACAGATTTCAAAACAGAAGTTACAACAAAGATTGTATTAAAATTAGACATGCCTGTGAATCGAAAACCTCGTCGATTGGCTCTAAAAGAAAAAAGAATTTTAGACGAACAAGTAGTACATCGTGCAGGAGTGCGAATGCGACATGATGCCCTAAGTCGTCAACCTGTAATGCTGGTTGAAGATACTCTCTTAGGAGGTATTAGAAAACGATAAGACGAAGAAGAGAGCATTAAAGTTATAAAACAAATATTATCGACTGGACCCTACGAAGATTACATGATTGAAGACGGTATCCTGAAGAAACGATTTGGTTCAACTAATGTTATTGTTTTACCAACCTCAGTGCTAGAAAAAAACCGTCGTACTCATAACAAAAGGTGTAAAGAAGCTAAACAGTATCAAGAAGGAGATTGGGTGGCTGTGAAACGTACACAGTTTGGAACCGGACAGAAAATACAACCAAAATTTTTAGGACCATATAGAATATCTCGAGTCCTAGGGAAAAATCGCTACGAAGTAACGAAGATTGGTAACGGCGAAGGCCCTCAGGTAACCACTTCAGCTGCTGACTTCATGAAACCCTATCCCTCAGGGTCTGAGGAAATGTCAGGAGAGGCCGAGTGTGGGCAAGTGATATTTTAAGATGTATCAAAGTCGGCGAACATTGTTAAAAAGAAGAGATCGAGAAATCAAGTAGCCGTGGACGATAGATAGACAGTTGATGATTTTTTTTCAATTTTGACGTTAAGATTATTATTTGATTTTGTGTTGTATTTATTATAAATAAATATTGTTGTGAGTAAGTTTTATCAGTTATTTCTTCATCTTATTGCCCAGAATCCCACATATATATATATATATATATATATATATATATATATATATATATATATATATATATACATATATATATATATATATATATATATATATATATATATATATATATTCATATTTCACTTTAAATGTTAGTTTAAATATTAATATTTACTGCACAGATATATACATCCATTCGCCCCAATGTCTTCACTAGACTATAAGTTGTGCCAAGGTGTACCAGTCTGCCACTTTAAACAAGTTACGGTCGGCTCACGGCAACACAAATTAATGTAAAATAAAATGATTTCTTTTAAAGATTTATAAAAATAATATATAAATGTATAAAATTTAAAAATATCTTTTTAAAGAAAATTGTGAAAAAAAATTGTAATTCAAATTATTTTTTATTATATATTTACCTATAGATACAACGTATGAATGTACCTATGGAATTTATAAATTTAAGTATATATATTTTTTACAAATATATTTCCCCATTTACCAATACATATATCCCTTAGAGGAGGCAAATATAGTCGGCTTTAGGACATCTCTTCTCATTATGCTAACAAATAAAAATCAGTGCGTATTATTAGAGCATAACTAAACTATTTTCTTATATTGAGTTAAAATTATATTAAAGGGGGCTGTACCACAAGTTGTTCATTTTAAATGGGCCAACATTGTTATCACGAGGACTATAAGATCTACAAAGAAAGTTAAATGGCAAACTATATATATTTTACTAAGTATTGCAATGAACAAAAAAAAAAAATTGTCGTCGTTTTGATTTTTAATTCTGAATCAATGATATATTTTAGTCTGCCACTTTAAACAAGTTACGGTCGGCTCACGGCAACACAAATTAATGTAAAATAAAATAAAATGATATTTTTTAAAGATTTATAAAAATAATACATATATAAATGTATAAAGTGTAAATTTTTTTTTTACAAAAATGGTGTAAAAAAATTGTAATTCAAATATTTTTTTGTTATATATTTACCTATACAATGTATGAATGTCTCCGAATTTCTGACAGTTACAAACATTTTAATTTTGTAATTGATTTCATGATATTATTTCGGGTATAAGATTTATTACAACAGATTATTTTATATATTGTATTTCTTTTATCGCTAAATCTATAGAAAATATAATAAAATATTTAAATGTATCAGATAGAGAATTTATTCTTCTTTAATATTAGTAAGAACAAATTTTTTCAAAAAATAATATTTAGAAGAATTTTTTGAAGAATCTCCTACTTCCGGTTGTCCAATTTTTACCAAAACCTTTACAAATCTTCCCATTAATGTCCGATTGGGAATTACGTTGTTAAACAGATATTAAGTCTTATAGTTTTTGAGATATTATTCTTCCAACATCCACACACACACACACACACACACATATATATATACACACTCACATACACACACACACAGAGAGAGAGAGAGAGAGAGAGAGACATCATCGTAAAGATGTTAGAATTAAGTTTTCAAGAAATCTAATTACGCCATTTTTTCTTCGTAAAAAACGGTACAAAATTTGTTTAAACAATTTTCTCTAAATATCATAATAAATTAAATATAAGATATTTTCCTATCTTTTGCTCTATCCTTAATATTATCCGAGATACCTGAAAAAAAAACATCAAATATGAGACACCTGTACTTTCGGATATATTAATTAAATCGTCTTATTTTAGTTCAAGAAATCTATGATTAAGCCTTGTCCCCTATTTAAGTGACACCATGTATAATGTGTTATTTTCACGATTTTCTCAGAACGTATGAAATCAGCGATAACCGCCAATATTTTCATAATATTGTGTGCACCAGTGCCATCTATTTTCAAAACGAAAAACGATTTCAAATTCAAATTATAACACACTATATGTATCTTTAATAAATTTTTACTTCTTTCAATAATTTTGTTTGCTAGAATTGTAACTCTTACGACAAATTGTCATCCGCAGCATTCAAACTATTGTATAACCGCTGCTGCCATCTGTAAACGCTTCCTTTTCGTTTATCTGTACGAGATGCAGATTCCTTCAAAGCTGGTCCGTTTCACTTTCTGCCGGCAGATGGATCTAGTAGCACTGAGTTTGTAAATAATTTTTGTTTTCTCTAAATACTTCACAATTATAAATGTCATTATTGACGTAGTAAAAATACTAATATAATTATATTTTCTTATTTCTACTGGGTGTATAAAAATAATATAATTTAATCAAAAATGAATAATATGTAGTAACATCAAATAATTATTCAAAGTTGAAATACCTTTCATAATTGATTTGAATTACAAGTAAATTTAACTCTCCCCAGCTGAAAAGTGTCCACAAGTCTCGACAGGTATTTATAGTGCGAGTGCCAGAAGTCAGTAATTTATTTTTACCTTTTCGGATATAAGCGCCACATTACATCCGAATGAATTCGTGAAATGAATGAATGCGCAATATTTGTCTCTGTCGACGAACGTAATTCATTAATTTGTCAGCGTGTCGCGCCGGCGGGCAAACTTTGTCGAAGAATTTCGCAAATGAACACCATGATTGGTTTCGCAAACCGAAGGAGAAAACAGTATTTTTACACTTTTCTTAACCAGAAAGAAATATTCATTAACATATTGACGCATTAACGATACTTTTTAATTTTTACTGAATTCAGATTGTCTACCAAATAAAGAAGTATACTATATCTATAGTTGTTAAATAAATATAATAAATATATCAACACGGCATATTACCCATTGCTGGGTGCTGGGAGAGCCAATCTGCTTTGTACTCAGATATCGGTAAAGATGATAACATAGTCGTACCGTGTGGGTGTCTACCAGGGATAACATCACTGGTACTCATTGTTGGCGTGGAGAGTGCACCACAGGGGTCACTTTTGTGCCATTTTAAAATGCGAAATAATTTAAAGCTGATACAGAGAGAGCATTATAGTATATAAATTAGTTTCGTATGAAAAATACTGAATTTCAGTTGAGTTTAAGACTTTTACTTTTAATCAGGGTTGATTAGCTATTAATAAAATAACAAATTCAGCTGCTTTTTAATCATACCAATGTATTTTTAAATGATAGTCAAGGTAATTAGTTATGGTGACAGTAATTGCTATCGATATATTTTCAAAAGATTTTTTTGTGTTGATTGGATTTCTTTTAATTACAATAACGTGAATTGAATGAACATTTGAATTAGTTTGTATTAGATAAATAAATAAATAAATCATCACGGCATATTATACCCATTGCTGGGTGTGCCAATATGCTTGCGCCTGAGTGTCGTTTGGTTGCGAATCTGGGGACCTGGGTTCGATTCCGATCGACGCCAAAAATTACTTCGAATTTCAATGGCACAAAATTAATTCCTGTGATGCACACTCCACGCCAGCAATAAGTGCCCGTGAGGAGACGCCTAGTAAACGGCCGCACGGTAGAAATATTTCATCATTAGCAATATCTCTGTACAAAGCAGATTGGCACACCCAGCAATGGGTAATATGCCGTGATGATATATTTATTTATTTATGATAGCATTATCACACCATGCGGGCGTCATCTCATAGACACTAATTAGTGCTAATGACAATACGAATTAATTTTTGGCGTTGGTCGGGATCGAATCGGGTTACCAGAGTCGCGACCAGACCGGGCAAAATTTATTCATTATTTACATTATCAAACTTAAACAAAATGGAAAAGAAATAAACAAGAGTTCACTATTTGTTTTTAGTTTTAAATTATTTAATTATTCTTCTTTACGAGCACAATCGTATATTCGTGAGCCCAAATTCATAATATTTCGGCCAGTTTACATTTTCAACAAACTATAAAACCTATACAAATGGTTAGAAGTTCTTACAAAATTCTTACGGCTACTAAAAAAAATAATTGTGGGCCAAATGACGGGTGATAATAGTTCAAATGACATTTTAAGGGTCATCTTCTAGTCCAGACTTAGCTTCTACTGGGACCCTTTATTTTTGGTACAATGAAAAACAACTTCGTAAAAATCCAGTGCGTACAGTAAAATTTACTTTGCTAGACATATGGAACAATACTCCCAGAAATGTTTACAGGGCTTATGGATACAATGCCAAATATAATTAAAGCTGCTATTACTAATAAAGGCCATGTAACGTAATATTAAAAGGCCGAATACTTGTATAACATATTTATTTTTTGCAAGTTTAAAATCTATATTTTAAACTAGTTGAAAGAAATTTCTCATTCTTTGCGTACGTTTTATAATTTGTTTTTTGAAAATATAAACCGGCCGAAATATTATAGGTTTGGGTTTATAAATAACACTTAAAAGTAATTTGGAATTTAAAATTTAGCATTGTGATTATTACCTTTAACATAATACTACATTTATTTACAATAATAAATAATAAAAGAAGGTAGTAAACCAATTTTGTGGTAAGCATTATTTTACCAACACCTAATAAGCATGTATTGCTTTCTGTTCCAAATATTGAGTCGTGTGTTTGAAAGAAAAGCGCGGGATTCGAAATTTAGTCCTGCGAGAGTTGCTGCCGCCTGGCGGCAATTCTTCAAACCACGTCCTCTTCCCCTCTTAGTAACATCGTTCCCTACCAAGTCGTATTTCAACAGTCCGCATGCTAGCACAGTGATCCGTATTTTTTCACGACCTATCCACGTTTCGCATCCATGCTTCGGGTGTTTTGAATCTGGCGCGTTTTGTATCCGGCGTCCTTTGTTGTCATGGTGACGTCGTGTGTGTTTCACACCTGAGCGGCAGGCCCGCGCCAGGTAGGAGTTGACCTGCGAGGTGCACCAATCGCGCTGCCGACCAGCTGGCCAATGGCGAGCCGAGACGCCGACGTCGCTGTCACCGGCAGTTGTTTCGTCTGTGGCCGTTGTTCGCGTCGTCACGTGTCCGTCGCCGAGGTGATAGTGACAGTGTTTTCCTTTGTTGAATGTGTTGTGGCTTGATGGGTGACGATCACCATAACCTGCTTGCCCTAAAGACTTTGTTGTTACCATGGCATCGACTGCTGGCGCGAAGGGACGCAGAAAACAGGCCAAACCTCAACGAAAACAAGGTATTACAATTGTCATACCAATGGCATTTTCTTTATTGGCATGTCACACCACGCACGTGACCATGACAGTCGTGTTGTGACACGATCTCGGCGCCATCTTGGAGGTGGGAGGGGGCGTGTTTTCATCTGACATCTATGTCAACATCATCTGTTAATTGTTTATCTTATTTTATTTTATTTTTAATTGCAAACTATTCTGCAATTATTTCAGTTTTTCGATTTTAGTTTGACCGGCGAAATGTGCTCCGATTGTGCGCGACACCCTCTACGCTTGCCGGCAAACGAATGCGACAACGTGCGGTCAACTTTAGCTGCAATTTTTGACGTTGTTTCAACAGAGAAAATTATCAAAAAAGCAAGATGTTGTTATCGTTGCATGTACTACACTGTACAGTGTTAGAAATGGAAATATATATACATGATTTAGCTGTATAAACAAACATTTATTTATATATACTTCTCTCATATTTTTACATCAAATCGTTATAACATATTTTTAAAATTGTTCATCTAAGTATTAAATGCAAAAAAAAAATTCGTCTACAAACAAATTTGTTTAAAATTAAACACACATTATTCTAGAACCTACAACTATTCTTCTATACATTAAGAACAAAAAAATTAAATTTATTCTCGAAAATATACATTTAAAAAATATATTATCGTTGTTGTTATCCGGCCGTCTGATCACGTGGTCTTGGCTGATATGCGCAGACTCCAAATCTTGCTACACTTTCTTTGGTGTCATTGAATGTTAAACATTTTACAGTTCAAATTAATTGATTTATTTGCTCAACACTTGCTCTAATATTTCATTCTTAATGATGTCATCTTTGAGAAATTTATGCGTCTTTCACGACGTGGAATATTTTTACTTCACGAAGAATTAACCCAAAAGTTTTTCATATTAGAAATGATGAAGATAAAACAGAAATGTTTTCTAATAATTTGTCAAAAATCATATTTCGAAATTTTTATTTTTACGGCACTTAAAAATATAAATAGGTAACAGGAGTCGCACTAAAATGTCTGTTCAATTTGGTACACAAAATGAAATTATTTGTGTCAGGTGAATAAAATTAGTTTCTTTGATCTTGGCTTTATAGGCAAGCAAAAGATGTTTTGTATTTTGGGTAGTAACTTCGTTATAATTTCTTTATTCAAATATATTACAAAATAATTGAATATTGAAAGCTACACGCTGTTGGCATTGGCAAAATAATATCGAAAATATTTGCTATTAGCTTCACGATTGTAAAAATAAATTCCAAAAAGATTCATGGATAATAGTGGCTGTAAGAAAATTAATTATGAACCTAAGTTTTCAGAAAATATGCTCTATAATACAAGAAAGTTTTACAAATTTAGGTATAGGTATTATCAGACAAAAACGTGTTTCACGAAGTAAAATTAGGTATAGTATTATCTGAGAATAATCTGTTTTAAAAAGTAAATTTAGGTATTGCGAAAAACTGGTATACGAAGTTGAAGTACAATTATGTATAGGTTTTCAAAGCAAAATAAGGTATACGTCTTACGTGAGAACAATGAACAAATTATGGTAGGTATTATTTGAGAAAAACCTCCTTATAAAGCAGAATTAGGTATCTATAGGTATTACTTGAGAAACTGGTTTCATGGTGCAAATTTAGGTACAGGTATTACTTTGGAAATAAATCTTTTCAATTTAAAGAGATAGAAGATATGCGCAATGTGATCTGCGCATAGTAAGCCAACAACTGGCGGGAGTCATGGTTATGCACTTGTGATGAGATCCATGGCGTTTTTTTTTATAAAATTCAGACGTAAAACATGAGAAAAGTTGTTGACAACTTTAAAAAAACTTGTCGAAAGAAATTACAAAAGCTTTTATTGAAGATAAAATGTCTAACGATGCACATTTTCACTGAGAATGCAGGTATTTTAGTGACTGCAATATTTTTGAGGTTTTGTTTACCAGCCAAGCTGGCAGTTGCAGGGCCATTTTTTTTAAACCCCTCAACAGGATTATTTCCCAATTACAGAGTGGGATTCGAACCCAGAACCCCGAGAGCACTCATGACTAAGAAGCGTTACTCTAACCATTCAGCCATCGGAGTCAACTTATTATATGCAGAGATAGCTGTTAAATTGTAAAGGTCTATTTAATTTTAGGATCCAAAGTTACCTATAAGTATTACTTGAGAAAACTGGGGACACTGCTTAAGAAAATTGGTATTATAAAGCAAATTTAGATTTAAGAATTACTTGGGAAAACTTATTTAACAAAGGAAATTTATGTACCTACCTATAGGAGATAAGTAGGTATGATAGGAAAGTATTATTTTGATTACAAATTTTTGCATTAAGATTTATATAGACAATCCAGAAAATGTTAATTTAAATTCAGGTTTTGAACTTTGTAAGTCGTGATTTCCTGTGTCCGTTCATAATTTTCTGTCAATGTCATTTTTCGAAAACAATCCATGTTACCATAATTTTGTAAATATGTTGTTTTGATTACAAATTTATTTATAGTATTGAAGTATTATTATTGTTATTATTATTATTATTGTTTTCCAATAAATGTTATATAAAACTTTTCCTAAATATTGATTTATTTATAATTTTTATTTTGTTTTATTTTATAATAATTTTGCTACAAATTCAAATAGAACCATGGAACTAATTTTATGAACGTGCAAGTAAACAAGAACAAGCACAAAGAAATTGACTAATTTGGTTTCGATTTAAAAAAATCTGATGTGGCCAGCACATAACCTCTCGCCGTATATTTTACCTGGCTGTATGCATAAAGCAAAGATTATTTTTATAAATATAAATAATATATTCATATAAATCTATGACGTATAAACTTCTTTATTATTCAATAATAGCATGTCTCAACATGAAGATATTTTACCATAAATTATGTTACAATAAATTACAAAGTAGAGTTTACCATATATAAATATTAGGCTGGTAACAGCAATTTTCAATTTGAACAACGTTGTTTACTTTCTCTTCATATTCTTCTAGTAAAAACATTAATTTTGGGCGGTCTAAAATGTATATATGGATTGTGCATCTATTCTTACATATCTTCTTTTACATTTTATTTTTTCATACATGTTATATCTAAATAACACTAATTCCCTTTAATAAAGTGACGGATAGATTGCACTCCGATTATTCTTATATCGATGTGTAATTTTGTCAATATTTACAACTTACTTGAGAAGAATTTGATAGCTTTTTCGCAATTCAAAGTTACTCTAGTCTATAGTACTGGTGTACATTGTCCCATAATGTTTGAAACAAATTTAAGTCCTTCAACCTAGACTTGTCATCTCCATAATAGTCACAGATCAAGCATTAAGGGATTCTCCAAGTACATTTTTAATTCATTACTCATTATTTCTGACACTGACATTTATCTGTCAGTTACAAATAATTTAAATTATCAACTATTTTTCATGGAATTCTTTCGGCTGTCAAATTTATTACAACAGATTATTTTATATATTATACTTCTTTTATCTCTAAATCTATGGAATATATAATAAAATATTTAAATGTATCAGATAGAGAATTTAATTTTCTTTAATATTACCACGAAAAATTTTCAAAAAATAATATTTAGAAGATTTTTTTTCAAGAATCTTCTACTTCCGGTTGTCCAATTATTACCAAAACCTTTTCAGATCTTCCCATGAATGTCCGATTGGGAAATACGTTGTTAAACAAATTTTAAGTCTTATAGTTTTTGAGTAACCGTCCTTCCAACATCCCACACACACACACACACACACACACATCCACACACACACACACACACACACACACACACACACACACACACACACACACACACAGACATCATCGTAAAAATGTTAAAATCGGATTGTAGGGACCTTAAAACATGCTTATTCAATAAAATCTGGATATGCGATTTTTAGCATGAATGCAATACCTCTCTTAGCGAGAGGTAAAAATGACATTCTTAAATTTCTTTCTAAATTTAAGCTTCTCAAGCGTAGAAATTCTCGGAAAAATATTCCTCCAAATCATGGTAAACTAATAAGAATTCCTACCCTCATATGTCACCATCGTGGGAGCATATCCTTCATCTCTCTCCCTCTTTAGTTGTCCTTATTTTTGTCTCTGTCTTTGGTGCTGGGTTTCCATGTCTTTGGCGGCAGAAAAACTTTCAGGTCCCACCTTGGCCGCTCTTTACCTTATCTAGTTTTTATATGTTCATACCCCTGACCCCGCTAACTTCGACTTCCGACGCAAAACACTCACCAAGAGCTAGTTGCTAAGTCAGAGACGCTGTTTTACCGGTTATTGATTTATTGTTGTCCTGAATAGTTGAGGAAACTTATAAATGTTTCAAGTGATGCATAAAAAAAGGGATGCTATGGTTGTATAAGTTTTTGTCAGGGATTATTATTGAAGGACACTCCAATATATATTAATTTCCTCGTTAATTTCACTGGGGTTTCGAATTTGACCGGAACAATAAGTTTTCCATAATATTATTTTTACTTTTCTGAATCATTGCTAAAACGAAGCCCAACAATTGTGATTGGTTTGAAATCCAGTGCATGGCTTCCTGAGATTTGTTTGTGGTTAGTGTATCGAGGTTACGGAATGACGTCAATGTACTGAAGCAATGGACCTTGTAGCCTTGGAGATAACCCTTGATCTCACGTCGTTATACGTCGATCAGGACGAACATTTATAATCATCAACAGACACTCTTCATTTCTTTGTTACCGACAGTATGTATTTTCAGATTTGTTCAGTTCTTTGTCCACAAGAAAGAAAAGCGTACGGATGAATAGTATGGAATACAAATAGAATTTTGGACAGTAATATAAACAAGATGGACATGGACAATAAAAGGATAATACATAAAAAATATGGAAACACAAACATAAAATCAATCTATCATATTTATAAAAATTTGTTTGACCTTTTTTATGAAAAGGAAAATATACCTATTCATTCTAGAAAATAATAAAGTACAGTACAAGCACTACATAGTGGGAAAGATTATTGACAATTTTTATTTTCTGAAGATAAATTGGACCTCCGTACTTTTTTCCGCGAGTTAAACAAAAAGTCCGTTTTATCAAAATCATAACTGAAATAACACATTTTTTTCTCCAGACAATCAAACAATTAAGGCTCTCCCAAACCAACGCGAAAGATTCGCAGCGGTGGCGAAGACAATAATTTCGCGGTCATTGCGGTAACGAAATTCGCATCTGTATCCACACCAAACAGTCAATTCTGTGGTAGGATTAGCGACGATGAAGAAGCAATTTAATTGATTATTTTAGATTTTAAACGATTAACATAATATCAGGTTTCTATTTGTATACCATTTTAAATCATATACCTTTTAATTTATCATGAGAAAGAGGGAATGTGGATTCATTCATAGTCTGATGCCGCAATTTCGACAAGATAAAACAACGGTTTTATATTTACATTACAAAAATTGGCACAAATTGAGTATTTTATTATCATTTCCATTTATTTTTCTGAAATGAAATCACTTGGGAATAACCAGCGACGGCGACAAAAACCGTGCATGCAGCGAAAATAAATAAATCGCTGTAGTTTCGCGGACGTTTGCGCGATAAATTCGGGCCAGTATGGGGACTGTCGTTTGTCGCTATATACTTTCAGTCGACAATTTGGAAAAGCGAAAAATTTGCTATCACCGCTTATATTTCGCGTTGGTTTGGGATTGCCTTCATTCTTATTCTAAAATTGAATGACATCCAGTGGCGGCTTGTGCCTTTTAGGAATAAGGAGGCAAATTTTGTATTCAAAACTATAAACTCTACTTATAGGGCTATTCCGTCAGCGACGTTATGACATAACGAATCGTTAAAACGTTATATTGTTATAATAATAACGAAAATCGTTTAATAGGCTTATTCTGTAAACGTTCGTTGTGACATTATGCATTGTTATATCGTTTTTATTACGATAATCGTTAAAGTGGTATTCTGTAAACAATAATTTAATTCTACATAACGAAAAAAGATAACGATATCATTATTTTTTAACTACTGGAAAAATCATTTGTTACCTAAACGTTTTGTCAATAATTCAGTATTTTTATTTATGTTAAAATAAAATTGCTGTTATGTTGAATAGTGGTCTCAAAAACCCGTCATATTATAATTTTTTGCAAGGTAATATTAAAATAATTTAATAAGTTTTTATTCCTATCGCCTAGCGCAAGCTTCCCAATTTGTGTACATATGATAATATTAGCTCTAGCATAGCCCACAACAAGAAGAAGAAAGCTGACAGGTTGACAGCTAACTCCCACCAGAACTAATCTAACCTAGAAGTTTTGTGAGTGATATTGAATTATTTTAGATATTTCATTGAAAATTATAATTTGATTTTAGTGAATAAAGTTCTTAACTTGATCCCAAGGTTATTATATTTAAAATGTGTTACAGAATATGGATACGAAGATAACGATTATCGTTAAGTAGATATAACGATATTCATAATAACAATTTCGTTATGATAACGATTCGTTAAGCGAATATATTACAGAAAAAAACATGAAAAATGCTAGATAAAATTATTTTTTTTACAAATATTGAAGTTTTGTTACTTATTAGTTTAATATAAGAACAGCTACCCTAAGTAATAACACCGTGAATGAAGATCATAGATTGCACCATTTGCATTATCACTGTACGCTTGAAAACTGCAGACTGCATTCTGCACTGAGACACTGACTATCTCCACCTATACCCAAACGAACAATCTCATCTCGATGTGCTCAGAGTTACCAAGTGATGCTATTGGTCGGAGTTCTTGCCTGCTATGCTATGTTTTCTCTCTGTTTAACTCATATGTTGCTTCTTACTTCTAACTATGTCAGGGTAAAAAATAGCTATCTGGTCGCTTTAAAGGCAGATAGGTGCAGACAAAATTTAAGTTTGCCTCCGGTCATCCGGTTCATTGAATAATATTGATTTCTCTATTTAAACAACGCATATAATGGAACATTTATTAAACGCGCACATTTTCTTTATTTCTTTGTTTACAACTACAAAGACAGCGGTTTAGTTTTAACAGAAAATTGAGCAAACAAGATGTATGTCCAATTTTAAATGATTTCAAAGACCACAGTTCAAAGAAATCAAATTTGTAAAGGTATACCGTTTTGTTTTTCTGGACAAACTATTTTTGTCTACTTGCATATAGCAAATCAAGTCTGGTTATTTTACTTACATCCAAAGTACGTAAACAGCGATGTCCCACTGTGATACTACATGGTTGTGAAGACAGGTTAAACTGTACCACGTGTTCTGAAACTTTGTAAATAAATTCCTCTTAATGCTCCAATTAACACAATTAATAACTGGAGGTGATGAAAATTTATATGCAACCGAACAGGTATTTCAAACTGCAATGAAAGAAAAATGTGAATTTGGTTTATATTGTCGAGTGAATGAAGATTAAATTGTTCATTGAATAATCCACTGTGTATGTTTCTATGACGTTGTAAATGCGTAAATATTTTGAAAGTAAATTAAATGTTAAAACACAATAAATTCACAACGGTAAATAGGCTAAAAATATATAATTTATATTCAAATCTATATTTCATATCTGCTGTTGCAAGTCGTAAATAATGTACAATTTGACATTTTAATGGTTTGTGTAGGCAATGGACAGTTTTACTTGACTTGTGTTAAAGTTTACGCTCGGAAAAATTAATTAAGAGGGTGTTTATTTTTACATTTGAGGAAACAGGCTTGATGACATTTTAACCGCTTCAAAAATTTATAAAAGAAACTCTAGATGCAACCATGAATTATGGGAGGAAACTATATTTTTTAAAACTAGGTACTTCACAATAATAAATATAAATATGTCATTATGGTTTACTCCTTATTTTGTGCTGGACGCTTTGTATTTATTCTTAAGATAAAGACAGAATCCAAGTTATTCTTTGGGATTTGGGAAATAGTAGGCATTCAATTTTAAATGCACAAAATTGACCCCTGTCACTTACGCAACCGACGTTTCGTTGCACTCTTGCATCTTCTTTTTTATTCCCAAAATTTAAATCTACGTTAAAAGGAAATAATTTTGAGTCTTAACGTGTGGTTATAGAAAAACCGACGGAGCTTATGAACAATTTAACAAAAATCTGTTGTGTCCAACACAATACCTCTCGCCATTACGTTATATTACGTAAGTACATAAGTAACGAATTTAACATTTCTTGTTCTATGAGTAATTTTGTCCTATTCTTCTATGTTCAAAATTCTTCAAATTCATTGACGGCGGTATATTTTATTTTTTAAGGGTATATGTAACAATGTACCTATAATTAAAAAAAAAAAATAATAATACACAAAGAAATATTAAATGTACTTCACAGAGAAAGCTTTCAGTAATGTAAGTAAAACTGTTGATTTTTGACACTGATATCTAGCATTTAAATGTTTTAACTGGTTTCCATGGAAATATCACTAGTAACCATAGAAATCGCTTGCATCTTATGCATCATTGTATATGTCTCTCTTTATTTTGTTATATTTTGATAAGCTTCATTAGTTAAAGAATGCTGAATATGGCCCATTATCTCTAAATCTATAGAAGATATCCTTATTATTTGTAATAATATAAATTTTCAAAAAAATAATATTTAGATTTTTTTTTAAGAAAGTACTACTTCTGGTTGTCCAATTGTTAACAAAACCTTATCAGCTCTTCTCATTAATGTTAGATTGAGGAATCCGTAGTTAAACATGTCTTAAGTTTTATAGTTTTTGAGAAATTGTCCTTCCAACATTCCATATGTGTGTGTGTGTGTGTCTGTTTACCAGGTGTCTCCTCACGAACGCTTATTGCTGGCGTGGAGAGTGTACCATAGGGGTCATTTTTGTGCCATTTAAAATTCGAAACATTTGGCGTCGGTCGGGATCGAACCCGGTATTTAAATTTAATTTAATTTTAAGTATTTACATGAATAAAAATTAAATTAAACGGGAGGTATTGTGTTGGCCACATCAGATTTTTTTGTTTATGTTTTATATCTACACAATATTTTTGACTTGTTCCATACACATTGTAATTGTGTCAACGGAAATAAATTGATTATTATTATTACCTTTCTTAGCGATTGGTAAAAAAGGCCTGCATCGTTGCTTCTAACTTTGGAATATTCGCATGGGGCAGGGTTTTTTTTTTTGAATAGTCAATGTTCTAAAGTCAATTTCGTTATTTTATTGCCATCTCGTACGTTTGGAGTTTTTTTTTTAAACTAGGTATCACACAAAAAGTAAATTGTGGTAATTGTCAGTCACACTCTCTTATTATTAGTGTATTATGTCTTATCGTTTTTATTGGAAATTTGGTTTAAAGTGTCCGGTGAAACTTAATCATGTCGAGTTCTGGTCGAGCGAGAAACACTGCACTCAGCACTAACTGTGCTCCAGTGTGCTCGGCTGCACTGCACTTGAGCGAACCCACGCTGTTAACAGTGTCCAGGTGTGCACAATGTTACTTGCTAGCCACACAGATTGTGCCCGTGATTTTCCAAAATCGATTACAGGAGAATTTACATTGTCGACAAAAAATAGGTTCATGAACTATTCGTATTTTAGATTGTCGTTCCTTGGATTTAATTTAGTGCGCTTGTACGTGACCGAACGACTTGACAGGTTCGTTACATTGTAAGCAAGGTAATGTTACCTTGTGCAGATGAAGCATTACATTAAACATGGCTATAACAAAACCTGGCCGTGTAAATGGACACCTTTGTATATAAAACGAAACGCGAAGGAATGCCTTCACCTTATAAACAAGTTGGTGACAGTGAACTCTAAACTATAATCTCTGAACGTTCTGAACAATGGCTATAAAATCAATGTAAACACAAAACTAATTTCGATGTTTTTATTTTTGAATAGAGTGTCAAAACCGAATGAATATATGATGATTTGTCAGCTGAAAAAACTCATTTGTCACACGATACATCGATCACTAAAATATGAAAAGCAACAATCTGTTCAATATATCATAACATGTCAAAATCCACATGCAGGTATCTTATCAGGGAAATTTATTCACGCGCTGAGGAGATGCTTTTAGCGAAAGAGGGTGGTGTTGTTTTTTATTTGTTTATGTGGAGTGGCCAAGTCATTTATCCCATCGCACACTAGCCTGGGCTTGGCCGTCAGTGAAATGACAGCGGACAAAGTAACAGAAACCACTGACATTTAAATGAACAGTGTTGTTCTACCTCATCTCTTACTTCGTTTTTTGCTTCGCTACCCTCGCTAAATGAAACTTTTAAAACCTTTACATTCATTACGAATAGGACTTTTAACTATTTGCATTCCCACAAGAACTAAAAGAGGAAAATTTGTACCACTAGATTCTTTATCTTAAGAATAAATATTGAGCTTCCAATACAAAATAAGGAGTAAACCATAACGACGAATTTATTGATATATTATAGAATAATCATTTTTACATTCCGTCACGGTAAGGAAGGTATTGTTTTTGGTAAAAAATTCAATGAGTTTTTTGTGAATAACCACGTTTTAGGGTCCATATAATACGATTTTACCATTTTTACGATAATGTCTGTATGTATGTGTGTCTATATGTGTGTGACGTAAAGTTTTGACTCGCATAATTTCAATACTACGAATCCAAAAATTATAATTTTTTCGTATTCTTCAAGTTTACATCCAAAAGACGAGGTGATTAGATTTTGGTTATAATTGGTCAACCGGAAGTGCCCTCATTTGAAGATTTTAACAGTTTCTCCGGAAAAAAACTCAGTTCAATATTATTATAATTTAAAGAATATATTACTCTATACGATTTGATTGCATTTTATACTTCATATTCAACAGATATAGAGTTAAAGAATTATAAAGATATTAAATTTCATAAACCAGCCAGCTATGCTAACCATGGAAACTGCTAATATATTCAAATAATTCATATTGACAGATGTCAGTATCAATGAAAAGTAAATGAATGTGGCAGAGATGAGGATGTTGAGATAGATGTTGAGAAAGATACGGAAAGATTCGCGGTAAGGAATGAAAGAATAAGGGAAATAACTCTAGTGTTAGAAGTTTCTACAAAGATACAAAAGAGACGATTACATTGGTTTGAACATGTCATGAGGAAAGATGAAGAATATATTGGAAGAAGAATGAATAGCTTAGTAATAGAAGGTTGAAGAAACAGAGAAAGATCAAAGATAAGATGGAAGGAATGTATTGCGGAAGACTTGAGAGAAAAGGAACTGAATGAGAACGACACGCAAAACAGAAATGAGTGGAGAAGAAAATAAAAAATAGCGACCCCTAACGTATTTATGTATGGAATTTATACATAATACACAGAATTGACGGAAGGTATTATGCTGGCCACATAAGATTTTTGTTAATAATGTCCTCGTCTAATTTTTTTTTTTTTCAGAAAAACGTTGGAAAGGCTTATTTGTTTAGAGAATATTTTCAATAATTTGTTCAGTTCTTCAACCATTCTGAAAGTTGGTAACATACGTAACATGAGTTTTCGGAAAAAAATTGAATAAACTGTACTGTCATTTAATAAGTAATATTACTTATTAAATGATACTGTGGTTCAAGGAATATATTGAATCTACTTATTACTACAACAATTAACCATGCCCCATGAGTCTTTGGTATATTTATGAAATTTTGTCCATACATTCGAATAATGTTCTCGTAAACTTTATGTCTCTATTTTTGAACTTTTTAGCCAAAATTAAGCATTGTGACTTTTGTGGCTATTACTCAAAAACTTTGGCAAGTGCACTGTTCGATTGTATGGGCAAATTACATAAGTACCAACTTTTAGATTGTTTGAAGAACTGGAACAGTTTTTAGAAAGAAATTATTGAAATTATTCTGTAAATAATACAGATTTTTTCAAAGAATTCGACAATAATTTAACGGTTATTGTAAATCCATTGCTGGGTGTGTTAATTGCTCTGCTATATTACAACAAATATTAAAGATTATTAGAAATAAATTCTATGGCGTTTATGGAAGAAATGGAGGTATTATTAAAGTTAGAGTAAAAGTTAAAAATAGAAAATGCGGTTCATATACGGCAATATTCATTGCAATGAGTCATGCATTTCTCGTCATAATGCAGGCTGCAACCGATTCGGAAAACACGACCTGGCAATTTCCCTGGAACAAATACAACTCAAACTACAGAACACAAACACACATACGCACAGGGGCAAACAAAAGAGGCAACGCCAACTCACTCGTCTCGTATGTTGAAAAAGCGGTATGTAGGTACCTACTTTCCTTTTTGTTATTCCTGGACTCTTGCCGGTAATAAATCGCTTTGTGCGGGCCGCGATGAAAACTCTCCGAGTGGAAATCCCCTCACTTACTCATCGTAGCCACCTGTCGGGAATTTGCGCAATTACTGGCTGGCTTTGTGACCCGAAAGTGATTTGTTCAATTTGCAAATTTCTTTACTGTCTTATGCTTTGTAAGACTGATTCGTCTGGCGGTTTTTCAACCAGCTACCGAACTCTTTTGTTTCCGCACTAATTAAATTATTTTTCTGCGTTTTTTCATCCGCAACTGGTGGAGGGAAATATCAGTACTTTAAGAATAATAACATGTACTCTTAGACTTTAAAAAATTGCTTCGAACCAAGAAAGATAAGTTGAAGCGGTGAGATGTAAACGGAAAAGGTTCTGTTAATGGGACGTGTGGAGGAATCAATAAAAACTGATTACAGAGTATAGTAAACATTTTACATGAAAACTTACAATTGACAATTTGTAACTCTTACAGCGGTAATAATAAACAAGAGTCAAGTTCAGAATAGCTTCTTTTTAACACAGGAATAGCTATTCCTAGTTTATCACGAGCTTAACCCACAAATGTATAATAATAAACATGGAATAAAACAACTCTAGAATAAACCCTCCATAAACGTCATTTTAATATAGGGTTAAGAGATATTCTCGGAATACTTAATCTGGAAATAGGAAATTATTTATTATTACCGCTGTAAGTGAGCTAAACAGTTTCTTATGGTATTTTTAAAGTACTATAAGTATGTTATACTGACACAAAGTTGGCGGAATCTTTTCCTTTTACATCTTAACTAGGATGATGACTGAAAATAGTCAAAAATAAACACTTATTATACAATATGTTCATTTTCTCAAAGCTACAAGGAAGTTCGAAAGATTGTTTTTGCTCCTCAATTAAATATCGCTTATAACTCATCTAATTTTGTGTTGTGCATAAAGTGTATAAGGTTTTTCGACTTAAAATTTCGCAAGGAATACATCCTTAAGTTATGGCAATCGTGTCGCGGGACAGCCTGTATAAATATATATTAGGGTAATTTTAACGACTCAGGTGTAGATTATTCATTAGCAAATACACGAAATAACTAAAATTAATTTACAGTGTTGGTAAATACATTTTCATCTAAAATTAACTCTTATTAAATTTTCAAAGTTACAGAACATTAATGTATTGTCGTCTCCCATAATATTTGTGTCACTTAAGCTAAACTGAGTGCAAGAAGGAAAATATTCCCGGAATCTTTTTCTTTTACATTTCATTCAGATTCAACTTAAAGCTCTCGACTAAAATAAATACAGTCGACTCTCTCTAAATCGAATTCGTAAGGGGTATTTGAATTTGTTCGATTTAGAGAGAATTCGAACTAGAGAGACTAAAAGAAAATGAAATGAACATTTGTATAAATTACATAGAATATATATATGAAATAAAAAAAAGTTTATTCAGTTAATATGTACATATAACGGAAAAATGTAATACATACAATTACAGAGGCTTGAAGAAATTTGAAATTTTTGTTTGTTTTAATATTTTGTTGTAAGCTTGTTTTTCAAAGTACGCTTCTACTTTTTGGAAGTTTTTGAAGATTTCTTCGGGGACAATCGCATCTAAGAATTGTATCTAATTTCGATTTATAGAGAGTCGAATTTCATTGAAAATGATGACAAATGCCACAAATTTAATTCGATTAAAGGAAAGTTCGATTTAAAAAAATTCGATTTAAAGAATAATTTTTACATATAAAAGTTTATACAGTTATACGTGTCAAAAAATAATTCGATTTAGAGAAAAATTCAAATAAGAGAGAGTTTGAATTAGAGAGAGTCGACTGTAATGGTTTAGGTTTGTTTTGGTAGTACTTTTGATTATGTAACACTAAAAAAAATAATTGTGGAATTGCTAAGTTAAAGTTTTTAGATATTCAGCTTTCATAGACAATATAAAATCTACAGTTATCTGCTTTCAGTTTCAGTTAGGTTCAGTAATAGTTCTGTAATAGATTTAAGGTTGTTTTAGTGGTACTTTTGACAATACTATGTCAAACTTCAAAAAATTCATTGGTACCACGAACTGACAAGTTTAAGATTTTCGTGTTTCATTGATTGTAAGATAAAAATTTATCGTACGTCCAAATTGAAATTTGCGGATCTCATACATATGAGCCCAAACTTATATAGTTTTTTGAGTTTTTTCAATAAATTATAAAACCTACATAAATGGTTAAAAATATATACAAAATTCTTTTGGTTACTTTAAATATAGACTTAAAACTTAAAACTGTAGACCAAATAACGGGTGATAATGGATCAAAATTTTAAGTGTCATCTTCTAGATCAGGCTCAGTTTCTACCGAGACATTTTACTTTTGGCACAATGAAAAACAACTTCGTAAAAATTCAGTGTGTACAGTAAAATCTGCCTTGTAAAATACAAGGGACAATACTCACAGAAAAAATTGCAGAGCCTAACGGGATAAATAAAATAAATAAATATATCATCACGGCATATTACCCATTGCAGGGTGTGCCAATCTGCTTTGTACACAGATTTGTGTAATGATGATGACTTATTTGTGCCATGCATGCGTTTACCAGGCGTCACCTTACCGGCACTCATTGGTGGCGTGGAGAGGGCGCCACAGGGATACAATGCCTAATAGAATTAAAGCTGGTATTACTAATAAAGACTGAATACTTGAATACAATATTCAGTTTTTTCGAAAGAAATTTGTAGAAATTTATTACCAGTTGTGACGTTTTATAATTTTTTGTTGAAAATCTAAACCGGCCGATATATTATGGGTTTGGGCTCGTAAGTTGCATAAAATCTACGGTATTATACCTTCAGTTTAAGTTAGGTGTAGGATTGAATCTGAAATGGTTTAAGAGTTTTTCTGGTGCAGAAAGAATCGGGTAAGTTGGATAAAATGCAATGTATATAGACAGAGGAAGATAATTTAAACATTCAACAAAATTAGGTAAACATTTCTTGATAAAGGAATTCAGTAGAAATTATATTAAGCTACTTTGTTTAATATCAAATATTGTTGTACTTAATATTGCATTTTAATTAAATACATATTACACATTAAAGACAAAATCAATTTTCCTAGAATTTCATAATTAAAATGATTTCTCAGAAACTCCGTATAACTATTTAAATTAAATGTATTTCAGTGTGCATAAATATCTCGTCAACTTTCCAGTTTTCAAATTTTATATTTTCTTCTGGATTAAGTTATAAAAATGATACATCTCCATTTATTTATCTTCCATTAAGTGGAGATATTACTTTTCATGAAAATTGTATCAAGTCTCTGTAATAGAAAGAGACAAGGCAAAACTTTGTAAAAAAATCGAAAACGCATCAGTATTTCAGCATCAGAGCATCGGTCTGAGTATCAGAGTTGAAAGAAGAGTCTTTCTCTCCCACGGCTGTTAAAAACTGGAGTTGGTTACATAAATTGGAAGCGCGGAGGTAGATACCGATCAGTAATCAGGTATTGTTTGTTCTCTGGGGGCCGTGGGGCAGAGCGCCAAGGGGTAAAGCTCCCGCACTCGCACTCGCGCCGGCATCATACTCCATCATCCGGCGGCACGTGAACGTCTGTGCATTATTAATGGTCGATTGCATTTTAATTTACTTTGTGCAAATGGCAAAAGTTTTACTTCACAACCCTCCCCTTTTTTGAGGTTTCAACTAATTTCTTTTACCCCAAGGTTGAATCTTTATCCATTTCGAATCAATCATATCACACGGTTTTATCTTTAAATGTTGTTCACTTTCTTCAACAATACGATAAGTTTTTAACCGTTAGGACATAGAAACAAGTATTTTTTGGTCAAATTATGTTAATACACATTTTCCATCGATACATCTTCAACCCATCCATCTATCTGATGTGGCCATCACAATACCTCTCGCACCCTTTCTATTGTTGTATATAAAAGTATTGTTTTTAACATTTCTTGTACACACAAAAAAATCTAATTACACCTAATCTTTATATTTACGTATTTTCTATAATTTTAAATTCATTCTATGAGCAAGTTAACTCCATTTCTTCTAAATATTCGAGGTTTTTCCAATTCATTAACTGAATTGGCGGTATTTCTGAAGGGTTCATGTAATATACCTATAATTTTAAATATATAATTAATAATACAATAAGAAATATTAAGTACCGTTCCCAGAAAAAGTCTTCTGTACTATCTCTTAATTTTTGACACTGACATAGTGTCATTTATCTGTCAATTACAGAGATTTTAATTTCTCAAGTAGTTACCATGGAGATGTTTGGGCTGTGAGCAGACTGTGAGATTTACTACAACAGATTATTTTATAGATTATATATCTATATCTTTAAATCTATAGAAGGTATAATAATTTTTTTAAATGTATCGGATAGAGGATTTTGGTTTTTAATATTTTCAAAAAAATAATATTTAGAAGATTTTTGTTAAAATACTACTACTTCCGGTTATCCAATTATTACCAGAATCTATTCAATTCTTCCCATATTACTGTTAGATTGAGGAATCCGTAGTTACACAGATCTTGAGAATTTGAGAAATCGTACATACAACAACCCTCTCTCTCTCTCTCTCTCTCACACACACACACACACACACACACACACAAACACACACATACACACATACAGAGACATCATCGTAAAAATGTTATTATCGGATTCTAGGAACCTTAAAACGTGCTTATTCACTAAAATCTGGATATGCGATTTTTAGCATGATTCCAATACCTCTCTTAGCAAGAGATAAAAATAGTTGGTGTCTTGCTCTGCAAAATAAATTTCTTCGGAGCAGGTTCAAAGTGACTAGTCGTAGCACCTGACGCCCAGTCACATTTCTCATGTTCAATTCTTCATGTAATATATGATAAACACATTCCTTTGATATACCCACAGTGCCACAGTCTATGCTATCTCTCCAACTTTGATTCGACGGTCATCCAGTATAATTTGGTGAATTTTTTCGATGGAAGTCACAGTTGTTGGCCATCCTGAGCACTCATCATTATCATTAACCAAGCTAGTAGGACAACGTTTAAATTCAGGTACCCATCTTTTCACGATGGCAAAAGTTGGAGCAGTCCCCGTAAACAGCGCCCAACTCGGCTTTAATTCACGCAGACCTATTGCCTTTTAAATGGTACCAAACCATAGTCAAATTTTAACTTTTTTTGGATAAAAATACGAAAATATAATTAGTATTAATGGAAGAATTTTGTTTAAATATTAATTAGTTCGCAAACTACAAACGATTGAAATCGATTAATAATTAGGATGACGTAACATCTAGATTCGCGACCAAACAAAAAAAAAGATATTTAACAGTATTTATTCAAGACAAACTGTTAAAATCTTCAAATTAGGGTACTTCCGGTTAACCAATTGGAACCATAATCTAATCAACTCTTCACATAGACCTACATAAGAGGAATATGAAAGGATTATAATTTTTCGCATTATATTTGAGTTATGGAAGAATAAGTTTTAGTTACACACACACACACACACATACGTACATGCATACATACATACAGAAGTCATCGTAAAAATAGTAAAATCGTATTTTAGGGACCCTAAAACCTGTTTGTTCATTAAAAATTCACCATCGAATATTTTGTCCAAAGACAAGATCTTCCTTACGTAAAGGTGAATATAACCACATAACATATAAGTTTATGTATAGAAATATTTCAGCTATACGAACATGGTAAATTTGTATCCTCTAGTAGTATCAGTTTGTCGACCACTGGTGAAGTCTTGTTACGTCACTCGCCAAATTCTGAGCTTTAAAAATTCATATCTAGCTTATTACCTAAAAAAATTAAGTCGCGTTTGCCCTAATATTGAACTAAGGTTTATGCTATTCTTACAGAAAAAATAAACAAAAAAAATTGTATAGTACGCCAATGCAAGAATTGAACCACGACACGATTTTTTATTTTGGCTGAATTTTTTAGAGGTATATTTCAAAGCATAAACAATTAAATTTTAACTTTCTCGACTTTAAAATTTCTCTCTCCATGACAAACGCGAAAGAGATATAGTTCTCAGCAAAAAGGACTTTAAAATTACAAAATACCATCAGTATCTGTGGATTCTGCGAAGCTGTGGTCGTAAGTAGACAACCATCTAGCTAAAAGTACCTCACGGCAAGTGATTCTCCTGGACCTGTAACTAGCTTCATGAGAACTCTGAGACTGCTTCCAGAAAACTAAGATAGAGCCATGTTACAACTAATTAATAATAATATTTATTTATTTGTGTAGTGTATAATTTTTATTAAAACTGTCTACAATAAACGTATCCAATGATAGGGATTTGTATTTCATTGAAAGCACTGTATTCTATTCGATTCTTTGCAAGTGTTCTCCGCACCCACGTATCCCCCGATTCTCCCACGTGTGATAAGCCACCACCGCTGCCCGGATCAGCGCATTAACATAACAATGATAAGTTAATAACAATTTACCGAGGGCGACACAATTGCTCTTTTAGAAATCAGCCCCTGTCGAATTGCCGCTGTAATCTGACGCTACCGAGCCGTGTGCGAGTGCGAGTGCGGTGCAGTCTGACTGATGCAGGCGAGCTCATTTCATTCACGTGTGACTACCCCGAGAAAATATTCATGCTTCGCTACAACTTCAATTAAACAACGCCAGATTAGCCCGTGTGACAATATATTACAATAGGAGACAACATGCGGATATTATAATGAAAATTGATTTTACAAAGTCATAATTAATAACCTGAATGACCTTCATAAATTTCTTTTTTGGCTATGTGATTTGAGATTAGAAATCATACAATCAGACTTCATTCTTTTTATAAACTTTTGTAACCTTTGGCTCCGATTACACTTTTTGCCATTTGCTTTTGTGCCCCAAATGTCAATCCTTATACCTTAATATCTTTCTTGATTGTAACAATCCATCTTTTCTTTAGTAACATTTTACTTTTTTCCAAGTATTATTACTGTAACGGAGGACATTTCTTTGAACTTTTATAAGCGGGTCAATTTGAGAATATGTCTGAAAAGGTTTAAAATATAAGATGGAATATTGATTTTAAGTATTATTATCTGCTATAAACATCTTTCAAATAGTACTGCTGACGTAAGTCCCACAAGTTTTCGCACAAATTTCAATAAAAAATATTTTGTAAAAAAATGCTTTTACTTAAAAAAAAAACTGTTGTGGCTAGCACAATACCTCTCGCCCTACACTTGTAGGGCCCGAGCAGTCATGTGACTTTGTTGGCCTTGACAAGCAGATATGGGGGCCCGTGTCAAAATGATAACTAGTAATTATGTACATAAATGTCAAAAAATTTCATTCAAAATTTCAAGATTTTCTAAGTTCACTTGGTTAATTTTTCACCAGAAGTGTGGAATTTACTTCTCCAGGAAAATAAACCACATGAAATTGGAAAATCACGAAATATAGAATGAAAAATTATGATATTTCGCATTTATGTTCATAATTACTAGCTTTCATTCTGACACGGGGCCCCATATCTGCTTGTCAAGGCCACCAATGTCACATGACTGAACGCGCCCTATTGTATGTAATATTTCGTGAATACCTACACTCTACGCCAAAATTTTTATTTATATCTATTCTTCATATTTAGATTTTTAAATTTAAATTCATTCTATGAAGAAATTTTGTCTTACTCTTCTAATTTTTCGAGATGTTTCCAATTCATTGTCGGGATTAACAGTATTTCTGAAAGTGTGTAATATACCTATAATTTTAAATATTTAACTATTAATACAATGAGAAATAATATATGTATGTACTTCCCAGAAAAAGTCTTCAGTAGTGTCTCCGGATTTCTGACACTGACATTTATTTGTCAGTTACAAACATTTTAATTTTTCAATAGGTTTCCATGGCATTATTTCGGCTGATTTATTACAACAGATTATTTTATTTATTTCTTTTATCTCTAAATCTATAGAAGATATAATAAAATATTTAAATGTATCAGATAGAGAATTTAATCTTCTTTAATATTTGCAGGACCAGAAATTTTGAAAAAATAATATTTAGAAGAATTTTTTCAATGATCTGCTACTTTCGTTTGTCCAATTGTTACAAAAACCTTTTCAACTCTTCCCATTAATGTCCGATTGAAAAATACGTAGATAAACAGATATGTCCTTCCAACATCCACACTTACACACACACACACACACACACACACACACACATACATGTTAAAAAATGTTAAAATTGGATTGTAGGGACCTTAAAACGTGCCTATTCATTAAAATCTGGATATGCGATTTTTAGCATGAATTCAATACCTCTCTTAGCGAGAGGTAAAAATTACGGCCCTCTTTATTTACTTTAAGTTCATAATTTTGTTGAAACAGTTAATTAATAAGTATGTGTTTTTATTACAAAAAAAAAATCTGTTGTGGCCAGCACAATACCTCTCGCCACTTCCGTTTTTGGTTACATAAGTATAGGGTGCGATGTCATGTGACATTGTTGGCCCCGACAAGCAGATATGGGGGTTCGTGTCAAAAACATAGATATCAAATGTCAGAATTTTTCATCAAAAATTTCAAGATTTTCTAAATTCATGTAGTTTGTCATACTTGACGTAGACAAGCAAATATGGTGGCTCTTGTCAAAATGACAGTAATTATTTACATAAATGTCAAATGTCATAATTTTACACGTGGTTAATTTGTCACCAAGAATATGGAATTTACTTGTCGAGAAAAATAAACCACATGGAATTGGAATATCACGAAATATTAGATGGAAAATTGACATTTGACATATATGTACATAATTACTAGCTGTCATTCTAACTCGGGCCCCCATATTTGCTTGTCAAGTGTCAAGTCCAACAAAGTCACATGACTGCTCGCTTCCTATAAATTTCTCATGTCTTTTCTTTATGTTTAGATTATTTTTATAAATTTAAATTTATTTTTTGAGCAAGTTTTCTCCTATACATCGAAATATTCCAAATTCTTCCAATTTCTTGACGGGATTTTTGATGGGTATATGTATATAGCTATAATTTTAAATATTTAATTGTTATACAACAAGAAATAGTAAACTTACCAATATCACAGAAATATTCTTCAATAATGTCAGATAAGCTTGTTCATTTAACGTAAAAGCGTAATTTGACGTTTTACTACTATGTTGTCAAAAAAGAATATCTAAGATTGATTTTCAGCTAAAATCTACATAAAACCATATTCGTACTATGAAAAATTCTGAATCGGTTCTTATCCACTGTTATGTGTTTAGTTAAAATAGCTTGACCTTAAGGTCAAGCTTTAGAATTCAGCTGCCAATACCGCTCAAATACGTTTACGAACTACTGTTGGTTTTTGACAATGACATTTTTCTGTCATTTACAAACATCTGATGGTTACCATAGAGTTGTTTAGGCTCTGAAATACGACAGATTATTTTATATATTACATTACTTTTTTATCTCAATATATGAAAGATATAATAAAATTTTAAAATGTATCGAATAGAGAATTTTATGTTCTTTAATACTAATAATAAAAAAAATCAAAAGAATAATATTTAATTTTTTTTTTAAGATACTACTACTTCCGGTTCTCCAATTGATACCAAAACCTATTCAACTCTTCCCATTATTGTTAGATTGAGGAATCTGTTGTCAAAAAGGTCTTTAGTCTTATAGAATTTGAGAAATCGTGTCTCCAACAACCTCACACACACACACACACACACATCCACACACACACACACACACATCCACACACACACACACACACACACACACACACACACACAGACATCATTGTAAAAATGTTAAAATCGAATTCTATGGACCTTAAATCGTGCTTATTCAATAAAATCTGGATATGCGATTTTTAGCATTAATCCAATACCTCTCTTAGCGAGAGGTAAAAATTGTTGAAATTTGTCCTAAAAAGCTTATGGGACATACGGTATAGTAAAAGTTTAGTGTACTTGAGTGTTTTACGCGAATTTGGTGCCTCGGGTTCGATCCCGACTGATGCTAAATTTTTGAATTTTAAATGGCACTAAAATGACTCCTTTGGTGCACTCTCGACGCCAGAAATGAATGCCCATTTTGTTCGACATCTGTGTATAAATTTATATTTATTTATTTAAGATCATTTCGGATACTGATCGTCAGTTGTAATAGTCAAAGAACAACTAAAGAAAAATGATATTAAAGTTGGGCACAGCTTCTTGGCTCCTAGAAAGAAAGTATAGGATTCAATCCGGTTTGGAAGCGATGATAGACGAAAATGAGACATTTTTTCTATTTTTAACTTTTGACAGGGTGGTATTTCTATGTGTGGAATCTCAGGCAGTGTGTCAACTTTGGCAGTGTTGCCTTGTGCGGCGTTGCTGCATATAAAAGTGTAATTTGGGCGACAAATGCAGACGCTTGGGGCTGAAGCACGCGCCGTGGTGCTCGCTGTATTGTGAGCCCGTGACGCGTATTGTGATGCTGATCTGCGAGGGTGCCGACCCCTGTCCCTGTTGGGGTAGGCCGAGGCTGTACCGAAAATTCACTTGCCACCTTTATCACCCAGCACCACTGGTCACACAATAACAAGAAACTTCTCTGTTATAGAATTTCAGAAGAAAGATTTGTTTATTGTAAAGAATATCTTGAGATAGATGAACAGAAAGCCTCACGGAATATTTGGGAAGATGGCTGAGTATTCGATTCCGAGTAACGCCTAAAATTATTTGCTATTTGAGCTTTGAGAATCAATCCTTCAGCTGGTTCACGGAAGCATTTACTATAGATTGAAATGAAAATTCAATATGTTATTTTCGGAATACATTTATACCTTCTTAAGGATCTACAAGCATTTTATTTGTATTTGATAGTTTCAATTTTCAATGTCTTTATTTAAAAATTTCTTCGGGAAAAACTATTATAAACCGTTATAAAAACCCTATTCTCCCCCCGGATCAAATGACGCGAGATCGGAATAATACGGACAGCAAGGGCGACTGAGAAAACCGAGGTATGGTTGACGGTTTTGTCTACGCATCCATGAATCCGACGGTCCGGTGGTTGAGAGATTTCACGGGATAGCGACGCTACAGGAAGTCTTGACGCCGAAGCTACGCCGGACGTCGCACCTTCGCGGGCGTCGAAACGCTCTAGAAAACCGACGCCGAAGAAATGAAAACAATAGGGATTTTTTTTTGAGCGAAATAAAATGAATCGATTATTTCTAAAAGGCATTAGTTACTTTTTACTAATTTTACAGTATATACAGGGTGGTTATGAACTTAATGTCATAAATTTAAAGGTATGTAGTATGACGTGTAAATTACGAAACAGAAAGAATTTTTTAAAAATTCGCATATTTAAGGGTAGTTTTCATGAAACTAAATTTTTGGTACCACTAGCAACGCATTTGCATTATTTTATCTATTACACAATTATTTTCGTTAAAAATTTAATTTAATTATTAAGAATAATATCTTATACAACTAATTTTGAAAGTATTTTTGATAACCATATTTTTAATGAAATATTAATTAAAACAGCAGTAAAAAAAGTTTCCTTAAAAAACGTCGAATTTTCTTTTTTCGAATTTTTAAAAAATTCTTTCTTTTTTGTAATCTACACATCATAATACTTACCCTTAAATTTATGACATTTAATTTATAACCATCCTGTATAAATAACTGTTTATACGAATAGACTGATCTATTTCATGTAGTGTTTTTTTTATATAAACAATATTCATCGTTACAAACAATTAGGTATCACATTCTTGAAAATTAAATATTGTATCCTACAAAAAATTGTAATTCAAGTCACTGGACAAATACAAAAACAATTGACAATTATGAAAAAAAATATAAATGTTTAGTTAAATTAGACACTGGTAATTCTTGTCATCACCGGCTTATTGGAATAGTAAAAAAAGATTTAATGGGGTCCCGTGGCCGTGTGCCTGAGTGTCTGGTCGCGAATCTGTGGACCCGGGTTCGATCCCGACCGACACCAAAAATTACATCGAATTTAAATGGCACAAAATTGACCTCTGTGATGCACTCTTTGCACCAGCAATGAGTGCCCGTGAGGTGCGCATGGTAAGCGCCCGCTCAGTACAAATATTCCATCGTTACCGATTCTGTGTACAAAGCAGATTGGCACACCCAGCATTGGGTGATATGCCGTGATGAAATATTTATTTATTTAAAGATTTAATGGTAATGATTCGGCAACTAGGCAAACCAACAATATTTTTCTCTTTCATCCCGTGAAAAATGGTGGCCGGAATTAATAAAAACGTTATACAAGATAAATAAGAAAAATCTATTTCTAAAAACGATGCTCTAAATTTAGAAGAATATGAAATGACGGAATTGATCCAGTTTAGTTACTTGTGCAAGATATTTTGACTTCAAAATGAATAAATTAATGCTGCTTTTGAAACAATATTCAACTATTTTTTCAAAATATTATGTGGAAGACAGTTATGAGAGGATGTAATTTCAAATACGGGGATCATCTCATTAGCATATATTCCTTTGGTTGAAGGATGCTCCAAAATTTGATTCTTTTTGACAAAATTAGTGTCCAGGTGTGTACTTGACAAATTTATAACTTGCCATTATGATTCGAAAGACTCATAGATGGCCGTTCAAAAACATAGATACACGCACACGTGCTATAAAGGAACAAAAAATAAATGCAGTTTTAATATTCCAATGCGTGCTGTACTAAGAACTATGATTTTGGCTCGGATTTTGGAGGCATTAGTTGACAGTAAACAAAATAAGTGAAACATTCAAAAATATTAGTAATTTAATGTGAAAGTGGTGACTATGCTATTAAATGACACCTATCCGAAAATGCGTTTGCTATTGAAAAGGCAAGAGTCCCGGTCAAATGCAGTTTATTGACTAAATGAAAAAATTTCGTTGTTACTACTCAACTATATATTTACAATTAAATGTGTCTTTTCATCACAAAACTCTTCGTTTAGGGTCATAGATGGCTGTACCTATCTTAACTCAGTTTGGTGATTTTGTGGACTAGTGCCTTTTTAATAATAATCAATTCAAATAGCTTGCTAGTTTATTTTGTTAATATTTATATTTCTAATATTTCTAGGTTCGGCAATCCAGTTTTTTAATGTTTGTTACAATTATTTTTCTCAATTTGTGATTTGAATTAAAAATATTCGTTGTATGAGGAAAAAATGCACGGTTATGTTTATATATAAGGGTACATACAAGGAGGTATTACAGTAATTACATAGTCCAACTATTACGGAAGTTATTTTGATATTATTTAAGGAAATATTTAAAAATAATTTGGCACTAATATTAAGGATTACATATTTAGAATTTAATATGGTATAAGCATTTATGGAAATTATAAGGTATTTCACGGTAAAATTTAATTACTTTGTGGCGTAATGCAGGAACAATCAATGTCAATATATTGTAATTTTAGGAATTAATAATTCAACTAATTTATTTTCATTGCAGAAATTGTATAGATATATCTCAATAAATTTTATAAATTCAAAACAGACTTCTGGTATCATCTAATGTTCATTGCTGAACTAATATTTGAATATTACATATATTTTATATCAAAAAATCGTTTGATATTCCCGGTAAATCTCGTTTCCTGGCTTTGTAATTCAATAAAAAAGCAGTATATTCCAGGCGAAATAAAGGAAAATAGTGCAAAATCTCGCTGCGTTGCGTAGTAATTTTTATACATATTAATTAAATATATTTTCTACGTTAAAACAAGTAGAACTATATATTTAAACTTTGGACAAGTTAACAATAATAATAATAATAATAATAGAACTTTGATTTGTGCAAGTCTGCTAAACCCTAAAGTTAACTCGCGCTGAGAAGCATAAATTCACGATTTTATTCATATTTTATTTTATTGAATATTATTGAATTTTATTTATAAAAATTATGAAAAAAGAATTGTGCTGTCCTCCAGCAACCAGCAACAGAATAAATAAATATACGTACATATACATTTATACTGGTTATATAAATCTGCGATTCAGTGCAAGAATAACCAATGCCAAAATTTTCTAGTTACTATTTCTTGTGAAATAATTTGTCCATTCCAGTATTATAGCTGTATTTTGGTGCTAAAAGGACCAATCCATTTTTTTATTTCTGAATTTAGTAGTTACATGTAAATGTTTGGGCTGTGAGATTTACTACACCACACCAGATTATTTTATAGTTTATATTTCTATATCTTTAAATCTGTAGAAGATATAATAATAATAAAAAAAAATGTATTGGATAGAGTATTTTGTTTTTTAATATTTGTAATAACAATTAAAAAAAATATATTTAGAAGATTTTTGTTAAAACACTACTACCTCCGGTTATCCAATTGTTACGAGAATCTATTCAACACTTCCCATTACTGTTAGATTGAGGATTCCATAGTTACACTGGTCTTTAATCTTATAGATTTTGAGAAATTGTGTCTCCAACAACCCCCCCCCCCACACACAAACATCCACACATACACACACACAGACACCAGCATCTAGGGATCTTAAAACATGCTTATTCACTAGCATGAATCCAATACCTCTCTTAGCGAGAGGTAAAAATGTATCAAAAATTCCATTTCGCATTATAGTTAATATATAATGTAAATCTCTTTTTATGCGAACAATACCGTATTATATTGTATGTAATAATGTGTATCGTATGGGGAGGAAAACAATTCTTCTCCATCGTTTGAAGTCGTGTCGATAATGGACCGGGACAGGGATCGGGAGCGGGGCGATTGCAGTGGCCAGGGCATAGGGGTCGCCTTGGATAAACGTCCGTGCACCACCGCCTTGATCCGATTTTATAAAAGGCTCTTTGCAATTTGATAAAGGTGGTTAGATGAAGCTGTATAGTGTGTGTATACCTACCTAGGGCTGCACAACGCGGCGCGCCCTTCAATTTATACCAGCCCTTGATACCAGACAAGGCTGTGTATATATGTCGCTGAATGCTTCAATGCACGATTGAAATGGCTACGATGCAAAATACAAATTGATGGTAGGATTTTCCATTGAACTTAGTTTAGGTAGGCATGACACAGGAAAATTCTTTGCGGCCATAAAAGAAGAAATTATATACGGATATGTTTATCCAACTAAATTAATAAGTAATTGAAGAAAAGATTAGGTAATACATTTGCAGAAAATAAGGTGGCTGTGTGCATTAGGTGACCGGTAGTGATTAGGACGGCCCGGGTTCAATTCCGACTGACAAAATCTGTTAAAAAAATCTTATGTGGCCAGCACAATATCTTCTGTCAATCATGTGTATAATGTATAAATTCCATACATAATTTTTCTTGCAAAAGATTCTAAATTTCCAGTAAAATTATTTCATAAACAAACTATTCAAATTGCACTTGACACTGACATCTTCCTCTTTAGCTTTTCCCATTCGTTAGGGGTTGATATTTTTGCGTGTCGTTTTCATTCGGTTCTTTTTCTCTCAAGTCTTCCGCAATACAGTCCTTCCATCTTATCTTTGGTCTTCCTCTGCTTCTTCAACCTCCCATTACTAAACTACTCATTCTTGTTCAAATATAATTATTCATTTCTCCTCATGACATGTTCAAACCAATGTAATCGTCTTTCTTGTATCTTTCTAGAAAAATTGTAACACTAGAGTTATTTTATTACCGTATCTTTCCGCGTGTTCCCCAACATCTACTTCAACATCCTCATCTCTGCCACATTAATTTACTTTTTACTCATACTGACATCTGTCAATTTGAATTATATGAATATATTAGCAGTTTTCATGTTTAGCATAGCTGTCTGCATTATAAAATTTAATTTCTTTAAAATTCTTTAACTCTCTATCTATTGAATTTGAAGTATAAAATGTAATCAAATCGTATAAAGAATAATATATTCTTTAAGTTATAATAATATTAAATGTCAATAAATCAAATTTAACTGTTAAAACTTCAAACGTGGATACTTCCGGTTCACCAATTAGAACCAAAATCTAATCAGTTGTTCTTCTGGGTGTAAACTTGAGGAATACGAAAAAATTATAATTTTTGGAATCGTGGTATTGAAGTTATGAGATCCGGAACTTTTGTCACACACACAACAGACACACACACACACACACACACAGAGACACACATACATACATACAGACATCATCGTAAAAATGGTGAAATCGTATTATAGGGACCCTAAAACATGCTTATACACTAAAAACTTATCACTGAATTTTTTGACCAAAGACAATTCCTTCCTAAAGGTGACGGAAGGTAAAAACATTTATTTTTACCTTGTCGCTATTAAAAATTGCCACTCAGGACATAGACTTGGGAATTTATTTCTGTTGTATTATACGAGGGTTATTTCATAAATAATGCCCAGGTTGGCAGCATTGCGAATTGGATGATGCAACAACAGTGACATGTACGTCAGTTGTAGTAGACGACTTGGGGAAGCAGCGTGTGTTTTGTTCTCAACTATAGCGTAATACGTTTTTCACAAACGTCAGCTAGAAATGGAGGCTGGGTATTGTGACTGTTAACGTGTGGACACTGCAACCTTACTGGAACAAAGATTCGACGTTGAAGGTCAAGCATTCTTGTATTGATGAAACGTAGATTAGAAATTTTAAGCCGGAGTTGAAATCTCAATCCAATGAGTGGAGAGGTTCAAATTCCCCACGGCCAAACAAGTGTCACAGCAGTTTTTTATCGGGCCTTCATTGAAAAAATTCGCAGAAAATTGCACAAAACCCAACTTCAGTTGCTCGAGGCTGGGCCACTCATTCTTCATGACAATGCTCGCTCGCACATCGGGAATGTCGTAATCGAAAAACTGCGTTAATACGGTTAGGAAGTGTTACCTCATGCTCCCTACAGTCCGGACATGAGTCCACCAGACTTCGACCTATTCCCAAAGCTGAAACAGCCTATGCGTGAATATCGTTTTCTGTCTCTGGAAGAGCTTCATGTTACCGTTACCCAAGCCATTCGACAGATGAACAAAGATGGTATCTTGGATAGAATAGTAAAGCTTCCCAGACGTTGGGATTCGCTCATTGAGAAACAGGGAGAGTATATTGAAGGATTGGAAAGAGATAGTGTAATAAAAATAAACAAATGAATAAACTAACAATTGTGTGCAATATTTATGAAATGACCCTCGTAATTTAGATGTCGTATATTATTAAGCAACTTCCACCCAAAACACGGATAATTTTATCAGAATGAATATGTGCACACCGCTATCCTTCACGGAGTAAATCACCACAATATCTAACCGTTCATCAGGACCACGTTGGCCGGCAAATATTTGCAGTGGATCGCTTATCACGCGGCACGCACACGCGTCACGTTTACCTGCGTGATGCGCGTGATTGTACTGTGGAAGCAGCTTATCGCACCTGCCCATGGAGGATACAAAACACATACGAACAGGGCAAAAGTTTTTTTTATTGCACCGCGGTTGTAACTCTGTTTTTGTTCTGTTATTTGTAATTTGTTTTATGGGGCCGGGGGGTGTTTTTAAATTAGCTAATTCATTGGGGTTGTTTCGAGAGAATTTATACTCTATTAGGTTTGGTCTTGGAATGTTAACAGATTTATTTTTTGGACGGTACCTACTGTTTTTGATTTTTTAAAAATAAAGATTAAATTTGTGTATTGCACATCACATTTCTCCTGTGAAAGCAGTATGCGGAAATATCAAGTGACTGCTTTTCTCAAGGTGTGAATCGCTGTGCCTTCGTCCGATCCAAGTGTCAGGTACGTCTGTTCTATCAGACGCAGGAGTGGTGAACCTGCTGCGTCGACAAGATACAATCCTGCTCAGCGCGTTCACCGTTGTCACCTTGGACTGCGATATGGGTCTTTATGCGTCATCGCCTTCCTATTAAACTGTTTCATAATTGAAATTGTGAATGCGATTGGTTTGGTGACATATTTCCGTATGACATTTTTAGAATTGATGAAATGGCGACCCACTTTCTACAAATAAGATTTTGTTTATTTTTACCTGGAAAGATATTTCTGGGGCTTTTGTTGTGCATATTTTTCCACATTTTATTTATATGTTGACATCGCACAAAATATGGTGCACGGAGAAATATATGATCGCGGTTCTAAGATTAGAAACAAGAATGATACAATATTATTCAGGAAATATATATAAAACAAATAGATATTACAATGGGACATCCATTTCTAGATCATAAAGATTATGTATCGGGTTGATGCATAAGTTCATACCGTTTTTGGTTCTGTTATGTCAACGTTTATTTAATGTTATACTATATTGCTTAAATATACAGTGTGGTGAAAGTTAGGGGTGAACATAGGGATTTAACTTGGGATTTTTATTTTATGCAATTTCCAGCATTCCTATTCATTTTACGGCAAAAACTACAGAATGCAAAGTTGTTCAGAATTAAAAGTTATTCTATATATTATATTTTGTATCAATAAATCTATAGAAGATAAAATTTAAAAACTTACCCGATTGTCCAATTGTTACCAAAACCTTTTCAGCTCTTCCCATTAATGTCAGATTGAGGACACGTTATTAAATAGGTCTTAAGTCTTAAAGTGTTTGAGGAATCGTACACACACACATCGTAAAAATGTTAAAATCGGATACTAGGGACCTTAAAATATGCTTATTTACTAAAATCTGGATATGCGATTTTTAGCATCAATCCAATACCACTATTACAAAGAGGTAAAAAGCAAATTCGAAATTTCTGTTAGTTCGTAGCAATAGCCATGACATTTGTTTTTTTTTCTGGTTTTCAGAAATTATTAATAAACGTTAAACGTCAATCTGACTTATGTGTGTGCTGATATATTATATATTTTTATTGTCTTACCTATATTCCTACATATTTACTTACATTGGAAACTATAATACGTTCCTTTCCATATAATTATTGTTCCATTTACTATTTTCTTTTTAAAACATTACTATTATCATTTGAAATGTTTAGTTTGTTCACAGTAACATGTATCTATCAGTTACAAACATTTGAGATCTGAACTGTGTAACCATAGATTTGTGTTTAAAGTATAGGCTCCGGGATTAAAATTATAGATAATTTTATTAATTTATCCATAAAGTTTAGACAAAAAGTATTAATGTAAACCTGTAGAAAATTAAAAATTTTTTTTTTTTATAATAAATCTCGAAAAATTAACATTTAAAGATATTTTTCGAAAAGAAACTATTTTGAGATTCCAGTAAAGTACCATTTCCGGTTATCTGATTTACACCAAAATATAATGGCTTCTTTCCATATAAGATTAAGGTAGAAATACACACACACACATCATCGTGAAATGTTAAAATTGGATTCTAGGGACCTTAAAATGTGGTAATTTACCAAAATCTCGATATACGATTTTTAGCACGATCCCTATACCTCCCTTACCAAGGGTAGCGGGAGGTAATAATATAAGAATAGTTTTATTAACAACTTTGCGCTTTACAGTTTTTCCCGTAAAATGAACAGGAGAGCAGGAAATTTCATAAAACAAAAATCCCTTGTTAAATCCCTATGTTCACCCCTAACCGCCACCACCCTGTATAATCTATGAATTTGCAAATTTGTAAAAACATGTGTAAGTTATCGTCAAAAGAAAATAGTGTTAAGTAGAGAAAAACGAGTATTTCCAACGTATGTTTTTATTTGAGGTTAATAGAGGAGGATGCCGCTAGACGGCTAGACCATTTTTGCAATTGGGGAAATTGCAGCACGAAAATGGTTCTCTCGTTTCAAGGAGGGCTATTTTGACTTCACTTCCAAACCACCGGATTTCTTTAGACGTTGGGAGGCAATCGTAAACAAAAGTTGAGAATATGTTTTTGATTAATTTATGTATTTCTATGCATTAACCTCATATACAAGCCACCCGTTAAACTTGGTAACCACGTGAAGTTGTCAGTCAATTTTCCAAGAATTTGTTAAATATTTATTGTTTACACTCTTATTCGTTTTTTTCTTCTTCAAGGCTGAATTGCAAATCCTGATTCGTCCAATAAAAAAGTTATGCTGTGGCGCCACATTGCTATGTACGTAAACACTCTCATCTAGGAATAATAAACGATAGTACGGGTAAAAAGCATTGTGGAATGCGCTATGTCGCTCTGATGATTCTGAGTGTATTAGAAATGCCATATCAATGTTTTGCTGACGGCGAAAGTCTCATGCATAATCGCACCTGAATTTTATCTAGTGATTCATGCTTTGTGTTGATTGTATGCACCTTTGCAAAGCCCACGTGTGGTGATCTCATCAGTTTTATATCATTAAAACATATGAGATAACGTTGGTTTCATTTGTTAATCATCTTATGTCAAGGTGATTTAAAAACCTTTCAAAAAGTATTCAATGTAACTTATCGTTCTTTTCTTGTACTGTAACTTTCAAGTCTTTCCTACTGGAAAGTTGAGTCGTAAAATGCGAGTGTATAAACGCCATCACCATTGCCGCGTTCCCTGCTATGGCGTGCAGATAGCATGGGGGCGATCTGGACCTAATGCGCCCCGTTATTGGCCAGGTACGATAAGCGCCCTCGATTCACCCACGCTTACCTGGCGGGGGTGGACGCCAGGGAATGTAGAGATAACTGGCCGTAAATATCACAGGGGAAACAAACAGGATACACACGGAAAGATAGATATAATATCGTATTGGGAAGGGGAAATATATTAACTAGTAAAAATTGTTACTATTAACAATCTAACAAATGGAACGGGGCGAGTGGTAAATATCTAGCAACATGAGAATTTTGTAAATAAAGCTTTGGCCCAGATTATGCTGTGGCAAAGTGTCCTTCGCCCTTGGCCGTGCAGGAGATAGCCAGCAGAGCAGCCACCATAAATATCACAGGGGAAACACGCACCGCAGTTCTGCCAACCCAACTTTCATATCTAACGTCACGCCCGTATTTTATTTCCTGCTTTGATATTGAAATACCTGATTAACAAAGGTATGTGGATAACAGCACATGGAATCCACAACAAAAGACCTCCCTTCCCCGAAATGAAGTGATAAAATTGTTTGACTTATTTTTAAAATAAATCATTAGTTATAATGAAACAATCCAATCCAACGTAAACGTACAAATGAGAATAATTAAAAGAGGAGTTTTACTCTGATGTAATTTGTGTGGAAATGCAGTGTTGAACGCAGATTAATTCTCGCGAATTTGCTGGTTCTGGTTGAGGGGTCATTTGTGCAAACATTCCTGCATTAAAAAGAATAAAAGTCTGTTTAAAATGGCGCGGATTGATTGATGATGGCTGCTCTTCCAGCCACTTGTCATACGAGGTGTCCGCGCACCGTTTCATCCCATACAAATTCATCCCAAAATTATTTAAACTATTGGGAACTAGTCCAGTTAAATTCGATTCTCATTCATTACCTTTGCGTTTATTCCTGGCTCGATTAAAGGCGTCTTAAGTTCTTATAGGCTTGATGCGTTAAATCTAACAAAAAATCCTCCTTTATGTCAATGAGAATTGTTGGTAAAATCATGGTTGTTTGTGAATTAAACCGTTCTGAATTTGAAGCTTTTCGGACTACTTCAAAATCGAAATTAACTAGTTCTCTTCGTCATTTCTATGCTGGGACTCTGCCGTATCGAAATGTGAGAGTGACGTCATTTTTACATCAAGCGATCGCAAGGCGTTACGGTAGAGTCCCAACACTGATATATTTTTTTAAATATAGTAATGAGCAAAATTTAATTCAAGCATCGTTTTAGGATTCATATATCTATACAGTTATCGGATATCCGCATATCCGAATATTTCAGAGATTGAATAGAGTTTTCCATTTGTATATTTAGTTTTGCACTCAGTGCAGGCAATGACGTCATCCCGGCACTAGTTGTTACAACACGTGCGCAGTGCATTTAAATGACATGTGTTACAAAAGTCCATTGCAAGTTTATTAGCTGTCACTTTTAATAAAGAGGTTACCTATGAATATCATTATACAAGATTATTAACAAACTTACATGAATTCATCGGTATGTTTTTTTTTTAATAACTCGATTATTTTAAATGTTATGGAAATGGAAAAAAATTCAAACGAAGTTTATTTTAAAATAAAATGTCTATAAATCGGCAGTATTGGTTTTTCTACAGGGTGTTCCATTTTTACGCAGTGGTATGGTACTTTGAAAAGTATGAAATTTGCTATCCAATAGTATAAAAACAATCTTATGTTATATTATTAAAAAATACAATGGCGAATAATTAAAATATTAGATTCTTATAAAATATAACAGGCTTTCCATAACATTATTTTTACATTACACTTTTCAAATTTAAAGAAAATGAATTAATTTAATATTTACACTATTTCATCATTTCGATATTTTATTATTATAACTGTTAATATTATCCGATAAGTCTAATTCCAAAAATAGTATTGCAAAGCCTTCTGTATTTAAGAAATGTAATATTTCACTCAGTCGCCATTGTATATTTTAATAATATAACATATGATTGTTTTTATACTATTAGACAGCAAATTTCATGTAAGTTTGAATAAATATATAGGTTGTTCCATTTGAAAATATAAAATTACATACTATTGCGTAAAAATGGAGCAACCTGTAATAAACGTATACTGCAGATTTATAGACATTTATATTTAAAATAAACTTCGTTCGAAAAATTTTTCCTTAAGAACTGCAAATTTTTGTGAGTATTGTCCCATATGTCTTGCAAGGTAGGTTTTGCTGTACGCACTGAATTTTTACGAAGTTGTTTTTCATCGTGCCAAAAGTAAAGGGTCTCGGTAAAGGTTAAATTTGGCCAACAGTTTTTTAAAAGTTTATATTGAAAGTAGCCAACAAAATTTTGTACAAATTTCTTACCATTTGTGTAGGTTTTATAATTTGATGAAAATGTAAACCGGCCGAACTATTACGAGTTTGGGCTCGTATGTGCTTTTTTTGAATTTTTGACGATATTGTAAAACTGAATGTAAAAGAACGAATGTATTTTGTGTACATGAGATGAAATATTTTGTAAGATCTTTTTTGTATGTGAGATAATGTCAATGTTACTGCTATGTACAATTTTTTTTTTAATGACTATAGACCCAGAAGTAGCACCGTAACGTCGGTTGTGTAAGAGAATAAATGCTGTTTGAGTAACCACATACATAAAAAGTTAATGAAATATCCAAATCTACTCTTTAGATCCGATTGAGTCAAAATTACATTTATATTTTTTTTGTTCTTTTAACTATAAAATAGTTGTAAAAACTTATAATTTTAATTAATAAAAGTATATTGAGTATAAATATATAATTAATTTGTATTTAATAAAAAAAATATTGATACGACTTCAGTATATTGAACATTATGCGATCGAAGGAAGTTATGTGGCAATAGCTCGTCTTGTAAAATTATTATATTAAATTTATTTATCAATTTCGGAAATTAAAAATTCTAAAAAGCACAAAAATATTTAGCTTTTTTATATTCGAAAAAAAGTTATCCATAAAATAGTTAAGAGTTATATTCCTATAGTTTTCCTTTATATAATTTTTCTTGTTTAACATTGCTAAATCCTTCATCTGTTGTGCTACTATCGAACGATAATGAATCAGAAATGTTTAATATTAATTTTTAGGTTAATTTGAATGGTAAGAAGGCATTATAAACCTCCTATAATAATATATTACGAGTCTTCAGTTTTATTATACTGGTTTTTTTCAAAAACGATATTCGACTGTATCCATCCATTGTTCCTGCACTAATTAATCTAAAATAAATGTGTAAAAGTTACGTTGTATATATTTTTTTCTTTTGTTACATCCATTTATATCATATACATCCATCATAAGTTTTTATATTTGACGATTTTCACTCTGTGATCTCCGGTTTTAACTATTTATTTATTTATAATTTTAAATGCCCGCCTTTCAATGTACCTATGTTTTCCATTATCCACATGTGTATTTTTTTTTCAACCGACACTTCTGTAAGTTCATATTGTATTATTGTAATCTATTGTTTATATATTTTGTTTTTTGTGTTCACATGTACTATATTTCGCTCTTGTGTATGTATTGTAGAACCCTGATCTAGACTATGGTATACCTAGTCGAAACGTTGGCACGAATAATTTTTTTTATTGACTGCAAGTCCGAAACATCGTTACTACCTGTTTCCATCTCCATACTGGTTTTTTGTTCATCAAAGTTGGAATGATCTATGTAAAACAAACAAAAAAGTATCTACGGAAATGCTTTTACCATAAGAGCTTATGTATTAGAACATTGAAAACGTCAACTTATAAGCGTTTTTTCTAAGAAGCTAGATAGTGGATTGTTTTTTTTTTAATTTTTAGAATAGTTGGATAAGACACCCTTCATGATAATTACAAAATTTGAAACCATAAAGACGGAAATTAATTTTTACACGAGATTCGCTACAACCACCTTAATTTAATGTTTTTTTTTCACTGATTGACTGTTGTAGTTTAAGGAGTTACAAAAAATTGTTCAAGAACGGAAGGAGAATTTAAATAGAAAATTAGTGAAATTTTAATGTTCGTACTGTAGGTAATAAGTTTTCGTTCTCGTCCGAATCGGCAGTGGTTGAATTCATTTCCGTCTGGCCATCATATCATAGCCGCTGTGGAACACTTGTTGAACACAGAGGTTGCATTAATTTTTTCCAATGTAAATATTTAAGTGCTCTGTCATTCGGACTTAGGAAAACATTAATTCACGCCGCGATATGCGCCATGACTATGCTGGACTCGGACTCGGTGTCTGGATTCTCTGGAGCTGTCTGCTCTGCACTCATAAGGACTTCTCTGTTGAAAATTTATTATTTTGTAATTGGAAATGGGTGTTTCATTACGTCTCGCGAGATGAGGAATTGAATACCAAGCACTTGTAATTTATTATTCTTAAGACTGAGCGCATTATGAGTTAATGGACATTTGCACACTTACGTACTTTGTGCTCAAGCGCTGTGAATAAAAATCTTGACATTTGACATGGATTTTTTACCTTCTAGATGCCATCAGTTAACATGATAACTTTGAAATATTCTACATTGGATTGGAAAAATATAGATTAATATTATTACAAGCCCAGGCTCATAATTAATCCGGCCGGTTTACATTTTTAACAAACAAAATTATAAACCCCACGCAAATGATTAGAAATTTCTACAAATTACTTTTGACTAGTTTCAAATATAGATTTTAATGTTACAAAAATTGAATATGTTGTTCAAGTATTCCGCCATTTACATCGCCTTTATTAGTAATAACAGCTTTAATTTTATTAGGCATTGTATCCACAAGTGCTGCACATTCTTCTGTTTTGCAAGATAAGTTTTACTGTACCACTGTACTGTACGCATTGAATTTTTACGAAGTTGTTTTTCATATTGTCAAAAGTAAAGGGTTTCGGTAGAAGATAAATCTACACTAGAAGGTGGCCCTTTAAATTTCAGTCGAACTATTATTACACGTCATTTGTCGCACAGTTTTTGTAGATATTTGTCATCAATTATGTAGGTTTTATAATTTGTTGAAAATCTGAGCCGGTTGAACTATCCATCGCGGTCTCATCAGTGATCTTGTCTGTCCGTGGCCAATCCATGTTTGGGGTGTTACTGTCACTTTACAGGTCAATGATTTGGCGGCAATTTGAAAGTAGTTTTCAGTTGTTTGTTGACCCTAAACTATAACTTGTTATTGTTTTTTGTTTTGTACTCATCATGCCCCCTTTATATGAGAACCCATATAACTGCGATGAATCTATGTTTTGTTGAGTTGTGGATTCTTATATTTAATAAATGTATAATCTAAAAATCTGTTGTGGCCAGCACAATACCTTCCGTCAATCCTGTGTATAATGTATAAATTCCATACATAATTTTTCTTGGAAAAGATTCTAAATTTCCAGTAAAATTATTTCATAAACAAACTATTCAAATTGCACTTGACACTGACATCTTCTTCCTCTTTAGCTTTTCCTATTCGTTAGGACTCGATATTTTTGCGTGTCGTTCTCATTCGGTTTTTTTTCTCTCAAGTCTTCCGCAATACAGTCCTTCCATCTTATCTTTGGTCTTTCTCTGCTTCTTCAACCTCCCATTACTAAACTACTCATTCTTGTTCAAATATAATTCTTCATTTCTCCTCATGACATGTTCAAACCAATGTAATCGTCTTTCTTGTACTTTCTAGAAAATTGTAACACTAGAGTTACATCTACTTCAACATCCTCATCTCTGCCACATTAATTTACTTTTTATTCATAATGACATCTGTCAATTTGAATGATATAAATATATTACCAGTTTCCATGTTTAGCATAGCTGGCTGAATTATAAAATTTAATTTCTTTAAAATTCTTTAACTCTGTATCTATTGAATATGAAGTATAAAATGTAATCAAATCGTATAGAGAATAATATATTCTTTAAGTGATAATAATATTAAATGTCAATAAATCAAATTTAACTGTTATATCTTCAAATGAGGGTACTTCCGGTTCACCAATTATAACCAAAATCTAATTATTTGTTCTTCTGGATGTAAACTTGAGGAATACGAAAAAATTATAATTTTTGGAATCGTGGTATTGAAGTTATGGGATCCGGCACTTTTGTCACACACACACAGACACACATACATACATACATGCAGACATCATCGTAAAAATGGTAAAATCGTATTATAGGGACCCTAAAACATGCTTATCCAGTAAAAACTCATCATTGAATTTTTTGACCAAAGACAATACCTTCCTTACCTAAAAGTGACGGAAGGTAAAAAAACACAAATACTATAATCAGAGCATCGAACCCGCCAAAAACTGGGTTTGGTTCAGGTTCAGGTTTATTTTTTTGTTAGAAGTGGGTTCGTTTGCGGTTCTAGCTCAAGCATTAAGAAAATTTGCGGTTTTGTTCCGGGTTCTGGTTCGGTTCAACCTAATGAAAATTGAATTAATGTTTTTTGAATAACAATCTTTATATAGAAATAATTTAAAATTCGAGTCGTAATTTATAATGTAACGCAAGACAAGAATATGAACACAATTTTCACGAACAGTCAACACAGGCAGGCAGCAAGGCAGACCCAGAATGCGTCGATGATTGGCTGTAAGTTTTACGATTACGTTTGTTTCGATCTAAAAATGAACCTGAACCGGAGTTGAACCCTGAATCTAAATTTTAATACCCGGTTCGGTTATAAATTGGGTTCAATTTGAAAACTACCTCGGCGGTTCGGGTCTGCGTTTGGGTTCATTAAAAGGCTACTGTTTGGTTCCAGTTTTCGTTCGGTTCAGGTTCGGATTTGATGCCCTGACAACAAAACACAATAAATATTAAACAAGAACGATACACAAAAGACACCAAAATAGTCAAAAATGCAGCAAAACAAAATACAACAAAACTTTAAGCGAATAGAAAGAAACAACCTATTTTTATACGTAAGTTTGATAGTTTCATCCACAGAACACTAACATTCAAATTTCCGCCATCGCAAAGTGACAGTCACATACCAAGCATGGAATGGCAACAGAAAAGGATCACCCGTGAGCCTGGGATCCATTACGAGCCTGAGTTTGTAGTAGAAAAATACCAATATTAGTACAAATCGGCTATGTTGAGACCTATACTAAACTCTTATGGAATACCTGTCAAAAGCATACTTATATTTATAAATAAACCTGTAAAATGTCTTTTCCTCTCGAGCAAACATACTCCGATTCCACGGTTGAAAAATGATAAATATTCATAGCGAGAGAACATCTTCTGACATAAAAAGGTTAGAATCGGTGTTGGAACTCCGTATCCATTACCACGACAATTCCTATATTTCAAGCGGTAACAGAATCAGCAGCACACGGAAGCATTTGACGGCCACGTATCGGATTGTAACATAAGGTGTAATGGTTATTCGTACTGTATAACACGCCGCCGGATGTGGCAACGATCGTTCCGGGAAATAATGCGCATTCCATTGCTACCTGCTACCAACGATGCAGGCTTTTATAATAAAAGATAATGGGCCTGCAACTCAAGGTGGGACTGCTTTTTGTCGGTTTATGATCTGCGGCGGAATACACTTTCAGATGAAATTTAACGAATTATTTATGAACCTATACATACCACCGCTACCGGTCTTGGTTCGATATTAAAAATTGAATCCTTTACTCGTCTATACAATGCCAGCCAAAGTATGGAAACTTTTATATATTTCATTTATTTTAAATATGTTTACAGTTCACGCAAATTTGAATCTTATTTTCTAAAATCAGTACCTATATTGAAGAAATGTTTTGATATTAGCTGTACGATTTAATTAAAATGGCATATACTTTTTTTTTGTTAGACAGAAGTATGGAAACAATAATAATCACCTTACTTTGAATGGTAAAACAAAAAAATATTATTCGGACGACTTACGAGAAAAAATAGTATAGCTTCATAAAGATGGTGTAAAGCAATGCTATATTTCAAAAACTTTAATAATCAGTAAAAATGGCGTATCAAGGCTTTTGAAAAAAAAATTCTCCAAGAAAAACCAATTGACAAAACGATCTGGCGTCTGTCAGTAAGTGATCCTACTTTATCATCAAGGGAACCTTGTTCAAAAATTCGGGAACAATTTGTTGTAGATTTGAGTGATCGCACTATGAAACGACGGCTATGGGATGTAGGATTACTGGGTAAGAGTACCCGTGAAGAAACATTTACTATCAAAGAAAAACAGAAGAACCCAAATTGCACTTTTTGAGGAACACTCATGGTGGACCAGTGAAAAATGGAATACTGTGCTTTGAAGCGATGAAAACAAGTTTAAAATATTTCGTCGAACGAGAGACAATACTGGTATGTTGGATGTCCATTAGGTAAAAGGTATGATTATAAATACCAAAAACCGACTGTTAAACACAGACGAGGTACTGTAATGGTGTGAGGATATTTTTCTCGCTCTGGTACGGGACAAATCGTAAGAAAATGGACCGTTTTTAATATAGGGATATACTGGAGAAGGTAATGCTACCATTTGTTGAAGAGGAAATGCCTTTGCCTTAGCGTTTTCAGCAGTACAACGATCCGAAGCATTAATCAAAGTTTGTTAAAGATTAGTTTTTAGAAGAAAAAATATTTGTTTTAAAATGGCATCTTTGGGATCATTTAGCTCGACAAATTAAAAAAATATATATATGAAAAATACCATTGAATTGTGGGAATCACTAAAGGATGAATGGCAGAATATTCCTGTAGATTTGTGCAGGAAATTAGTGGATTCGATGCCCTGAAGGTGTTAAGCTATACGAACTGCAAACGGTTATGCAACAAAATACTAATTATATTTTATTTTGTTTTATTTGTAAATAATGTATTTGTTTTTGTATTCTTCTTTAAATACGAATTATTAAATAATAATATTAATCTGTAGTATATGATATACTATTATTTTTGTTATTATTACGTATTCACAGAAATATTAACTAAAATGACATTGTGAAAACAAAATAAAAAGTTTGCATACTTTTGTTCGCCACTGGATATACCAGTGAACGTGTTAAAAAATAGTTACTTATACTACAAGAGAGGAAACAATATTTATCAATTGAGGACGAGAGGACGTATTTGCACCCGAGAGAAAAGAGGGCTGTCAATTAAATCAGAGACTGGTCATAGATATTTACCTCTCGAGTTGCATATAAGATTTTTTCCATTTTCACAAGAAAGAATTTTTCAAAATCACATACTCTTTCTCCAAATAAATTCGTCATACGAGTATATATTCAGTAGAATTTTTTTGTAATAATCCAAGGTACACTCCCTTGTTATCTCCTACGTATAGCCCCCCTGTTTCCTAAAAAGAAACCTATAAATTTCTTGAAAAATGACGTCATGGCTTCTGTTGTTCGTTGCTTTGCTGTCCGCGTTAGCCCTCCTATAAACCATTTGGTTAAAATACGAGCGCCTCCGTTCGTGTACCGTGCGTCGTTGTGCGTCGATTGCTTTCATGGTCGGCTGGGTTTTCGACGCCGTCACCGCCGTTTGCATCTGTTTACGAGCATGTCACTGAATTCTTCCCGAGATCTTCCGTGCCATTGAAAGGCTATCGCAACAACACATCAAATGCTTAATTTTTTGTGTATATTTTATAGGTTGCGTACCTTTATTATTGCTCGCTTCCGCAGGTTGATGTCTATATCACAGATTTATACAAGAAGAAGATATTGTTATAAACACAAGGTCGTTTTGGGCGTTGAAAATGGAATGAATAGATCGTATTGTATGTAATATTTGGTTGAGTTCAATTCAGAATTGGTAGTAGTTTTCCCGAAGGTATATGTGTGTAGCAGATAAAGCATCCCTTAGTCTCGTGTCTATTAATATCCTGCCACACGTAGACTTAAATATCCGGCGTTGTGGTGCGTACACCTGGCCATGCAGACTTCTGACGCCTGAGCCTGAACTGCGCGAGGGAACGTTGTCGTTGTCGTTGTGGTGTTCCTGACATTTACAGTACTTTTTAATTCTAATTTTGGAGCCGTGAAATAAAGGCGTCTGTTTTGTTCTATATTTACTAGTTCTGCCTTTGAATGCATTTGCACGCCAGGTGAATTATAGAATGTGGATAATGGTCCTTTGTTCTGCACACAAGACTTCAAACGATGGTTTAAACTTAATGTTATTTACCTACATTCGGGTTCACTGTTTCACGGTATTTATTAATGTTTTAACTGCGTTTCTATCTAAGTATAACACATTGTATTGTTCACAAACATACTTGTCTAAATATTTTTGCAATTTTAATGTATCGTTATTAACTAACGAAGAAAGATATAAATAGTTATATAAAATTATATTTTATCGTCGTGTATAAAATTATATTTTTTTTGTATAGCAGATATTAAAGAAAAAAAAAATACCTACTACAAATAAACACAACTTTAAAATCCCAGTATATGCCTATATAGATTATTATGGATTTTGTATGTAAATAATAGTATTTTATGTATCTAGGACGAAAAGTGAATCTTTAAGGTATGAGCAAGTTGTTTATGGCCGAGGCGGGTAACCGAGGGGGTAAGTACTTGTGAGTACCTTAAAGATACTTTTCGTCTGAGATGCATACATAATTTTTTGTCATACTGGTTTCTAGTTATTAAATTATTAAAAGAAATATGCAGCAATTTGTAGCAGTATGAGTTTTGTATAAGTAGGCTAAAACGCAATTGTTCGAAAATCTTAGTAAAATTTTGACAGATTGAAATTGAATTTTTCTGGTTTCGTTAACATTCTTATTCGCTATAATGGATGAAAAATACATTCATTGATATATTTTGGATGAAGGTGCTGAGGTGAAGAACAATTTAATGCCGCATAAACACAGGATTCAGTATAAAGGTAAGATTTTAAAGTCCTAGAAATATCATTTTAAAGTTTGTTCTATAGATCGTTCAAAAAACGTTGCTTTAGAAACCAGTATGACATACATAAGAATTAAAAGTATTTTATCTACCCTTGTGTTAAAATGCTACATTATCTACCCTTGCGGTTAAAGTGCTACTTTAACTATTTTTAGTAGATAAAAGCACACTTTAACACCGGCTATAGAAAAAAAAAATTAATAAATACAGTCGAACTTCGATAACTCAAACCATAACTTGCCACAAAAAAGTTCGAGTTATCAAGACTTCGGGTTATTAAATGAAATGCATATGTATAAATATTATTTATGTATGTATGTATTTATTCAAGTTAAAATCACTTACCTTATGATATATACGGATTGATATAGTAAAAATTACCCATAATTCTCCCTCTTGGCGCTATTGCCAACCAATTTAATTCGAGTTATCAAAAATACGAGTTATCGAAGTTCGACTTACCGAAGTTCGACTGTATATCATCACAGCATGTTACCCATTACCCACCACACGGGCTCTCATTGCTGGCGAAGAGAATGCACCACAGGGGTACATTACAAATTATTTAAAATAATTTTGTAATCGGTCGGGATCGAATCCGTGTTCCCAGATTCGCGACCAGACGTGTCCCACATCAGTTTGCCCACCCGCTTTAATTTAATTTCATTTACTTAATTAGGATAAAAATAATAACTAACATAAGTTAACGCCAATTTTTATTAATATTACAAACATTTTGTCTTTCTAATGACACATAGCAAAATATGAAGAAATTAAATAATATTCTTTTGCAGTGTTGTGTTGAATTACCTCGATACAAATGTTGTATATAGGAATGGAACTATTTTTCGCCTTCTCGAGGTACAAATGAAGATTTATTTTATTTAAAAACCTATCATCTTTATTGTTCAAAAATTGTTCTTGGACGTTTCGAGAGCCCCAAGGCTCTTATCTTCAGCAATATTTTTACCTCTCGCTAAGAGAGGTATTGCATTCATGCTAAAAATCGCATATCCAGATTTTATTGAATAAACACGTTTTAAGGTCCCTACAATCCGATTTTAACATTTTTACGATGATGTCTGTGTGTGTGTGTGTGTGTGTGTGGATGTGTGTGTGTGGGATGTTGGAAGGACGGTTACTCAAAAACTATAAGACTTAAAATTTGTTTAACAACGTATTTCCCAATCGGACATTCATGGGAAGATCTGAAAAGGTTTTGGTAACAATTGGACAACCGGAAGTAGAAGATTCTTGAAAAAAATCTTCTAAATATTATTTTTTGAAATTTTTTCTTGATAATATTAAAGAAAAATAAATTCTCTTTCTGATACATTTAAATATTTTTATACATATTTTATAGATTTAGAGATAAAAGGAATATAATATATAAAATAATCTGTTGTAATAAATTTGACAGCCGAAAGAATGCCATGAAAAATAGTTGCAAATTTAAATTATTTGTAACTGACAGATAAATGTCAGTGTCAGAAATAATGAGTAATGAAAGAAAAATGTATTTGGAGAATCCCTTAATTCTTGATCTGTGACTATTATGGAGATGACAAGTCTAGGTTGAAGGACTTAAATTTGTTTCAAACATTATGGGACAATGTACACCAGTACTGTAGACTAGAGTAACTTTGAATTGCGAAAAAGCTATCAAATTCTTCTCAAGTAAGTTGTAAATATTGACAAAATTACACATCGATATAAGAATAATCGGAGTGCAATCTATCCGTCACTTTATTAAAGGGAATTAGTGTTATTTAGATATAACATGTATGAAAAAATAAAATGTAAAAGAAGATATGTAAGAATAGATGCACAATCCATAAATACATTTTAGACCGCCCAAAATTAATGTTTTTACTAGAAGAATATGAAGAGAAAGTAAACAACGTTGCTCGAATTGAAAATTGCAGTTACCAGCCTAATATTTATATATGGTAAACTCTACTTTGTAATTTATTGTAACATAATTTATGGTAAAATATCTTCATGTTGAGACATGCTATTATTGAATAATAAAGAAGTTTATACGTCATAGATTTATATGAATATATTATTTGTATTTATAAAAATATTCTTTGCTTTATGCATACAGCCAGGTAAAATATACGGCGAGAGGTTATGTGCTGGCCACATCAGATTTTTTTACAATAGCGTTGTTACATTAAAAAAAATATATATATGTAGTAAGCAGTTTTCGCTCACGAAACCCCCAAAAAACATTGTATTGAACTGGTGCAAAGTCCTCTCCTCCAAAAACTTGGCAATGAGGGAGTATAGCCTGCACCAAGTTGATAGTAAAAGGTTTACAGAAAAATTAAAAAAATAATATAAATTTTGACATGTTCATGACTGAGTCATGCTGATAACAGACTGGGACTCTAGAAGATGAGAGCCTTGGGTCTCTCGAAATGTCCAAGAACAACTTTTGTACAATAAAGATGACTGGTTTTCAAATAAAATAAACCTTCATTTGTACCTCGAGAAGGCGAAAAATAGTTCCATTCCTACAAATTAAATAATACTTTTACCAACAATTTAAGAAAAACTGAAAAAAATCTAAACGGATTTAAGTTGTAATGATGTTAGGTTTTATTAAATAAAATGTCTAAAAGAATTACAGTATTAGTTTACAGTAAAAACAATGGCTGATACCGCAAGCTTTATTTTGAAATATTTAATTTCATCCTTATGTTTAAAGAACGATTTTTCTCAAAATATTATATTAAAGCAGAACATAGTTTGTATTCAAATAAATATTTTGAAAAAAAATCGTTCTTTAAACATAGGGATGAAATTAAATATTGAAATTTGGCATGTTCATATCGGAGATTTCAAAATAAAGCTTGAGGTATCAGCCATTGTTTTTACTGTAAATTAATACTGTAATACTTTTAGTCATTTTATTTAGTAAAACCTAACATTATTACAACTTATGTCCGTAATATTAATAAAAATTGGTGATAATTTATGTTAGTTATTATTTGTATCATAAATTAATTAAATAAAATTAAAGCGGATGGGCCAATAGCATCGGACGGAGCTCGTATATGTGTCATGTATAATGATATTTTGCGGTAATGAAAAAGGGTCCTCAACTGTAGTAGTTGCTATGGATCTGTATTTAGTAATTTATTCGATAGTACGGTGAAGAAGTATATTTTGTTTTAGTTGTATGATGTCATGGCAATGCCAGAATAAACAAATTTCGGGAAAAACCATGCACCGGTCTCCGAAAATAACAACTTTATCAATATTTCAAGTAGTATATTTTATGCACATTTTAATAGCTCTTTGACGTCTGCCTACAATATTCTTGTTAACTTTATTGCTATCCTAAAATTTGTTTCATGATTGTTTTGACTGTAAATTTATTTTTTCAATTCAGTTAACTACATTCATATATTTATTCTCTTGTGAAAAAGTCCTAGTTTCTTTTTTCTCTCCTGCGAATGGTTATGATGATCGCCCTTGCCTTGCGTTGGTGGCTATTTGAGGTAGTATTAATTGAATGTCTCCACATCCAATCTGGCGTGAGCGGTTTGTACAATGACCATGCCGCGGACGAAGGCGGGGTAATGGCCAAGAAATTGAGGCTCTCTTTCTGCGGGAATAATAGCGCCGGTAGACAAAGGTCCTGCTAGATATATCACATAGATTGCCTGGTATATTTCACATACATACAAGCGTCGCACGGCCAAGAGAACCTACCTTCATTTGCTGTACTCGTACCTTTCACATAAACGAGGCAACAGAAAATTTCCTACATTATTCCAATGATAAATAAATAATTATTTTTGTAAAATGAATATTGTAAATTAACGCAATCGGTAATTTCACCATATACGTAAAATATTTAGGTATAGTTCAAGATGTCATTTGACATCTTAGTTATACTATATTACGAGAGAGTTCAAATATCTTGGCAATGAGCTTGCTAAAAAAGAGCCAAATTACCATTTTACGGGTCTAAACCGGCTTGAGGATTCTTAACAAGCCATATAAAGGAGATCAAAAACTTGGAGGAGTCAGCTATAGCCTCATATTAAAGAGACATTCTGAGCCTTAGTCAGTCGAAGAAATTAATTTCACACTTGTCGGCTAACACCAAAGAGTTATTAGGTCGCAGCAAAAGGGATCTTACAATGAAGTGTAGCACGTTTTACCTCTCGCTAAGGAGATATTGGAATCATGCTAAAAATCGCATATCCAGATTTTAGTGAATAAGCACGTTTTAAGGTCCGTAGAATCCGTGTGTGTGTATGTGAGGTTGTTGGAGACACGATTTCTGAAATTCTATAAAACTAAAGACCTGTGTAACTACGGATTCCTCAATCTAACAGTAATGGGAAGAGTTGAATAGATTCTGGTAACAATTGGACAACCGGAAGTAGTAGTATTTTAACAAAAATCTTCTAAATATTATTTTTTGAAAATTTATGTTGTTACAAATATTAAAAAACAAATTTCTCTATCCGACACATTTTTTTTTTTTATTATACCTGCTATAGATTTAAAGATATAGATATATAATCTATCTTTTATAGTAAATCTCACAGCCCAAACATCTCCATGGTAATTGAGAAATTAAAATGTGACAAACAAATGTCACTAATGTCAGTGTTAAAAATTCAGATATCGTACTGAAGGCTTTTTCTGGGAACAATATTTAATATTACATATTGTATTATTAATTATATATATATATATATATATATATATATATATATATATAAATTATAGGTATATTATATGAACCCTTCAATAATACCGGTAATCCCGTTAATGAATTGGAAAAACCTCGAATATTTAGAAGAAATGGAGAAAACTTGTGTACAAAAAATGTTAAATACAATACTTATATGTACCACAATGGAAAGGACGCGAGAGGTATTGTGATGACCACAACAGATTTTTTTTCTTTGCTTTAATCGAATGAATAAGAAAAAAATATTTTATCCTTATTTTTTATATTTTTTTTTCATATTACTCTTTATTCGTGAGAAAATTGACACTGAAAATACAATATTTAAATTGCCGCCTTTTCTGTCGCTTGATGACGTTAGAAAACTACTCATCAACGAGGGAGTTGCTTACATTTACCGCCAACAGAATTTAAACGAGTGACAGCTATTATTTCTTGGACGTTACAGGCAGTGTAATTTGGGAAATTTCAGAATAAAAAATCTGATGTGGCCAGCACATAACCTCTCGCCGTATATTTTACCTGGCTGTATGCATAAAGCAAAGAATATTTTTATAAATACAAATAATATATTCATATAAATCTATGACGTATAAACTTCTTTATTATTCAATAATAGCATGTCTCAACATGAAGATATTTACCATAAATTATGTTACAATAAATTACAAAGTAGAGTTTACCATATATAAATATTAGGCTGGTAACTGCAATTTTCAATTCGAACAACTTTGTTTACTTTGTTTAATTTTGGGCGGTCTAAAATGTATATATCTGCATTGTGCATCTATTCTTATATATCTTCTTTTACATTTTATTTTTTCATACTTGTTATATCTAAATAACACTAATTCCCTTTAATAAAGTGACGGATAGATTGCACTCCGATTATTCTTATATCGATGTGTAATTTTGTCAATATTTACAACTTACTTGAGAAGAATTTGATAGCTTTTTCGCAATTCAAAGTTACTCTAGTCTACAGTACTGGTGTACATTGTCCCATAATGTTTGAAACAAATTTAAGTCCTTCAACCTAGACTTGTCATCTCCATAATAGTCACAGATCAAGAATTAAGGGATTCTCCAAATACATTTTTCTTTCATTACTCATTATTTCTGACACTGACATTTATCTGTCAGTTACAAATAATTTAAATTATCAACTATTTTTCATGGCATTCTTTCGGCTGTCAAATTTATTACAACAGATTATTTTATATATTATACTTCTTTTATCTCTAAATCTATGGAATATATAATAAAATATTTAAATGTATCAGATAGAGAATTTAATTTTGTTTAATATTACCACGAAAAATTTTCAAAAAATAATATTTAGAAGATTTTTTTTCAAGAATCTTCTACTTCCGGTTGTCCAATTATTACCAAAACCTTTTCAGATCTTCCCATGAATGTCCGATTGGGAAATACGTTGTTAAACAAATTTTAAGTCTTATAGTTTTTGAGTAACCGTCCTTCCAACATCCCACACACACACATCCACACACACACACACACACACACACACACACAGACATCATCGTAAAAATGTTAAAATCGGATTGTAGGGACCTTAAAACGTGCTTATTCAATAAAATCTGGATATGCGATTTTTAGCATGAATCCAATACCTCTCTTAGCGAGAGGTAAAAAGATAAGTTTTTTTTTTGCAATATCTTATTATGACATGTATTTTTACTGGTCATTCTCCTTTGAAATACCATCTATTGTAAGATTGGTCTATAAACAGTATCTGTCGACTCTGTGAAGAGGACGAAGAAACTTCGGAACACATTCTATGTGAATGTCCAGCTGTGCGGGAAACTGACTCCTGGAGCAGTAACTGGCTTCATGAGAACTCTGTAACTGCTTCCAGGAATCTAAAATTTTGTAAAATAAAACAATCAGGACTCGATAAAATATCACAAGTTTAGAAATAATAATGATGTGTTATAAAATGTTTACGGATTTAAATTTGATATTTATTTATGTGAAAATATTGATCAGGTTTTTCCAGAAAAATTCTAAATAATTTGTTGTATTCCATTTACAAGCCTAGCAAACTATGTAGGTGAGAACCCCATTGGAAAATATTCCGGGCGTTGATGGAAATTTACAGCAGTCCATCAGCTGGAATGCAACGGGGTACCTACACATACCGATTTCGCTTACCGGAGCTCTAGAGTCCGGACTCGACTCGAACGGTGATTGCCGTTCGGAGATGAATAAGACCGACTTGAATTGGTTCCATTATTAGCCTTTTCTTTAAGGCCGTGCGGAAAAATGTCCGACCACAGTCGATCTCTTTTGACCTACGGCCCGCAATCGTTTCTCTTTTACCGTAAGTGAGTGCTCCGTCTTTTTCTCCACCCAGATTGCTTTTGAGTTATTGCCACTTGAAAGGGTTTCTAACAATCTTCAAAACGAATCAATTCCAGAATTAATAATATTTATGTCGTTACAAACAGAAAATGCAAAGTAGGGGAACATAGTTCGTAAGGATTTTGTGTTCGACAGTTAATTTGGTTTCTTGGGCAAGAGTGTCTTGGAAAACAATTTGTTAGAAATTATGTCAACGTTGTTTTAATGTTATACTATTGTTTAATTGTTATAGGCTACGAGCAGATAAGTGACTCGAGCGACCTTGAAGTGCTTGGCATCAGCTGATTTGTGTGCGCTTGTCACTTTGACAATAACAATGTTTTGACTTATTTTGATTTTGAACTACTAAAAGGTTATTTTGCAATTTCCATGCAGTAAAACACATGAAATTAAAAATAATAAATCTTAACAGGTCAAAATTAAAATAAGTCAAAACATTGGTCTTGTCAAAGTGACATTGTTCTTGTCAAAATGGGAAGCGCACACAGATCAGCTGATTCCAAGTACTTCAAGGTCGCTTGAGTCACGTGTCAGCTCGCGCCCTATAATCATTGAATACGCAAATTTGTGCAAAAATTGTCTAAAGAAAATGGAGTGTCAAGTAGAAAAAAATCAGCATTTTCGACAAATCCTTTTATTTGAGTTTAACAGAGGAGTTGACATTGGATACCGCATTTGTGCCGTTTACGGAGAGAACGCCATTGGGGAAAGTACAGCACAAAAATGGTTGTCTCGTTTCAAGGAGGACCATTTTGACATCACTTTCAAATCATGGAATTTCTTCTTCAGCCATGCATTTAAAAAAACTGCTAGATCGTTGGGAGGGAGTCGTAAACAATGGAGGAGAATATATTCTTGATCAGTTTATGTATTTTCTTTCTTAAAAAATAAATAAATTTCGAATTCAATAAAAACGCTACGAACTTATGCATAAACCTATATGTTGAAACAAATGCAAATTCTAGTTATTTTTTTGAACAAAAAGCCCAAAAAAATTCTATGGGATGACACCGGGGAAGGCTAGGGGGATTGTCGTTTCGCGGAACAAATGGTACGTTTCGGTCTGTTAGCCAATTTTAAGTTTGTCGTATATAGAGATAAGACGCAGCGTGTTCTTCAATAAAATTAATCAATATTGTTAGTCTATTTATCGATGTATGTTTGACTATCCATTTGACCCACATAAGGCATGGATACACAGTTGTGGAAATAGCGCACAATACCAACACCTTATCTGCGAATTTGACTTTTTGTTTATATCAGACACTATTAGAGACCTCTACAATATTGTAAGTATAAAAACTATCATTTCCTTAATTTCGGAGATGCTCAGTGTGAAGTCCGAGAAATTGATGTAAATGTCGTCCAAAACCTAATACTAAGTGTCAGCACAAAGTTGCGCCTTGTGGAAGAACACAGTCCTCTTTATTTAATTTAGGTTTATAATGATGTTGCTTATGAAATAGTATTAAGTATTACAAAATTTTAAGTAAATGCATTTTTTATTACAAAAAAATCTAATGTGCGCAACACATGACCTTGCGTCAATTCCATGTGTTTTATATAAATTACTCACAGATCAGATAGTTTCTTGATGGAGCTTTGAACCCCGACCTTCAAAGGTTCTTTCATACCACAGGCAGCCATGCTAACTATTCAGCCACAATGATAGTTGAAAATATTTTTATATTACATAAAATATGTAATTTTCTTTGATTTATGCAATGATAATAAAGTAAATAGCATTAAATAACGTACAGGAGGTAATGTACTATTATCATATTGAATAGCATGGCTTAATTTTCTGCCGGACACTTTTTATTTACAAAAAACTGTTTTCCCATGTTAAACGCCTGTGTCAAGGTTTGCTTGGGACACCCGGTATATAGTTTCAATGAAATTATTTCACGGTCTGTGCAAATTGTACTGGACACTGACATTTGTCAATTAATAATATTTACTGTTTCCATGGTGAGCTTGTAGCAGCGTAGGTTGCAAGATTTATGAAAATTAATGTCTTTATTATTTTTTATCTGTAATACATTATATGAAGAAGAAAATGCAATCAAATCGCAAAGAGAATAAAATATTTTTTAATAATTATGAAATGTTAAGGATACGTGCGATTTAACAATTATAGCCAAAATCTAATCAAGTCTTCATACGGACGTACAAAAGGAATAAGAAAGAATTATAATTTTTGGAATTGTAGTATCACAGGAGAACACACACATACACACGCATACATACAGACATCATCAAGAAAAAAAAAACGTTTTCTAGGGACTCTGAAACGTGTTTATTCTTTAAAAACTCACCATTGAATTTTTTGACCAAAGCAATACCTTTCTTATCTAAATGTGACGGAAGGTAAAAATTGTTGAAATTTGTGCCAAAACTTATGACATACGTTACTAAACTTTAATGTATAAATCATGATATCAGTATCAGATCTGGATACAAATGTACTTGTAGAATGTCTTATATTTCGAGTTAGGTCTCCTGGTGCGGTGTAATATTTGGGCGCAATCAGCATTGTCGTTGTGTGAGTCATGTCTCCTCGGTCTCATTTCCTGGAAAGCTTTTTTTGACGCCTTTCACCTCAAACGGTGTCGAGTCTCGAACGCTGCTGCTGCCACTGCCACCATTAGCTCTCATTTATTCCTCATTTGCACATATTTCTGAAAGGGCCGTATAATCTTGGCAAATACCGCAGCAGCGTTCGCCCCTCGTTCACCTGCTTCTCTCATTTGCATGTCGTTACCGCTTTCATCTTGTCCACGTCCTTCCCACCTGCCTGTACTTTTCATTTTGCAGGAGCAAAGCAGGAGACTCTCTCGCGGGGGAGATGTGCAGACACTGGGGAGATGCTACACCGGTTTTAATTCCTGCCTTTATTGCTAAACTTCATTGTCATCCCATTTCAAGACGGTTTTATTTGTTGTTTTTTACTTAGTCACAGTCTATGTCGTCATGGGAAATAATTAATGCTTGGTGTAGAGTTTCACGGCCAAATATAATTGATTAAATATAGTACAGAAATTAAAAAATATTCATATATTATACAACAAGACGATTGAAAATTCTCGATTATACGAAACGTGTTGCCTGGAAACACCACGAGACCAGAGGTCGAGTGGTATTTCCATTAGGCAACTCGTTGAGTATGTCGAGAATTTTCTATTGTCGAGTTGTATACAGGTAGACTATATCATGAATAAAAAATAAATTAAAAAATAAATAGTAAATTTAACGTAGACCTGTGGTCTATTTTATTTTGACAGAAACGTCAAACTATATACTACATAACCTATCTTCTTAAATATAGTTGTAGTAGTATGTAATATTACATTGAAATGCTCTTATTTCAAAATAAGTGTTTGTATTTCAAATAAACTAGCAAAAGTGCAGTTCCAGATTTGTGATCCAAATAATTATTTTTTTACTTGTCAAATTTTTACTTCAATAATTCCTTTCTGTCAAACAATAGATGCGTTCAATTATTTGTTTCGGTGCACTTGGAGCAGTCAGTGTGATTTTAAATGTCTACTTAAAGCATACAACGCACGATTTTCCTCCACAAAGTGTAACTACAGATTCATTTATACTTGTATACTCGATACCGTGATCGAATGAAAAAGATCATGTCCGTAAATATAATTAAAAATGACATTGCCAGTTCTGAGTACATAGAACAAAATAACCAAACGCACTTATAAGTGAATATACGAAGGTAGGTATATTCGAATATACCAAGGTTCGTATATTCGTTCACCATGGATACTCAATAATAACCGCTGTAATACGTGGTAGCTAAGAAAAATCACACATTCTTATTGGTTTATAACTTAATGAATGATATAGTCACAATAATCTTTTCCTAATTCGCGCGCACAAAGTGAATTTTGTACAAGTGTTTTTGTAAAAAACAGTGATACAATGAACAATTTTGTACAAAAATTTTCGGGTTACCTCTAGGTAAGGAAGGTATTGTCTTTGGTCAAAAAATTCGGTAGTGAGTTTTCAATGAATAAGCATATGTTTTAGGGCCCCTACAATACGATTTAACTACTTTTACGATGATGTCTGTATGTGTGTGTGTGCGCGTGTGTGTGACTATAATTTCAGCCGCCATATCTCCTATACTAGAATCCCGAAAATTACAATTTTTACGTATTCCTCTTCCGTACATCCACATGCAGACTTGATTAGATTTTGGTTATAATTGGTCAACCAAAAGTACCCTCATTTGAAGATTTTAACAGTTTTTCTTGAAAAAACACTGTTAAATACTATTTTTTGACATTTAATGTTATTATAAGTATTAAAGAATATTCTTTTCTAAACGAATTGATTGCATTTTATATTTCATATTCAATAGATATCGAGTTAAAGAATTATAAAGAAATTAAATTTTATAAATCAGCCAGCTATGCTATAGCCATGAAAACGGCTACTACATTAAGAATATTCTGACAAATGTCAGTGTCAATGAAAAGAAAATGAATGTGGCAGAGATGAGGATATTAAGATAGATATTGGGGAAGACACGGAAAGATAGGATACTGACAGTGCTTTAATATTATTCGTAAATTATTCGACTTTGTTTTATAATTATTTTACTGTACAATTAGTCGAATTTGTTTTATAATTACTTTGTTCTAGAATATTCGGCATTGTTTAGAATTATTTGCATTGATAGTGCTTTAATATTATTCAAGAATTATTCGACTTTGTTTTATAATTATTTGACTGTTTTAAAATTATTCAACATTGTTTAGAATTATTTGACACTGACATTATTCAAGAATTATTCGACATTTTTTAAAATACTATTTTGTTTTAGAATTAAACGATAAATATGCAGAATTTGATATTGTTATATATTTTCCTCCCCCTCTCTCTCTCTCTCTCACTCATTCATATGATTACGCCGTTTCAATTTATGTGCCTTGGAAAAAGATATGCATTTTAAATTATGGTAACGGGTAGGAAAAATAAAAAGGAAAACGTGTAAAATTTACGGTTAGAAAGAGATAAAAACGAACAAATAGTCCTAGTTATGGTAGATTTATTTTCCTTCACCTGTTTGGCCGTTTGGTATAACAACGTGCAATAAACATGAGTTGTGAGTTTTAGGGCGACAAAAAAATCTGCGCGCACGCCTATGCGTCGCGACGCCGTCCAGGCATAAGTCAGCGCCCCTTCCCACGCGTAATATCTCCCAGGTAAGCTGTATACATTGTCGTTGTCAGATCTTATGCATTATGCATTCAACATTTTCCTTATTTACGTTTATAACAAGAATGCCGCCTAACCACACATAATTTTTCGTCAATTTTTCGAGTTGGCGCCGTGCTGCTGTTGGGGGTGATTATTCTTTTCCAAGCCAGAGCCGGGGTCTGCTTTCTGCCTTTCGTTTTGTACTGTACTTTCAACTGGGGTAGAATGAATATGTAATTATTTATTCTGGAATTTAAATGTGTATATTTCGAAATTAATTGTTTGGAATTTTGAAATTTTGTTTTTCGTATCCTACAGGTTTGGAAGATCAATATAATAAAATCTTTTATAACAAAGGAATAATGTATAGTTTCATATTTAATTGAAATGAAATTTAAAGGTGTTTAAGGTGGTCATTATAATATTTTTAGAAATGGTTCATTTTAAGAAAACAAACACTAAATTGTTCGAGATTATTTGACTTTCTTTTAAAATTATTCGACATTGCTTTAGAATTATTTGATTTTGTTTAAAAATTAATCGATTGTTCCAGAATTATTCGACATTGTTCTAGAATTGTTTTACCTTGTAAAATTCATCGAGTTTAGAATTATTCGACTTTGATTTAAAAATAAGTTTATTACTCGGTTCTGTTTTACAATATTCGACTTAATTTATTTTTAGAAATTGTAGACTAAAAAATGTAAAATAAATTATAAAATGGGTTTATGTATATATTTCATGTCGGCAGTGACGTACTAAAAATATACACTGCAAGAATTAAATAGAAATAATTTTCCGAATTTTAGAAGAATACTTTTTGATTGAGAATTTGTACATCGAAATACCCTCAGAATTTAAACCCTTTTTTTAATGTCAACTCGTTGTAATATTAATTTATTATACCACTTACAAATTGATAGATCCGTACACGTTTAATAGGTTAAAAATTTCATACGATTTTTTCATAATATAACACAGAATTTTGTTAAAGATTTAATAGAAAAGAGTGTAAATGGTTTTACAAGACATATATTTGTATATACATATTATAAATAAAGTAGATCAATATTTTGGAGGATAGTATAAACACAAGATCTCATAGGCATTTCATTTATACGATTAGCAAGCATTTTACATAGAGAAATATGGCACTTACCGGTTAGTAGAGAATCTGTATACCTGGGGCCTTCGTCTAACAATACATAAATGTTCATATTTCACTTTAAATATTCATTTGTACACTATAACTTAATACACAAAAATCTACGTCCATCCACTACAATGTATTAAAAGAAACTAAAACATACAACATAGAACCGTGCGACTTTAAACGTGTTTAACTACGTATTACACTGATTACTGAAAAATAAAAATCAATACAGTATCTTTCAATAATAATAGAAAAATATTATTCTGCCCCAATATCACAGTGATTTAACAACGATATTATTTAAATATATAAATTTGGACTATTACTCTGAACTTCTGGATTTTAGGGTCGCATGATTTTGAGTCAAATTTTATATATATATGTTTAATTACTTTATGTAATAGTGCTGAAAACAAATTGTATATAAAAATTGAGATAAAATTATTCTTCATTCAGATTCGTCCGGAGTTTCTAAAATATTTTTTGATGGGTTGCCCAGCTAGTTCTAGTTCTATCTAATTTGTATTAGGGTTGAAATCAGAAGATTATAGAGGTTTTTAAGTTGTTTCTGTATTTTGTAGAACAGCCATTCCATAACAATAAGTGCTGTATGTTTGGTTTATAATCTTGCTGGAATACGAATACATAATCCCCTCCTAGTCCAAGTTTATTCGCAGAAGATTGCAAATTTTCTTTTAAAATAGAAAAATAATTATGTTTAAGTATTCATAGTTTCGTTAATAAAACATAAATTCTCCAGCTCGCCAACAGGCATACAGCCCCAAACAATAATGTTTACGTAGTGTTGTTTTTTACCTTCCGTCACCTTTAGGTAAGGAAGGTATTGTCTTTGGTCAAAAAATTTAATGATGAGTTTTTAGTGTATAAGCATGTTTTAGGGTCCCTATAATACGATTTTACCATTTTTACGATGTCTGTGTGTATGTGTGTCTGTATGCCTGTGCGTCTGTATGTGTGTGACAAAAGTTCCGGATCCCATAACTTCAATACCACGATTCCAAGAATTATAATTTTTACGTATTCCTCAAGTTTACATCCAGAAGAACAAGTGATTAGATTTTGGTTATAATTGGTGAACCGGAAGTACCCTCATTTGAAGATTTAACAGTTAAATTTGATTTATTGACATTTAACGTTATTATAACTTAAAGAATATATTATTCTCTATACGATTTGATTGCATTTTATACTTCATATTCAATAGATACAGAGTTAAAGAATTTTAAAGAAATTAAATTTTATAATTCAGCCAGCTATGCTAAACATGGTAAGTATTAATATATTCATATAATTCAAATTGACAGATGTCAGTATCAATAAAAAGTAAATTAATGTGGCAGAGATGAGGATGTTGAAGTAGATGTTGGGGAAAACACGGAAAGATACGGTAAGAAAATAACTCTAGTATTACAAGTTTCTAGAAAGATACAAGAAATATGGTTACATTGGTTTGAAAATGTCATGAGGAGAAATGAAGAATTATATTGGAAGAAGAATGAATAGTTTAGTAATAGGATGTTGAAGAAACAGAGGAAGACCAAAGATAAGATGGAAGGATTGTATTGCGGAAGACTTGAGAGAAAAGGAACTGAATGATAACGACACGCAAAAATATCGACCCCTAACGAATGGGAAAAGTTAAAGAAGAAGAAGATGTCAGTGTCAAGTGCAATTTGAATAGTTTTTTTATGAAATAATTTTACTTGAAATTTAGAATCTTTTGCAAGTAAAATTATGTATGGAATTTATACATTATACACAGGATTGACGGAAGATATTGTGCTGGCCACAACAGATTTTTGTATTAAACTAGACTTCGCGATAAAATATGCCCTGAATTTTGGAATAGAGTTATTTTCTCAGAAAACAGCATATTGAATTTATTTGGATCAGATAGTAGGCCAATAGTTTGGAGAAAATCAAATACGGCTGTGTAAATGTTATTGTTTAGGGCTGTATGTCTGCTAACGGGTTGGGTATTTATGTTTATTAACGAAACTATGAACAAATATAATTATTTATCAATTTTACAAGAAAATTTACAATTTTCTGCGGATAAACTTGAACTGGAAGTGGATTATATATTTAGTATAGCAAGATAATGATCCCAAACATACAGTACTTTTTATTTTACATAAAAGTAAAGTGTACGAATAATTTTGTGAGCCACTGTATATGGCTTTATCGACAAAATAAGCCCCAGTTATTGTTAAAAGACTAAAAATAAATTGTAATGTTATTAATACATTCTTTTTAATTCCACTTGTGATTATAGAAATAATAGAAATTTTAACTATGAACGGTCCCTGAGACCGGGTGCGTATAGCGAAGTGTTAAAAGCAGTCAATCAGTTAATACTCTTTTGGAATATTTTCAAACTAATAATGAAGTCTTAAAAACTGTTAAAGTTGTCAAATTATAAACCATGATTCGAAAATGCTTTCTGTTTAACTTAACTTTCTTGCTTTTGTTTGGGGATTCTTAAAATGATATTTGTTCTTTTACCTGGTGGGTGTTGGGTGATGTTTGTGCGTATGTGGCGAAAGGTGTCAAAGCATAATGAAAATAATAAAGGCATTGTAAGGAAAAGAACGTAAGAAAGTTTTGGGCTGGTGTGGAAATAGCATTAGTTAGCCCCTAGACGGTGGAATAAAGTAGAGCGTGGAGTCCGCATCTCTCGAGTCACTCATTCCCTCACTCACTTTGAGAGAGCTGACCCTCTCTCACGTGTTCGTCCAGTGCTAGTCTCTTTACGAGCCCCGCAGGGAGTCTTAATTAAAGGGAAAGCCAGCAGGTTACTATAGTAACTAATAGAGTTCACAGGCCACGAGTAGCTAAGGTGAGGTGAGCTTACCTTTCACCCACAATTTACCACTTCAAATTTTGCAGCTTTTGAGAAGTGGAAGGAAAGAATGATAAAGTGTATTATTGAAGGCAACTACCTTGATTATGTTTAACATAAAACATTTATTCCCAATTCTATGAAGCAAGTCGATCTTACGGTAAATTATTTCATCTATGGCGCAATATTCGAAACCATATCGCACGGAAATATAAATTATGTTTAGTATAACGTAAATATTGACATGATTTACACTGTTAGAAATATCGGTGAGCAGATTCTAATAAATAGTGTCATTACGATATAAATTTCTTGTTAGTAAATACTAAATGTCAGGCATTTACATATTCATAGCTTTTACAAAAAAAACTCAACTGCAACACAAATATTAAATTAGTAATAACATCAAGACATGCAATAAAAGAGAAAATTTAGGGAAAAGAAAAAACGCGTGGCGACATTTTTGTGTGAAGTCGTAAAATACTGAGAACCAGCGAAGCCGAGTCTGCGAACGCTAACCTAATTTTAATTTTAGCCGTTGGAGCGCCAGGTAGTCGCTCTGGATTATTATGCCGTATTATACACGACGGAGAAAAACGCGCGAAAACGAAGAAGCAAAGCATTCATGTGGATTTTACTCGAATATCACGAATAATTTTGCGGATTTTATTCATACAAGTCGTAACGTTGGAAATTATACACATCATCTATTACCAATCTCATGAAATCCGAACAAATAATAACAAATTGCCGTAAACTGTTTCATGGCACAATAAAGTGATCATAAAATCATGCTTTAGGTATACTAGCGATGGATTTTCACAGAAACAACACAAGTCAGTGTTTGGCAAATAAACTTGATCACTTTTTTACTCGTTTATGTTACTACCTAACCTATAATACACAAAGAAGTTAAGAAGTTAATACGATGTGCTATAAATTAGCATAGATTCATTCTGGAGTTCATAAGTATACCTAAGCAAGGAAGGTATTGTCTTCGGTAAAAAAATCATTAGTGAGTTCCCAATATACATCTACATTTAAATATTCCAGAATACGAGTACTATATTTTCGCTCGAACTATTTTAACATACGGCTATGAATCTTGGGTATTATCTAGGACAATGAAAAGTAAACTTCAAGAACTTGAAATTAAATATTTAAGAAGAGTAGTGGGAGTAACACTACGACATAGAATAAGAGATGAAACGATTAGAGAACAACTACAATGTAAGTCTGTTTTGGACCTCACCGAGGAGAGACTACTAGTTTGGTCGGGCCACATGATCGGAAAGAACGAAGACAACCGGTGAAACAAATATAGATGATAAAGAGACCGAGAAATATGTGCTTGAAGGGAACTGGGATAAGGTAACTGAAGATTTTGGGGAAGAAAAACACGACGATTCAAGGCGCTAGGATGATCAATGGCGTATTAACATAATTTGCCGCCAGATGGCTTTTAAATTTTTGCGCCCTCGCGGCCCTAAAATAGTTGTGCCTTCCTGGGCTTGTAGAATTTTTGCGCCCCCTGTAAATTTTGCTTCTTAGGCTTCTGTGTTAATACGCCACTGAGGGTGATGGGCAAGGAATAAGAAGCAATGGGCGAAATTAGTACACGATCCAAGATATTTGGAAACCCTACACATTATGGTAAACGGGTATCTGACAATATATACTTTATAAAGTTAAATAGCAGCAAAATAGAAAAAAATCCCTGACAATAAAATTTCATTACAATTCCGTGATTTTGCTAGGAAATATTAAATACTCTGATTTTTCTACAACTTCTCTTTAAATATACAGTAGAATAATTCTAGAACAGTTGAATAATTTTTGAACAAAGTCGTGAATTTCGATAAAAATATCGAATAACTTTAGAACAAAGTCAAATAATTCTGGAACAAAGGCAAATAATTTTTAAACAGAGTCGAATAATTTGAAAACATGATCGAGTAATTCTAAAACAATATCAAATAATTTAAGAGTCAAAGTTCTAGAATAATGTCGAATACTTTTAGAACAACATTGAATATTTATAAAGTCGAATAACCAAATCTATTTTTCATATGTGTGTATAGATTCACGATTGATTTTTTTTTACTAAAAGACATCCCTACGGGGACGGAAGGTAAAAAACGAGTGTGAAAAAAAGAAAATAAATTAAGACATGTCTGCAAATAATAATTTCGTTGTTGGCAAAGCAAATATTTAACATTAAATAAACTCAAACAAAGAATTAACATTTGTTTGTTATTCAACACATTTCATATAAAATTCAGCAGAGTAAAGAAATAAATTTCGTTTCGATTATAAACACAATAGCCGTTGTTGGATGCTTCTACCTAGTGCCAGTGCATTTATTCGTCACTCTCTCTCCTCTCTGGAGAATGGCAGCGGCAGTCACATCTCGTGAGTGTATCGTGGAAACGTCAGACAAAGGGAAATACAATTTCTGTACGGCGCACCTGCGTCGTGTGGAGAGAGCGCGCTGACCGCAACTCGGCGCCATTGGCCCGTCCGTCCTCAGAATTTCATTAAACACATCTGTTCACACGTGTTACGCAACCCCCCGCACCCCCAGCTCCCTCACGGTGAATAATACGATAACTATTCCCAGGATATTGGGATGGCGAAGTGATTTGCCAATCTGCTGATTTGCAAATCTGACACCACCGCCATTTTTATACATTGTAATGGATTCAGGGAGTAAGGGACAATATTCATGAAGCGTGGGTTGAGCACAAATGCAAATAGCGTACCTAGATCACGAATAACATTTACAAGAATCAACCAAATTGACTAGTCAATCAGAATATAATTGGAAAAATTAATGTAACATATGTCACCATTAAAGACGACAATGATTTTTGGACGTGGATCAAAAGTTGATATACCAACCCAGACTATGTCACGGATTCTCGTGTTCAATTTGTATACGAGCCCAGGCCCATAATAGGTCGGCCAGCTTATATTTCCAGAATCTTATGAAACCTACACAAATAATGAAATTCAATTACTCTCAACTAAGATGGGAGTTGGGGAATTTTAGGAATAAAGTACAGGATGAATTTGCCCTTGAAACACGTATATTCTACGTTAAAATAATATACTGGGTGTCCCAAGCAATCCTTGACATAGGCGTTTAACATGGGAAAACAGTTTTTGTAAATAAAAAATGTTCGGCAGAAAATTAAGCCATGATATTGGACACGATAATAGTATATTACTTCCTGTACGTTATTTATTATTAATTACTTTATTATTATTGTACAAAGTAGAAAAAATATAAATAAATAATTATTTCAATATTCAATGATTAATGATTAAGATTTTCAAATGTCTTCCGTGGCACAATGGTTAGCGTAGCTGCCTTTGGAATGTTAAATTTTATAGATTTGGGTTCGATTCTTTAGCAGGGCAATTATTCTTTTATTTTTTTGCAAAAAATATTAATTTTTATAAATCTATATCTTTTTTTTCCTATTACAATCATTTAGAAATAACAATACTTTTGTAATAAATAAAGAGAAAATAATTAACAAAAATTGATTACAACAATGAAAACAGTTATATAATAAAAATGCATTATATTTTCTTTTCTTGGTAATGAAAAATAACTGAGATAGATAGGTATAATGAACATGGCATGTATTGCATTTTTACTGTATTTATAAAAAACAAAGTTATTTTTCATTGACGTCAAAGAAAATATAATGCATTTTTATTATATTATTCTTTTGATTGTTGTAATCAATTTTTGTTAATTATTTTCCCTTTATATATTATAAAGTTATTATTATTTCTAATTGATTCTGATAGGAAATAAAAAACAGATTTTTAAAAAAAGTTTAGTAATTTTTTTGAAAAAAAAAATGTCCTGCTGGAAAATCGAACCCAAATTAATAAAATTGAATATTCCAAAAGCAGCTATGCTAACCATTGTGGTACGGAAGACATTTGAAAATCTTTTTATATTACATCATAAATATTGCAACAATTATTTATTTAAAACATTTTTTTCCAATTTGTGCATTAATAATAATAATAAAGTAATTTAATAATAAGTAACACATAAAGTAATGAACTATTATCATGTCCATGTCCAATATCATGGCTTAATTTTCTGCCGGACACTTTTTATTTACAAAAAACTGTTTTCCTCTGTTAAACACCTATGTCAAGGATTTCAACGTGTATATCATGTAATTGTTATAAATTTGTATTAATAAATCATAATGCATAATAAAACTCTATCGTATGAAAATGGTATTTCACAAAATGAAATTTCGAAAACATTTATTTTATGTCTACAGTATCGTGTATAATACGTTGTTTCCGAAGTAACGGTACTATCCCGCCTTCTGCAATACCTGGTTGACTAATAAACCTCAAAGTAGACAGACAAAATTATGAAAAATAAATCGTTAAAAAATCTATTTTTTGTCACTCGAATTTTTTTTTTAGAATTTGTACCAAGTAATAACAGGGATAAAATGTCTGACGAAGACGATTACTTGGTGAAAGACTTTGTAGTAGTCTACCAGCAAAAAAAAACCACAAGTGATATAGTTCTGAACCGATGCTTAATTTATTTAGAAGTGAAGTAGTATGCCAGTTGCGAAGATCTGAAGGTAAACGATTACATCCTAAGTACACTATACCTACTGTAAAGTGTGGTGCTTTCATGGTTTGGTACAGATTCTTTATACCATACAGAAGGAAAAATGAATAGATTTAAGAACAAGGACGTAATACTAGGGAATGTGATGGAACCTTATCTTTCAGAGGATATACAGGGAGGTGACCGACACAGACGACCATAGGACTTTAACATGTAAAATCAGACTTTCCTAATTTCCTGCTTCCCTAATTATTTTAAGTAAAAAAGCTTCAAATAAAAGTTGTAGGGCATAAAATTCTGCATCAATAAACAAAATTAATTTTCTGTGCCTTGTAACGGCAGAAATTAGGTATGAAAATGTCGAAAATCACCCCAAAAATGGCTATAACCATGGAATCGAAACAAAAAATTAACAAATGTTAACGATTTATCTGTCAAACTAGGTTAATTTATTTTTATTATTATATGTAATTTCTGTTCAAGTGAACAAATATCTATTTAAATTAACAAATAATTGTTAATTGGAACAGAAATTACAAATAAAACCTAATAAAAATAAATTACCCTAACATAACAGATCAACCGTTAGACATTTGTTGTTTATTTTATCTCAATTCCATGGTTATTGCTATTTTTGAGGTGATTTGCGACATTTTCATACCTAATTTCTGCCGTTTCAAAGCACACAAAATTAATTTTGTTTATTGATTTCGATGCAGAATTTTATGCTCTACAACTTTTATTTGAAGCCTTTTTTTACCTAAAATAATTAGGGAAGCAGGAAATTAGGAAAGTCTTCTGTTCGGCTGTGCCGGTCACCACCCTGTATATACTCTGAAAGATATTTCGCGGTAATATAAAGATTCAAAGTATACTTCGACACTTATAAAAACTAATGTTTTGACATGGCCATCGCAATCTCTTAACTTGAATCCATTAGAAAATCTCTGGGAAATTCTATATCGAAAAATTAGGAATAGAAGAAAAGAAGTTTTGCTCAGTGTCTTAAAAAGATCTTGGGGGGAAGTTGACAAAATATTAAATTACTGGAATCCATACTGAAACGATGTAGAGAAGTAATAAATTCTGATGGTTATTACACTTATTAGAAGTTCTAATTTTCATATCAATTTTTAAGATAGTTGCTATCTTTATGTCCAGACAAAAATCAAAGTTTTACAAATTAAATAAATTTTATAAATTCAATATAAGTTATTTTAACATAAACTAGTTTTACGGGAACATTAATCCTGTAATTTATTTCTAAAATTCCCCTTCTACTTGAGAGTAATTGAAATTTTTAAAAAGTTGCTGTCTTTATGGCTACTACTGTGGACTTAAAAATTTACAAAAACTATGGGCCATATGAAGGTGATATTGGTTCGACCGGCATTTAAAGGGTCAATTTCTAATCCAGGGTAAAAATTCAGTACGAACAGTAAACTGAAACTTACCTTGCAACATTACAGAGATCACTTTCCCGCTATATGACCAAATTTGTCAACGTAAACTTATTGAAAGACCCAGGAAATTTTTCTTATAGAATTACTTCATACGGTTGCGGATATGACCCAAATTTTTCATGACTGCGCATATTATTATCTCTTCATTGTCTTCCTGTGCTCATTTCAGTAATTGAAGTCTTGCCATCAGGTGTCGAGTTTTGTGTTTGGTTTGGCAGGAATTGGGAGGTTGTTCTTGTCATCATTGCGTTGGCAGCATTGCTACTGTTGGCGTCCTGGCTCAGTCCTGAATACGTGATGACGCCTGGACATTGCCGCATGTCGCCACGTCACCATAACGAACTTAGAGAACTTCACACTGCACGTATTAGTAAATCCTTTTAGACTGCATTCACTTATTTATAATGCATCCGAGAGCAAAGTTGATGGATGCCTTCAACGAGGTTTCAAACGCGGAACATGTGTGATAAATGGAAGTTTACTTAGCCGGCAGAGAGAATGGTTATTACAATAAAAGAAAAATAACTACGGCCGGTAGAAGTTCAAGCATTTAAAATCAAAGGGAAATGTGAAATATTAAAAGGCATCTCATGACCATGTGCCTGAGTGTCTGGTCGAGAATCTCGGGTTCAATCTCGACCGATGCCTAAATTATTTCGAATTTTAAATAGCAAAAAATACCGTTAAATGGGCAAACAGTTTCTATTTCACAAGACAAATTTAAAGAACAAACAAAAAATTGTTTTCGATCAGTGGTTCTTAGAATACGGCACCTTACTTTTTATTGTAAATGGGAACATATTTTTTATTTGCTCAATCGTTGGAGAATTTAATTATGAATTCAGTAATATTTTTTATACTTCCTGTAACATTTTTTCATATTATTATTTTTTATTAATTTGATTACAATATGAATATAAGCCATAAATGGAAAAAATCTGATGTGGTCAGCACATTCTGTGAATTATGTACAAATTCCATACATCAATTTTATTGCAAAAGATTCTACATTTCCAGTAAAATTATTTCATAAACAAACTATGCAAATTGCACTTGACACAGACATCTTATTCTTTAGCTTTTCTCATTCGTTAGGGTCGCTATTCTTGATTTTCTTCTTCCACTTGTTTCTATTTTGCTTATCGTCCTCATTTGGTTCCTTTTTCCTCAAGTCTTCCTCAATACAGTTCTACCATTTTTTTTTGGTTTTCCTCCGTTTCTTCTACCTTCTACTACTAAGCTGTTCATTCCTCTTCCAATGTATTATTCATCTCTCCTCATGAAAAGTCCAAACCAATGTAATCGTCATTCTTGTATCTTTCTAGAAACTTCTATCACTCCAGCCATTTCCCTTATTCTTTATTCCGTATCGTATCTTTCCGTATCTTGCCCAACATCCTCATCTCTATGCCACATTCATTTTCTTTTCATTGACACTGACATCTGTCAATTAGAATTTTCTTAATATACTTATAGCATAGCTGGCTGATTTATGAAATATAATTTCTTTGTAATTTTTTTAACTCTATATCCAATGAAAACAATTAGAATGCCATGAAAAAATACAAAAATACTTTGATTGCGTTGACATTTATGATCATTTAACAGGACAAAATATTCACTTCTTTCTGTCAGGGCACCCTAATTCTATGTAAATAAAAATGTATTCAGTTTTTCCATTCGTGGCATTCTTATTGGAATCATATTTTAAAACAAGTTAATATAAAATTTTACAAATATTTGTCTCAAAAAAAAAAAATTCTGGGAGAGTTTAAAAATATATCACTGAATTCAGAATTAAATTATCTAACGAATGAGTAAATAAAAAATATATATGTTCCCTCTTAAAATAAAAAAGTTTGGACACGTATTTTGAGAACCATTGACCAAAAAAATGTTTTCATTTCTTTAAATTTGTTCTGTAAAATAAAAATTGTTTTCCCATTTAACCGTTTTTGTAACGCTTAAAGTTTTCGAGATAGCAATGGTGGCCCATTCATTATGAACAACCTGTATTATTACGAGACTTCGGCCGGTTTAAACTTTCAACAAATAATTTATAAAACCTACGAAATAGTAAGAAATTTTTATAAATTTGTTTCAACTAGTTTTTGTAAAATATATATTTTAAATTTATAAGAACCAAATATTCCACTATTTATTATTGGGTTACATCGCTTTTATTAGTAATAACAGCTTTAATTATTAGGCATTGTATCCACAAACACTGCATACCCATATGCTACAATATTGTTCAATATATCTTCCAAGGTAGGTTTCACTGTACGCACTGGATTTTTACGAAGTTTTTCATATTGTGCCAAAGGTTCAAGCACTTTGAAGTGGGAAAGCTTATTGACAACCTTCACTTTCTGAATCAAAATTGGACCTATATATGATCCCAGTTTCATAATAGTCTGGCCGGTTTAAATTTTCAACAAATTGTAAAACCTTTGCGAATAGTGACAAATTTCTACAATTTTTTTCGACTAGTTTAAAATATAGATTTTAAATTTATAAAAACTACATAGGTTATTCAAATATTCCTTCATTTAATATTGGGTTACATCGGCTTTATTTGTAATGACAGCTTTAATTCTATTAGCCATTGTAGCCAGAAGCCCTGAATATCATTCTGTTTCAGTCCCAAATGTTTTTCATATTGTACCAAAAAGTCAAGGGTTTCGGTAGAAGATAAATCTGGACTAGAAGATGACCATTTAAATGCTGGTCGAACTATTATCACCCGTTATTTGGTCAACATTTTTTTAAGTTTTAAGTCTATGTTTAAAGTACTTGACAGAATTTTGTACAAATATATCACCATTTGTTTTGGTTTGTTTGGTTTTATAATGTACTGAAAATGCAATTCGGCCGAACTATTATGAGTCTGGTTTTGTATATTATTAAAAGGCATCAGGTTTTCGATTTGGTCTTTCGTTTACGGGTATAATAATTCAAATGAAATTAGCCCGGTCTTATATTCGTGGGAGTAAAGTGATTGTGCATTTGGCCGTAATGAAGTCCTCGCAGCGAGTTATCCGTAGGGTTGACAGGTCAGAGTAGGTAATACTCCTGCAAGGGCGAGGAGTTAATTTCACCGGGCGCCACTGGTATCGCCACCACCGCTTCCCAATTAACGGTGACAAAGATTTTACTATGTAAATTAGTGTGTAGCGTTGCCAGGACGACGGGCTGGTCCCTGCTCACCTGACAGGCGATAGTTACGTTACGTGGTGGTGTGGAGTTACTCCAACGAACAGACGGACCAACAGCTTTTCCTCTTTCCAACAAGTCAGCCCCGCTGACAATGATACGAGTACTTACAGATGCGATAGGGAGGAGGATGCTTGTCGATTACGAATTGCAACCTTACACCTCGATTTAAATTCAAATATCTTTTTATATGGTGCACTACCTTTACCTTAATTTAGCTAATTCCGTATTTTATTGCTTTCGCTAATTAGACTTCAAAAAGGAAAAAGATTCAGCTAAGCTAGTATTGTACCAGCTTTTAGAATACTACTCTTTAGTTTTTAATGCAGTACACGACAACTAGACGACGGACAACTGGGCGATAGCAAGTGGACAACGGTCATCTTAGCGAAGAAATTTAAAAACTTGATCTATAATATGGGTCTCATGGCTCTCCGCTCTCGAGTGCCTGAGTATCTGGTTGCGAATCTGGGGACCAGGGTTCAGTGGCGGTGCGTCAGTTGAGGCAGGTAAGGCAAGGCCTTACCTCAAATTTAAAATCCTATGTATTATGTACAAATTTCATACATAAATTTTCTTGCAAAAGATTCTAAATTTCTAGTAAAATTATTTCATAAACAAACTATGCAAATGGCAATTTACACTGACATTTTCTTCTTCTTTTTCTTCTTCTTCTTCTTTAGATTTTCCCATTCGTTAGGAATCGCTATTTTTTATTTTCTTCTTCCATTCATTTCTGTTTTGCGGGTCGTCCTAATTCGGTTGCTTTTCTCTGAAGTCTTCCGCAATACAGTCCTGCCATCTTATCTTTGGTCTTCCTCTGTTTCTTCCACCTTCTATTATTAAGCTTTCATTCTTCTTCCAATATATTCTTTATTTCTCCTCATGACATTTAAACCAATGTAATCGTCTCTCGTATCTTTTTAGAAACTTTTAATACTCGAGTTAATTCTCTTATTCTTTCATTCCTTACCGTATCTTTCCATGTCTTCTCCAACATCTATCTCAACATCGTCATCTCTGCCACATTTTCATTTCATTAACACTGACATCAATCTGTCAGTTAGAATTTTCCTAATATAGTAGGTGTTTCCATGGTTATAGCTGGCTGATTATAAAATTTAATTTCTTTATAATTATTTAACTCTATATCCATTGAATATGAAATACAAAATTAAATGTGTAAATAATATTTAACAGTGTTTTTTTTAGAAAAACTTTTAAATTCTTCAAAAGAGGGTACTTCCGGTTGACCAATTATAATCAAAATTTAAACAAGTCTGTATATGGATGTAAGGAAGTGGAATACGTAAGAATTGTAATTTTGTAATTCTAGTATTGGAGATATCGCGGTGAGGGAAGGTAAAAATATATTACATGCGCAAAATAGCAAAATAAAAGAATCGGAGTAAGTACGTGAGGATCATAATTTATCGGCCTAGGTTGAGTGGTGGGGAGAACTCAATAGCAGATTGGCACACCAGCAATGGGTAATATGCCGTGATGAAATATTTATATTATTTTATTTTTTACTATAACAGACTTATCAAAAAGGAACAATTTTACGAAGACATATTCAACAGATTTGCTAATAAGAAAGAACGCCGGACTGATTTAATATACAAATGAACACTATATTTTTTTTTGTTTTTTTGTTAATTTTCCATATATTTACAATAGATATAATATTGTATGTTGACTATTTATGTAGCGTTCAGAAATGCTTGACCTTGAACTGAAAAATATTTTTTTCAGAATTTGGGTTCACCTTACTTGAAATTCACGCACCGCCACTGTCCGTAATTCGAAGTTTAAATGACACAAAAGTGATCCCTGTGGTGCACTCTCAATGCGAAGAATGAGTACTTAACTTGATAAGTTATTGTTAAATAACTAACCGTGTAATGGTTTTGTTAGTCTTTCGATATATGAAAATATGTCATTTTAAAATGCATAACAATGTATAAACAATTTCATTTTATAATATATGATTCATTTACTGGACCAATGATCTCTCTATTTCAAAATCAGCATCAAAACTTCGGAATGTAATTGGCTAATTTCTAATTCGATCACACATAAAGGAACCATTTCAGCAAATCAATTACAGGATAACAAAGCTGCGTCAATTACAAGGATAATAATGTTCAAAGTAATTTCGCAGAAAATTACTCTTCATGACCCGCATCGAGTAATATCATTCGACTGAGTATTTTCACGCAACCAAAGAAATACTTGTCAAGGCGCCAGACGCATCGTATACAAATACGTAATATTAATACACATCTAGTTATTTATTCGAGGAAAGTTGCAAATGTCTCGTATTTTCAACTGTTATTAGTCGGGGGATTATTAATATTACCCTAGAATCTATACTATAAATAATGAGATACTTAGGATGAATATAAATATAAATTATTATTCATACATTGTAAATATCAAGTTGGACATTTGACCTTTACAAAAGTAAACTACTAAATTTATAATACTTTATTTTGTAGGCTCTAAATATGATTAAAATTAGGCATGATTGAAATGCAAACTTACATTTTAACTATAAGTTATTAGTCTGTTAATTTTGTTAAAATTAATATTGGTGTATTTTGGTACAATTCTTGGCTAAGATTTTGAGAGGTACCAAGTTTATGATTAGTACTTTTTGCTGTACAAATAACTACCTTCATTTGAGTTAAGAATACCCCAGAAAAAACTTTTAAATATCACTAAATTGTAAAAAAAATCTGATATGGCCAGCACAATACCTTCCGTCAATCCTGTGTATTATGTATAAACTCCATACACAAATTTTCTTGGAAAAGATTCTAAATTTCCAGTAAAATTATTTCCTAAACAAACTATGCAAATTGTACTTGACACTGACATCTTCCTCTTCTTTAGCTTTTCCCATTCGTTAGGGATCGCTATTTTTTTATTATCTTCTTCCACTCATTTTTGTTTTGCGTATCGTTCTCATTCAGTTCATTTTCTCTCAAGTCGTCCGCAATACACTCCTTCCATCTTATCTTTGGTCTTCCTCTGTTTCATCAAGCTTCTATTACTGAACTATTCATTCTTCTTCCAACATATTTTACATCTCTCCCCATGACATGATCAGACCAATATGTAATCGTCTCTCTTGTCTCTTTCTAAAAACTTGTCACACTAGAGTTATTTCCTTACCGTATCTTTCAGTGTCTTCCCCAACATTAACTTTAACATCCTCATCTCTGCAACATTCATTTACTTTTTATTGATACAGACATTTGCCAATTTGAATATATTAGCAATTTTCATGGTTAGCATAGCTGGTTGATTTAAGAAATTTAATATCTTGATAATTCTTTAACTGTATATCTATTGAATATGAAGTATAAAATGCAATCAAATCATATAGAGAATAATATATTCTTTAAGTTATAATAACGTTAAATGTCAATATATCATATTTAACTGTTAAAATCTTCAAATGAGGGTCCTTCCGGTTGACCAATTATAACCAAAATCTAATCACTTGTTCTTCTGGATGTAAACTTGAGGAATACAAAACAAAATATAATTTTTGGAATCGTGGTATTGAAGTTATGCGACCCGAAACTTTCGTCACACACACACACAGACACACAAACACACATACATACAGACATCATCGTACAAATGGTAAAATTTTATTATAGGGACCCTAAAACATGCTTATCACTAAAAACTAATCATTGATTTTTTTGACCAAAGACAATACCATCCTTATCTAAAGGTGAAAAAATTCACTTTAGAAGGAAATTGCCAAAATCGTTGGTCCAGTAAATAAATTGTGACGAAATGTTTTGTATTTTGAAAATATGTAATGTAAAGTCCATTGACGCGCCAAATTTTTTTATAGATAGTAGGCATGTTCAACCCGCTTGTGCATTTCCAAAAATAGATCGCTTTGGTTTGTGTTTATTTGCCGGAGCAAAAACTTTTATTACAAAGAGACTGGACCAGGTGTCGTGGCGCCTTCATTTCCACCAACGCAAAACCAAAACACAGTCGCTTTTATAAAAACACTCAGTCGTAAACCACGTCCACATAGATCTATACATACCACTGACTTCATAAAACAAAATATGTATAACGTTTTATTGCCTCTTTAGAAATTTGGACGGCGATCGCTCCAAACACAAATAATAATAATCAAAGAGTTTATTGCCTTAAGTTTAGTCTATCGCCAGAGAGTTATTACTGGCCAAGGTGTGAACTAATTCGATACGAATTAGTGACGTCACTTGTTGCACTAAATTTCGGGAAAAATCCCGATTGCTCTAGACTTCTCGTGTTCCAGTTATACCTCCGATCGTCTTCTGCCTTTTCGTTTGAACTTTTTGCACTAATTGTTCTCGTTGAAGATATTTATAAGTTGGAATAAGGTCAGTTTACTCTTTTTGATCACGTCAACTTGAATTTCAGGCTACATTAGTTAGACAAATGATATAGAATGTAGGAAAAGTCTAGACAAATAAAATTTGTACTTTATTGTTTGTCTATTTCAAAGTTAGCAAAATTTCTATTTCATTGTATAAGAAAATGTGGATATACGAGCCCAGGCCCATACAGCCAGCTTACATTTTCAACAAATTATAAAACCTATACGAGCAGTGAAAAAAATCTACAAAATTCTTTCTTGTCCTTTAAATACAGGTGACACTGAAAAACAGGCCACTTAAAATAATTATAATTATTCTTTAATTCTGTTTCCATATTTATAAACTAGGCTTAGGGGCTCGCAAATCATAATATTATGACATTAATTTTCATATTTAAAATGGGATAACCTATATATTTTTATATATTTGGAATCTACGTAAAATTCAACAGTGTGATTGAAGTGAATTTTTATTGAAGAAATAAATTAAAAAACGTAAGACAAAATTATGACTAATTAACCTGGTAAGCCATATCTGGTAGGATGTGATAATAAATTGATCTTTATTTCGTAACAAAGTATAGAATCTTACAAAAATAACTAACTATTTATGTGTTTAACGTAAATATTAGTCAATATTATCTCCACTGTTTCACAGCCTGCCTGATATCAGGCTTGGCGGGTTAATTATTCATAATATCTCCTACGTTTTTGTAATTTATTTCTTCAGTAAAAATGCATTCCAAGCATATCGTTGAATCCGTAATTTTACGTAGATTCTAAATATATAAAAATATATAGCGTATCCTATTTGAAATATGAAAGTTAATGTTACTTCCGGTTAAACCGGAAGCGCCACCATAAAGCCAAATACCATTATTTGTGAGCCCCTAAGCCTAGTTTACATATACATCAAGAAAATTAAAAAATAATTACAAATAAAAAAGTTATATTGAGTGGCCCGTTTCTCAGTGTCACCCTTTATAGACTTATAACTTACAAAAACTGTTGTGGATACAATACCTTATAGAATTAAAGCTGTTATTACTAATAAAGGCGAATATTTGAATTACATATTCATTTTTTGTAAGTATAAGATCTATATTTTAAACTAATGGACATATTTTTTTTGTGCAAAATATAAACCGGCCGAACTATTATGAGCATGGTCACGTATATTTAAACCACGAAATATTATTTTGTTTTAAATGTCACTGGCAGGGCCGGCCTGAGGGTATACGGCACCCTTGGACAAAATCAAAACAGCGCCCCTAACCCCACACAAAAAAAAATTATTACACCAATTTTATTCCATGATTATTAATCACATTAATAATGTCAATTATAATTACATTAATAATTACATATGTATATAGAAACATTACAACAATTACCTACATATATAGAAGTAAGATATTAAAATTTTATTTTGCGTGATTTAAATCTAGCAAACTTTATCATATCTTCTAATATTATTTCTTTTAAAATATCTCATTTTATAGACATTATAGCTAAACCTATAGCTACTAGATAAATCATAGCTGACTCGTCCGCTATTTTGCAGCCACTTCAATCATTCAATATTAGTATTAATAATAGAAATTATCCACAATGACAGGTTGTTCTGCTTCAAATTGTGCAAAATCATTTCAGAAATGGTTATAATTTTGCAGGGAAATATTAAAATATGTTTTATTACTTATGTAATATAAACATATTTCTCAAATCTCAAAAATCTTATCGAAGCGTATTTTTTCTTGTTGTATTATTTAAAAGAAATATAATATGACAAATATGGAAATTATGTTTAATTATGAAAAATAATGAATACATAAATTTATAAAAAAAAACACTTTTATGTCATAATTGGGATATGTAATTAAGAATGCGAACCGGGTGGCAAAATTTGGAACTAAAACAAGGCAGAAATTTTACTTCATTCGTATGGTTTTACATAGGCGCGTACAGTTTATATAATAAAAAATAAATAATAGAACTTATATTTACAATTAATTAAACTACTATTATCAAATATTTATTGTAAAACTGTTTCTAAGAGAAAACAAAACTGTGAAGATAACCTAATAATTACTAACTAAAGTATTTAAAATGAAAAATAATAATTAATCTACTGTTATAGGGAACAAAGAAATGTACTCTACCTAAAATAATAATAATAAACACTGAAAGAAAAATCAAAATACAAGCTAAACAAAAGTGCTCCCTTGTCGAAGGTTTGACGTTGATACATAACGCCATCTCTACGTAGTGATATATCCCAACATACTGCGTTTATTTAGGCTCCAATATGGAGAACAAGTCAGCTAATTATTAGTAGCTGTAGCTAAACCGTCTAAGTCTATTTTATGTCACTGACGTTCTTAGTGTTTTCAATTTTAAAAAAACTTCTGCACTTGTTACAGACCCAGGAAAAGCCAATAATATTCTTAAAACTATGAATGAATTTCGTAAGGAATTCATATATTTTTTTTTCTCGCAAATAAATTTTAATATCCTGATGGGTGTCTTATCTATATAAGCAAACGCAAATATATAATATTGTATTTCTTGAAATAGGTATCTTCCAATGATATCATTTTCTTTGTTGTTCGTAAGTAAGTTTCTAACTGCAGGCAAGTTTTTTGCGATACGGTATCACTCATAGATTGAACTTTATTTAAATTACACAATATGTTAAATTTACTGTTGCGTGTTTCCATTAATTCAAAACTGTTTTGAATTGCATTTATTTCATGATGTTAAATTATGTTGAAAAAGTTGATTTTAATTTTTTGTTTATGATTTTCTTGTACATCATCTTTGCTTTCATATTTTTTGCAATAAACGTGCTTTATATTTTTTCTTGGTCTCAGGCGCCCCTAAAGCTTTAGCATCCTTGGACTTTGCCTACTTTGCCACCCTCTGGAGCCGGCCCTGTTCACTGGATAAACATTAACGTAGAGGGCAGTGTTGTAGAAAATTAAATATGTGTATCCCTTCGACATAAGTTACTATTACTTTTTGTGTATTGGAGGGCAATAAAATAAAAACAATAGACATTTTTCAAATAATGTAATCCCTTTTTTCAAACACACGACTTTGAATATAGTGAAAATGATTAAGCAGAGGACTCACGTCATCAACCTGAAAAAAAACCTTTAAAAATGAAATATAACTTGTGGAAATTATTGTGTTATTTATTTTTAAAAGAAGAAACAAAAAAAAATACTAGTATTAAGTAATGTATATAGTAATGATATTTACAATTATTTCTAAGTCAATCGTTATTCCTTTTACGGAATATAAAATTATTTGAAATAATTGTAGTTTATTTTCGTACCATACGGTGGCACTACTGAGAATGGTTATGTTGTGTCAAATAATTTTATATTTCGTAAAAGGAAAAAGGATTGACTTAGAAATAATTGTAAATTAATTAATATATACGTTTCTTTAATACTAGTATATTTTTTCTTCTTTTTACTTCCTTGTACGTAAGTAAAGGAAGTATTGTAATCGCGAAAAATTTCAGTTATCAGATTTCAGCGGAAATATCCATTTTGATCATCCCTGAATCCATTTTGACTAATTTCGTCTTGACGTCTGTACGTACGTACGTACGTATCTCGCATAACTCAAAAACAGTAAGCCGTAGAAACTTGAAATTTTGTAGTTAGGACTCCTATAACATCTATTTGAGCACCTCTCTTTCTGGTTATTACACAATTTCCAGAAGTGGTACTTTACATGAAGCCTATAATAGATTTTAATGAAAAACTGTTTTAAAATATAATCCAAAACTTTTCAAATTTGGTATACAAGACTTTTATGTCAATCGACATAATATAATAGATTTTGGTTAAAATAGGCTAACCGGAAGTGGTACATTACTTGAAGTTGTTAACAGTTTTTCTTGAATAAAATGATTTTATTTTGATTTTAGAAATAAATGCTTCAAATTAAAGTTTTAATTTCTGCGTCTATCACATCAAGTATTATTAAATTAGCCCTTTGTATAAGCGAGATATGTAAAATTAAAAATTATATACTTTTTTGTTTTTGTAATAAAGCTTGCTATGGATTAGGACAAAAACATAAAAAAATGTTCATGTCAAATTACGTTAAATATGTGCAATTTTATGATTCGTACAATAACAAATATTATATTTTTATTGTGAAATTAGTCATATTCATTGTTGTAATCAAATATTTCTTTGTTGTAATCAAAACTCTCTTTAAAAAGAACCGAGTTAGATTTTGGTCGCTATATATCTTACTGTTTTGAAGTTAAAATTAATATTTTGTAATTTATTTATTACAAAAATATGTATAGTTTAATAATCGTACAAGGAAGTCGTGTGTTGGCCACATAAGATTTTTTTAAAAATAAATAACAACTAATAATTACTACAAGTTATATTTCTTTTTATAAGGTTTTTCCAGGTTGACGTGAGATCTCTGCTTAATCATTTCCACCATAGTCATATTTCTTAAACCAACTATATCTTTCATTTCCCATTGTTGTAGAATTTATAGTGACTTCGTGCACAATGTATTTTAATTGAAGCGCAATTAACTACAATTCCATTTTTATTTTGCTGCAATGTTTGTTGCATTAGGTAATAAATCCTTCTCCAGAGGGAATAAATTGTACAAAGTAGTCTTAGATCCAACACTGCACTTAATGGAACTTCATGAACCAGTGCCAAAAATACGTTGATTTACGGCTCTCACGATCGAATCAATTGAGGTAATTCTGACATTTAAACTACGCAAACGATCTTTTTTGCAGTGTAAAGCGTCATCGGTTAATAACAAAAAAATCACAATTTTCAACGCTATATCCGGCTGCTTGACACTGGAACGATTGACGTGCATGCGAGTGTGCGTGTGTGTGTGGTTTGATTGTCGCTGATCTATCTGTTGTAATGGACCAGTTGGCTGTAAATGGTTGATCACAGAGAGCTGACATGCCGGATTTGCTGCAATTATTGCCCAGCTTCCAATAGAGACTAAATGGAAGTTACTCAAAACTGATTATTTTTATTAACTATTCAAATACTTCATCAACAATATTTCATTTAAATTTTTTTGTTCGTCTACGTAATAAATAATTTTAAATAATATGTAGTTTATACGAGCCCAACCCCAAATGTATTTCTACCCTTTGAAAAAAATATATTAACAGTAAGAAGAAATATTTTTTTAGATTACAATAGTTAAACTATATTTGGGAATTTTTTTTATTTATGAATTAATAAAGTGTACTGGATTTAAATACAATGTTATTACCTAAATTTATCATTTTAACAATAATCTACGGGCAAATATATGACAACGCAGACACGTGCTAATTTTTTTGGTTCCAACAGTAAATAATACAATATTTATGTTATATTATTTATAAAACTGAAGGTAAAGGAAACTGACAATATATTCAATTAATTACTATATTAAATTTTATTTTTTTGTAAAATTATTTGCAGTGATATTTATTTATTAAAGTACCACCTACAATTATATTAAAAACAAGAATAAGTAAACTCCTGGATGCTATGATTATTACTCGAATTCAACAAATTTTGATTTGGTGTATTAATGGAGTGTATAGAACTTGAATACATTGCTTATAATAAAATTTCTTAGGTTTAATAATAATTTATTTGCAAATAAACCATTCTCTTCATGTGGCAAATATTTTCGTCTTTAATAATTCGCAAATAATTTTTATTAAAGTAATACAATTTAAGATGGCAATTAATTGAGTGTATTATCATTTACCTGTACCCTCAGTTTTATAGATAATACTAACATAAATATTGTATTATTTACTGTTGGAACGAAAAATTTTGGGACTTGTTTTTGTCATATATTTGCCCGTAGATTATTGTTTAAATGAGAAATTTAGTTAATACCATTGTATTTAAATCCAATACACTTTATTAATACATAAAAAAATGCCCAAATATAGTCTTAACTATTGTAACCTAAAAATTTATTTTTTATTGCTGTTAATATATTTATTTCAGAGATTACGAATACATTTGGGGTTGGGCTTGTACGTATATATAACCTCATATTTAAGCAAGAAAGCCAAGTTCTGTTTAGGACGAAAGAAATTATGTAAAAATAATAATAAAAACGCAAAATTGTAAATGATATACAAGCCAGATGAGTGGAGATTCTTGCCAGGTACATTTATTAAGTATAAGTGAATTACTGTTAGAATGTTGTTTATTTTGTGGAAAGCATGCAGGTGTATATTTTTGCTTATAAATCCTGTGAAGTGTTGAGCAAAACATCGCATGTGTCAGTTTAAGAAACACTCCAACCATCTAAATTAGAGTGAATTCCTCTAAAGCGCTTCGCTTACAAAACAACGTGTTGTGTTGGGTGCTGGCACCGGGTCTTCATCCCGTGTTATTTATTAATAACCGTTATTAAACCCGTACGCAATACTAATTGAAAGTAAATAAAGCAAAACGAGTCCTTCCTCGCATAATTATAATGAATGATGCGGTGCAGAGGATAAATGAGTGCGTTTGTAGCAAATCACTCACGAGCCTTTGCGTATGATGCATCACCTGCGTACCGTGAGACACACACACCGTTCCACTGCTTGATTCATGGACGACAACTTGTCTAACGAGACACGATTTATGTCCCCGGTGTAAAGCAACTCAGGTTCAAAGTGTTACTCATGGAGCTTTATCGGCATTTCTAATTCATTACCAGCTGTAATTGACGCGATAATTGAACTATTTACTGTACCGCAGATTCTAAATTCCAACTGTGGCGACATTCGAAAGCTTTACTTTGTTATGATGCTAAATTGTATATACTACAGCTGAATTCTTTTAGTCAAAATCTCGGTTAAGATAAACTCAGGAAATTGTTGTTCTTTTTAGCAAACTGAGCTGAATGGTACAGAGTAAACTTATATCCCCCCTGACCGATGCTGCATTACCCGCGAAATAAACTCAAAATGATCTGAACCATTCAGTTCAGTAGAAGGGGTAAAGTAAGAAAAAAGTGTCAATTTCTAAGTTATAAATGAATTATTATGGAAATTGAGTCTTCGTGAAAACAAAAATGTCATATACAACTTATGCTTGAGTATGTTTCAAGCATTTTAAAGAAAATGTTTTTGAAAAGAATTTAAAATGTGCACTGTTAAAATATTCATAGAAAAATTATCGCTTACTTTAACCGACAGAAGAATTTATGCAAAATAGTGAGCAGTTAGAAAACATTTTTAATAATGTTACTTCTGAAAATCGACTTATTTCCAAAAATTATTTGAGCAATCTATTACAATTGGCTGACCCTGTAAAGTGCAGTGTTAATGTAATATGGAATAAACGACTGTGTTGTTGATTAGATGAAAAAAATAAAATAAACAGGATTGCAGTGATAATGTTAAAAAGTTCTTTTTTAGATCCAGAATGTTTTTTAGAGTAAAAAATTTGAACAAATTAGTATTAAATCGAAGTGTAAAAAAAAAATTTATAATAACATAAAAGGTCAAAAAATTATATTTAACAGCGTTTTTTCAAGAAATACTATTAAAATCTCCAAATTAGGGTACTTCCGGTTAACTATTCATAACCAAAATCTAATCAATTGTTCATATGGACGTACGAAACAGGAATGTGAAAGAATTATAACTTTTGGAATTGTAGTATTGGAGTTATCGAAGAGAAATTTTTGTCACACACACACACACACACACACACACACACACACACACACACACACACACACATACACACACACATACACACACATACACACACATACACATACACACACACACACATACACACACATACACACATACACACACATACACACACATACATACACACACACACAAACGTATACAGACGTCATCGTAAAAATTCGTATTGTGGGGACTCTAAAACGTGCTTATATTCATCAAAAACTCACCATAGAATTTTTTTACCAAAGACAATACCTTCCTTACCTATACGTGACGGAAGGTAAAAAGATACCCAAAGAGTAACCGCCCCGCATCAAGCAGAAATGCCGAAAATATCAATTCGCCATTTTTTGTTTTCAATTGACGTGTTACGATTAAAAAGATTGCAGAGTAGTAGACAAAGAAACAGTAGGATTGACTATCGTCGAAGATTTATAGAAAAACAGCACAATAGCGCATCGGTCTATAAAGTAATAGTCGTGCGTCAATTTCTGTCCTCCAAAAATGTCACTGTGTTGCTGTATCCTCCGTATGCTTTTGATTTGGCCCCGGCTAATTATTCTCCTTCTCCTAACTAAAATTGAAGCGGAATGGAAATCGTTACGACGTATTGAACAGCAACCGTTTTAGTCTTCCAGATACCATTAAAAGACTGGAAGCCTTAGCTCACTTATCAACTGAGATAATCAAAAATAATCCCAAAAATATTAAAGTAGTAAAGTTACAACTGTTGGATCCATATTTTTATTTATAAATTTTGGAAAAACAGGAGTTGAAAATTATGAGTGTTATGGAACGAAGACATTTATTATTAGAGCTAAATAATAGAGTCAACAATGTAACCAACCATTAATATATTTACCGCAGAATTTCACAGCTTACAACTGTATCGTTTGTCATAATAATACTTTGTTAACACTGCTAAAAATACTCGAAATTTACATGAGCGAAGAGAATAAATGGTCTGCGTTCCCATAAAGTGACAACATCAGCTAGTAACACACACAAGTTATACACCTAGCTTGCTTTGCGTCCGTCACATATGTAATCTATATTATTAACGCTATAAAATAATTGCCACCATGGAAGTTCTCTCAACGTGCGATCCATGCTCACACGTAGAATTGGATTTTCCTAGCTGGTATTTTTAGATTGTTTTATTCACAACTGTACCTGCGATTTTCAACGCATAGACGCTTTATAAATAGAAGTGATCATTGATGAAATGAAATGTTTGGGAGGAAATTTTTTCTTGGCACTGTAAACGGTTTTTAGATCTTTATTTATTTGTCTTATCTCACCTGTTTCTCAGAAATCCAGATTTAAAATATGTCAATGGAGAGAGGAAGCCAGGAATTTGTTACTGAATGAGAAAACTTATTTTGTTATTGACTACTTTTTTAAATGCTGCCAAATGGAATCAAAAATATACACATACTTTACATTCTTTAAAAAACGTTGAATAAGTTTCTGCATTTTGTGATAAAACTGGTATAAAGAGCTTAGCGAAGTGGTGCAAATGTTGAAGAAGTATTTTGGCGAGGGTTTATAAATGGTACAAATGTTTTCAAGAGGGCCGTAAAGATTTAGAAAATGAGAAGAGCGCATCAACCACCGATGAAAATGGGGCAAAAATTGAAGATGTTCTCAGTAATCGCTGAATCATATTGAGGGACGTTTTTAAAGAAGTTGATATTTGATACAGCTCATGCAAATATCGTTTCCTCCAGTACTACATACTACATGTCTTTAAAAGAAGACAACACGCTCGAAGGGGGGGGTGTTAAAATGACAGCTATTAATTATGTCCATAACTGACAAATGTTATAATTTTTCATTAAAAAATTCATGATTTTGTTATTTCATGTTGTTTATTTTAGTGTTTCACAAAAATCTAGAAACACTCTTGATCTTGTCTTGGTCTTGTCTTGATTTCAAGACAAGACCAAGACAAGAAATATATTTTATGTCCCAAGACAAGACAAGAATGTATCATCAAGAATCAAGATTTCTTGACAAGAAATCTTGATTTCTTGACAATTTTGTAAATCCGCATTTATACTTAAAATATAAAATTTTGTATCTCTGACTCTGATTATCAAAATCAATTATTAAATCGAAGCGACAGTTGAAGGTACGTCTAAATTTTCAGGTAAGTATACCTCGTCTTCATAATATAGACTTGTGCGTTAACAGATTGTCTTATGAAACTTGTTTTTTAATATACTATTATTTTAGATGGCTGTGACCTGTCACTTCAATTATTAGTTTTGTAAACGAAATTAGTAGTTTTGTAAACAAAATTATTAGTTTTGTAAACAATACTAATAATTACTCTGTCTACGTTTTTTTAACGAATGTATCAAAATATGTTAGGTACGTTGCATGCTTGCATTGAAATTGATCGTTATTATTTGAGCAATTATTAATATGTATTAAAAAATGAATAAAATTATTTTAAAAAAATCAATGGTATGTAAACTAATAACTGACGTCGTAAGTCAAAATCAATTAAAATTAGGTAGATAATAATTACTCTTTTAAGAGCTTGTAATTCGAAAACGATACGTTTCCGGATATGAGTTTATTAGTAAAAGTCAATCTATTTTACATATCCTATGAAATTATAGCATGTAAATATTCATTAACATTCTGTATATGATAGAACCTGACGGAGGCTATCCCATGGGGAGTTTACACTATCTTTATTTTTAAAACTATTCAATATTATTTTACAAAATTTGATATCTAAGAGTTTTCCGATATGTCCGTTTCAACTAAAGGGTTTTCCAATAAGAGGTGTTATTTTGATATTCAAAGAAAAATGCCATATTTTAATATAAATGATCGGATGTTTATTTCATTATAAAGAGGAAGGTATGCCGTTAATAGTGGAAAATAACATCAGGCAAATGACCACCACGACCACGCTGACAGGACAATATCCTTTTCATGAAATTTTCCATAACCAAATCGCAAAGTGGCTGTCCTATGTCCTCGATAGCCTCACGAATTCCATCTTTGAGGTCTTGAGTCGACGCTGGGCAGTTGGCGTAGACCTTCTCTTTCACGTGGCCCCAAAGAAAGAAGTCGCAAGGTGTTAAATCACAAGATCTCGGTGGCCAATTGTGATCACCTCTTCGAGAGATAACACGGTCCGGAAACTTTTCCCGTAAAAGATCAATGGTTTCGTTGCTTGTGTGGCACGTAGCGCCGTCTTGTTGAAAGTAAACGTTGTCCAGATCAATACCATCCAATTCCGGCCATAAAAAATCGTTAATCATCTCTCGATAGCGCAATCCATTCACCGTAACTGTTGCTGCAGCCTCATTTTCGAAAAAGTAAGGTCCAATGACTCCGCCGGACCATAAACCGCACCAAACAGTCACACGTTGAGGATAGAGAGGCTTTTCAACAATAACTCTTGGGTTTTCTGAGCCCCAGATGCGACAATTTTGTTTGTTGACGAAGCCACCGAGGTGGAAATGGGCCTCATCACTCAAGATGATTTTTCGATGGAATTCCGGATCATTTTCATGCATTTCAACGACCCAATCAGCAAAGACACGACGTTGTTGATGATCGGCCGGCTTGAGTTCTTGTGTTAACTGGACTTTATAAGCCTTAAGACCCAAATCTTTATGCAAAATACGGTGTAATGACGTTTGTGAAATGCCTAATTCCAAAGAACGACGAGGAATGGACAAACCTGGGTTTTCTTCAACACTTTCGGCTACAGCAGCAATATTCTCGGCTGTTCTTGAGCGACGTGCACGGGTTTTATTCTTCACATCACTAACTTGTCCCAACAGCTCGAATTTTTCCACCAATTTCTGTATTGCGGTCCGACAAGGTGCTTCACGACGACCCCAAAATTGTCGAGTTTTACGAACCGTCTCTGCCAAATTTTCACCATTTTTATAGTGAATTTTAATAATTTCAATGCGTTGTTGAAGCGTGTATCGTTCCATTTTTATTAATGGCGTAGTTTCTACTTGTCAAATGTCAAAAAATGACAGCTTCAAAAGCGACATCTACCGAAATAGCGGGCTATTGAAAATAACACCTCTTATTGGAAAACCCTTTAAAATATATACTTTCAAAACAGTGTCTAACTGGAATTAATCCGTAACTTACGTTATATGAAATAACATTATGTTATATTTTTTATTTTACTATTGAATTAAGCAAACAATTTTATATATAAAATAATAAAAACATTTTACTCATATGATCAACCATTTCCTGCGTAATTCAACTTTTTTGATTTTTTGCTCTAAAAACAGCCACTTCCTTATCGCTCTATTGGAATATGTAAATAAGAATTCGGACCTTATTTTCTTCGTATGCGCGTACATTTTATATGTTAGAAAATAAATAATAGAACTAATATTTACAATTAAGTAGTGAAATATCTTCGGAAATATCCCAATATTTCGTGAATGGAATCAAATTTCTATATAAAAACGTAAAGTTAACGTTCAAAAATATCAGAAACTATTTTTGCTTAATAATACTACATACTATATACATGTTAATTTGGTATGTGTACTCGTAATGCACCATATAAAATAAAAAAGTTATTCAATGCCTGTTGCCTTTATTAAAAAAAACAGTATAACAATATATTGACAAACTGGCGATTAGACTGTTAATTAATTAGGTTGCCCCCCGAACACCCCGGGGTCCGGCCCTTCGCGACGCGGCGAAATCATAGTAACATTTAAAAAGAGCTAATGGCAGACGCCAACGCTACACTTGAGCGTTCCGATTGGATAAAACGATAGAGAAAGGGGATTCCCCGAAAATGTCAAGAATCAAGAAATATCAAGAAATCTTGAAACAAGACAAGAAGTAAGTCGCCAAGAAATGAGCAAGACAAGAAATTTTTATTTTCTTGTCTTGAAAATCAAGACAAGACAAGAAATGATTATCAAGACAAGATTTCTTGTCTTGATGAAACACTAGTTTATTTGTTATCAGGTGTGTGGAATTCAGTGTCGAGAAATAAAATCATACAATACCAAAAGATGAAATTTTGAATGAAAAATTATGATATTTGCAGTTATATGGACATAATTAATAGCTGTAATTCTGATACGGGCCCCCATATCTGATTGCCATGGTCAGCAAAACACTTGACTGCTCGCGCCCTATGGAATTTGTACATAATATGTACACAGGATTGACGGAAGGTAATGTGCTGGCCACATCAGATTTTTTTATCTGATATACGAAGAAAAGTTTCGGGATCTAGTATTAAATTAGGTGTTGACCATTACTCGAAATCTCTGTCAAATAGTATTTATTTTCTTACAACACCGACGTTTCGGTGCACTCTTATATATTTTATAAAGAACGAATATATTTTGTGAACATGAGATGTAATATTTTGTAAGATCTTACTTACCCAGAAGAAGATGCAAGAGTACAGCGAAACGTCGGTTGCGTAAGAGAATAAATGCTGTTTGACTGAGATTTCGAGTAATTGTTAACACTTAATCTATATCACAGTCGAGAAATAACCCACAGCTATTACTAAATGTCCGTAAAACATCTATTGGATTTCTATTTGTAATATAGTTGCTGCGTTACAAGAAATACCTTTAACTATATAAATAACTCTGCAGGAAGTGGTAGTCTTTCGCATAACATCTCTCAACCTACACTCAAATCCAAGTGTCGATCCGTCAAAATCATGCTCAATTTCCTCCTTCTTTCATCCACTTTCTGGGGAACACTCCCGTTAATTCTCCATAAATCTCTCGTCCTGTACATCTCATCATTGGTCAGTTTCACGTGTAGTTTTGGGTGTTCGCTGCAACGAACATAACGCAGTATTTTATTAGTCGTGGCTGTCATCATGAGGTCTATTCTTGGAGAGCCGTGTAAGTTATGCGTACAAGTGGAGCATGGAACGGAACAGGTATGCCACATCACATGCGCTTCTCATTTCACAGATCCGGTGAGAGGAAATGGAGATGCCGAGAATGACTCATCCAATGACAAAGATGTGAAGAAGAACCATTTCTTTCAATTAAATGCAGCAAAAAATAATAAAATTTGACGTAGAAGAATCCATTTTGAATTAATAGGATTTGAAATATACCTTTGAAAATTTCAGCCATTTTTGGCGTTTAGTAATTGTTTGAAAGTTACACGTTTTCATCGAATTTAAAAATATAAAAAATCAAAAATCGTGCCGTAGTTAAATTCTTGCATTTAAAAGGCGAAATGAAGCCGAGTTGGACGCTGTTTACAGGGACTCTGCTTCATCATTTGCTACCGTGAAAAGATGTGGCGTACCAGCTTGGTTAACGACAAGCGTTCAGAATTGCTAACAATGAGGTGTTGCAACATTTTTACGATGATGTGTGTGTGTATGTGCTTGCGTGTGTGCGTGCGTACTTGTGTGTGTTGGAAGGACGATTTGTCAAAAACTATGAGACTTAATATCTGTTTAACTACGGATTTACCAATCGGACATTAATGGGAAGAGTCGAAAAAGTATTGGAAACAATTGGACAACCGAAGTAGCAGATTCTTGAAAAAATTCTTGTAAATATTATTTTTTCAAAATTTTTGTTCTTGCTAATATTAAAGAAAAATAAATTCTCTATCTAATACATTTAAATATTTTATTATATCATTTATAGATTTAGCTATAAAATAAATATAATATATAAAATAATCTGTTGTAATAAATCTCACAATCAAAATAATGTCATGGAAACCAATTAAACATTTAAAATGTTTGTAACTAACAGATAAATGCCATTGTCAAAAATCCGGAGACATTACTGAAGACTTTTTCTGGGAAGTACATACATATATTATTTCTTATTGTATTAACAGTTAAATTTTTAACATTATAGGTATATTACATACCTATATTCTTCAGAAATACTGTTAATCCCGACAATGAATTGGAAACATCTCGAAAAATTAGAAGCATAGGACATAATGATAGCTGGTAATTAGTAATACATGGATGTCAAATCTCATAATTTTTTCATGAATAAAGAGTAATATGAAAGAAAATAAAAAAATACTGGCAAAATGTTTCTTCTTATTGTTTCGATTAAAACAAAGAAAAAAAAAGTGCAACAACTTATTGCGAACACCATCGATAGTACCAAACAGTACTGGATGACCGTCGATTTAAATTTGGAGAGATAGTAGAGGCTGTGGCCATATCTAAGGAATGCATCAACCATAAGTAACTGTTTATTTACTAGTGAATTAAAAAAAATTAAGTCACATAGAGTTTTAATTCTCTCTGTAACAAAAAATACATTTGAAATTTCATGCATGAAAATAACACTTTCACCAGTCTTTATCAGACAGATTAGCCTACTTGGATCCACCACTATACTTCTGAAACGACAGGACAATCCAGACATTGGATTGCGAAGGGTGAGACTGCTCCGGAGAAGTTTATTTTGCAGAACAAGACACGAATACTTTTTGGATAGGTTAAAGATGTTGGAGTATCGATGGAAAATATATTGACTTATAAAAGGAGTACATACCGATATCTGTACAAAGCAGATTGGCACACCCAGCAATGGGAAATATGCCGTGATGAAATATTTATTTATTTTATTTATGTTGAAAAAGATATACGAATTTGATCGAATATAAAGGTTTTTACTTTTACAAATAAGCAATTAATAATAATCTGGGTGGAACTATTAGGAAGAGAATGACGGCAATTCAAAATTAAAACGATAATACTCCTGGGCTGAAAGCCATTCAATTAGCCTGAGGATCTTAACGTAACCTCTCATTTAGTCTTGCGAAATTCGTCAGGCATTAAGTAGCGATAGCCAGATCAGGTGACTAAGAGAGATTAAGATAAAAACTTGGTCCATCAGTGGTCCTCGACTCAGCATTGGTGGCTAATCAATGCGCCTTCGCCTTCTCGTTCGCCTTTTAATTGAATGGGCCACGTCGTTTAATATGAACATAATCCCGGGAAGTAATGGGCAGAGATATGAAGTTGGTTGTTAAAGTGAAATGACAGTAAATGAGACTCAATTACCTGCGCTAAAAGGGGGCACGTAATGGCGATGGAAGCGGCTTCAGCCGTGGCCAGAGACGACGAGAGACAAGACAAGCAGGTCGCACAAGGCTCACGTGTTCTTCCCATGCTGTGAGAATGTGATTGTGATTGTGTCCGCATGTGGGTAGGTGCAGGATGACAGAACCGAACTCAGAAACTTCTCTTCGGTATCGAACTCAAACTGAACGAACTCAAATCGGAATAGTTTCACGAGATTATTGTTCATGTCTTGCATTTTATTGTTTTTTGTCTTGTTCTTGCTGCAAGAATAAGAACAAAAGGTTGTTTGCAAGGAACAAGGCAAGACTATCATGGAGCAAGAACAAGGTTTCTTGTTCCGAAATTTGCATGAAGCAGTTGATATCCAAATCATAAATGTTATAGTACGCCGATTTTTAAGGCTGCTGAAACAGTAAACAAAATGATATCACTATTTTATTGTTCAATCTTTCGGTGCCATATAACATAAGTAATAAATGATAAAATACAAAAACTTAATTACTCGTGTAAATAAACTAAAAATTTATGCAAAAGTATAGTAAAAATAATCTATCTGCACGACTTTTTATATCGGTCACAGTGATCCATGAATTTAGGCATAGTAGGTTTCTGGCTGATTCAGAACTCAACCGATTTCGGTGTTTTCTAATGACAAACGTTGGTTTTGAAAACAGTCTTTCCAATGGAACAGAAGTTGCTGTATTACTGAGTATGTCCTTAGTTATTTTAGATAACATAGGAAACGTACACTCATGGAACCAGTCAAGGATATTAGTTTGTTCTCTTGTATCCATCCGGATGTACAAGAAATTGTTTCGTGTTTGGTTTGATTAAATATCTGATCAAAATTTAAGTCGTTTTCATTGCAGATGCTGAAAGTACTTTCTTCTGGGCTGGAGTTAAGTTTACCCAGATTGTATAAATTGCAATTTTTTTGTTGTAATGTCTTCTTTTAGCTAGTAATTATATAATATTTTACAAAAATATAGTTAAATTTTACTTACAATAAAGTTGTGTTTTCTGTAATGAAATGAACACTGAACATGCTTGTTATAAAGACACAGTACACTTTTCAATAAAATACCACATTAAAACACGAAAGTGGGGTAGGAAAGTAATTATTAATAGATATTTTAGAAAAAAATCAACAACCTAAAATGATAAGAAAACTTAAGAACACGAACATCGTTCAAAATGAAAGTCGGTAATATAGGATAAACCAGTAATACTAAAACAATGGTTTCCTTTGTAAAAATCTTGAAAAAACAAGTATCTAACGCACACTCATGTTTAAATATTTTTTTTTAAATCCTGACGAAAACAATACCTAACGCAAACTCATGTTTTAAGAATTTTTAAAAAAAATCCTGACAATAACAATATCTAACACACAGTCATGTTTTAAGATTTTTTTTAAAAAATCCTGACAAAAACAATACCTAACGCACTCATTTTGAGTGAAATCGCACTATACTGAAAGAAAAATATTCTTTTTCAATAAATAAAATTGGTGGTTCTGAAAAGAAGTTTTAGTACCATTGTAAATCCGGTATATCCACTAGCTTCATGTTAGTTTACAATATTTCGACAGATGAACGCAATATTATAAATGGAAAAATGTTATAAAACGAAGAAAAAGAAGGGAAATAATTTTGCAAATATACATTAATTGAAACAGTATTATTCGTACGGAAGCGTAAGTACCTACTTAAACATAGAAATATGTATATAATTCACCTAACCTAATTTTTTTACTGAAAAATGCCAAAATCTCTATAAATATAACTTTCCGCACCCAATTTTTTGTGGTATTTAGTGTTTTTAATGGTTTACCAACTAAAGCATCAATATAAAATTCTTGAATGTGGGTTAAACTTAACTTTAGCCTTCTTCTGTACTGGAGGTGGGGTTTGTGTCAGTGTTTCTTTTTTCGGTAAAATAACCTTAAATTTATTCAAATTATTGGATGGTGTAGTATATGATCAAAGTGCCAATGTAGGAGTGATTGACAGATATGGACAGTTGAATAAAGAAAATAAAAATATGAAATGTGTCAGTACATAATAGCACCATAATAGATACTACAAATGGTGACGAGGATGGGATAATGTCGGAAATATCTGATTCGTTTCCATCCACGGAATCAAATCCAGTTTGAGACAAATGCAGACAGCAGGACGTCGATGGTGACACGTCAATATCCAACAATAGGCATTGATTATACTCCATATTCTGAGCTCTGGTATTAGTATGAATTCTGAATAAAAATGGCGGTATAATGAATTCAGGTAACTGGAATAAATACGATGGAATTATTTCGGACATATCCGATTCGATTTGGCCCGTTGTGACAGTAGAAAATCCAGGTGGACAAAAGTATACCAGAAATGCAAGTAGCTTCAAATTATATCAGCAGAATCAAATAGTAGAGGACAGCGATTCAAAGAACCAGAGAATAATAATCGTTCACTACGACCTAGAGGTACTACAAGATAGAAGATATGAAAAAAAAAACCTTAATACTAAAATATAATGTATTGTATTAATTATTAATAAAGTATTATTGTATTAATTTAATAATCTAAAAAATCTGTTGTGGCCAACACGATACCTCTTGCCACTTCCTTTTATTGGTTACATAAGTATAGGGCCGCGAACAGTCATGTAACATTGTTGGCCTTGCAGATGAGGGAGCCCGTTTCAGAATGATAATTAGTAATTATGTACATAGATGTCAAATGTCAGAATTTTTCATTAATAATTTCAAGATTTTCTAAATTCACGTAGTTAATTTGTCACCAGGAGTGTGGAATTTACCTGTCGAGGGAAATAAACCACATGGAATTGGAAAATCACTAAATTTAGAATGAGAAATTATGATATTTGATATCTATATACACTAGCTATCATTCTGACATGGGCCCCCATATCTGCTTGTCCAGGCCAACAAAGTTACATGACTGCTCGCGCCCTAATGTATTTAACATTTCTTGTATACCTATACTCTACACCAAAAATTCTACTTATATCTATTCCTTATATTTAGATTTTATAAATTTAAATTCATTCTATGACGAAATTTTGTTCTACTCATCTAATTTTTCGAGATGTTTCCAATTCATTGTCGGAAGTAACAGTATTTCTGAAGGGTATGTGTAATAAACCTATAATATTAAATATTTAACTATTAATACATTAAGAAATAATATAATGTATGTACCTCCCAGAAAAAGTCTTCAGTAATGTCTCCGGATTTCTGACAGTTACAGTTTAAATTTTCAACTATTTTCCATAGCATTCTTTCGGCTGTAAAATTTATTACAACAGATTATTTTATATATTATATTTATTTTATTTCTAAATCTATAAAATATATAATAAAATATTTAAATGTATCAGATAGAGAATTTAATTTTCTTTAATATTACCAAGAAAAAAATTCAAAAAATAATATTTAGAAGATTTTTTTTCAAGAATTTTCTATTTCCGGTTGTCCAATTGTTACTTTTTCAGATCTTCCCATGAATGATGAATGTGCGATTGGGAAATACGTAGTTAAACAAATATAAGATCTTATAGTTTTTGAGTAATCGTCCTTCCAACATCCCCCACCCACACACACTCACAGACATCATCGTAAAAATGTTAAAATCGGATTGTAGGGACCTTAAAACGTGCTCATTCAATAAAATCTGGATATGCTATTTTTAGCATGAATCCAATACCTCTCTTAGCAAGAGGTAAAAAAGGGAGGAAATGATCATAGTGGCAATGTAGGAGTGATTGACAGATGTGGACAGACGAATAAAGGACAAAAATATAAAATGTGTCAATTAATAGCACAATTAATAGTATATAATAGATACTATAGATGGCCTACTAAAGAACTCGGCGAATACCTCCGCTATCAAGAACAAGAAGTAAGCAAGAGTCTTGCTAGCGAGACAAGAATTAAGCCTACAAGAAATTTGCGAGACGAGAAATCTTGCTTAGTGCATCACTAAATCGGAATAGTCCAGAATATATATGAGTGAGAGAAGTATTATTTTGGTTCAAAAACATGTATTAATAATTTACGACAAATTTGAAACAAGTTGAATATTAGTAATTAATGTTTTGCCATTATATTCTCACAGGGTGTATCTGGTGTATTCACGTTGTGAACGGCTCTGTAAAGAAGAATCTGATCAATCTAACACAGTTATGTTTAGTCTGGACGATGTAACTTGAAGTAATTTAGAATTTCCCTGCGGTGAGGGAAAAGTTATAAAAACCATAGGCTCACCAGAAAAAAATTCAATTTAATAAATGTCTAAGCATTATAGTAAATAATTCATTTATTACGAAATGCAGATCAAAAAAATAAAATACATAATATGTATAAATGTATCAGCAAGTCATAGATATTAAAAATTAATGAAAAATATTAAACAATAAATACATACAAAGAAAAAATGTAATTAGTTACTTTATATATCATCCTCACTAATAGATTCTGATTTTGTAGTAGACATTCAAAATATAATTTGATTCTAAACTGGATGTTGTTTATTAGCGAACAGGTATTTATAACAAAATTACATCTACTATAATATCTGCTGATTGGAAGAAGGATATTTGTGTTATGATTCTATAATAATCGCATTAATTTGCCTATGGGTTTTTCTTGTAATTTGTGTTTAAATCATCATCCATAGAGTGTAATTATGAGCAGATTTTAGTTTACATTATAACATGTAAACTAAAATAATATTACTATTAAGTTACAAAATATAAAATTTTTGTCAATACGTTTACTTTACTAACACGTTATATGTAATATTTGAAATAAATATTTGATTCCATTCTTCCGCGTACGGTCCTGTTGGAGGAAGGAACCTCGTGACTGCCGCGAATGCGGGAGGCGAAGTGCAGAGGGCGTTTCGAGGTTAATTGAAACCCATCTACCTCCATTATCTACCACCTGACTAAACTGTATATACCTAGCACTGCTTGGGATGCCTCAGTCTGAGCTTGAGCTATGGCGGCTCTGCCTCTGCCTTGTCTACCCCCTCCAAGCCTTCATTCATACGAACCGAGGCCATGCCACTCTGCGGAGATTGCACAAGATGATGAGTAAAACATTCACAAGATTGTTTAGATTATACATTTAAATAATTTTGGGAAATACGTATACCGTAGACGCGCAGTTAGATATGTTTTCAGCTAATAGAAACCAAAGGTTTGCTTAATCGAAAGTTATATTAAAGTGATTTATTAGCACATATTCACTTCAATTCTATAACAAAGTTACTAACTCTTAGCATCATGCTATAGCAAATAACCAATAATAATTGCAAACATTGAATAATAATAAAAAAATCTGTTGTGGCCAGCACAATACCTCTCGCCACTTTTTTGTTACGTACTGTATTTAACGTGGAATTAAAATTTTTACTGGGTAGCAGTCAAAAACAAATTATTATTTTTTGGCCTCTACAAGTTTCGGCACCGCATGTGCCTTCTTCAGGAACTACAAATATTTTAACAATTACAAACATTTTAATAACAATTTCTATTGAACAACTTACGTGAAAAATTTACTTAGTTTAAAAAACAACATTAAGAAAGAACAACACAAAAATACATAAACTACACATCTGTGATTGTTGAACAATAAAAATAAATATTAAACATAAAATAAAACCAGAACTTAAAACAAAAAGAAGAGACAAGTTTTTTAAAATATTAGCGCAATTACAATACACGTGACCTTCGTAACTTGTTTAAACTTAAAATCATCTTTCACGGGGTGCGCACGTTTTCAATATAAAATATATTTTTCCGTAGAAGCTTAATTTTTGACGACTGTTATTATAAATAAAAGAATATGTTATTCTCTATTCTATTAACTATATTTTTTTATTCATATTCAATGAATTTAGAGATAAAGAATTTAAAAAATATATCTTGCAACCTAATGCTGCTAAAAGCTGCACAATGGAAACAGTTAGAATATTCAAATATTACTAATTGACAGATGTCAGTATCAAATAAAATTTACATAATATCTTTGTGAAATGATTTTACTGGAAATATAAAAATGTAAAATAATTTAAGGTGGCAAAAACAAATGACATAAGGTAATACAACAGATTATTGCCATAAGCCAATTTAGCAGATTATTATGTTATAAATACAATGCTATATATTATATATGATTTATTTTCTACTTCTTATTTTAAGGAACATACTGTTCTTTTTAGGCGTAGTTCAGTTCACTTCAGTAAGAGGTAAGATCAGTTCATATCTCCCCCAAAAAGAAAACGCCCATAGAATAGTTTGCAAAAAAATTCTGTGTGGAATTTGTACAAAATAGGAAGAATTGACGGAAGGTATTGTGCTGGCCACATCATGAATTATTTATATGAGCAATTGGGGCATATAAAAATCAAGCCCCTTAAAGAAGGCGTCTGCACTGGAAAAACTAAAGTGTTTCAAGAATTGTGTGACAGGATTTGATGTGTGCTGCTGTCTTCAAAAAAATTAAACTTTGAAGACAAGTATTGTATTTAATGTGATGTTATTGTATATTATAACTGAATAATTTTGCATCTATGGTCTTCTTGGTAGAACATATTAACAAAAATTGTGCCTATTTCCACTGTCGTATTGCTGATAATGAGAGATAATTTTAGGTTATAACTCATAATTTAGATGAAATTTAATACTGGCATGTAGGTTGCACATATGCAAATGATGTGTTTGTCAGGAATGCATATCATGATATCAGTTGCATTTTGTATTTGACCAACCATTACAATTTGCTTACTGAACCAGGATAATGTTACCATTATTGATGACATATTCTATTTAGTTTCAAACTTTATTTTCTAATTAAAATAACATTTAATACTTCAAAATATAATTGAAGAGCTGTTAGTAAAAATAATTTTAATCTAATTTTTTTGAATTTGAGATAAACAAAGAAAACGATTTCTAGATTCCTTACTTTATAGATTTCTGTAACTTAATTTAACTCAGTATCATGTTTAAATATTAGAAAATTATTTACTGGATGTTAAGTAATAGAAAAATAAACATTGACGAGAAATAACAATTACATTTTTTGTACTCTCAATCTTTAACATGTAAATATCTTATGACTAAAATACTTTTTGGAAAAATCAGTTTTGCCAAACTATTTAGCATCCTTGAAAGTACATGACACTGTATGTAACTCATAATATGTACAATATTTGGACCATGATTGTTTTTGCCATAAGCTCCTTAATTTATTATAACGTATAGCATTGCGCCATAATTCCTGCTGCGCGTAGAAATACTATCCTGCAATCATAACTGTCCTGCGACGGAATTTATGCCATTGTGATTAGCAGGACGGAATCCATATCAAGGGTATGATATAATGTGTTAGGGGTTCTGGTATCGTATATTGTTTTTTATTGATTTGCTTTTTTATCTTAATGATGTTTGTATTGCTTTTACTAGATATATGTGATCGTATTTTCTTTAAATTACTCTGTTTTTCTAATCATTTATTTCAAACAAATTATTAACCCTTTATCTAGTAAGCTATTTTTTAGATAAGGCATATGAGCTAAGGCTCATATTAGTTCGGCCGGTTTACATTTTCAACAAAAAAATATAAAACTTACGAAAATGGTCAGAAATTTCTATAAATTTCTTTCGAATTTAAACGTACAGAAACTGAATATGTTATTTAAGTATCCCGCCATTCAATATTGTGTCACATCGCTTTTATTATGACAGATTTATGTCTAGTAGGCTTTGTATCCCTGCACATTTATCTGTTAGAATATTGTCCATATGTATTGCATGGTAGTTATTACTTTACGCACTGGATTTTTACAAAATTTTCATATTGTGCCAAAAATAAAGGATCTTGGTATAATATAAATCGTAATACAGCCGATAATCAACGCTGTATTGTCTGTTTGTGAAAATTGTGTTCGTGTTCTTGTCTTGCGTAAATTCCGGCGCGCATTTTAAATTATTTTTATATAAAGACGGTTATTCAAAAAACATTCAATTTTCATTAGGTCGAATCGAACCTGAATCCAATATCTGAACCCGGAACAAAACCGCAAATTATATTAACATTTAGACCAGAACCTCACCCGAACCCATTTCTTAAAAAACAAATTAACCTGAACCGAACCCAGTTTTAGGTGGGATCGATGCCCTGCAATATTTAAAGTATCAGAAAGAAATATATAGAAATATCTAACGATTTGTATAGATTTTATAATTTGTTGAAAATGTAAAACGGCCGAATTAATATGAGTTTGGGCTGGTAAATGAGAATCGAACTATTATCACCTGCCATTTGGCCCCCAGTTTTTGTAAGTTTTAAGTAATTAAAAATTTAAAAATTAAAGTACAAAGTCAAAAGAATTTTGAAGAAAATATAATTTGTTGAAAATGATCATATTGTTCATATTTACAATTGAGGAGCTCTTGGCCAGAACAACCATAGTCTAGATATTGTACATATGACTTACATACAACGACATGAAGCTAGAAAGTATATTCTTTGATTATCTGAAAAAAAAATGGACAAGGTTGTTTTTGCTAAAATCTCTTCAATTTATTGAATGGTGTGTTTTCATAGAAGACAGCAAAATTAATGTGCCAATTTTACAGCAGCTGTAGATGAACAGTTTCATTGAGATAATCAATGGAACATTAGCTATAAATAACTAAATCTCATCTATCAAACGTTGTGAGCAACTCACACTTTTCCTCCGCTGTCATTTATGTTGAAGGCGTGTGTAATAGTTAGGATGAGTGTCAGTTATTGCATAGGCGATGACGAAACTTCAAACGCAACTCATTTTTACTTGATTTATCTTCCGTCCCGGAATCTTGTCACCATCTTGTCTTAAATCAACTTTTATGGAACTGTTTACCTTTCAAGTTAATTCTACCAGCTAATAATTTCGGTTATTATAGAATAAAATTGTACTGGATTTCTAGGAATTATAAAAGGAATCATTCAATATTGAACTGGAATCCAAGAAGCTTCAAAATTCAGTTTTGCTCTGTTTAACTAAATAACACTAGATTGAATTTATGATGCCACTCCAGATAATAGCGGTTCATCAAAACGAACAAATGCAACGCGATTTTTTGACAGCAATGATTTAAATATCATAAGAATAAGCAAACTGATTCGAAATTGTTCGTTTTGATGATCCATTAACTGAATAAGCCGCTGATAAACGTTTCTACAACCGGGCAACTTTCATATTTTCAAATAGGAATATATGGAAACTATGTAAAATTCAACTATTTGGTTGAAGTGAATTTTTATTGAAGAAATAAATTTCAAAAGAAAATTATGAATAATTAACATGTATGGTAAGGCATATCAGGTAAGCTGTGATAACAGATTCATCATTTTTTTTTGTAACAAAATATAGAATCTTACAAAAATAACCTTCTATTTTAACAATTACTTAACTTAAATATTACATAAATCCCAACTGTTTTCACAGCCTGCCATCATGGCTTAGCAGGTTAATTATTCATAATTTTCTCTCCCGTTATTGTAATTTATATAGTCCATAAAAATTCACTTCAATTATATCGTTAAATTCGAAATTTTACGATGATTCCAAATATATAAAAATATATAGATGTCCCGTTTGAACTATGGAAGTTAATGTTACTTCCGGTTAAACCAGAAGCGCTACCATCATGTCAAATCCCATGATTTGTGAACGTCTAAGCCTAGTTTACAAATATATCAAGAAAATTATAAAATAATTATAAATAAAAAAATCTGATTGGCCAGCACATTACCTTCCGGCTATCGTGTGTATTATGTACAAAATCCATAGGGCGCGAGCAGTCATGTGACTTTGCTGACCTTGGCAATCAGATATGCGAGCCCGTAACGGAAAGACAGCTATTAATAATGTAACTGACAAATGTAATAATTTTTCATTCAAAATTTAATTTTTTGTTGCCTATTATATGATTTCTTTTCTCGGCAACTGAATTCCACACTCCTGATAACAAATAAACTACATGAAATAAGAAAATCATGAAATTTAAATGAAAAATTATGACCATTTGTCAGTTACGGACATAATTAATAGCTGTCATTTTGACACGAGTCCTCATATCTTTGTCAAAGTCAGCAAAGTCACGTGATTCTCGCGCCCTATACATAATTTTTTTTGCAAGAGATCCTATATTTTCAGTAAAATTATTTCATAAAAAAACTATGGAAATTGCACTTGACACTGACATCTTCTTCTTTAGCTTTTCCTATTCGTTAGGGGTCGATATTTTTTATTTTCTGCTTCCACTCATTTCTGTTTTTCGTGTCGTCCTTATTCAGTTCCTTTTCTCTCAAGTCTTCCGCAATACAGTCCTGACATCTTATCTTTGGTCTTCCTGTTTCTTTTACCTTCTACTACTAAGCTATTTATTCTTCTTCAAATATATTTTTCATCTCTCTTCTCATGTTCAAACCAATGTAATCTAGAAACTTTTATCACGAGCCATTTCCCTTATCCTTTAATTACTTACCTGTCTTTCCGAGTCTTCTCCAACACTATTTCAACATCCTCATCTCTGCCACATTCATTTTCTTTTCATTGACACTTACATTTGTCAGTTAGAATTTTCTTAATATAGTAGCTGTTTCCATGGTTCTCGCTGATTTATAAAATTTAATTTCTTTATAATTCATTAACTCTATATCCATTGAATTTGAAATATAGAATGCAATCAATTCGTATAGATAAGAATATTCTTTAATATTTATAATAACATTAAATGCCAAAAAAATATATTTAACAGCGCTTTTTTCAAGAAAAACTGTTAAAATCTTCAAAATAGGGTACTTTCGGTTGACCAATTATAACCAAAATCTAATCAAGTATGCATATGGATGTAAAGGAAGAGGAATATGTAAGAATTGTAATTTTTGGAATTCTAGTATTGGAGATATTGCGGCTGAAACCGCGGTCACATACACACACACCCACACACACACACCCACACACACACACCCACACACACACACACACACACACATACAGACATTGTAAAAATAGTAAAATCGTATTGTAGGGACCCTCAAACGTGCTTATTCATTGAAAACTCACCACCGAATTTTTTGATTAAAAACAATACCTTCCGTCACCTCTGGGTAAAAAGTTATTTTGAGTGGTCTGTTTTTCAGTGTCAACCTGTAGTCATATATTTTTATAAGTGCTGAAAAAAATCAACTTATGAGACTCCAATTATTATTAGCGAAGTCTAGTGTTTGAGAATAAAATCATCTCTATAACTACGTTACAGAATATTAAAAAATATATATTACGGTTTATCGAATAACAATAAATATTTTCTAATACTACAAATCGCTTTCAGTTTAGATGAAGTATTATGAAAATAGTGGAGGACTCCATTCTGTCGAATCGAACCGATTATATGGAATGTTCGTTCACCTTTATATGATTGTAGGTAGCTATGTAAATGAAAGTTCATTTATTTTTATTGGTGTACACTAGTAACAACAAAGCCTAACTAAATCGAAATAATCAAATTAAACCGTTAGACACCGTAGTTAACAAAACAATTAAAACAGTGAACTCCAGGTGAAATTAAATCCACCGGTAACAAATACCTCGACGAGGGAAAGCACTTCGATACCGTGCTGCTGTCCCCAGCAATTTCTGTTTTATTTAGCAAAAGAGAAGTAAAACTAAATTAGCTCCCCTTTCCTCGACTCCCTGCCTGCTCCACCCATGGAGCGGTTTATTATCTCGAGAACGATAATTAGAAAAGATAAATGCACTTCACGTTTGTACCGAGCGACGGTGTTCGCTACAGCCTCGGTTACAAATGAGTTGCGAGACAAGGTGACTCCGTTTGTTTGTTGCCACTGTTGTTTATTTCAACTGGGGAGGAAGGAATTGCAACGAAAGGAAAGGTGTGTTTGTGGAGAACAAATATGTTTCCTACCGACGTCTTTCAATGCTTATGAATCTAATTAGCAATCGAAGCACTTACATTATATTTTATTTGTTTCGTATGTCATAATAAACAATACGGTTAAGTACAAAACAAACACGAAGAACCAGAAAATAAACGAAGAGGGCAAACAATAAAACCAAAATTACATAACGAAAATAATTATAATCCATCAATCCATTCAATAGATTTTTCAGTAACTTGATGAAAATGTTCTATTGGGACACTTAATGAAGATGTGGTGAGGAGTTTGTCTTCCCAGATGTGTGCCCATTAGTTACTTCTGTCATGGTTGCACTAACCGATTAAGTATTTCCTTTGTTTGCATTGGGAGCATGAATCCTGGAGGACACTGCACTGGATCCAAAATCAAATGGAGAGAGTCAGGATTGGTTCGAAGCCATTCTTCCCTCCAAGCGATTTCTGAATTATAATTGTCATTAAACAATTTTTCTCCAAAGTTCCATAGAGGCTTTCTGGATCTTAATTATTTTGTCTCACTTAAACAGTGGATGTTTTCAGAACACTTGGCCCATTCACGTAGAAGAGCTGATTGTCTTCTTAAATGTGTAGGACTTATATTCGATAGTACCGGTAACCACTGAACGGGAGTACTCTTGATGGTACCGGATATAATTCGCATAGATGCAGATGAACGTCAATTGTCCTCGTATGGTTGCTATTCAACCAGACCGGGCAGCAATATTCTGCCGTTGCTACTTCCTGCAAGCTTGTGTAGGATATTGTTTTTTGACCTCATCTGTGCTGCTATTTTATTTTAATTCAAAATGACAAACAAAAAGTTGACATTTTGGGACGGAATTAGGAAAAACATAAAAATGAAAATGTTTAAAAACTAAAGTTAGGACTTCCTTCAAGAATTCTCGTCCTGCTTTCAGTGTCAATCAACAAAATTGCATCTTCCTTGTCAGCACATTTTGCATTATATATTATAATTATAGTTGATTGTAGAATCGCACCTATCTCATAACTGCATCCGCGCTTATGTAGATGTATTTGTGTCGCTAATTCAGCCATCTCATGCACGCTGAATAGCATGGCAGGAACGTTGCATTCAACCCGATACCATTAACTAAGTTATGATGCGTGGTGACAGATTACTTTTGAGGAGAATGAGAAGCACCGTTGGCGAATTCTGCAACTAAGGTAAAAGCACCAGTAGTTGACGTAGCAATAGTAGTTGACACTTGTTTAAATAACAATAAAATAAACAAATTTGACTGTTTTTATCTTCCGTGTCTGGTTTTCTAAAAATACAAATATAAAACAACAAAATTATTCTCTGCATTTTTAAAAATAACATTTAAAGGTATTTTTTGAAGAAAAACTATTTTGAGCTTCAAGTAAAATGCCATTTTTGGTTATCCGATTGACACCAAAATCTAATGGCTTTTTTCCATATTAGAACATGGTTTTAAATTTTTATGAATGATAGTATTTGAGTTAGAGCGCCCTTAAGATCCAACTTTTAATTTAAGTAATAGTTAATAATTTATAAACAGTGGAAAATGTAGTTTTTTAATTAATCTAAGTTTTTCATTGTTTATAAATAATTAATTATTAAGTACTTAAATTATTTTTTTTAATTTTGTACAAAATACTTAAAAGTGGAACAACAAGCAAAAATGATTGTTAAGCCTTGATCCATAGTGAAAACGAATTAAACACTTTAATAAAACTAAAGACCGAGCAATATTTAACACCTCGCTAAATGATTATCAATCTTTAGTAGGTGGCTATATTTAGGTGTTATATCGTCATTTGTTATTTGTTGTAGATGTAGAATTACCAGCATAAATATGAAAGACAGAGGGTTGATATTTTTTTAGCTTTTTTGTATATGCGTTATTTAATTTTCGATTTTTTCATAACAAAATCCTAAAAACAAGAGTGTCACTTACTATTGTTTATAAATATTAAAAATCTGATGTGGCCAGCACATAACCTCTCGCCGTATATTTTACCTGGCTGTATGCATAAAGCAAAGATTATTTTTATAAATACAAATTATATATTCATATAAATCTATGACGTATAAACTTCTTTATTATTCAATAATAGCATGTCTCAACATGAAGATATTTTACCATAAATTATGTTACAATAAATTACAAAGTAGAGTTTACCATATATAAATATTAGGCTGGTAACAGCAATTTTCAATTCGAACAACTTTGTTTACTTTCTCTTCATATTCTTCTAGTAAAAACATTAATTTTGGGCGGTCTAAAATGTATATATCTGGATTGTGCATCTATTCTTATATATCTTCTTTTACATTTTATTTTTTCATACTTGTTATATCTAAATAACCTTAATTCCCTTTAATAAAGTGACGGATAGATTGCACTCCGATTTTGTCAATATTTACAACTTACTTGAGAAGAATTTGATCGCTTTTTCGCAATTCAAAGTTACTCTAGTCTATAGTACTGGTGTACATTGTCCCATAATGTTTGAAACAAATTTAAGTCCTTCAACCTAGACTTGTCATCTCCATAATAGTCACAGATCAAGAACTAAGGGATTCTCCAAGTACATTTTTCTTTCATCACTCATTATTTCTGACACTGACATTTATCTGTCAGTTACAAATAATTTAAATTATCAACTATTTTTCATGGCATTCTTTCGGCTGTCAAATTTATTACAACAGATTATTTTATATATTATACTTCTTTTATCTCTAAATCTATGGAATATATAATAAAATATTTAAATGTATCAGATAGAGAATTTAATTTTCTTTAATATTACCACGAAAAATTTTCAAAAAATAATATTTAGAAGATTTTTTTTCAAGAATCTTCTACTTCCGGTTGTCCAATTATTACCAAAACCTTTTCAGATCTTCCCATGAATGTCCGATTGGGAAATACGTTGTTAAACAAATTTTAAGTCTTACTGTTTTTGAGTAAACGTCCTTCCAACATCCCACACACACACATACACACACACACACACATCCACACACACACACACACACACAGACATCATCGTAAAAATGTTAAAATCGGATTGTAGGGACCTTAAAACGTGCTTATTCAATAAAATCAGGATATGCGATTTTTAGCATGAATGCAATACCTCTCTTAGCGAGAGGTAAAAAGCATCTCGATATAATAGTGGCAAAAGCTTTAGATATGAGTTATTATTTCCGATACATTTCCAATAACTGTGTGTAGAATTGGCAACAGTGTGCCTAGTCTCGTCGTTCGTTGTTGGGTAAACTACTTACCTCGGCGAAATTAGGAGGGCATTGAGACAGACGGGATTATTCAAATGCTCGTCTCAATACGTCAATAGAGTTAATCACATTGCAGAGCACACGGGCATTACCTTCTGATTGCCATTCGCCGCTAATAAAGCGTGACGTCATCAGCATCAACGTAGCGACGTCGCAGGGCGCACGGCGGCGTCTTCACGTGGTAAACAATCGACAATCTGCGCTTGTTAGCTTATGTCACGTGACGTTTACCCCAGCAGCAGAGGTAATGAGTTATTGTGCACGCTGATTGATGGATAGCTTTCGAAATTTGTGTCTGATGTACGTATAAAGGGATACACGGATTGTTTGGGGGGACATATTAACTAGTGTTGATCATACAAATGACGGCTGCACCCTAAATCATACCTTTCGATAGTGATTTTTAGCCGGAGAGCTGTTTTCGTTTTTTTCTCAAAAGGGAAATCAAACGCTAAGAATTATCATGAAATTATGATATGGCAAAAAAGTCAACGCAGATTAGAAAAATCTGTTGTGGCCAGCAAAATACCTCTCGCCGCTTCCGTTTTTGGTTACAAAAGTATAGGGCGCGAGCAGTCATGTGACATTGTTGGCTTTGACAAGCAGATATGAGGGCTTTATAATTACATTTTTTAATTTTAAATTCATTCTATGAAGAAATTTTGTTCTGTTCTAATTTTTCGAAATGTTTCCAATTCAACGTCGGGATTGACAGTATTATTGAAGGGTATATGAAATATACCTATAATTTTAAATACATATTTAACTATTAATAAAATAAGAAATAATATAATGTATGTACTTCCCAGAAAAAATCTTCAGTAATGTCTCTGGATTTTTGACACTGACATTTATCTGTCAGTTACAAACATTTTAATATTTCAATTGGTTTCCATGACATTATTTGGGCTGTGAGATTTATTACAACAGATTATTATGTACCTTCAGATAGAGAATGTACTCTTATTTAAAAGTAAGAAGAAAAATTATCAAAAAATAATATTTAGAAGATTTTTTTAAAGAATCTGCTACTCCCGGTTGTCCAATGACCAAAACCTTTTCAGCTCTTCCCAGTAATGTCCGATTGAGAAATACGTAGTTAAACAGATATTAAGTATTATAGTTTTTGAGAAATCGTCCTTCCAACCGACTCATATATATACACACACACACATACATCCACACACACACACATACATCTACATACACATATATAGACATCATCGTGAAAATATTAAAATCGGATTGTAGGGAGAGGGACCTTAAAACGTGCTTAATCATTAAAATCTGGACATGTGATTTTTAGCATGAATCCAATACCTCTCTTAGGGAGAGGTAAAAATGAATGAATATAAGCACATACAGTACCACTTTTGAATCAGCCACAATCCAGTATCTCCTCCTTAATTTTTTATCGCGTTCTTTCCATTAATTTATGTTTGAGTTAAAACCATATAATAAAAAGATAATCGTTGTTGTGTCCCGATAGGCGTGTCGCATTGCCGACAATGGCCGTTAGGGCGGCGCTGCAAGTGTGTGTGTGCGCTAATTGCCGCGATGGTTACCGTATCAAATGTTGGATGAAGTCCGTTGACCTGTCAGTAGGTTTCTACTTTATCGGCAGTATTAATTTTCTTGCCTGGCGGAGGAGATAACCTCGGAGGTTATACCAGCTGATAGGGAAACGTCTAGGTTTATGACTTGAATGAATTAGTTCACGTTTTTTCAACTCTATACCGATGGAATGTTCGTTAACAACACTTGACTTCTTTGTTTCATAATTAGTATAAATTTTGTTACAATCTCTCTGGTTTCTATCAAGAGTCAGTTTGTTGAGCGTTGATACGCACAACAATAAAAGTAATTGGCTTTTTACTAATGACACAATAACAGTTATACTGGATGAATAAGAAAATCTGTGACATTTAACATGAGAAAACGTTTTTACAAACGTAAAGACTTTCGAAATTTTATTGTCATATTTTGTAGCCTCTGAATCGTTGCACAAGACAACAGAAAATTGTTGACAGTTGAATCGTTAAATATGACAACATAAGTTTGTTGTTTATTGAAAATAATTGTAATTTAATTCATTTCGTAAAAAATCAGATATTTTATGATAAATCATTAAAAATGATTAAAATAATAAAATCCCTAAGGGAAAAATATCTACATTTCATGTCAAAAGGCAAAATAGTGTACTTCTCTTTTTATTTCGAAATAAAAAAAAAATGACTGAGAGATAATAATTTTAACAAAATATGATGTGGTCAATGCATGACCTTCCGTTAATTATATATAAATTACTTTACAGATAAGGTAGTGTTATGTAATAGTTATTTATGTATTAAGGGCATAATTAAAATATTATAGCACGCGGGAATGTTTAAAGATTGACGCGTAGCGGAGAGTTCTCGAAATTCAAGGATTCAAAAGGTATACTCATATTTGTATAATAGTTAACGTTGTACTGGCGCCCGCTTCTGAAGACCAATAAAAATATTTATGATTCCAAAATAAAATAAAAGAGATTATACATTTCAAGAAAAAATACCGTGAGTATTTTTTAACATGAAACATGGGATTTGTCATATCCATAGTTACGACTTGACATTTGATTGACAGCAATGTATTTGCCTGTCTCATTTAAAATGAAACATAGGGGATTAATTTGACAGAAGTATTATATTTAAATATTGAGCAGTAATATTCCCGTTAATAAAAAATGGCCCAATAATGTGGGTTCCTATTATGCCAGCCCAAACGTTAACTTTCTCGGGTCGTTGAGTCCTCGTAATATGATGATATTCCCTGGACCAATACCGACAATTTTGTGAATTTACCTCGCCATGTAAATAAAAAGTTGCTTCGTCCGTAAAAAGTATATTTTGCAGCAAATCTGAATTGTTATTAACGTTTTCAAACATTCTTTCACAAAAAATTATTCTTCGTTCGTATCGTCCATAACTAACTTCTGGTGATTTTGGAAATGGTATGATCTATAATGATCCTTTTTAAATAGTCTGTACAGTGCTTTGTTTACAGCAGTAGCTTGTCCAATCTCTCTTAATGTTAATCTGTTCTTATCTTGTATTAAAGTCAAAATTTCATGTTTTTTCTGCGCAGTTAATATATTACAGGATCTATTCCTACTGTTATGTGCAGGCTCGATGCAACCATTTCCTCTAAAGATATTCACTATTCTTAAAAAATTTGCTGCACTTGGTGTAGACCTGTCAGGAAATGAAGCGCGGAACAAGTCCGACACTTGCCTTAAACTTGGATTAAAATTCGAATAATACCACTTAATAATCTGCACCTTCTCTTCCACAGTATAAACCATTGTATTTCAAATTGGTTTTTTGACATTGACAGAGTAGACAAATGTCAAAATTGTCCCCTATGTTTCATTTTAAATGAGACAGGCAAATACATTGCTGTCAATTAAATCGTAACCATGGATATGATAAATCCCATGTTTCATGTTAAAAAATACTCACGGTATTTCACGAACTATGCAAATTGTACCTGACACTGACATCTGACAATTCATAATATTTACTGTTTCCATGGTAGCTTGTAGCAGCATAGGTTGCAAGATTTATGAATTATTATTAAATACATTTAATATGAAGAAAAAAATCTGATGTGGCCAGCACATAACCTCTCGCCGTATATTTTACCTGGCTGTATGCATAAAGCAAAGATTATTTTTATAAATACAAATAATATATTCATATAAATCTGACGTATAAACTTCTTTATTATTCAATAATAGCATGTCTCAACATGAAGATATTTTACCATAAATTATGTTACAATAAATTACAAAGTAGAGTTTACCATATATAAATATTAGGCTGGTAACAGCAATTTTCAATTCGAACAATTTTGTTTACTTTCTCTTCATATTCTTCTAGTAAAAACATTAATTTTGGGCGGTCTAAAATGTATATATCTGGATTGTGCATCTATTCTTATATATCTTCTTTTACATTTTATTTTTTCATACTTGTTATATCTAAATAACCTTAATTCCCTTTAATAAAGTGACGGATAGATTGCACTCCGATTTTGTCAATATTTACAACTTACTTGAGAAGAATTTGATAGCTTTTTCGCAATTCAAAGTTACTCTAGTCTACAGTACTGGTGTACATTGTCCCATAATGTTTGAAACAAATTTAAGTCCTTCAACCTAGACTTGTCATCTCCATAATAGTCACAGATCAAGAACTAAGGGATTCTCCAAGTACATTTTTAATTCATTACTCATTATTTCTGACACTGACATTTATCTGTCAGTTACAAATAATTTAAATTATCAACTATTTTTCATGGCATTCTTTCGGCTGTCAAATTTATTACAACAGATTATTTTATATATTATACTTCTTTTATCTCTAAATCTATGGAATATATAATAAAATATTTAAATGTATCAGATAGAGAATTTAATTTTCTTTAATATTACCACGAAAAATTTTGAAAAAATAATATTTAGAAGATTTTTTTTCAAGAATCTTCTACTTCCGGTTGTCCAATTATTACCAAAACCTTTTCAGATCTTCCCATGAATGTCCGATTGGGAAATACGTTGTTAAACAAATTTTAAGTCTTATAGTTTTTGAGTAACCGTCCTTCCAACATCCCACACACACACATACACACACACACACACACACACACACACACACACACATCCACACACACACACACACACAGACATCATCGTAAAAATGTTAAAATCGGATTGTAGGGACCTTAAAACGTGCTTATTCAATAAAATCTGGATATGCGATTTTTAGCATGAATCCAATACCTCTCTTAGCGAGAGGTAAAAATGGAAACAACTCGTATAGACTATACAGGGTGAGTCACCGAAATCGCCGTCTTCGATATCTCCCTTGTCGTTAGAAATACAGCATAAGTTTATTAACAGAATTTATTCATCTACTCAAGGAGCATAACGTAAAATTATTTTCACATATACAGGGTGTTGCATTACGGCTCGGCGAGAATTGTTTGACTTTTTTTAAATGGAACACCCTATATATTTTTATATATTTTGAATTGTATTTTATTCACCTATACGAACATATGAATTTTGTTTTAGTTTTCCACGGCGTTGCCAAGTTATTCCGTTTTTTCTCTAAAAAAGACCGAATACACGCATTGCTTTATAAAGGCTTACAGAAGTTATTTTAATAGTAAGAATTAAGAATTTTCTTTTCTGTATAACTGTAATTATACTCTATGTTCTGACATATTTTTTTTTAAATGTAATTATACAGGCTGTTCAATAAAGCGAATCAAATGTGCTCAATTTCAAATGACCATAACTCGTCATTTTCAAATGGAACACCCTATATTTTATTATTCAGTTGTGTGTATTTTTGTATTATCTTCATATGTTATTAAGGGTATCCTATGCCTAAAACCAATAATTTCGGAGATTTTCACCATTTTTCTCTAAATTTGTATATTCACTTAAAAATTAAATCTAGTATGCCATTGATATTGTTTTTTGAATAAGAAACAATTGCAGTAATGACTGTAGTTTCATTAGCCAGGTTATTATTAATAACAGTAGGATTAAGTAAATTAATTTATTAATATGAGTCTCTCGCAAGGAGAACTTACGAATATGGTGTACGCACTTGGAAAAGCGGAAAGAAACCCTCTTTTGTCGTACTGAACTTGACCAGTTCTTTCAAACCTTTCCCTTAGTTTTTGAAAAGAACGCGGATTTGGATGTCGTCTTCCAGGAAACCGTTGTGCATAAATTCTTGATGCCAAAAGAGGGTTTGTTTCCGTTTTTTCAAGTGCGTACACCATATTCGTAAGTTCTTCTTGCGCACTCTCCACGCCAGCATTGAGTGCCCGTGAGGTGACGCCTGGCCTGACCAGCATACACCATATTCGTAAGTTCTTCTTGCGAGAGACTCATATTAATAAATTAATTTACTTAATCCCTCTGTTATTAATAATAACCTGGCCAATGAAAATACTATCATTACTACAATTGTTTCTTATTCAAAAAACAATATCAATGGTATACTAGATTTAATTTTTAGTTAAATATATAAATTTAGAGAAAAATGGTGAAAATCTCCGAAATTATTGGTTTTAGGCATAGGATACCCTTAATAACATATGAAGATAATACAAAAATACACACAACTGAATAATAAAATATAGGGTGTTCCATTTGAAAATGACGAGTTATGGTCATTTGAAATTGAGCACATTTGATTCGCTTTATTGAACAGCCTGTATAATTACATTTAAAAAAATATATGTCAGAACATAGAGTATAATTACAGTTATACAGAAAAGAAAATTCTTAATTCTTACTATTAAAATAACTTCTGTAAGCCTTTATAAAGCAATGCGTGTATTCGGTCTTTTTTAGAGAAAAAACGGAATAACTTGGCAACGCCGTGGAAAACTAAAACAAAATTCATATGTTCGTATAGGTGAATAAAATACAATTCAAAATATATAAAAATATATAGGGTGTTCCATTTAAAAAAAGACAAACAATTCTCGCCGAGCCGTAATGCAACACCCTGTATATGTGAAAATAATTTTACGTTATGCTCCTTGAGTAGACGAATAAATTCTGTTAATAAACTTATGCTGTATTTCTAACGACAAGGGAGATATCGAAGACGGCGATTTCGGTGACTCACCCTGTAGAGAATGATATACATTCTTTAATATTTATGATAACGTAAACTGTCAAAAAAATCATATTTAACTGGTACTTTCGGTTTACCTAACCAAAATCTAATCAACTCTTCATACGGACGTACAAAAGGGGAATATGAAAAAAATATAATTTTTTGAACTATAGTAGTAGAGCTATCGAAGAAAAAAAATCTGATGTGGCCAGCACATAACCTCTCGCCGTATATTTTACCTGGCTGTATGCATAAAGCAAAGATTATTTTTATAAATACAAATAATATATTCATATAAATCTATGACGTATAAACTTCTTTATTATTCAATAATAGCATGTCTCAACATGAAGATATTTTACCATAAATTGTTACAATAAATTACAAAGTAGAGTTTACCATATATAAATATTAGGCTGGTAACAGCAATTTTCAATTCGAACAACTTTGTTTACTTTCTCTTCATATTCTTCTAGTAAAAACATTAATTTTGGGCGGTCTAAAATGTATATATCTGGATTGTGCATCTATTCTTATATATCTTCTTTTACATTTTATTTTTTCATACTTGTTACATCTAAATAACTTTAATTCCCTTTAATAAAGTGACGGATAGATTGCACTCCGATTTTGTCAATATTTACAACTTACTTGAGAAGAATTTGATAGCTTTTTCGCAATTCAAAGTTACTCTAGTCTACAGTACTGGTGTACATTGTCCCATAATGTTTGAAACAAATTTAAGTCCTTCAACCTAGACTTGTCATCTCCATAATAGTCACAGATCAAGAACTAAGGGATTCTCCAAGTACATTTTTAATTCATTACTCATTATTTCTGACACTGACATTTATCTGTCAGTTACAAATAATTTAAATTATCAACTATTTTTCATGGCATTCTTTCGGCTGTCAAATTTATTACAACAGATTATTTTATATATTATACTTCTTTTATCTCTAAATCTATGGAATATATAATAAAATATTTAAATGTATCAGATAGAGAATTTAATTTTCTTTAATATTACCACGAAAAATTTTGAAAAAATAATATTTAGAAGATTTTTTTTCAAGAATCTTCTACTTCCGGTTGTCCAATTATTACCAAAACCTTTTCAGATCTTCCCATGAATGTCCGATTGGGAAATACGTTGTTAAACAAATTTTAAGTCTTATAGTTTTTGAGTAACCGTCCTTCCAACATCCCACACACACACACATACACACACACACACACACACATCCACACACACACACACACACAGACATCATCGTAAAAATGTTAAAATCGGATTGTAGAGACCTTAAAACGTGCTTATTCAATAAAATCTGGATATGCGATTTTTAGCATGAATGCAATACCTCTCTTAGCGAGAGGTAAAAATGATCGCACACACAGTACACACACACATATACAAATATCATCGTAATAAATAGTAAAATCGTATTCACTAAAAACACCATCGATGACCTTCCTTACCTAAAGGTAAAAAACTGTATTGTTTTTCTGTTACAAATTCATTAATTTTTTGTTTATCTTTCGAGGTAAAAAAATTAAATATAACATGATTAAGTTAAAGAATAATGAGTAAATTGTTGGCCCATGTTGCGAAGGCGGTGAGTGTGTTCGTCTACCTCTGGTGCGAGCGACAACGCGGCCATTGCCGTGTCGCATGATGGCCGCCAAGGTTAAACTAATCAAGTGAAGTGGATAAGCTTGTTTAGTGTTAACGATCACTGGAATGGCAGACTAATATTTTTAACCTGATGTAAAAACGTACACTTTATTAATGAAAGGCGTTTGTGTGCTGCTTTTTTTCAGGCCGTATGTTGTTTACGACAGAGCAGAGTCAGTTTATGAGACGCACACAAGGCGCAATTCCATTTGTTTATGTTGTAATTTGTTTCCAATGATGCGACACGTGGTGTAAGTTAATTGGAGCACTCAGGATTGATGCTTGAGGCACTCAAGAAAGTCTTATCTCTGACTCATTTCAGTGAAATAATAATGAGAGTAAAGTACGCACTCGTTTTTATAAAACGCATACAGATTCGTAACTGGGACAAAAAACCATACAATAAAAATTTTCATCAACAATAAATGAAAATAACTGTCAGTAAAAATGTCGCATGGAAGTTTTAGGAATCTACTTCATTATTATTATGATTCTTTTAAAACAATTACAAAGTACTTCTGTGAGAAAAATGTATTCTTAAAAATAAACTCCCAGGTAACGTAATCACCGTTTCGCGGAAGAAATAATACTAATATATCGCCCAAAGTGCTGTGCGGCACGATAACAAAATTAAAAAATATCTAACCATATCCTGTGTGCCTGGGAAAGAGTTTTACGATTTGAAAATATAATTAACACGACACGACACAGTTCATAAACTAATAGCTAGCGAGCGAGAGCGAGTATCTATGTGGGAGATAACGAGGTTCGTAAAGGTTAACGAGCTTTGACTGGGACTGTACCGAGTCCTTATCGAACCTGACCAATTACCAGAGGAAATCGAAGGAAGTGACGTAATAGGTGGCAGCACCTGACCCGCGGAGAGACACAGACACTGCTTGGTATTCAACGCTGTGAGCTACTTTTCAATGAAACGTCAATTTATAACCAGGCTTGTTCCTTATCTAATGGGGCACGCATTCTTCTACGTCGCTTGAAATCGAAAGATATTCTTTTAATTATTAAAAAAATGTGCAAACAGTTAATTCTCGACTTAGTTGATAAGTGAATTGAGATGAAAAGAATATCTTACATACCGAAAGAGTAATTTTTACCTCTCGCTAAGAAAGGTATTGGATTCATGCTAAAAATCTCATATCCAAATTTTAGTGAATAAGCACGTTTTAAGGTCCCTAGAATTCGATTATAATATTTTAACGATGATGTCTGTATGTGTGTGTATGAGGTTGTTGGAGGTACATCTTCTCAAATTCTATAAGACTAAAGACCTGTGTAACTACGGATTCCTCAATCTAACAGTCATGAGAAGAGTTGAATAGGTTTTGGTAACAATTGGACAACCGGAAGTGGTAGTTTCTAAAAAAAAAATATTAATATTATTTTTTGAACTTTTTTTTACTACAAATAATAAAGATAATTAAATTCTCAATCTGGCACATTTTTTTTTTAATTATAATTCGTATAGGTTTGGAGATATAGGATATAATAATATAGAATAATCTGTTGTAATAAATCTCGTTGCCCAAAAAACAGTTGAGATATTTAAATGTTTTTAATTGGACAGATAAATGCAAAATGTCAGTTTTAAAAATCAGCAGTTTTAATAACATTGCTGGAAGATTTTTCTGGGAGGTACAAGTATATTTAATATATATTATTGTATTATTAATTAAATATGTATTTAAATGATAGGTATGTTAATAATACATATATATCCTTAAGAAATATCGCTAATATCGTCAATGAATTTGAAGAATTTTGAACACATTAGAATAGTAGGACAAAATTTCTCATAGAACGAAAGAAGAGATACAATTTCAATTATTTGTGTGTACAAGAAATGTTAAATTCGTTACTTATAGGACGCGACCAGTCATGTGACTTTATTGGCCTTGGCAAGCAGATATGAGGATCCGTGTCAGAATGACGGCTAGTAGTTATTTGCATAGATGTCACAATCGTCATATGTTATAATTTTTTATTCAAAATTTCAAAATATTCTGATGTTTATTTGTCATCCATAGGAAAGTAATCCACATGGATTTGGAAAATCATAATGTTTTGAATGATACTTGACACCTATGTACATGATTACTAGCTGTGATTCTGACACGGGCCCCCATATCTGCTTGCCAAGGCCAACAAAGTCACATATCTGCTTTCGCCCTATGCAACATAAAATGAAAATGGCGAGAGGTATTGTGCTGGCCACAACAGATTTTTATTCTAAATTTCATTACCGTATAAGACATATTTGTTTTCAACCACAAAGGCTCAACTTTCATAATACATTTATAATCTACAAATTGGCATTTCTTCACAAAATTATCCCTTCTATATTGAACTGAATGGTTCATATCATTTTGAGTTTGTTTTGCGGGTAATGCAGTGAATACACTGAATACTTAGTACCACTCAGCTCAGTTAGAACAAAAAGAATTAAAATTTATTGAGTTTATCTGAATTTATCCCAATAATCGGAGGCTGTATAATTTAATAAATACAGCACGTAAACGCTATAAAACCACTAATTCCGAGCCTTCTGCACAACACAAACCAGAGACAGTACACCTCCACAAATTCATACGCATCTGGCGTTGTATTCTTTGCATAAACCTTCTGTGTTTACGATCCTTGCTTGGCTGGTGGTTCACCGCCTTAGTGAAAATTAGCTCACTTGTTCACCTCGCCGCTTACTTACTAAATTAATCTATTAAATTACTACATCCGACACAGCGGCTGCAACGGGAATGGCAACGACACTGGCACAGGAACAGCAGTGTCACCACCAGCCCACTTCTTTCAACCCCTAATTATGCGAGAAGTGCTAGCGAGTGTTTATGAAATTCCCGAGCCGCAAGGGAGCAAAAGGTGTAAGGTAATCGACTGAAGACTCCACGAGTTTAATGGAGATATAATGTGTGGAGATGATAGCAGGAAAGTAATTTCATTTCGGGATGAAATGAACCTCAGGGAGGATGATTATTTCTTGCAAATAATTACCAAAATATTTCACTATAAACTATTGGGTGTTAACAATTACTCGAAATCTCAATAATGCAACATTTATTAAAAACCAACGTTTCGGTACACATTTTCATCAGGGTATAATTATGTATACTGAAATGTCAGTTTATTAATAATAATTAATGCATGACTGAGATTTCGAGTAATTGTTTCTACACCACAATCGAGAAATTTATTCACATTATAAACTGGCTTCGCAAGTATAATTATGATTTCAGAAAGATATTAATATGCGCCTCAGCATTAAAGTACCTTTTTATGTCTCATGTGATTTAGTTGCCCCGGTATGAATAAGAAAACTTTAATACCTTTATACATAAATAAGTAAGGTGTTAACAATATTGCTATTGCAAGAGTACTAAATTTTTAAAAAATATTGTTCTTTAAAGAGCTTTAAATGTGAAAATATCACGAAATATCCATTAGATATTTTATAATTAATTAATAATTTGTGTAATATGTTGAAAAAGTCAGGTGATCTGAAACAAAATGTATGTACTCCGGCATAAACGGAGTGGGGGGTTATTTTTCATGAATACTTTTTATTTAATTATTTACGAATGTTACAATAAATTATTATGATTCTTGTTATTACTATGAAAAATATTGCATAAACTTTTATTTAAAATATCTCAGTCAAACAGCATTTATTCTCTTACAACACCGACGTTTTGTTGCACTGTTGCACCTTTTTCTGAGAAAATAAGATGTTACAAAATATTACATCTTATTCAGAAGATGGTGCAACGAAAAGTCGGTGTTGTAAAAGAATAAATGCGATTTGACTGAGATTTCGAGTAATAGGCTACTTGCGTGCCTTTTTTACCTTTCGCTAAGAGAGGTATTGGATTCATGCTAAAAATCGCATATCCAGATTTTAATGATTTTAAGGTCCCTACAATCCGATTTTAATATTTTAATATTTTTACGATGTGTGTATGTGTATGGATGTGTGTGTGTGTGTGTGTGTGTGTCTATGTGAGTCGGTTGGAAGGACGATTTCTCAAAAACTATAATACTTAATATCTGTTTAACTACGTATTTCTCAATCGGACATGGGAACAACTTGAAAAGGTTTTGGTAATAATGGGCTACTTGCATACAAGAGGATTTTGAAAACTATTATATTTTTCAAGTTTAGTTTTCTCAACTACATTATTTACATTATAATTTTTTCAAATACATTGTGTTATTATTTAATAAATTTAACATAAATGTATCCCTCCTATCTTGATGACGACACAATCACTAGCATTTGATTCGTTAATATGAATGGGAGAGGTGAAGGGAAGATCGAGGATCAGACAACGTTCTACTATCCCGTCTTCCCAAAGTACAGAACTAGGACGTATGTCATCCGTGATTGTGACGTCATAAAAAGAAAATATTTACTTTTAGCCGTAAGTGACTAAATTTTGAAAAAAGAAAAAATAGGGGGGCTTTTATTTGTATATATATTCCAAAAAAAAAAAAAATTCTTAGTATCATGCAAGTAGCCCATTGGATAACCGGAAGTAGCATATTCTTAAAAAAAAACTTCTAAATATTATTTTTTGAAAATTTTGTTCTTGCTTATTCAAGTAAATAAAGAAATATAAGGTATATAATAATCTGTTGTAATAAATCTTACAGCCAAAATAATGTAATGGAAACCAATTGAAAAAAAAAAAACTGATTGTAACTGATAGATAAATATCAGTGTCAAAAATCCAGAGACATTACTGAAGATTTTTTTTGGGAAGTAAATACATTATATTATTTTTTATTGTATTAATAGTTAAATATTTACAATTATAGGTATATTACACTACCCTTCATTCTCGACAATGAATTGGAAACATTTCGAAAAATTAGAAGAGGACAAAATTTCTTCATAGAATGAATTTAAAATAAATAAATTAAATATAAAGTATAGATGTAAGTAGAATTTTCATGCCACTTTGTTGGCCTTGACAAGCAGATATGGGGGCCCTTACGCCCGTGTCAGAATGATAGCTAGTAATTATGTACATAGATGTCAAATATTATAATTTTCCAATTTCATGTGGTTTACTTTCCTCAACAAGTAAATTCCACACTCCTGGTGACAAATTAACTACGTGAATTTAGAAAATCTTGAATTTTTTATTGAAAAATTCTGACATTTGATATCTATGTCCATAATTACTAATTGTCATTCTGACACGGGCCTCCATATCTGCTTGTCAAGGCCAACAATGTCACGTGACTGCTCGTGCCCTATAATTATGTAACCAAAAATGGAAGCGTAATCCGTAATAAAAATAACAGAAACCACGCAAACTGGAAATAATTAACAAGAGAGACACGGAGAGAGAGAAAAATGAACTAATGTGAAATTCAAATTAAAACGTTCTCGCACGCCATCTATAGGCTACATTCTTAAATACGCTTCTCTATCTCTAGTGCAAAATAATGACGTCATAGAAAATTTTCTTTCTTAATTTACAATAAAACATTTTTTTTTAAACAAAATTTATACATTTTTGAACATAATATAGTGATAGAAATCGGATTTACAATATCCCGCAAGTAGCCCATTGTTAATACTAAATATATTAGTAACTATTAAAAATTATTGGTATTTCTTTAGCCGTTTTCTAACTGTTTACTAAACAAATTGAAATATATTTATCCATTCTGAAAATCTTCAACTACTACATTTACTATGCAGTCTATAATTTATAATAAATATTTGATAGATTTATTAAGTATGCCTTCAATTGTAATTAATATCTTCTTTGTTTGTTTCAGGTACGAGTTCATAGTTTAATTCCCCGTCTTTAATATGAAGAAAATTCAAGATTCATCTAATATTCACAGTGTAAGTTCCTCCAGCATCAATTGTAATATATTTAGCTTATATTTAGCCTCTGTACGAGTGTTGGTGAATTTTTCTTGGAACGGGAATGAGCAAAGTTTGTCATAACGTGATAATAATCTAAATATGAATAATGAAGATGGATTGCGGAATTTGGAGTACACGGAATAGATTTCGCGTGCTCAGTAATAGGTGCGGGGCACCGAAGTTTTGTTACTTGGGACGGGACTCAAGCGCGTCTTGCTAATTAATGAAATTTTCTTCGAGTTTCAAAGCAGATACAACTATTTACGTGAATCTCAAACCGAGGAAGAATGGCTTTATCCCGCCAGGGAGCAGGTTCATGTTTTAAGGATTCAATCTCAATTTTCGTTGAGGTATTGCTTCTAGAGTTTAGCAGTAAAAGGTGTACACTGTATTCAGAAAAGAATACAGGTACGTATCTTATTATTGGTAAACTTAAATATTTCAGCAAAGGAATAAATTATTATTCTGCGTGGTACGACCTACGGAATTAGATTTAATTTGCGTTCATCCGCAGATACACCTGTTTTATCGTCGCAATTAATTACGTAGTAAATTAGCAGCGATGTCGTTGTATGGTACATGGCCCGAATAGCACTGTGTTATTTCTGTAGCGGACATCTCGCTCTTTCACTTCTTTTATTTTCCTACCTTTCATTATATTTAGGTACTCTACATTACACTCCCAACTAGAACATTAATTTCTTCTGACTGATTACAAGTATATTGCTGAAATGTTTTGAAGAGTATTCGTGAAGTCAGAACTAAGATCAAAGTCGTCGAGCGGTGTGAAAAATTGAGCACGGACTTACCTACACCTACATCAATTTGAGGCTCACAAACTTGGGAAGTTTTCTTTGAGTGTCAACTGATACTTGATGCACAATTAATTGAATCGTAATTTTGGAAACGGAACCAAAAACAATGAAAATTAAAAATCTGATGTGACCAGCACATTACCTTCCGTAGAGAAATTTCTTAATTTAGTATGCTGTTTCCATGGTTATAGCATAGCTGGCTGATTTATGAAATATAATTTCTTTAATTTTTTACTTCCTTGTACGTAAGTAAAGGAAGTATTGTAATCGCGAAAAATTTCGGTTTTCAGATTTCAGCGGAAATATCCATTTTGATCATCCCTGAATCCATTTTGACTAATTTCGTCGTGACGTCTGTACGTACGTATCTCGCATAACTCAAAAACGGTAAGCCGTAGAAAGTTGAAATTTTCTATTTAGAACTCCTATAACATCTAGTTGTGCACCTCCCTTTCTGATTATTATACAATTTCCAAAAGTGGCACTTTACATGAAGCCTATAATAGATTTTAATGAAAAACTTTTAAAATATAATCCAAAACTTTTCAAATTTGGTATACAAGACTTTTATGTCAACCGAAATAACATAATAGATTTTGGTTAAAATAGGTTAACCGGAAGTGGTACATTACTTGAAGTTGTTAACAGGTTTTCTTGAATAAATTTTATTTTGATTTTAGAAATAAATGCTTCAAATAAAAGTTTTAGAGAATTAATTTCTGCATCTAGCACATCAAGTATTATTAAATTAGCCCTTTTTATAAGCGAGATATGTAAATTTAAAAATTATATACTTTTTTGTTTTTGTAATAAAGCTTGCTATGGATTAGGACAAAAACATAAAAAAAATGTTCATGTCAAATTATGTTAAATACGTGCAATTTTATGATTCGTACAATAACAAATATTATATTTTTATTGTGAAATTAGTCATATTCATTGTTGTAATCAAATATTTTTTTGTTGTAATCAAAACTCTCTTTAAAAAGAACCGGGTTAGATTATGGTCGCTATATATCTTACTGTTTTGAAGTTAAAATTAATATTTTGTAATTTATTTATTAAAAAAATATGTATAGTTTAATAATCGTACAAGGAAGTCGTGTGGTGTCCACATCAGATTTTTTTAACTCTATAATCATTGGATATGAAGTATAAAATGCAATGAAATCGTGTATATAACTATTCTTTAACATTTTTAAGAATGTTTAACAGCATTTTTTCAAGATAAACTGTTAAGAAGTTCAAATTAGGGTACTTCCGGTTGACCAATTATAACCAAAATCTGATCAGCTCTTCATATGGATGTAAAGAAAAGGGATACGCAAGAATGATAATTTTTAGAATTATACTGTTGGAATCGTCTATGAAAGAATCGTCACGCACTTAAGAGCCCAAACTCATATTAGTTCGGCTGGTTAACATTTTCAACAAATAAATTATAAAACCTATGCAAATGGTGAAAAATTTCTACAAATTTGTTTTGACTAGTTTAAAATATAGATTTTTAACATTTTCTTGGTTAAACGCAAGTGATATCTATTAAAATGACCGAAACGTCGGTTTTAAATCAAAATAAATATCTTTAGACTGCGTTCCGACTATTTTATTCTTCCCCCAACCAACTTCCAGTTGATTATCGTTACTCCAACATAATATCTATTATGTTTATAATATTTACGTTTAGAAATATAAATATCTCTTAATATTACATACTTAATGCATAAATGCAAATAGTAAATATCAAATTATCCCGTTAACATTAATTCCTTTAAAAGCCACTTTGGCGCTACGATCTTATTTCCCATCGCCTATTGTCCCATATGTCTTGCACGGTAGGTTTTACTGTATGTACTGGAATTTTACGAAGTTGTTCTTCATTGTGCCAAAACTAAAAAGTCTCGGTACAAGCTAAATCTGGACTGGAAGATGATCCTTAAAATGCCGGTCGAACTATAATCACCTCACCAGCCATTTGGCATAGTTTTTTTTTAAATTTTTCGGTCTTTATTTAATGTAGCCGAAAGAATTTTGTAGACATTTCTAACCATTTGTGTAGATTTTATAATGTGTTGAAAATGTAAACCGCCCAAATTTTTATGAGTTTGGGCCCGTACGAACACACATACAAACACTTACACACACACACACACACACACACACACACACACACACATACACACACGTACAGATATCATCATAAAAATAGTAAAATCGTATTCTCGGGACCCTAAAATGGAGTTACTCATTAAAAACTTGCCATGGATTTTTTTGACCAAAGGTAATTATCTTCCTTGCCTGAAGGTGACGGAAGGTAAAAATACATACGTACGTAAAACCTAGAAAAATTTAAAAACTAGTAAGTGTGCGCAAATTAAAGCCGAGTTAGACGGTGTTTACCGGGACTCTGCTCCATCACTTGCTGAATTTAAGCGTGGTTCTACCAGCTTGGTTAACACATTCGCTGCTGAGCTGGATGAAATACGAGTATAACATCCCAGGTCCTTAGGAACTTTTTTTCTAAAAAGTCATTCTATATGTCAAAAGTTGTGGGAGAGGGGTGGAATATCCCTTGGGGGTCGGTGTTTAACTAATTTGCACAGAAAAGTAATTCATTCCGTAAAATAACACAAGTAAGTTCATTCATAACACAAAATAAATCACTGATTTAAAATAAAAGCAAAATAATTCCAGTATTTGGTATCATGAATGATATTTTTCAGTCTTATGGATGAAATTGTCTAAAACATTCTCACAAAGAAAGACCGTTGCCTTTCGCTTATTCTGCTCGGAACATTCTATTTTTACTTTCGCCTCTATCATTCTTCTCCAAAGTCGTCGGAATCTTGTGGTAAGTCATATTCTTCGTCACTAGATTTACTTAAAGCTGCTCTCATTTCCTCTTCTGATAGATTTTTCGCATTATATTGCCGCCGTGCTCGGTTTGATCCTGAAGGCATCGGCATTTTGTAATTTTTATAAGCAAGAATAATACATCAGAACACTGTTTATTTGCACAATCAGCGATACCTAATGATAGAATGCACTGAAAACACGTAGGCATCTTCACAACGCAACAAAACGTAGAATGGGGATTCCTCTAAATCCCGGCGTGGCAGCGGCGCGCAGCCGAAGAACGGCGCATATTTTTGAATATTATTACGTTAGACACTTCGGCACGTTGCTGGGAGATTCATCATTAATGCAAGCGCTGTTTATTAGTGTTACGGGTCCGGGTCGGCAGCACTGGACATCAGCAGCGAATGTGTTAATGATGAACGTTCAGGATGGCCAACAACTGCGACCACTATCGATAGCATCGAAAAGGTTTACCAAATAGATACTGGATGACTGTCGGATCAAAGTTGGAGAGATAGCAGAGGCTGTGGCCATATAGAAGGAATATATTTATCATATGTACCATGAAAAATTGAGCATGAACAAGGTAACTTGGCGTTGGGTCAAATAAACATTTCCATGGCGATTGAAGTGAAACATGTTGGAGTTTTTTGCATCGATTTTTAACTTTTGATGATACTTGGAGCCATCACTATACTTTTGGGATGAAGGAATAATGAAAACATTGGATTGCGAAAAGTAAACTTTTTTGATGGATTAAAGATGTTGGAGTATCTATGGAAAATGTGTAATGACTTAAAGGAATCTATGTTGAATAAAACTGAATTTGACCGAAAAAATATTTGTTTCTTTGTTGGGCTAAAAATTTACCAAAACTTTTCTATTATTTAGTTGCCAAGTAAGCATGTCCGCGCATTGTCAGCACTAGCACCTTATTTCTATCTGTTTCTCACTTGATCGCATTAATCTCAAGTCCCAGAGGCAGTCCGTGTCCAGCCTGCATTGATCCCGGCGGTAATTGGACGAGAAGTGCCGGACACAACAACCAGCAGGTAGATAAACAACACGCGCACTGCGGCCGAAGATAGCGAGACGAGGCGGCAGGACTAACTGTCCCGAAGAGGATCGTAAGCGCTAATGGCAGGTGACTGCAGGATACAGGATCAGGACGAGGACGAGGATGAGAGGATGTGTTTATTGGGAAATCCCCTGGTAAGGGTAACAGATAATTGGACTGGAATAGGTAGATGAAATTCCTAATAGCTGGATGTTGTGAAAGGGGAAGACAGGATAGGCTGAATTTAGATTACGCTGATTTCCCAACAGAAAAATATACATGTGTTATTGGACAAGCCAAACTCTAAACAAACCGGAGCTCTTCACATCCATACAAACTAGCCAAATGGCTGTTGTGGCTTGCTTATTTACTAAAAGAAAAGAGTACTTCTTTTCAAAATGAGCTGGAGTAATAAATCAAAATTTGCCAAAAAAGGTTTAATAAGATGTTCAAAGAATGCCGCCCGTTTTGTACTTAGAATAAAATTTAATTCTTTAACAATAGCTAACAAAAGAAAGATTTTAATTTTGAAGTGGTCGTTGAAATCGGAACACCAAAAAATAATAGGAATAAATTGACGAAAGTCAGCACAGAGGTTATTTAATATTAGACGAATAAATTATTAAAATTCCACATAAATCAAAAATACATGAAATGAAAAATTCAATAAGAACGGTGTCTTCCACACGCTCTTGTCACCGCTTCTACTCATCGAGGCATGGATTGAATAAGATAGCGAATATGCGAATAACATGTTATGGTATGCAAGGTACCTTATATGAGTATTGCTGGAAATCCAAAAAAAATCTTTTTTGTACAATCGTACGGGAAATAAATGTTTTCAAACTTAAAAAAACTCACTAGTGCAGCAAATACACTAGCAGTCTTTAAAATTTCACATACATCAAAAATTCAGGAAACCATACATGCAATAAGAACTGTGTCCTCCATGCTCTCTTGTCATTGCTTCTACTCGTCGAGGCATGGATTGAATAAGGTTGCGAATAATATTTTGCGGTATTTCTTTCCATGCCCTTTCGACTACAGTCCCATAGTACTTCTACATTTTGTATTGGCGTCTGGATACGTCGCACGGCCTTGCCAGACATCACAAAGATTTTTAATAGGCGACAAATCTGGAGAACGGTGCGGCCATGAAAGCACTGGTATTCTCTGCTGATTAAAGAAGGTTAATACTCTTCTCGCGACATGAGGTCTTGCATTATCCTGCTGAAATACGGCTGCTAGATGGGGTTGAATCTCGTCAGTGTATCGCTGGCTGTTTAAAGTTCTGGGAAGACATTGCTCTCCACACTATAATTCCTTGTGTGGGCGCCGTATGATGCGTACAAATGCAGGCCATATTCCCTCTTTCACCCCGGCGTGGCGTTGTCTCACAAGTACTCGAGCATCATTGTGATACAAAAAAAAACGATTCGTCAGAAAAGATAATTTCATTCCATTCATTGTTCCATAACCGCCTTTCTCTGCACCAATCGAGTCGCAATGTTCTACGCCACGCGGTCAGTGGAAGTCGCAATAATGCAAAGCGCGCGTGCAGCCCAAATTCTGCCAAACGGTGACGAATACGTCGTAAAGATAGTGGGTATCCACCACTTCTTTGTTTCAGTTGGTGCACTTTGAGAACGGTCTTGTAACGATAAGCAGGATTCACATGGACCGTTACCACTGTTCATTTTGCGGCCGTAATAACAACTACTCTGTTCACATGCTCCTTCATAAATATCGATGCGCACAGTTCCATAATTGAAAAATGAAATTTTATTAAAACATAGGTTTCGACCTCAGTGATATTGCCGGTTGTCATAACCTATAATAAGTTTTGTTTCGCCGGTTTCGTTATGGACAACTTTTCCGAACTGGCGAAGTTTATACATTCCACCCAAAAAAGAAACAAAGAAATAAAATACAATAGATTTTATGTTAAACTGGTTTGAGTTGATAGTATTGAAATGTGCGTTCTGATCATACGCAGTTAAAATTTACGGCGGCAACGGCCCGTCAACGTCGTCAAAAATAGAAATATTTCAACGGCGGCCGTCGCCGTTCGTGGCGCCGAGACCGTTAGTACCGTATGATTTCAACTACTCACATCACAGAACGATGTAAACGGTGAGTAATTTGACGGTGATAACGGTACATGTGAATCCAGTTTTAACCAAACAAGCTGATGTACTCCGGCGGTTTCCAGATCCTGTCTGCCGTCTCTCTGTACCCATTATTGCCATATGCGTGATATCATGCTTATACTGTGAGTTATACAAGCCGCTATATCTTTTAAAATTACATACTTGCTAAAATGGACGTAATGTCTTCGACGAGGCATGTTGAATTGATAACGTTCAAATTTTAACTGAATTTGAATCATATTGAAGAAATACCAAATAAATGAATCTGTTTGATAATTAAGTTAAATCTGTATATTTTCTGAACGAATGTTCTTGTGATTCCAAATTTTAATCATTTATTCTTAATATTTTTTTGTGTTTCAATTTTAACGACTGCTAGTGTAATATCAAAGTGGCAATGAAAATGAATAATTATTCATTTTAAAATCAAATCTAATCAAAGCAGTCAGCTTTGAATAAAACTCCTACAATTGCCAGATGTCAAAGAAACAAAACAACCTCCTTTCCCCAGCCTACTAGTCCTTAAACTACCCGCATGTGTAACACCACCGCCACACCGGCCTACGAGAATAAATATTAACCAAGACCAAGCAGATAACAAGTATGAGTCATCATCGATCGGTCAGCACAGCATCACCAATGCAATGCATCCTACTCAAATATACCAGAATATGTGGAAGAACTACAGGGTAGAATTTATGAGAACCGATGAATTGGAAATGGCTCGTGATTGGTGATTGATTTATTGTGACTATGATTGATGGAATACCTCGGCACACCTATAGCAGGTATATTGAGGGAGGCTGAATCCACGATCAGGCATGCCAACTTGACGGGAATAACTTCCGCTGTTGGCGATGCTTTTGTTTTCACCCATAGGCGCACGCTAACTTTTTATTTTATCGTAATTACGACTAACATCATTAAATAAATATCGGTATAATCCTTGTTGGTGTATGGCTAGTATCCAGGGAGTCCTTGGCTTCACGGTTACATATTTCTTAATAATTCAGTGTTGGTCTGTCCCTGTTTGATCGTCAGTTCCACCATCTCCGCCATTAATAACACGTTCGCTGGCCAGATTTCTCGATGGTCACTCTGATATTAATTGTCTTTGTGATCAAAGAAGCCCTTGTCTGTAAACAGCGGCGACCGCACGACCGGCCGTCTCGATTAATCATCGCTTACCCTCCGTCTCCACCCGCCGGACACGTTATGTTCCTGATGCTCTGTGGATGCTGGATACTGGACCAAGACCAGGGACAGACACTTTGGACCCTATTATTGGCCTTACAACGTTTATACCAGATTTAATATTTATCATAAATAAAACGAGGTAGATACTCAAACGCCTGCTTAAAGCTTCACCCGGGAATTGGGCGGGAAATACACCTCCACCTTATTAATTATTTACGAGAATTCAATTATTAATCAGGTGTTAACAAATACTCAAAATCTCAATTATACAGTATTTAATATAATGTAACATAAGTTTTTGGAAAAAAATTGTATGGACGATAATGTGGTATAAGGAAAAAGTATATTAAATTTTATTAATAGAAAAATCTGATGTGGCCAGCACAATACCTTCCGTCAATCCTGTGTATTATGTATAAATTTCATACATAAATTTTCTTGCATAAGATTCTAAATTTCCAATAAAATTATGTCATAAACAAACTATGCAAATTGCACTTGACACTGACATCTTCTTCTTCATCTTCTTCTTTAGCTTTTCCCTTTCGTTAGGGGGGCTACATTCATTTCTGTTTTGCTTGTCGTTCTCATTCAGTTCCTTTTCTCTCAAGTCTTCCGCAATACAGTCCTTGCATCTTATCTTTGGTCTTCCTCTGTTTCTTCAACCTTCTATTACTAAGCTATTCATTCTTCTTCCAATATATTCTTCATCTCTCCTCATGACATGTTCAAACCAATGTAATTGTCTCTCTTGTATCTTTCTAGAAACTTGTAACACTAGAGTTAAAATTATAATTTTTGGTATCGTGGTAATGAAGTTATGCGATCCGAAACTTTTGTCACACACACAGACACATACTCATACATACAGACATCATCGTAAAAATCAACATAACTTGAGATTTAAGATTCATGTTCAAGGTAGAGCTAGTGGTCTGTTTTCTTATAGACGACGAAGTTTAGTTCTGACTTGCCCCATGAGTCTTGAAATTTGAAATTTATTTCGTTTACTCTGAAAAAATTTTCACCTTAAATATTTTTATTTTGGGGCTCCTACAGATTGTTGTATGTATTTCTTGTAAGTAACGCCCAAAAAGTTTCAATATAGAATTTAAAGTGAAAGAAAAGTTTGCAGATAAAATAATGTTGTGTGCAGCAATATCGGATGCGAGCGTCTTTGTCTTTAGACGATACATTGGATGTGTTAGAGGTTTATACACAAAATTGCCAGCCGAAGATACTTGATTTCAACAATTTACATAATTTAAACGAAGGTATTAAGTTTTGGTCTGACCCGGCTTTACGCCACTATGCCTGAACAACAACGCAGTGGAAAAATATCATTTAGTCCGCAAAAACAATCCTCCTAACGTACCTATTGAAACTTTTTAGACTTTACTTACAAGAAAGGTGTATGACAATGTGCAGGGCCTCAAAATGAAAACAATTAAGGCGCAGCATTTTTCAAAAAGTACGCATAAGTTTAAAAACCGCCAAAAACTCATGCGGCAAGGCAGAACTAAACTTCGTCGTATATAGGTAAATGAGCCACTAACTCTTTATTAAAATTTAATGTTAAACAATAAACTATGTTAATTGTAAACCACAGTATCGACCATTCAAAAATTTTCTGATAACTTATGTACATATGTTATTCTTACAAAACCGTTATTTCGATATACATTTATAGGTACAATTTAGTACATATGAGTATTTCACCCTTACAAGTAAAATCTTACAGATTTGAGGCAATTCATAAATAAATGAATAAATATATAATATCATCACGGTATGTTACTCATTGCTGGGTGTGCCAATCTGCTTTGTACACAGATACGGGTCGGGATCTTCGCTACACGGCCACGAGACGCCACACACAAATTCATGTACACATAAATACATTCGTACAATTTTGTGAGCGTTATAGCAAGTAGAACCCAGAGAAAACTAGAAAAATCAAGGTATACTTTCCAAAAAAGTAAATATTTTTATGAGCCTAAATCGCTTTAAAATTTCTTTTTATAAATTCGAAGTGAAGGACCGTAGAAGGTGCGTAATGGCCTGGAGTAAGTGTACACAGCGCTCACAGCAACGAAGCAAAACGGGGCCCACCAAGGGCTCACTTTGTGCTCAAGATAATGGGGAATAAGAGACGCAGGCCAGAAGCTTCTGGTAATTCAATTACATCCCTAGGATCGACGGATGCTAACTCATACACCCCTCTCCACCTGAAATACAAACATTACTCCTGGACAAATTATTTAAAGCAGAAATAATATCATTCAGCATGTCGTTTATGAGTCCTGGACACTATAAAATTGTTTAATGTCTCATTGCCTACACTGGTTAGTTGTTGAGAGATTAATTTCTACGCTGTGTTTTGTTATTATGATTTACAGTAATGTAAACTCGTGTGCTGTCAATTACCATAAATCAGTTGGCAATTAGGTCAATGGCCAATAAAAAGCCACCTATACAATCTTAAAATTTCTTTCTAACACTCAAACACACGTGGAAAGAAATACTGTTATGATATATTAAAACTGCTTATAAAAACTTGCAATATTTTACTCTGATTTATAAATTGAAACTGTATATAATAATTTGAAAGCACCAAGCATTCTCCAATCTTGATAAATAGCTCGAAGAAAAATATTTTTAAAATCGTAGACATCAGATCGTGGAAATAAATGACGTGTATTTCAATTAACTTCACCATGGTGACAAAACTAAATGGAATCAGATTTGAAAAAACAAACAAAACATAGAGCGAGAAAATTGAAAGTCTGCAGGTGTGTAAGTAAAAAGAAGAAAGTGCATAGGGGAGGCATAAGGGCACGCACTCGCCATGTGGCACACCTAGGACGACGCTCGTTGCTATGGCAATCGACGAGTAGGCGCCATCATAAACACTCATTGTTGTGATGTGGCTGCAGGACGCCAGAAGACAGGCTCTGCAGGACGAAGGACCATTGCGCCAGGGACGCACTCGCCCGAGAAGAACAAAATATTTAGCTGTTATATCTCAACGTATATTCTCGGTTTCTAGTCACAAGGGGATTCCGTACACCAAAATTTTACTGTAGAATATGACTGTAAAAATGCCCTTTTTTTCTCAAGAACTTTACCATTTTCTTACTGAAACCTCTGACATTTAAATTTCACTTTAGTGTAGATTACATATCAACAGTTACTTGTAATCTGAGTCATACAACATTCATTCTTATAAAACCGAGGTTTGCTATAAATTTATTCATTATTCAGGGTAAGATTCTACACATTTTTGAACATAAATACATAATTTTATATTTAAGAATCTGTGATATTTTACTCTGAAGAAGATATAAGTGTATACCGAACCGTCGGTTTTGTAAGACTAAATACTGTAAGACTTTGATTCTATTCTTTTTGTGTGGAAACTGCGTTTATACGACTTGTAAAGCTTTCTGAGTCCTTCCCTGTTTTGAAAGACGCGGCAGCCAAGTGCGAAGGCACGTCTGAAGGGAACCTGGACGTCGTCCGACGGACTAAATTGGATTGGAGGGTCTCAGGAGGGTTGGTGATGAGCCGCGGATAGAACTCGGGGCGTCGGACGTCCTAGGTGAGACTCACACTCTAGCTCCGGTGAGATAAAACACACGCACGTAAATAAGCACAGCACGCCTGATCACATCACGGACCTCCAACCCCCAGCAACAACCTTGTTTGCTACATGATCGAAATAGCAACTTCATTAAGGTGTGACACACTTTCATCAAACTACAATTACAGAGAAGATTGGCTAGTTCATACACAGGGAATTATTAGCAAATATTACATCTACTAATTCAACTACCAATATAATTTCAACGAAATTGTTACTACTTATTAAAAAGTAACTACTTACATTGTAAACTGTTTTTATATAGTTATTTGCACATTCAGAACTCGGAATGATTCAATTATTAAATACCGACGAAAGATCTTTGTGAAAAACATCTAGCAATGGATTTACGCACGATAATCTTTATATTATTATTGAAACTGAAAATCCATATTGTCTAGAGAATATTTTCAACAATTTCTTTCTAAAAATTGATCCCGTTCTTTAAATACTCTAAAAATTGGTACATTTATGACAATAATGACGATGTTATCATTGTGACACGTATTTAATTTTTTTCAGTTTTTCTCTAAAAATTTAATGTTACTCTATCATATTTCAAACATATGTACAGTGGCGGGCAAATGTAGGGAAACTTTTAAATATTTTATTTATATATATATATATATATATATATATATATATATATATATATATATATATATATATATAAGTTTGTAGTTCTCGTAAATTTGAATTATATTTTCTATTCAGTATATTGAAGAACTTATTTTGTTGGTGGACAGAAGTATGGAAACATATTAATAATATGGTTTTAATCGTCTTACTTTCAGTTTTATTTCGTCATTTATTTATTTACTTGGTGTTAAGATAGATAAAAATAAATATTTTTTGGATGACTTACGAGAAAAAAGTAGTACAGTTCCATAAAGATGTTGTGAAGTAGTGCAATATATCAAAAACTTTAAAAATTACTTTTAAATTGACAAAACCATTAGGCGCCTATCAGTATGTGATCCTACATTATCAGTAGGTGAACTTTGTTCAAAAAATTCGGTAACAATTTGATGTAGGTTTGAGTGATTACTGGGTAGAGTAGTCGTGAAGAAATCTTTATTATCAAAGAAGAACAGGAGGGCGTGAATTGCATTTGCTGAGGAATACTCATCGTCGACGAGTGAAAAATGGAATACTGTCCTTTGGAGATGAAAGTAAGTTTAAAATATAGTGCCGACGAGAAATAATATTTTAGACGTCCAATGGGTAAGAGGTATGATTATAAATACCAAAAACCAACTGTTGAACATGGAGGAGGTAATATCATGGTGTTGGCATGTTTTTGTCTCTCTGGTACGGGAACAATTGTAAGGGTAGTACAGAAAATGGACCGTCTTTTATGTAAGGATATACTGGCGACGGTTATGGAACCATTTACTCAAGAGGAAATGCCTTCATGTTGGTGTTTTAGGCAGGACTTCAATCTCCAGACTTAAATCCTATAGAGTGTCTTTGAGATCATTTAGATCGAAAAATTCGAAATGCCAATGAATGAAGGATGAATGGCACAAGATTCCTGCAGACATATGCAGGAAATTAGTGGATTCGATGCGCCGAACATGTCAAGCTGTACGAACTGCAAATAGTTATGCAACACAATACTAATTACTTTTCCTGTAATCGTTTTATTTCTATATAATATATTTTTATCTTCCGTCACCTTTAAGTGAACAAACACGTTTTAGGGTACCTAAAATACGATTTTACTATTTTTTCGATGATGTGTGTGTGTGTGTGTGTGTGTGTGCGCGCGTGAGAAGAAGATGTCAGTGTTAAGTGCAATTTGCATAGTTTGTTTATGAAATAATTTTATTGGAAATATAGAATCTTTTGCAAGAAAATTTATATATAGAATTTATACATAATACACAGGATTGACGGAAGGTATTGTGCTGCCCACATTTTTTTCTATACTTTTGCCCAAGGGTTTCTCTTTAAATATGGGTATTGTTATTAAATCTTTATTAAATGTTAAATATACTTTTATAGATCTGTAATATATGTTATACTATTACTTTTTCTTATTATTACTTATCCACACAAAGAAATATTAATTAAAATTACATCGTGAAAATAAAGAAAAGTACCATAGTTTTGTCCGCCGCAGTAAGTATGTATATTATTCGTGTTATGTTGTCGAACTCCAATAATGTAAATGATAAATCCGAGTTTATGATTAAGCAATAACAAACACATTACCTTTGGAGCATAAAACCATATCATCCATAAATAACGTCTTGAGAAAATGTATGGCCCCCTCAAATCCAACACCGACATAAAACTCAAAACAAATAACCACGGCAAAAATAAATCCCACATAAAGTAGCACGATTCACACACTAGCGGCTGTAATGCAGCTCTTAATTTAAAATATCTTCTCAATGTTGGCAACGTGGACGCAGCACTTAGATGAACACATTAGCGATAGTATAACTATTTCAAAACCCTGTAGATAGGTGAATTTGTACGAGATTGTTCCGTAGTAATACGTTTGGACTGCGTATTCGCGACTACATCAAAACAACGGAATTCAATTGTTTATAATATTAATTGTTGTAGTGCTAATGACGCGTTCTCAATGATTATCTGTAAATTTATAGAACTATGTTATTCGTCTTGTATTAAGTTTGATCGTAAAAGTTGTAATTGCAGTTACTGCTATTGCGAATGGGTTAATTTATCTGACACATGAGGTCGGTAAACTTTGTACAAGAACACTGGGGAATAAGAACCGCGGTGTTTGACTTTCTCTCGTGTGGCTTGGTCCACGATTCATAGCTGATTAACTGTCAAGATCTCCGGCGATGATAGACTGAAGATTACGACGCGTCTCTCCGGTAAATGTAAGAGAAGGAAAGGAGACAAGACGGCGCGACAGAACCACCTTATATTACTCCAATTAAGGGAATATATTTTGCTCGTAAAATAGAAATTATTGCAAGTATTATTCAATGAATTTAAAAGAAATCTCCATTAATATTAATTAATGAGTCCCGTTGAAGTACTAATTTCTGGTGAAGGTTCATATTTTTAAAATGATCTAATTGCAGTAATTCTTGTTTCTATTTTTTACCGCTTCGAAGCCTGATTGGGTCGCCATGGAAATGTAGATCTGAATCTTCCTACTACGAGCCCAACCCCAAAGAATTCGTACCCTCTGAAATAAATATATTAACAACAATAAAAAATAAATATTTAGGTTACAATAGTTGACTATATTTGGGCATTTTTTTATTTTATGTATTAATAAAGTGTACTGGATTTAAATACAATGTTATTAACTAAATTTTTCATTTAAACAATAATCTACGGGCAAATATACGACAAATGACAAGTCCCATTTTTTTTTTCGTTCCAACAGTATATAATACAATATTTATGTTAGTATTATCTATAAAACTGAGGGTACAGGTAACTGACAATGTACTCAATTAATTGCCATCTTAAATTATATTACTTTAATAAAAAATATTTGCGAATTATTAAAGACGAAAATATTTGTCACATGCAGACAATGGTTTATTTGCAAATAAATTATTAAACCTAAGAAATTTTATTATAATGTATTCAGGTTCTATACAATCTATTAACACACCATATCGAAATATGTTGAATTGGAGTAATAATCATAGCATCCAGAAGTTTATGTATTCTTGTTTAATATAATTGTAGGTGGTACTTTAATAAATAAATATCATTTTGCAAATAATTTTACTAAAAAAATAAAATTTAATACAGTAATTAATTGAATATATTGTCAGTTCCCTTTGCTTTCAGTTTCATAAATAATACTAACATAAATACTGTATTATGTACTGTTGGATCTTAAAAAATTTAGCACGTGTCTGTTGTCATATATTTGCCTCTAGATTATTGTTAATAAAATGATAAATTTAGGTAATAACATTATATTTAAATCCAGCACACTTTATTAATACATAAAATAAAAAATTGTCCAAATATAGTCTTAACTATTGTATCTAAAAAAAAAAAAAATTCTTCTTGCTGTTATATATTTTATTCAGAGGGTACGAATACATTTGAAGTTGGGCTCGTAGGAGCGAAAAGTGTTTCTTAATATAATCACCTTTTAAATATAAACATAAATAGTTGTTCCCTTTCGATGTTCATTTAGTATTGCTGAGAGTGAAAGTTCAATAATTTAAATTTATTGTAAATAGAGCAAATGGGAATTGGTAATTAAAAAAGTTGTTTTGGTGCAAATTCCGTGTTATTCGTTGGTAACGTAATTAGAATTAATTATAAAGTTTCTGCAGCTGTTTTCCCTCATTTAGAACAAATCATATAATTGCGTCCATAATTCCTGCAATTTAAAAACATCTAGCTAAACAACAGTCCATTTTCCTGCTGCGCTGCTGCTCCTGCTGCAGCAGGGAAATGATGAATGAGTCCACTCCGAAGAGGCAAGACACGGCGCGAATAAAAACCGAACTAACCTCGTGACAGTCGCTTGTTTTATGGAGCACTTTTCTTCTGTTGTGAGATTTTCACAATTTACAGTGGGCACGTCGCGGACGCGGGCGGCTCTGGAAGAAGGAGATCTCACGGCGGATCGGAACGGATGATGGAGATAAACGCGCTCTATTTGCCCTGAGGCAAGGGGGATGATGCACTACTGACTCCCGACCGAAACGGCTCAACTAGGATTGCTTTATACCTCATACACAGACTGGCAGACTCAACTTTTAAATGCTACAGGATTTGAAGATAATGAACACCCCCACATCGTTTTAAAACTTTTTTTCAACGCTAAGAATACAGTGGGTATAGTATTCTCCACGTATTCTTGATTACATACATAATAGAGATACTTTCCTCTGTTCATAAGGCGACGCATTGGCGATCAATTTTAAGCTAGTAGCGTCTATATCGGGTTTACGGGAACTAACGATGATGTAATAATTTTTCAAATGTCAAGTAAGTTTCGACATAATCTTTTATGAAATTGGATTAAATTACAAACAATATAAACATTTTTATATAGTTAATTCCTAATAATTGAACATTGCAAATTATATTTGTTTGCTGTGTTGAAAAATATGCATGTTAGTTTCATAAATAGTCATTTTCTGTAATATAACCTATGTATGTTTATTTTGATTTCAGAATGGATTAGAAAATAAAATTTACAATATTTATAAATTATAATTGTCTAAACGTTTACCAGTAAAACACAAAAAACAAATATTAACCTCTGTAAAAATAATCATCATTGTTGAAGTGGAGAAAACAAACTTTCATGAATTTTGACACAGGTTTTCCAATTTTTAATTTTAATATCCATACATTTAATTTGTTTTCTGTGTTTCCAAATTTATTTTCAATTCTAACGCTGCTGACTTTAAACTTTCTTCGGAAACGTATGAAAACTTATTTCTGTTTTCTTTTTGAATAGAACTGCAACCAGGTACAGAACAATACACATTACTTAGTTTCAAAAATGAAATTAAATTAATTATTGAACAAAAATATGTAGCAAATAACTTTTAATTAGTTATGACCTAACTTATCACAGCATCGTTAGTTTCATTTTATTCCGCTAGATAGAATATCGTGTAGCATAGATCACCAATACTCTGTTCAAGGAATAATTTGGAACTGTAATCATAGTTCTTATACATTGGCGTGTAATTTAGCATTTTTGTCTTTGTGTTGATTTCCGTGATTTATCAATAATATGAAAGAAAAACTATCGAAAAGGGCTAGTTTTGTCTGCATGTGCGTTTTTTGAAGCAGAAACAGATAGTTTCTTAGTCATTGTCAGCACAAATTATAGCGCAAATTGAACTACATAAATGAAACGTTATTGCGCATTTTTTTTTACGAAATAATAAGCGCATTTTCAAATGTTTTTATCCCACTGCTAAAATAATGGTTTTGTAAACAGCCGCAGGAATTTTATGAATTTAAATCATCATGGATGATTATAGTCTCTTCATTTAAAAGAGATAGAAAATATTAAGTTAAATGGCGATAAGGTAAAATGTGGTGAAAGTCTGACAAGTTTAAAAACTTCAAATGTTTTAAATGAAGCTTAAATGTTAAACCATGTAAATTTTTGCCGAGAATACAAGTATTTTAGTGACTGCAAATTGCAATATATACGTTTCGTTTGACAGCTCAGCTGACTGTTGCAGGCGCCATTTTACTTAATGTATACAGATAGAAAGAGACAACATATACATTGAAAAGCTGTATTCTTAAATGCGTCATTCAGCTTATATTCCATATTAATAAAAAAATTCTTTCCATAATCGACAAAAATTGAATTGCTCTGGTGCGAAGTCGGTTTAGAGCTGTGGGTTTGTTAATATTAAGTTTTTAATAAATCTCTCATTATATTTGTAACATTTTTGTTATTCAAAACACCAAATGCAAATAAAGGAAACTATCTCTAAATTGCAACATTGCTCACCGCTATTTCCCGGTTGTGGTTATTTCATACCTACAGAAAAATATTACCGTGCGATAAAAAATCACCTGACCCATAACTTTCGTATTTCTAGAAACCTAGCGTTTAGAAATAATGGAAAATAAAACTGTTGTAATAAATTTTCTCAGCTGTAAATTACTGCTGTGGAATCAACTAAATTGGTAAACAGTAGTTGATCATTCCGCTTCAATAAGTTAAAAATAAGTTGGCAATCTTCTCACACGAAAAGAAAGTCGCTATTTATGAACTGTTAGACGTATGTACATACATGACAAGCGGCAATTAATCAGAATATCAAATTTAGGCTGCAAGCCAATTCTCAATGCTATTATTGCAGAAGATCTTGTTGTCCTCAATTTATTAAATTAGTGGATTACACTAGCCGTACTTTATATACATCCCAATTAACTTGCATGCATAATTAGTACATTGTAAATGCTTCTTTTTATTTTGCTCAAAGGTATATTTAGTGTTACAAACAATAGGACATAACAATAAATTTTCTTATGTCATGCTACGTCACCTTGACTACAATACTATTCATTGTTGCAAATATGACATTTTTTAGACTTTCTTAAAATAAATAAATAATATAACATCACTAGAGATCCATTCGGGTCGTTTATTGAGGTTTGAATCGACTGAACCCGAAGATCGGCTCTACAAAAAATTAGTCGGCCCGACTCAAAATCGGGCCGGGCTTCGGGCCGGGCCAAAATTTGAAATTGAGTGCATCCGGCATTACTAATTTTAATTTTGTTGAGGCGAAACGTTTAAATTTTTTCGTGTCAAACAAAAAAAAACAAAAAAACTCTTCCTTTAGATCGTTCAACATTGGTTAACAAAATATATAAAAAAATCTGTTGTGGCCGGCACAATACGTTTCGTCAATCCTGTGTATAATGTATAAATTCCATACATAATTTTTCTTGCAAAATATTCTAAATTTCCAGTAAAATTATTTCATAAACAAACTATGCAAATTGCACTTGACACTAACATCTTCTTCTTCTTTAGCTTTTCCCATTCGTTAGGGGTCGTTATTTTTTTACAGTCCTTCCATCTTATCTTTGGTCTTATTCTGTTTCTGTAACCTCTTATTACTAAGCTATTCATTCTTCCAATATAATTCGTCATTTCTCCTCATGACATGTTCAAACCAATGTAATCGTTTTTCTTGTATCTTTCTAGAAACTTGTAACACTAGAGTTATTTTCTTACCGTATCTTTCCGTGTCTTCCCCAACACACACACAGACACACAGAAACACATACACACATACATACATACATACATACATACATACATACATACAGACATCATCGTAAAAATGGTAAATTGTATTATAGGGACCCTAAAACATGCTTATTCACTAAAAACTCATCATTGAATTTTTTGACCAAAGACAATACCTTCCTTACCTAAAAGTGACGGAAGGTAAAAATGAAACGATTCTAGTGTAAGCATGTTATAAAAATTACAGACCTGAGAGTATTTAACACTTTGTTAACCGAAGGCGTTCGAAATTTCAACCAACTTTTTTAAACAAATCTTATATGATCATTTGCGTAAGAGTCTAATTATTATACCTAATTTATGTTTCTGCTCAAAAATAAGACAACAAAACATTATAGGAACTCGTTTAGCGAATTAGATTATTATGCTTCAATGAATAACCTTGAACCTTCGGGCCGGGCTGGTCCGGTCCCAAGCTGGAAATTGAGCGCATCCCTAATCACGATGGCATAATACCCATTGATGGGTGTGCCAATCTGCTTCGTACAATAGGTAGAGTAAAATTACTTTATGAATGAGACACTGACGTCACGACTGCTGTGCGAAGTTCATGACGTGTACATGACGTAGGGTCTCAATTTCGACTTATAGGTATGTCCAGAGGCGTATCTATTACAAATACGCCACTAGACGTACCTATAAGTATTTGAGACCATATGTCATGTACATACAGGTCATGAACTTCGCGCAGACGTCGTGACGTCAGTGTCCCATTCTTAAAGTAATTTTACTCTATCGGTAACGATGATGACATATTCGTACCCTGCGGGCATTCACGAGGCATCGCCTTATAGGCATGTATTGCTAGCGTGGAGAGTGCGCCACCAAATTCAAAATAATTGTACATTATTGTAAAAATTATAAAGATGAGACAGTTGTTCTTATGACCGTTGTACTTTTTAATTCTTGTTGATGGTGAAGAGATAATACAGACACATACAAACGTTAATACTATATTAGGATTCGAACACAATACCTTCAGTATCTATACGTAGCGGCAACTACTTCTAACGGCATATATTGTAGATAATCTATTAAAAAAGAACTATTTTTTCCTGATCGTTTCTAGTTTAAAATCTGTTAAATCTACCTGTGAAAAAAGTATGAAGTAACGTCAATAAAATTAGGCTAAAATAGCATCTAGTTCCGAGTTCCCTCGCTGTAGAGGCGCTGTAAGTCATCCGATACGCCAGGTGCAACCGACGCGATCCTTCGTCCACCGGGCTATTTTAGTAGACTTGCCCAACTATCCAGCGCTCACGAAAATCTCACAGATTATTTTCAAGTTTATTTTGTTACTTCACTTTTCCTTCCCGAGTTGCTAGAGAAATCCTAGCCGTTTTATTTTTAACGAAAGTTGCTATATCATGCGGCAAAAACTAGTTCATCACCGATTTTGATATATGATGTCAGTTATTGCCGATATCATTGGCTTTGGCAGGAGATTTACTACCATCGGGTAGGCCCCTTGCGTCTTCTGCACCACCGATTCCGTGTAATGGATATGACTAAATATAGCAAGGTTCCCTTAAGGTTGACTCACGTTATCCACAGAGATAACTACACCTTTTATCAATTAATAAAAATGAGATGTCATCGTCAGCAATAAGTGAAGTAGGAGTAAATGATTGCTTTAAAAAAGATGAAATATATTCTGCTTACTAAAATAATACAGGGTTTTCTAGAAAGAATTATTGCCATTTTTTTTAACATGAAGTTTCAATAAAAGAGTTCTTGGCAAAAACAACCATAGTCCAAATATTATAATAATGAGTTACATACAGCGACATGTACTTTCAAAGATACCAAATAGTTTGGTAAAACTCTTTTTCGCAAAAAGTATCTTAGTCATAAGATATTATTATTTTAAAATTTCTACTAAAATACCCAATAAAAATATTTAATTATTATGTAATTGCACATTAGTGCTTATTTTCATGACCTCCCGCCAATTCAATATTTAAAATAGCAATGAGGTTTAAGTAAAGTATCTCTTCTGGTTGATCGTTTGTTAACAAAATCTAATTTGTTGTTCCAATAAATAGAAAAATCTCTTACGAAATTTTGGATTATATTATGTTTTTTTTTTTCGAAAAACTATTAAGAGCTCCAAGTTAAGTACCTACCTCATTCGGTTTATCATAAATATAGTGTCAAAATCTAATATGTTATTTCCAATCATGTACGAGTTTTAAATTCCAAAGTTTTGAATCATATTTTATCGGACGATACTCTAAGCTCTCATTAGAAAATAAAATTTTATTGTACAAAACAATAATTAAACCAATTTGGTCATATGGAGCCGAACTTTGGGGATGTGCTAGTAAGTCAAATGTGACGGTAATACAAAGGAGTCAATCCAAAATACTTCGCATGATCACAAATGCACCCTGGTATGTCACCAATCAAACACTCCATGAAGATCTGAGAGTTCCCTACGTCAAGGACGTTATAATAGAAAAAAGTAAGAGGCATCATGCAAAATTAGAAGGACATTTTAACACACTACTACAACCACTATTAGAAATAAGAAGAAGAAACGAAAGGAGACTGAAAAGAAGTTGGTCAGCGGACCTGAAAGAAGGATAGAGAGGACTTGTCATTGGAGAAGTCCTTTACAAGCCAATCAAGGACCAAGTATTTCTTAAGACAGCACATTAGCTTATAGAATATGATGTAATTCTGATTGCTAATAAATATATATATATATATATATATATATATATATATATATATATATATATATATATATATATATATATAAAAAAAAATTTAATATACAGGGTGATTGGTGAGGAAACGGCCATACTCGAGGAACGTGTTCAGGAGATCAAAATAAACAAAAAAAGTCATATAAACATGTGTCCGATTCTTAACCGTTAGTGAGATATTAATTAGTAATAGTAAGCGATTAACCGCGGAAAATAATATTGTTAGAAATAATATTTGGCATTTGTTTTTTTTTGGCTGTCACATCCAGCTGTAAATGCATCGAAGTTGGCGGTGGTATTTTTGAAAATATTCTACATTGAATTGTTTTTCCTTCACTTGTATAGCATACTACATTATAATAAATGATTTGTTTCGTTATTGAGGTGTTGCTTTTATTATATATTTTTAAGTGATATCTCCGTAACGGTTAAGAATCGGACACATGTTAATATGACTTTTTTTGTTTATTTTAATCTCCTGAACACGTTCCTCGAGTATGGCCGTTTCCTCACCAATCACCCTGTATAATCACCACACGACTTCCTTGTACGATTATTAAACTATACATATTTTTTTAATAATTAAATTACAAAATATTGACAAGCCCGACAAATATTTTGATATAGAACAAAAAATAATTCATTTACTACTATCATTCTTAAATTAACATTAATCTAACCCGGTTCTTTTTAAAGGGAGTTTTGATTACAACAAAGAAATATTTGATTACAACAATGAATATGACTAATTTCACAATAAAAATATAATATTTGTTATTGTACGAATCATAAAATTGCACGTATTTAACGTAATTTGACATGAACTTTTTTTTTGTCCTAATCCATAGCAAGCTTTATTACAAAAACAAAAAGTATATAATTTTTAAATTTACATATCTCGCTTATACAAAGGGCTAATTTAATAAGACTTGATGTGCTAGACGCAGAAATTCTCTAAAACTTTTATTTGAAGCATTTATTTCTAAAATCAAAATAAAATCATTTTATTCAAGAAAAACTGTTAACAACTTCAAGTAATGTACCACTTCCAGTTAGCCTATTTTAACCAAAATCTATTATGTTATTTCGATTGACATAAAAGTCGTGTATACCAAATTTGAAAAGTTTTGGATTATATTTTAAAACAGTTTTTCATTAAAATCTATTATAGGCTTCATGTAAAGTGCCACTTCTGGAAATTGTGTAATAACCAGAAAGGGAGGTGCACAACTAGATGTTATAGGAGTCCTAAATACAAAATTTCAACTTTCTACGGCTTACCGTTTTTGAGTTATGCGAGATACGTACGTACGTACGTACATACGGACGTACGTACGTACAGACGTCACGACGAAATTAGTCAAAATGGATTCAGGGATGATCAAAATGGATATTTCCGCTGAAATCTGAAAACCGAAATTTTTCGCGATTACAATACTTCCTTTACTTACGTACAAGGAAGTAAAAATGGCTTATATAAGATGAGTTTTATCATTTTAAATATACTATTTGATGCAGATATTTTTTTTTATAAAGTCAAGTTTACAAGATACGTCTATGAATTTTTATTTTTTAAATAGCAATCTATAATATTTTTTTTTATTTTACTAAAATATAAACCGCTATTTTTCTTTATTCAACGATGTTTTTGTTAATGTATTTGAAAAAAAAGTCGAGAAAAACACGATAATTGAGAAATAATTTTATTCAATATTTATAGGTGGTTATGTGAAAATAAACAAAATGTAACAATGTTAATCAGTTAAATTAATACCAACAAAGTATAAATTTGCTTGTTACTTATTTATTATTTATTTTCACATAGCCACCTAAAATATTTGAATAAAAAATATTTTTCGTATATATCAATTATCTTATTTTTGTCGAATTTTTTCAAATGAATTAATAAAAACTAATACTTCGTAGAAAAGACAAAAAATGGAGGTTTATATTTTAGTAAAAGAATAATAGGTTGCTATTTAAAAAATAAAAGTTGATAGATGTATCTTGTAAACCTGACTTTATAAAAAATATCTACATGTGCCATCAAATTTTATATTTAAGATAATTTATATGCGCCATTTTTTCTATTACTTATAATAAATAAGTTAAGGGGGGGGGGGGTTCCTAGACTCACCCTGTATTTTTTCAAGGAAATCTGTTCACAGCTTCAAGTAAAGTATCAATTCTGGTTTATAAATCTTAAATACCAAATTTGAAAAGTTTTGGATTATATTTTAATGTAGTTTTTCATTAGAAATTGTTATAGACTTCAAGTAAAGTATCACTCCCGGTTTATCAATTTTACCCAAAATCTAATATGTTGTTCCCATTGACATAAAAGTCTTAAGTACTAAAATTGAAAAGTTTTGGATATTTTAATATTAAAAACTGTTATGGGCTTCACGTAAAGTACCATTTCCGGTTTTCCAGTTTTACTCACAATCTAATCAACTCTTTAGATTAATGTAGAAAGATTAAATACGATAAATATAAATTTTTCGAAGTTTGATATGACTTATCGTGCTTATTCACTGAAAACTCTATCGAAAACATTACCTTCCTTACCTATGTATGAAGGTTGGCAGGAGGTAAAAAAAATGGACTACGGTTATTTTCGCTACGAGCTCCTCAATTTCTTTCACTTGATTTTGCGAGCCCTACTTTTAGGTTACAACGAATAGTGACCATAAAACGGTCGCGATCTTCTCGTGAACAGACAAATATTATAAAAGAATAAACGTCAAAGTATGAAGTTTAATTTAAAGTGTACATCCTATATATAAAGACAACAAGAATGTCAAACTTCTAGTTTATTATCAGCGTAAATTATACTATGGGACGACATAGTCCCGCAGTTTCGATGTTTACCACTTTTCACTGATTTTATGAATGGTTATTAACTGCTGCAGACGTACATTGCACAATTTTCCACCCAAGCGCGAATTATATGACGCGTAGTAGACGATTTGACGATTGCAGAGTAATAGACCAAGAACTTTGGACCGTTAAGCAGCAAAGAATAGATGGTAACATTTTCCTGGCAATAAATATATTTGACGGTAGTAAAATGTTGCATTACTCTGATTTAGATCAAAGTCTGTACGCAGGTATGGTTGTGTTTACACCACGGAGACTTTACGACGAAGAAGAAGAAGAAGAGTCGTCATGTGATGCGTCGGGCGGTAGGTCACTATCCTGTCATAGACACCTGCCTTTGCTTTTACATCGGTTTTATTGCTGGAGAAAATGTAAGCGGTGATGAAAACTGCACACGGACCTCGCTCGTAAAATCCTATGTTTCTGATCTAGATCTTTTGCTGTGGGATGCACACAGATAATTTGTTGCAGATTTATTGAACGATAGTTATATTTAATTCATTGCTAAGTTAATTACAAATGCCAAAAAGCGGGGACATTTATATTTGATCACCAACAGGACAGCTCCGTAAATTTTACTTTAAAGCAATTGGATTTGTTGTATATTTCATTTGTAATTAAGGAAGTTTTCATATGTCATATTTTCTTTCGTTTTTGTTCAATCAATTTCTGGAGTCATTGTCATCATTATGAAAAAAATACTTGTCGTATGAATACGATTAAGAATGTGGACAAGGTAAAAAAAGTGTGCTTGGACAGAAATATGTGTTGCGAAGGATGATAGTTGCATGAGTATAACTATTATTGTTGTCCGTATGAGGTGTTTCATTACCGAAAATCGGTCACTTTAATATGTAAGGAATATTTGTTAATAGATGGTTAGTAAAAATGTTCTTAAGACAGTGGAGTGAATCAGCTGAGCTCTTATTCAGGCCTTCAATTTTCTGCGCAAAATGACGGTAGGGAGGCGCCACTTCTTTCCACAATGAAGGAGGACATCTCAACGATCACAAATACACCAAATAAAACTTCATAGCAATTGTTGTTTTCTGCTGGATAGAAAGAGACAACTAAGGATAGAGATATATTGAGTCACCTCCTGGAGAAATCGCTAGATGTCACTGCTTGTTCTTGTACTAGTTGTATTTGACTTATTGTTAACGAAAACCAATTATAAAATGCATGAAACAAACTAATATTAGTATTAGGAAAGGATGAAAAGAAATGTGTATAATTATATATTTTATTCTATTTATTTTTAAACAATATGATTTTTGTATAAATGCTTCTTATTCTATTTGTACTTTTTCTAAATTTATTTACGTTTTATGGTGAATCCGGATTTTGATATAAATGTCTAAAATTAAATTGAGTAATTGAATGCCATGATTATTTAATAGCCGCGTGCCTGAGTGTCTGGTCGCGAATCTGGCGAACCGCGTTCGATCACGACCGACGTCAAATATTTCGAATTTCGTGGTGCGCTCTCCACGTCAGCAAAGAGTGCCCGTGCGGTGACGCGTGATAAACGGTCGCACGATACAAATATGTCATCATCATTACCCACCCAAAGAAATTTTACTTTAATACTTATGGAATTGCAGGTTAAATCAAATATTTTTACTTTTAAAAAGGATCCAACAAAGTTTATATTTGATTTAAAAGTACCCTTGCTTTCAACCTTTATTTAGGATTTTGAGACAAAAGTAAATACCGCCATATCAAAAGCAAATTTGTTAAAAGTATTGTATTACTTTTTAAATTATTTTGTACTTAAGTGAAATGTATTTAATTTTGAATTAAAAACATATGATTTCAGAACAATGTTTTTAAAACATTAACCCAAAATAATCAAAGCAGTAAAATTAAAATCTATTAGTATTTATTTTGAAAAAATATGTATATCATTTAAATTTATTCTATTTTTAAATTAATTCATTTATTTGAAATAAAAAATCTTTACTTAATCTGATGAACGAAGTTTAAAATTACTTAATATGTTCGTACTCAATACTTTTATTTTATTTTAATAATTATACAATAATTAACAAAACATGAGGTGTCTGAAAAAAAATTCTGATTTCTGATCTTATAATGGAAATGGAAACTTATTTCTAACAAGATAATTGTACATAGAATAATAAACACAATAATTATTAACAAAACATATGTTAAGTCTACCTTAAGTCTAAATGAACTTAATTTTTTAACATACATATTTGTTTGTACTTGTAATTTTATAAGTAGCTATGTGTAATTGTAAATACATACTACATTTTCTTTTCTACTTGATCGTATAATGTGGTTGTGATTGATGGCGATAATTGATTTAACCATTCTTGTACATTTGTAGGCAGCATTACATCCTTCACCGAACTAGTAATAAAAATATAGTAAATAAACATAATAGTATCTTACAAGTAACTATATTAATAATAATACATACTTTCCAAAGATTCAGCTGTCTTGGTACTAATATCTTTAATCCGAAATTCGAGTCAGGAATCCAAGTTGTTTAAGTGACGCAGAATGTAGAGCCTGCAATTAGTTGTTTTCTCAAGAATAAATAAAATTATACGCGACATTTTGAGTGTATATTCTTACCTTTTAAATATGGAACAACATTCTCAATTTTGTTATTCCTATATAATTTTATTTCTTTAATAATATTTTCTGTGTTTGCTATATCCATAATTATTGCTATTGTATTTTCAGCGTACTTACTACTCACACGCAAAACACTGACGACAACGATTTATGCAGTCAAAATTCGGCAACTAGATATCAAAATTCAATACTTTTAATTTAAAATTGTATGTAAATTAATTTAAAATTAAATATATTAACGTAAAAGTAAATATTTTACTATGAAAGTAATAATTTTTGTTTATAAAGTTATTCTTACATTTAAACGTACTACTATTTTGAAGAGAAAACATTTTACTTTCATTTTAAATTTAAAAAATATTTTAACTTTCAATTCAAAATCTCAACTTTTGGTCGCAAATGAATTAAGTTTTTATCTAAACTGTATTAATTTTATATCAAAACTATAACTTTATTTTTTAAGTAAATTTTATTCATAACAAAAGTATCAATATTTAAGTTACAAATACATAATAACCATCTAAAAGTTTATTAATTTTGAAATAAAATTATAATAGTTTTTAAATTAAAAGTATGTTTTAAGGGTAGCATTTTTTATTTTTACCTGCAATTTATTTAAGTTGAAAGTAATTCTTTTCATTTTGGATGTTTTTAGAAACAAAAGTAATGTTTGTTGTAAATAAAACACATATTTCTTTCGGTGCGAAACTGTACACAAAGCAGATTGGCACACCAAGCAATGGGTAATATGTCGTGATGATAATATATGTATTTATTTATTTATTCTGATCCGGCATAATATGGTTATGAAGATAGTCTAAAATACTCGTAGGTAAATTTCTCATGGTAGTATAAATTTCTCATGGTAGTATTAATTGTTTTTTTTATATTTATAAAAATGTTATCGTTTGCTTTTGCATGTTATGCATTTTTTTGCAGTCCTGCACACGTCGATAACAAAATCAGATGCCTGCTGTAAATTGCCGTACAAAATGAATAAGAATGTGATGAGTTTTTAGAATTATGCACATCTTATTTCAATACTTATTTGAAAAAGCCATATTTATAGAATAATAACACCTAAAAACAAATAAAACAGAACGACTTCACAACTGCCAAAATCCAAACAAAGGAGCAAAATGTTACAAACGTATTATAATGACCGTAGAGACATCTCTGGACAAACTTTAAAGTAGACTTTATATATCTCTATCTCTAGTTGTCTCTTTTTGTCCAGCCGAGAACATAACAAACAATAGTGAAGTATAGGGCATGTTTTGTCTAGTATATTTGTGGTCGTTGGGAGACCTTCATGCGCGTGCCTGAATTTTCGCTTTGTTATGGGGTGTGTCATTCGCTGTTTGGTAGCTGCTGTGTGAAGTGTTGTTCCAAGCATTCGTCGGATTTACTATTCGCTCGCTCGAAATGACTGAACGTGTTGAGAAAAGATGCCAACGCTGATCTTGAGTTTCTTAACACCGTGATAACTGGGGATGAGTAATGAGTGTACGGTTACGACCCAGAAACAAAAGTAGTCACGCAATGGAAGCAAGCGTCCCTCGTCTTCAAGGCCGAAAAAAGCGCGATAGCTGCTAAGCAAAATCAACGTGATGCTGTCTTCTTTGATAGCCGTGGAATTGTGCTTCACGAATACGCACCGGAAGGACAAACAGCACTATCAAGAAATTATGACAATGCTCCAGATCATTCATTGCACCTGACTCAAACGTTCTTTGTGAAAAATGGAATTCCAGTCGTTCGCCAAGCTCCCTATTCTCCAGACATGGCTCCCTTGCGACTTCTGGTTGTTTCCGTAATTATAAAGAGGCCACTGAAAAGATTCCGGTTTGAGAATAGAGAAGAGATAATGCGGAACGCGACGGCTGAGCTGCCGACTATTCCAAGAGAAGGCCTACTTTGAAGGGGATTAGGATCCCAACCCCATCAGGTACGTAATATTTTTGTCCCAGCCGTCGGCCGGATTCTTTTTAGACAGGTCTCGTTTGTGGTAATATAACAGTAACTTCTCCATTAAGATTGTTGCATACAAGACTGTCTGCCATTGATGAAAAAGATAAAGATGATAATATTTCATTCATTGCCAGCATAATTTCCAATGCCAAAAAGCAACAGAGACGTATCCTTTTGATGCTAACACGACGGCTTCATAAAAGTAACAATAAAATGGTTATATTTATCAATATTTTATAGCCAAATAAAAATAACTGCCACGAGAAAAACATCGCTCAATCCTTCAGAGTCATCATTCAGAGAAAAGTGCACAATACGTTCGACGGCTGAGTGAAATATTCAAAAAGAATTCAAACACACTGTTCTAATCTACATAAATATTCTGATTGGTTGTTTTATTGAACGATGCCAGATTGCATCTCTCCAGTCGAGTAGGTAAAGTTGTTGAAAACTTTCGGATGCGGGCAAGAGAACGGCGGCTGTTGCACGGCGTAGGGGCACTCGCCCCCCACAAAATAAAACCTGTCATTCTATCAACCATAAATTAAATAATTACACTAAAATACAATTAACCAAGTTAAAGTATAATCATACAATGCTGGTGGCAATTAAAAAATAGTTTTCATAGAAACTTATAAACTTGATGCCACAGTATGCTACCAAAAATGCCCCAAAATTAAAATAGAAATTTAGCAGACAACTATAAATATAAACACCATTCGAGATAGCGTTGCCGTTTCATATCCTTAATGTTCTGGATTTAAATCCGGGTAAGGTATGGATTATCTGATTTCCAGTAACAAGAATTACGTAACAGTGTAGCTGAAAGTTTGGTTACAAATCTGTGGACTCGAGTTCGATCCCGGACGACGCTGAAATTATTTAATCATCACTAGCGATATTTGTGTACAAAGCAGACTGGCACACCCATCACACAGCAATGGGTAAAATGCCGTGATGATATATTTATTACAACAAAAATGTTGATGAGTGTATGAATGAAAAATGCGCATTTCATAAATGAGGACATGTACCCATGTTAGAAAGGCAGACAACAAAACAAATTTCATTTAAAAACAACAATGAGGCAACCGTTCCCACGTAACTACTCGTATGTATGTACTCCACGCACCGTATGCTCTCCTACCTCAGCTACGCGGACGAGCCAGAAGCAGACAATAAACGTTTAAGTGATGTTAAGTGGTTAAATTGCTAGGTGGAGGTATGAAAGCAATATCCCAGACCAGAGTAGAACAGAGCAGACACTCATTGCTGAGTGTGCGTTGTTAAGGGCAGGAGCTGCATGGATATCCTGATTTGTAATGAATTAATGCGTTCTAGGAAGGTAGCCATTGCTCTGTCTGCTTTAATTGGATCTCCAGACAGATCGCTTTATAATTCTCTGAATCGCCAGACGGCAGATGGACGCGCGCTATTTTTCAAGAGGATGTTGGTTATGAATGCAGGCATTGTTTTATTCTTTCACACATGTATCCGTTTAGAATACCTGGGAGGATGGATGAAGCAAATCAATAACTACAAACAATGAAGACAAATTGAGTTCCATAGAAAATTATTGAAGCCCCTATCTCTATAATTAATGTAATTGCTTTATTAATATTATCTTCGAATGGGACAAACAATTTCAATTTAAAGAATAGCACTTTAATTCAGGACAAAAAATAAAAATACTATTAATTATAATGGGGTCCTCCAACTTTAACAAATTAAAACATGCATCATTTATATTAAAATTAGACCTTAAAACTGTATGTTATATTTAAGTATTCTGGGCAGTAAGTACTTCTTACCGGTTGAGAATGTGTCAATGTCCAATACATCCGATACCGGTAGAAGAACACTTTCAGACCGCAATGCTTATTACGCTTTTTTGCACGATCGTGGCAAAATTAAAAATTAATGAGATTTAGAAATTATTTTGACATTAAAAATTTCATTTGTCATTTTTAAAGTAAGCTTTCATCACTGTCATCGTTTATTTTTTATTTACTTACCGCCTCGCTTCCAGATCGGTAAGTAATCTCAATCATACGTAAGTAATTTATAATAGCTATTAATATACCTAGAATTCTTATGTATATTATAAGTGCTGCAGAAATCGGTTTAAAATCCGAGCTCGTAGAACGAGGATTTTAAGTACCTACTTGTAAGGCTTGTTATGATTCATAACGTTCGTGGTTTGTTCGAGAGTTTATCGGTTTCAGAAAATTAAGACATTACTAATAAATATTATTTTTTGAAATTCTCTCATTAATGCTACTTTAAGAATGCTATGATAAACAGAACAAATATTTTGACATGTCAATATGACAAATTTTCAAAATATGTGCTTTATTCCTTATTTTTATTATTTTAGAAGAAAATAAACCGTGTTCAGAACGATCCACTAACATTATCTGTAAGTATTAATGAAGAACATTATACTTTCATTTAATTTTATTTTCATTTCGTAGAATGTTGTTGACATGTCAGTATGGTAATAAATATTACTCTACAGATACAGTTATTACTTAGTTATCAGCCTACTTTTGTATATGTAAACTGTTATGTAAACAAAGGATTAATATCCTGAAACCGGTAAAGATAACTGCCTTGGAAACCCAATCGGTAAACATTAAAAAAAATCTGATGTGACCAATACAATAACTCCCACCATTTACCTATGGGGTATAATTTTTATATTACTTTATAAATTTATCCATAGAATATACAGAAAAAGTATTAAAGCAAACCTGTAGAAAATGGAATAATCTTTAATTTTTATAATAAAAAATACATTTAAAAGTATTTTTTGAAGAAAAACTATCTTGAGCTTCAAGTAAACTGCCACTTCCGGTTATCCGATTGCCACCAAAATCTAATGGCTTCTTTCCATATTAGAATAAAGTAGAAATACATGGTTTCAAAACTTTCTGAATGATAGTATTTGAATTAGAGCGTAAAGAGGATCCACACCCACACACATACATACACACATACACACAGACATTATCGTGAAAATATTAAAAATGGATTCTAGGGACCTTAAAACGTGGTCATTTACCAAAATCTCGATATGCGATTTTTAACACGATCCCTATACCTCCCTTACCAGGGTTAGCGGGAGGTAAAAGACCCGATCATACAAAAATGACTATAAAGTTTTAAAAATGTTATTAATATTTATAAATTCTAATCATCTCATATTTTTACTCTATTCCAAATTCTCAGTATTTTCAAGCCTTCTGCTATCGCCTTTTTGAATTACATAATGCACATTCAAGTATACAAATGCGGAAAATAATGAAATGATGGAAGTAAATCAAATAACACTTGATTGAATGATGTGACTACAATTATTAGCGAAGTGCACTGTTTGAGAACAAAATCGTTTCTATATTTACTTCACAGAACATTAAAAAATATATATTACGGCTTAACGAATAACAGTAAAGACTTTTTAAAACTACAAATCCCGTTCAATTTAGATGAAGTTCCATAAAAAAAATTCTGCCATCACGATACGTCTCGCACCCTTTCCATTGTGGTACATAAAAGCATTATATTTAACTTCTCTGAAGGGTTCATTATACCTATAATTAGTGACATTTGTCTGTCAATTACAGACATTTTAATTTCTCAAGTACATAGTTAACCTTGGAGATGTTTGGGCTGTGAGCAGGCAGTGAGATTTACTACAACAGATTATTTTATAGATTATATATCTATATCATTAAATCTATTGTAACGTCGCCGCTCCGTAGCCCTCGCCGCCGCCGCGCCATAGCTGGCGCCTCTGTGTCCGCGGCTAGCGGACTCGTTAGGACAGGCCGCGACGTGACGTAATCTATTGTGCGTGTTGTTTACCTCTAGAAGTTCTCCAGGAGGTTCTAGAACTAAAGCCGCCAGGTATATAACCCGTCGCCAAAGCCAGCGAACACAGTCTGTAATGTAGTAGCAACGAGTAAAGAAGTCTGATATAAATAAGCGTCGTGAATAGTTGATGATATAAACAACAGTCGACAAGTGAACATAAATAAATGTAATTAGTGACATAAAGAGTAGTGTTAATTGTTTAAATAAATGATCTTAGTGTTTAATTGTCTTATAATATTCTTAGTCTTTAAATTAGTGTTAATATTTGTTTATCATAGTGTTTAATTTATTATCTTTTAATTATATATTCTTAATATTTATTTACCGTTTAATAAACGTATTCTTTTAGTTAATAATATTTGTCTGTGTTTTACACTTCACCCATATAAATAAAAACGTTACACTATAGAAGGTATAATAAAAAAAAAAATGTGTCGGATAGAGAATTTTGGTTTTTAATATTTGCAATAACATAAATTTTTAAAAAATAATATTTAGAAGATTTTTTTAAAATGCTACTACTTGCAGTTGTCCAATTGTTACTAAAATTTCTTCAACTCTTCCCATTACTGTTAGATTGAGGAATCCGTAGTTACACAGATCTCTAGTCTTATAGAATTTGAGAAATCGTACATACAACAACCTCACACACACACACCTAGACATCATCGTAAAAATGTTATTATCGGATTCTAGGGACCTTAAAACGTGCTTATTCACTAAAATCTGGATATGTGATTTTTAGCATGATTCCAATACCTTAGCGAGAGGTAAAAATTAAAAAAAAATAGTGGAGAACCCCATTAAAGATTTGAAGTGAACAAAAATATAAGGATGAACAAATTATTCAAATAATCATAACGAAGAATTTTCAATGATTAAATATCTCTTCTTCCTCCTGTCTGGGAAGAATGTGAAATTAGACTCCACCTCCTCATGACTTGAAGAATTTCTTGAGGTTGGAAGTGATTTAATTTTTCACCTGGCGTATGGAGTACGTCATCTCCGGAGACAAGTTGTCAACGGGTCGTTAGTGCTACAAGTGAGACAGGTCCTATATCATACTGTCAATAGTCTATACTTAGCAGCGAGTCTCTGAGCAACACTTGGCCAATTTGTATCTGTTCGTTACAGTTCGCCGTGTCCTTTGTAGTTTGCAACACCTTAACCAAAGGCTCAACTCACGACCAAATAGACAGATTTAAAATTGGAATGCTTTCTGTCCATCAAAACTATAACCTTGTTGTTTCTTTTGGTGTTCTTCTGTATTATATAGTAGTTACTTTATATGTGTATACAAGAATTTGATTCCATTTTTGCGAGGTACTCTTGTGTTTTTAACATGCGGTATAATTATCTTCTAGGGCTGTAGGTATTGTGTGCATTTGGTAAAGCGTATGTCAACAACCACAAGCTGGCGAAACGTGTGCAAGGAAGCGAGTGGCTTAGCCACACGGCGCAAAATTAAGGAAGAACCAAACAAGAAATGAAGTCGGTAACTACGCAAGACGAGGTAACATAAACGCTTGCAGCGTTTCCTGTTTTGCAAGTTTCCGTTTTACGCTCATCGCGTCACGTCTGAAACATACATACAGCACAGCACGCACACATCCACACACACACTACGTATCATAAAGTTTTAACGAGTGTACAGCTGCAAACATATGTATCCGTTGCTGGAAATTTTAATACAAATCGCTCACAAACCGTTAACTATTTAGGCAGATGACTTTGTTTTCGATAAAGATAGATACGATAGCAAGTAGCAGTTTTGCTTTTATAGAAATTGTCCCATGGTTTCCGATACATTAACGCGTAAGGTGGATTAAGAAGGATTCTGTTTTTACTTTCATGTAAAAAGTTTTATGGTAGGCACTAGGTTTTTTCAACAAACAAAACTCAAATAATAATAATAGTAAAAAAACTTTTTGTTTTTGTGAATTAAGTTAACAGATATAAGCTCGCGAGGCTAAGTAAATTAAATGATTGATTGTGATTGACATCAAACTTAAAACTTATTTCCAATTTCAAACAGTACGTGACACCTCTGAAAGCTCAAGGTAACGCTTTTAACAATATAGATATATCGTAGTTTAACCCTGGTCAACTAACTCTAAGGAGCTATTAGTTCTTAACAAAAAGAACCTTATAACTATGACAGGTATCTTAATTAATCATTGTTCTCTGAAATACTGGCTGAATAAAACTGGTAAAGCTGAAAACAGTATTGTCCATTCTGAGAAGTGGATGTAACCATTTTGGTAAATGTATGTAAGAAGATATAAGTGTATACTGAAACGACGGTTATGTAAGAATAAATGATTGACACCTGATATAATTTTTTACCTCTCGCTAAGAGAGGTATTGCATTCATGCTAAAAATCGCATATCCAGATTTTATTGAATAAGCACGTTTTAAGGTCCCTACAATCCGATTTTAACATTTTTACGATGATGTCTGTGTGTGTGTGTGTGTGTGTGTGTGTGTGTGTGTGTGTGTGTGTGTGTGTGGATGTGTGTGTGTATGTGTGTGTGGGATGTTGGAAGGACGGTTACTCAAAAACTATAAGACTTAAAATTTGTTTAACAACGTATTTCCCAATCGGACATTCATGGGAAGATCTGAAAAGGTTTTGGTAACAATTGGACAACCGGAAGTAGAAGATTCTTGAAAAAAAATCTTCTAAATATTATTTTTTGAAATTTTTTCTTGATAATATTAAAGAAAAATAAATTCTCTTTCTGATACATTTAAATATTTTTATATATATTCTATAGATTTAGAGATAAAAGGAATATAATATATAAAATAATCTGTTGTAATTAATTTTACAACCGAAAGGATGCCATGAAAAATAGTTGAAAATTTATATTATTTGTAACTGACAGATAAATGTCAGTGTCAGAAATAATGAGTAATGAAAGAAAAATGTACTTGGAGAATCCCTTAATTCTTGATCTGTGACTATTATGGAGATGACAAGTCTAGGTTGAAGGACTTAAATTTGTTTCAAACATTATGGGACAATGTACACCAGCACTGTAGACTAGAGTAACTTTGAATTGCGAAAAAGCTATCAAATTCTTCTCAAGTAAGTTGTAAATCGATATAAGAATAATCGGAGTGCAATCTATCCGTCACTTTATTAAAGGGAATTAGTGTTATTTAGATATAACAAGTATGAAAAAATAAAATGTAAAAGAAGATATGTAAGAATAGATGCACAATCCAGATATATACATTTTAGACCGCCCAAAATTAATGTTTTTACTAGAAGAATATGAAGAGAAAGTAAACAAGGTTGTTCGAATTGAAAATTGCTGTTACCAGCCTAATATTTATATATGGTAAACTCTACTTTGTAATTTATTGTAACATAATTTATGGTAAAATATTTTTATGTTGAGACATGCTATTATTGAATAACAAAGAAGTTTATACGTCATAGATTTATATGAATATATTATTTGTATTTATAAAAATATTCTTTGCTTTATGCATACAGCCAGGTAAAATATACGGCGAGAGGTTATGTGCTGGCCACATCAGATTTTTTTATATGTATACATAGACAAAGAGTAAAGGAAAAAATTATTCCCTTGTGAATGATCTTATGGCACCTTAGCAATGCGTGCATTGCATTCGCACAATGCAGGAGCGCGTCGCTCGCCAGGCACGCAACGCACGGTCCTGCTAGCCTGCTAATGGCAGCAGGAATACAACGATTAATCATGTCAAGTGTTCCCGGCAACATGGCGGCGGCGTACACCGAACATCCATTGCAGATAAACACATTACGTATGGCGGATAGTCCAGCAGGACTGCCCGTGTAGCGGCCCGTGTAACACCTACACCTGCTGCACAAGACACCCGCAGAGCCCGACAAGTTATTGCCCAATCATTATTGTTTCACACCCAGATGCATGCGCGATGTTTCATACGCTGCAACAGTCTTGATATTTTCGCAACCATAACCCTAAATGAAGAAGTGGTACATTAGTATGAAACTTCAACTTCTTTTCTATCATTATCCACAAACTAAATGTTACGAATATTGTTTGGAAATGCTTGTACATTTTTTTTCTTAATAAGTAAGAGTCTTATGCCCGGTTCCATAAAAGCTTTTTTAAAGATAACTCATTGTTAAATTTAACGTGTTAAATTTTGATATATTACAAATTTACATTTGTTATTAGATTGTCGAAATTAAATAAATTATGTATAAGTACAATTTAAATTAAATATATTTTGAGTATGCATACAATGCACTCATCGTAATTGATATATATGCACTAACAATATTTATAATTTTTTCACAAATTGACGTCAAAATTTAAGAAGTTGTTAAGTTTAGCAATAAGTTAAATTTTTATGAAAGCGGACCTAGTCTTCGTTTCCTACATTTATTTAATTTGTTACTGTCAATTATTTTCTCACATTTTACACAATTTTTACCTCTCGCTAAGAGAGATATTGGATTCATGCTAAAAATCGCATATTCAGATTTTAATGATTAAGCATGTTTTAAGGTCCCTACAGTCCGATTTTAATATTTTTAAGATGATGTCTATGTGTGGATGTATGTATGTGTGTGGGGAGGTTGGAAGGACGATTTCTCAAAAACTATAATACTAAATATCTGTTTAACTACGTATTTCTCAATCGGACATTACTGGGAAGAGCTGAAAAGATTTTGGTGATATTATTTTTTGAAAATTTTTATTCTTGCTTGTATTAAAGAAGAGTAAATTGTCTATCTGATACATATAAATATTTTATTATACCTTTTATAGATTTAGTGATAAAGAAATATAAGTTATATAATAATCTGTTGTAATAAATCTCACAGCCCAAATAAGGTCATGGAAACCAATTGAAATATTAAAATGTTTGTAACTGGCAGATAAATACCAGTGTCATAAATCCAGAGACATTACTGAAGATTTTTCTGGGAAGTACATACATTATATTATTTCTTATTGTATTAATAGTTAAATATTTAAAAATAGGTATATTACATATACTCTTCAAAAATACTGTCAATCCCGACAATGAATTGGAAGCATTTCGAAAACTTAGAAGAGGACAAAATTTCTTCATAGAATGAATTTAAAATAATAAAATCTAAATATAAAGAACAGATGTAAGTAGAATTTTTGGTATAGGGGGGGGGAGGGGGAAGACATACAGCAAATGTTAAATTCAATAGGGGGCGAGCAGTCATGTCACTTTGTTGGCCTTGACAAGCAGATATGAGGGCCCGTGTCAGAATGATAGCTAGTAATTATGTACATAGATATCAAATATCATAGTTTTTATTTCTAAATTTAGTGATTTTCCAATTCCATGTGGTTTATTTTCGTCGACAAGTAAATTCCACACTCCTGGTGACAAATTAGCCACGTGAATTTAGAAAAATTTTAATAAAAAATTCTGACATTTACATCTATGTACATAATTTCTAATTGTCATTCTGACACGGGTCCCCATATCTGCTTGTCAAGGCCAACAATGTCACATGACTGCTCGCGCCCTTTACTTATGTAGGAGTAACCAAAAGTGGCGAGAGGTATTGTGCTGGCTACAACAGATTTTTTTATGGTCTTATTGGGAACTCTGTGATTTTCAAATTAAATCCTGAGTACATGAAATTTAATATTGACATGAAATGTTTACAGAAATAAAAACGTGTATGCAACGGGCAAACGAAATAAATGTCGAAACGATGTCAATAATGCTGATATCATAACCGTTTCCAATTCACGTGCAAATAGCTCAATTCAAAAATCAATAGCACAATATCGGCTTCAACAAGCCACTAAAATCCGTGTATGCATCACGGCTCGCACAGCCAGGGCTTCGTCATATAAATTAAACCAAGCGTGGTGGTGGTGGTGGTAGTGGTAGCACTGTCAGGTGTGGCCGCCGGAAACAAGAGGCGGGATTTTTCGTCCCCTTCCGGTTTCGATGGAATCCTTATTTGATGCTGACACTGCTACTTTCCTTAAGCCTTTGAACAACTTCTTTTTCGGCATAGTTAAGTGGCGGTGCAGGAAAAATTGAGGAAATATTCAAAATGGCTCCATCAGGGAATTTTATAATAAAGACAGGTGAAGGACACCAGACAAAAAGAAAATATTATTGTATTATTTTTCTTTCGTAACTTATTACACGTTAATTTTATTACTGTACATAGTGACCAAAAATAATATAGTTTTGAATCTATAAGGAGATAGTTAAAAGCTTTTAGATGAAAGAGTTTTGTTGTAGTACTTATTATACCTTAACTGTTGTTTCCCATGACGGATTAGTCGGTAGGTAATATCCCTACCCTATCCTCTTGGCGTGAAAAGCCGTGAAAAATGCCGCGTTTCTGGCGGGATAATGAAAAGTGTACGCTCGCGCGCTAGACTTTGATGTATTCACAAATTCATGGCGACTTCACGTCGATGAACTCTGCAAACCCATCTTTTCAAAACATAATTTATCTTCGTTTCACGGTTGTTTTCGATGTTTACTTCGTGCGCCTGCAATCATTTCGGATTCTTTGCTCGCGCGATTTTTAATTACTGCGCGTCCTTAATTATTTTTATAATCAAACTCGACACCCCCGTGAAAGTTTGTCGACGGCGCCACTGGATAGAATACATTTACATGATATTCTAATAAGTGAATTTTAATTACAAACTTCTTCAAGACTGAGGTTGGCATTGTTATTCTTTGATTCAAACACAATCGAAATGGAAATTTGCATCAACTTTATTGCTGATGTTAAATTAAACTGTTTCAGTTTCTCTATCAAAAGACTTTCATTTTTCTTTTACATTCTTTTGTTTGCAATTAGTTAGTGGAATAACTTGATCTTTCCTGACATTCTTTAACTTTAATAACACCTCACTCATAAATTTAATAAACCATTCGTATATCAAAAGCTAAATTATCGTTTTAGGGGGTCTAAACCTTCTTGCAGACTCTTGAAAACCCTTATAAAGGAGATAAAAAACTAGGAGGAGTCAGCTATAGCCTCATATTAGAGAGATATTCCGGGCCTTAGTCAGTCGAAGTAATTCATTTCATCCTCTTCGACGAACGCTAAAGAGCTATTAGCTCTCACAAAAATGAAGGACCTAGAATTATGACAGGTATCTTTACTTTACCTCTGAAATATGTAGCGTCTATGTAAGAGTGGTATAGCTAAACAATGTATCTGTCGACTCTGCGAAGAGAATGAAGAAACTGAGATCGGGAAATTGATTCCTGAATCAGTAAATGGCTTTATGAAATCTCTGGATTTGCTTCTAGAAAACTAAGATGTTACAAAGATCTTACAGGTCGCAGTGACAAAAATGGGTAGCGCTTAAAACCCTAAACTAAAATAATAATAATAATAATTATAATAATAGGATAGAGGTAGAGAATATATAGATTTTAAAACACATACTACCGAGAAATATACAGCCTAAGTAAATTCTTTCTTGATAAAGCACTTACCTCACCACTCCATGACGCAGTAGTAAAAATCTGATGTGGCCAGCACATAACCTCTCGCCGTATATTTTACCTGGCTGTATGCATAAAGCAAAGAATATTTTTATAAATACAAATAATATATTCATATAAATCTATGACGTATAAACTTCTTTATTATTCAATAATAGCATGTCTCAACATAAAGATATTTTACCATAAATTATGTTACAATAAATTACAAAGTAGAGTATACCATATATAAATATTAGGCTGGTAACAGCAATTTTCAATTCGAACAACCTTGTTTACTATCTCTTCATATTCTTCTAGTAAAAACATTAATTTTGGGCGGTCTAAAATGTATATATCTGGATTGTGCATCTATTCTTACATATCTTCTTTTACATTTTATTTTTTCATACTTGTTATATCTAAATAACACTAATTCCCTTTAATAAAGTGACGGATAGATTGCACTCCGATTATTCTTATATCGATGTGTAATTTTGTCAATATTTACAACTTACTTGAGAAGAATTTGATAGCTTTTTCGCAATTCAAAGTTACTCTAGTCTACAGTGCTGGTGTACATTGTCCCATAATGTTTGAAACAAATTTAAGTCCTTCAACCTAGACTTGTCATCTCCATAATAGTCACAGATCAAGAATTAAGGGATTCTCCAAGTACATTTTTCTTTCATTACTCATTATTTCTGACATTGACATTTATCTGTCAGTTACAAATAATTTAAATTTTCAACTATTTTTCATGGCATCCTTTCGGTTGTAAAATTAATTACAACAGATTATTTTATATATTATATTCCTTTTATCTCTAAATCTATAGAATATATATATATATAAAAATATTTAAATGTATCAGAAAGAGAATTAATTTTTCTTTAATATTATCAAGAAAAATTTTCAAAAAATAATATTTAGAAGATTTTTTTTCAAGAATCTTCTACTTCCGGTTGTCCAATTGTTACCAAAACCTTTTCAGATCTTCCCATGAATGTCCGATTGGGAAATACGTAGTTAAAAAAATTTAAAGTCTTATAGTTTTTGAGTAACCGTCCTTCCAACATCCCACACACACACACACACACACACACACACACATACACACACACACACATCCACACACACACACACACAGACATCATCGTAAAAATGTTAAAATCGGATTGTAGGGACCTTAAAACGTGCTTATTCAATAAAATCTGGATATGCGATTTTTAGCATGAATGCAATACCTCTCTTAGCGAGAGGTAAAAATGGATAAAATTATACGCCTTTGAACTTTGCAAATGACGAATATGATCCAAGAATAAATATAATTAAAGATGAAATTAAAATACAGAAATGGAGAGAAAAAGAAGTACACGGAAGATACATAGCAGCGGTAGAGGAAGGTGATATAGATCAAAGTGCATCAATCTCGTGGTTACAAAATAGTGGCCTATATCCCGAAATGGAAGGATTTTTGATGGCTATACAGGACAAGGTTATAGCTATAAGAAACAACAAGAAATATATAATCAAAGACCCAAAACAAACCAATACAAGATGTAGGATGTGTAATAAAGGAGATGAAACTATTGAACATATATTATTATCCTCATGTACACCATTGGTATCAACTGAATATCTGAAGAGGCATAATAATGCGGCGAAAATAATTCACGGAAAAGTATGTCAATAATTACTAGGAATCCCAGAAATACCATATTATAATTATGAATCAAAAAGTGTGATAGATTCACATATTTATAAATTATACTGGGATCGATCTATTCAGACTGATAGACCAGTCCGACATAGCCGACCAGACATAGTTCTCTAGAACGAAATACGAAAAATAACATATATAAAAGATATTGCAGGACCGGCATCAGAAAATCTAAAAGAGAAATATAATGAAAAAATTACAAATTATATACCATTTGTCATAGATATGAAGCAGACGTGGGTCCAAAACACTGTAAACATTATTCCCATCACGATAGGAGCCACTAGAGAAATCCCTTATAGTCTTCATGAAGGTATGGAAAGATTGAATTTGAAAAAGGACATATTGGGCTTCCAAAATAAGAAAACGCCACTAGCGGCAGAATTCTGAACTAATCATCAGGTACATAATTGTTTACATTTGTAACATTTACCTATGTAGTAGTTTTCACAGCGCTATAATTGTTTAATGTTAATGAAATATATAAAATAGCCTTACACCGCAAGGTAGAAAGGCTTTAGGATTAAGTAAGTAACTAAGTAAGTATAAAATACTGTTAAAATAAGAGGTAAGATTTTTGTTTCATTTAAAAATAATAAGTAAATTAGAAGAAATTCCATTAATTATACGTTTATGTTAATGTCATTATAGAATTTTTGCTGTAAAAACTATTAAAAGTGAACATAATTGTTTTATTTTAAAGAGAATATACAAATAACCGCTAGTATAAAAGGTATGTTCCTGTTCTATTAAAATTAATAAGCAAATTAAGTGAAATAAAATTTATTAGAGGTTAATGTTATGATGGAGTTTTCATCCAAAAAATCCACTAAAGAATCAAGAAACAAGAAAATTCCTCTGACAGCAATGTTACTCTTATGGAAGCCAACGAATAGTGTACCTTTAGTCATGATTTTGAAATTTGTTGCAAGCGCCATCTCTTGATAATTTGGAAATCCAATTATATCATCGACTACAAAAAGCTGTAATTACTGGATACCTGCAACACCGTTCGGAAGTTCTTCTATATAACTTAAATAACTCTGTAATGTGAACATGCTTCTCTAGTTTTAACTTTATATTGTATAATATTTGCCTTTGGGCCATATGTACAATCTATATATACCATTCAATGAGAATAAAGGATAATAATAATATATCAAAAGTCCCGGGTTGGAATACTGGTAGAGTATGGATGTTTTGTGTACTTATTTTTAAAATTATTTCCTTCTTATCAAAGTCTGCAATATTTCATCTTATGTTGAGTGCATCTCGAGCTCCAAACTACAAATTGTCAAAGTATTGATGAACGACAACTATCACTAAAATATTAGCGATAGATATTTATGTGTTTATCCGATACGGACCGTGAGCGCTTGACCGGTGAAAAGTATGGACAAAATGGAGTGTATTCCCTGATGAAGAATTGATGGCTGCACTTTTGACAGGTAAAAAACTCCAGGAATCATTTTATACTGGAGATATTTCATGTTACCATGACCTGGATGATTTATTTGTAATGTAACATAGTAGACAGATTCGTAATTTCCAGTATAGGAGATTCTATTAACTATACCAATCTATTTGTCTACGGAGATTACAGTAATGATTATTATTGTTATTATTACGATCTACAAGATCTACTGTAACATTGCACTAACTTATTTTCGTGGAAGCAGTTCCAGAATCCAGACTTATCATGAAGCCTATTATTCAACAGAATAATTCAGAAAACAGTCGGAAATATCTTGTAGAAATGTATTGAAATGTTCAGCCAGAGTACATTGGTTTGCAGTGTTGTCTATCCATCCTCATTTTGATATATCCTCTAGTTGTACCTACGTATTATGTAGCTTTGCAGTTATCAGTGGAATAGTGATCTTTATAAACCACGTTTGATTTATAGATTTTGTCCACAGAGTCTTTCAACTTACAGTAGAGTATCAACATTTAGTTTATTTAAATTCTACGCTAACGATCCTACGTTGGATGTTGTATAGGGTTTGTTAAATCAGAGCTGGGGCCAGTACTCAAAAAAGTATTTGAGTACTAAATACTAAGTAAAGTAATACTTTAAGTATATTTTTACCTACTTATAGTACCAGTACTAAGTAATCAGTTAAAATATGAAAAAAAAAAACTATCGAATTTAGGTAAGACTCGTATATCACTCACATCCAATATGACAGTTAAAGTAGCCCACTAATTTTAAAGTCATATATACCTATTTAAAAAAAATCTGTTGTGGCCAGCACAATACCTCTCGCCACTTCCGTTTTTTGTTACATAAGTATAGGGCGCGAGCAGTCATGTGACATTATTGGCCTTGACAAGGAGATATGGGGGCCCGTGTCAGAATAAGAATTAGTAATTATGTACATAGATGTTAAATGTCAGAATTTTTCATTAAAAATTTCAAGATTTTCTAAATTCACGTAGTTAGTTTGTCATATTTGGTCTTGACAAGCAGAAATGGAGGCCCTTGTCAAAATGACAGTTAGTAATTATTTACAGAAATGTCAAATGTCATAATTTTTACGTGGTTAATTTGTCCCCAGGAATGTGGAATTTACTTGTCGAGGAAAATAAACCACATGGAACTGGAATATCATTAAATTTGGGGTGGAAAATTGACATTTGACATCTATATACATAATTACTAGCTGTCATTCAAACTCGGGGCCCCATATTTCCTTGTCCAGTCCAACAAAGTCACAAGACTGCTCGCGCCCTATAAATTTCTCATGTTTTTTCTTTATGTTTAAATTAGTTTTATAATTTTAAATTTATTTTTTGAGGAAGTTTTCTTCTACACTTCTAAATGTTCGAATTTCTTCCAATTTCTTGACGGGATTTCTGATGGGTGTATGTATATAATTATAATTTTAAATATTTAATTGTTATTATTGTTATACAACAAGAAATAGTAAACTTACCAATATCACAGAAAAATTCTTCAATAATGTCAATTAAACTTCTTCATTTAACGTAAAAGCGTAATTTGATGTTTTACTACTATGTTGCCAAAAAATATTTCTAAGATTTAGTATCTGCTAAAATATACATAAAACCATATTCGTACTATGACAAATTTTGAATCGGTTCTTATCCACTGTCATCTGTTTAGTTAAAATAGACTTAAGGTCAAGTTTTAGAATTGAGCTACCAATACCGCCCAAATAGGTTTATGAACTACTGTTGGTTTTTAACACTGACATTTTTCTGTCATTTACAAACATCTGATGGTTACTATGGAGTTGTTTATGCTCTGAAATTTATTACAACAGATTATTTATATTAGATATATAGAAGATATAATAATTTTTTAAAATTTATCGAATAGAGAATTTTACGTTCTTTAATACTAATAATAAAAAAATCTGTTGTGGCCAGCACAATACCTTCCGTCATTCTCGTGTATAATGTATAAATTCCATAATTTTTCTTACAAAAGATTCTAAATTTCCAGTAAAATTATTTCATAAACAAACTATTCAAATTGTACTTGACACTGGCATCTTCTTCTTCTTTAGATTTTCCCATTCGTTAGGGGTCGCTATTTTTGCATGTCGTTCTCATTCAGTTCCTTTTCTCTCAAATCTTCCGCAATACAGTCCTTCCATCTTATCTTTGGTCTTCCTCTGTTTCTTTAACGTCCTATTACTAAACTATTCATTCTTGTTCCAATATAATTCTTCATTTCTCCTCATGACATGTTCAAACCAATGTAATCGTCTTTCTTGTATCTTTCTAAAAACTTGTAACACTATAGTTATTTTCTTACCGTATCTTTCCGTGTATTCCCCAATATCTACTTCAACATCCACACATCTGCCACATTAATTTACTTTTTATTGATACTGACATCTGTCAATTTGAATTATATGAATATATTACTAGTTCCCAAGTTTGGCATAGCTGGCTGAATTATAAAATTTAATTTCGTTAAAATTCTTTTAATTCTATATCTATTGAATATGAAGTATAAATTGTAATCAAATCGTATAGAGAATAATATATTCTTTAAGTTATAATAACGTTAAATGTCAATAAATCAAATTTAACTGTTAAATCTTCAAATGAGACTACTTCCGGTTGACCAATTATAACCAAAATCTAATCAGTTGTTCTTCTGGATGTAAACTTGAGGAATACGAAAAAATTATAATTTTTGGAATCGTGGTATTGAAGTTATGGAATCCGGAACTTTTGTCACACACACACAGACACACATACATACAGACATCATCGTAAAAATGGTGAAATCGTATTATATGGACCCTAAAACGTGCTTATTCAGTAAAAACTCATCATTGAATTTGTGACCAAAGACAATACCTTCCTTACCTAAAGGTGACGGAAGGTAAAAATGAAAAAAAAAAATATTTAGAATTTTTTTTAAGATACTACTAGTTCCGGTTTTCCAATTGGTACCAAAACCTATTCAACTCTCCCCATTAATGTTAGATTGAGGAATCCGTAGTCAACCAGATCTTTAGTCGTATAGAATTTGAGAAATCATGCCTCCAACAACCTCACTTTCCTTATTTAGTTCTATAATATTGAGGGGAAGGTAGAAAATAGCCTTTAATAAATAACTTGTTCAAAATTATTGATTTATCTTTATTTACGTCTTCATCTGTTCGATTAAAACTGTAGGTAGCGAAAATTGAAGTACCGACTATACTTGCTCAAACCCGTGTTGACAGTAGTAAACACAGAGCAATATGTTTTGCGCATGCGTGAAGTATTTCGTATTTAAATATTTTGGATACTTTAAGTATCAAAAAGTAGTTTAAAACTTTTTATGAAAAAAAGTATTTTAACTACAGTACTAAGTAATAATTTTCAAAAAGTATTGTAAATACTGGATGTATTTAAAGTAATACTTCTAGTACTTTTCCTTTAAGTCGTTCCCAGTTCTGTGTGTAGTATTAATTACATTAATGTCAACAATTCTAAATCAGTTTATATCCCTTCCCAGTTCGTTGTCCGTTATCCTCGTACCCTGCAACCCCTGAATTCTCCACCCTACGGGCGCACCTGATCATCCATTGGAGAGAGGTGTCCATGTGTGTGCCACGCGCGTATTGTTCGCATTGTTCGTCGCCTGCACTGCATGGCATGGCATACACCCTTATCGCATGTAATGTTAGTTTTATTTCGCATTGTCCCCGATGCAAATGCCCGTTATTAAACCTTCAATTCATTCAATGGGCTTTTTTGTCATTTGCTTTCAAGCGGCTTATGTAGCTGTGACTAATACCGGTATTGCAGAAGTGTTAACTGTTTTATTTCATTAATAACGCCAGCGGATTTGCTAATTTTAACGGGATAGATGGATTTATTATTATTAAGATGTATTAGTGATACTGATGGTTGAGCCTTTGACAAACATTATCATATAATGTGTTCTTCGTTTCCTTCGCAGAGTCCAAACACTGTTTGCAGCTGGACCAATCTATAATTGAAGTTCTTTCAGAGGACAATAAACAGTATGATTACTTGTCATAATTCCAGGACTTTTTCACTGAGATCTTCTTGGGTTTTGTCTATTAAAGTAAAATGAACTTCTTCGCCTTACTATATGGCCTGAATTGTCTGTGAAATGGCACTCCGTACTTTGTTAAAGTTATTTCAAAATGCAGTACTCTAGATTCGTAAGACCCATTACGCAGACTCAATATATTTGTTTATATATAAAATTACAATTCAACAAATATAACAATTAATTAAAACTTTAATATGCCAGGGACTATAAATAATGATACAAGTTATGTTGGGATTATTGAGGAAAGTAGCGACTGTGTTTTCCATTTTCAATTTCCACTTCATCACCCTGTAAACAGAAAATTAATCAGCAGACAGTTTTTAATAAAGCTCGTTCACCTACATTCATCCACAGTCGTATATCTATCTCCCGGTGTGCACAAATATGAATTGGAAAGTTTGTTTTGACGAGGCAAACGTTTTTAAATCGGTGAAACCGAAACCGAAAGCGAAAGCCAACGCTGCACAGGCGAACGACAGAGAGTGAGGGTGAGTTATAACTATAATTACAATCACGGCGAGGGTTGCGAGTCGTGTTTATCAACCCTTGCCCGTTCCGCTCCGACCCCCCCAGTGTCATTGCGCTTTTAAATCCGGGCGAGATGGATGAGCGGCTTGCTGACCGAATGTTTGCCAAGGTCGCAATGGACACACACAACTCACACTAGAATCAATTTTCTGTATGAGCCAATTGTGAATTTAAAATATAGTGAAGAAAATCAACAGTTCTTTGGTATAAATAGGAGTACCATAAGGTTGCCAAGAGGAGTCGTTTATTATCTGTTTACCCAGTTTTCAAATCAAAATCGATGTCGCAATTATGAACTAGCAATCAATTCATTGTGGGTTCGTATTAAATAGTGGTGTAACTGAATATAAAATAAAGCTGTATGATTCGGTGTCGGTGTCCCACAGCGGTGAAAAATTAGGTGCGTTGGGAATTTGCGCAAATAAAGCAACTATTACAAAATTGAAGCGTTGGAAATAAAAATGAAGTGATTGGAAAGCGGCTCACGTCCAAAGTACAAAATTCAAAACTGATCGATGTTGACGCGTGCATCGCGTTGCAAAGCAGCACGCGTGAATCGTGACGTGTGAAATCAACCGTGCGAAATACATAGATGGGTGCGCGCGCACAGGTAACGGATCTAATCCCGCTGATCACAATAGCCAACCATTAAAACTGAAATCCCCGGTCGCTGCGACGAGCGAGCCATGCGGCTTCCGATGGATATGTAAATTCGATTAAACAGAACGATGGTTTGTGCGCGCAACGAGCTAAATGATTCTTCCGTTTGCGATTTTGTACATTCGAAACGTGGCGCGGATCGCGATTCTATGCTTTGTCCACTGCTGCGATTCACTGGGCTTCACGCAATCGGACCATTCCACCGGCAGCGCACCGCTGTCATGGGACCTCTGTTGTTTCTATTTTCAAACATTTTATAACTACCTTCCACTCTACCTCACTTTATTTAATTCACATACATACTCAATTTAAATTGCAGATACAACAAAGCATTTTGAAAATTTTTGCACATGTTTCGTCTGGTTTCTATTCGTATCATGTTCATATACTTTGTATTTCTAGTTTCACTTTTCAGTCTAACCCCACAGCTGTCACCCGACAACTGTTTACCTCTGGCTCCAGGGTAAAACCTCGGTAAATATTTTACACACAAGCGTCCCAAGAGGGTTGGAACATATGCTGGTACAAAAAGAATCATAATTACTCCAACCAAAATTAAATTTGCCATAAGCGCTAGACTAAAAATTGAGAAAAAGATTTCTGCACCGACTGATGCAAAAACGAGGCTTTTTGAAAGATGTCCGATCAAGGTCATTTTTATCATGAACGAATTAACAAATTAGCATACTTTTATCCCCCTCCTTTACAAAGGCTTTAAGCGTGTGCGATAAGGATGGATATAAGACGCTTGTCTTTCAAAAATTCGACTAAGTTAGGACATTCCATTTAAGAACGATGCTCGTTGTTGATAATACTTTCGCTGTAACGTAAGTTTATATATTAATTCAGATACATTACCTTGATTCATAACCGTACGAGTAATGTTATTTCCTGTCAGTGTCACTGACACTGACATTTTGTCAGTATCTTAATTTTCACATATTTGGTTTTACATTTGCTAATAAACTTACCAGTTGATTTATTTTTGAATTTTTAATGCTGTTATTGTAACATATATTTTTATAATAATAAAATAACAGAAGTGTCTTGTGTACCCTCACAAAAACTAAGCAAACGACACTACTGAATTTGTCAGAATGGGCGGAGCAAAAATCTGAATTCATACAATTCGTAGATAACCTTGATCTGACATCTTTCAAAAATTTTACTGTATTGGTATGCAAATATTATATCACTAAATTCAGAATAAAGTTCTCTATGTAATAAATAATAGATATTTATACACCAAGTGAGTTAAGATAATGTTTATTCATGAAAAGAAAGTTTAAGCTATGAGCCGGAAGCGTGACTGGGTTAAATTCTTTGAGTGGATAAACATTTTTAACTCACGTTTGATTATACAATATCTTATTCAATTTTGACGAATAATAATTAAAACTATTATAAAATTTTATTTTGACAAAACAAAAAACTAATCAATTAGTATGCTGTGCATGACAATCGTCATTGATAAACGTCAAGTCGTTTATTTATAAAATCAAAACAAGGTTTATTTTCTATCATTTGTGGCGTGAAAAATAATGAGAATGCCTAATCTGATAAGACGTGGTGAAAGTGTTATTTTTGTGCCTGATGTTATTTTAAATGCATTATTTGTTGCAGAGTGAGTTAAAATTCTGTGAGAGTGACTTAATTTTTTTCTAATTCACTAGCAAATAAACAAGTACTTATAGTTGTTGCTATGGAGTTAATAATAACAGTTTAAAACGTCAAAATTGAATAAATAAAAAAATATATAGTCTCATTTAAAATAACAAAGTCGAAAAAATAATTTTACGCTCATTAAAATAGCCTAGTAAAACAGAAATTCTTTCCTAATTTAACTGATCTCGTTGCTCTTATAGTTCTCGTGATAACAATAGTGGACAAAATATAATGAACACCATAAGGTATATTTATCATTTTATTGCAAAAATGAGGCAGCTCCAGATAAATCTAGTGTTTCAACTATGTAATATATTTTCAATGAAAAATGTCGAGTACAGACGAATGTGATTATACTAAATTCTGCTAGTCTGCCTAGTTTTGACAGCTTCACAGATGCTTAATACACATGTGTTAGGTACTCTTCTTTAAATAAAAAGATAAAAATAAGGATTTTATTTTAATAGTATATTATTTAGGGGTAGCCACATTTCAAATTGCCTGCCGGTGCAAAAAGAAGACAGCTCCTCAACTTTTTATTAAATGCTGCACTTAATTAATAGAAAGTGTGTAACTTTGATACATCACATATTTTTCAATAAACTTACACTATAGAATTTACAGAAAATCTAAAAAATATTATTTAAGAAGTTAAATAGTTTCACCCCCTGAAAAAATTATAAAAGTGGAGCTATCCTTTTTTGCACCGGTGTCTTCAGTTATATCCATTTCGGAAAACTTGGTTTATTACGAATTACTTTTCCCTATGTGTGATATCCGTGCGGCATCGTACGTAGCGGTGTGAGGTTAATAATAAGACACCTTCCTCGGCGCTGATAGCCAAGTGTCTAACAAGAGTCGCCTTGAGCCTTTCATTTCCGCAAGCGTAATGAAAGATGATGATTGTCTGCGGTTAATTTGGTTCGTATTGAGTTCATATTTCTCAAGTGAAACGTCAGGGAAATAAATTAGACTTCATTATTCTCGTATTATATTGTGCGCCTGTAAAATTGAAAGCCAGGCCATGCTGCGTGCTTGTTATGATTTAAGAGAGCGCGGGGTTACCTTTACCATCGCATCGCCCCGTGGCCGCGGTCTTTCAACAAGGCTTTGCCTTTCTCCTAATTATCTTGCAACTTGTCGTCTGATTATAATTGTCTCATTCGACAACTTCAAAGAGGAACTACTTGTCCGTGAATTCCACTCATTAATTTCATTTAAATATTTCTAGTTTTCAATCTTCCAGGAAGTAAGTAAAGATTTTATTTATTTTAATAAGCTAGTGCCAGGTTTTTATTTCAAAATTCCGCTCGAGAGACTCTTCCTTCATGTCTAGAGTTCCTCCCTTCGGCAATATGAGTAACGAGAAGAAGATCCTTAATTAAAAAGTTTTAATTCGTGCGGCAATAAATAAAAAACTGTAGCCTGTCGCAGTAGGCGTCGCAAGGTAAAAAGCACAGCGTCGCGCGACGTGTGAAATATTAATTACTTATTTCCGCTTTCTTCGTCCACACGCCTCTTAAATTTCTCTTTAATTAACTTCAGATGCGGAGAAAAAATATTCCTAAGATTATCACACCGGAATTTTGATGTCTTAATAACATAGAGACACTGGATTAATAATTCATCTTCAGTTGTGAAAAACAGTAAAAATAAAAGGAACATTTGGTGGCAGTGTTTGATGATTACATTTTTGAAGGTAGAAGCATCTCATTATTGCATTTTCAAGAAATTATAAAACCTACACCAATGGTGAGAAAATTCTATAAAATTCTTCCGAATACATATTTTAAATATCGATTTAATATTTACAAAAACTCTGGACCAAACGACAGGTGATCATAGTACGAACGGCATTTAAGGGTCATCTTCTAGTACAAAGTTATCTTCTACATAGATCTTTTACTTTTGGCACTATATGAAAAACAACTTCGTAAAAATCCATTGCGTACAGTAAAATCTACCTTGCAAGATATGTGGGATAATAATGTGCAAAGGTTGTGGATACAATGCCTAATATTATTAAAGATGATATTGCTAATAAAGCCGATGTAACTCAAGATTAATTGGCGAAATACGTGAATTATATATTTATTTTGTATGTTTAAAATCTGTATTTCAAACTATAGTCAGAAAAAATTGACTCTTTCGGTTAAAGCAATAAAATTATAAATATCGTAATTATGGCAAAGCGGCATATCGTTCATCGCAACATTGGATGCTAACAGGCCATTATTTGCGCCGCTCTGTTGAAATGAAGACATGCTCTGTACAGTAAAATATAGTAAAATTATCTTACTATTCCTTTAACATAAATGCTATTTTTGTTGGAAATAATTTCTCAAAATTGTAGTTCCTAAATTTATTTAAAACAAAAATAACATTAATGTTAAAAGAATAGTAAGATTATTTTACTATACAGAGTACCCAGAGCAGGTAGAAGTACCATACAATGCATGTCTTCTTTCCAATAGCAGGGAGCGATATGCCGCTTTGTCATAATTACAATATTTATAGTTTTATTGCTGGACCTATAATCGAAAGAAATTTATAGAAATTTCTCACCATTTGTGTAGGTTTTATAATTTGTAAATCAGCTAAACTATTATGAGCCTGGGCTCGTAGAGTACCCAGGGAAAGTTAGTAAAAACGATCGTTCCCAACTTAGTAGTATTAGAGCAAAGTAGCAACAATTGAGGGATAATAACATCTAATATCGCACGGAGCACTTTATAACGATGTGCTGAAAGTGTTCCCGCACTGAGTGAAATTTCCTGGGAAGTCAAAAGGTGAGATTGGAGTCAGTTATGTCGTAATTATCTTTGAAGTTGTCGCTGGCGGGATATAATTGTGTCGTTGGGAAGTGGAAGTGTTCAAACAGAGTTCGCTATTCGCACGTGAGAAGAGAACTTTCCCTTGCGGCAGGTACTTGGCCGGAGCGTGGCGTGGCATGGCGTTGCGTTCGATTCTGAAGTCCCGGAGCGTGACCGGACTTCCCGTAAAGGTAGCCGACGGTGGCCGTTATTGACTTCTGGGATTTGCGCCCCTGTTTGTTCTTCGCAAGCGAAATGGAGTTTACATTTTACTCTTTCCGTTTTCGGAAGGCTAAGCTATTGTGTGTCTACCGACCAATGTCCATATCAAATCTTTCTTTGTACTCGCAACCCATCACACGGTTTTCCACCTGAGCTCTTTGTTTGCATTCGGGAAGAAAATATTCTATTAGTATTTCACTCTTAGGATTTTGAGTTTTAATCTTTACTTTAATGGATGGAAAAGTAGTATATGGAATTGGCAATATTATAAGTTGAGGAAACAATAAGCATAGTTAACCTGTAAATGATAAGGCGTTAACAATTGCTCGAAATCTCAGTCATACAGCATTTCCGGGCCTTCGTCAGTCGACAAATACCAAAGAGCTATTAGCTCTCAGCAAAAAGGACCTTAGGACTATGATAGTTATCTTAACGAGGTCATTGTCTTCTGAAATACCATCTCTATAATATTTGAATAGTTGAAAACAGTATCGGTCGACACTGTGAAGAGGACGAAGAAACTTCGGAACACATTGTACGGAAATGTTCAGCTGTGGCAGTAAGCATACTTAAACGTCTCGGTAAAAGGTACCTCGCAGCAAATGAGATCGGGAAACTGACTCCTGAAACAGTAACTGGTTTCATGAGAATTCTGTAACTATTTCCAGAAAACTAAGATATGGCAATACTATAATAGAACTTACAGGTCGTAGTGACTTGTGGTTCGCGCTTAAAGCCGATCAACTAAAATAATAATAATAATAATAATAATAATAATAATAATAATAATAATAATAATAATAATAATAATAATAATAATAATAATAATAATAATAATAATAATAATAATAATAATAATAATAATAATAATAATAATAATAATAATAATAATAATAATAATAATAATAATAATAATAATAATAATAATAATAATAATAATAATAATAATAATAATAATAATAATAATAATAATAATAATAATAATAATAATAATAATAATAATAATAATAATAATAATAATAATAATAATAATAATAATAATAATAATAATAATAATAATAATAATAATAATAATAATAATAATAATAATAATAATAATAATAATAATAATAATAATAATAATAATAATAATAATAATAATAATAATAATAATAATAATAATAATAATAATAATAATAATAATAATAATAATAATAATAATAATAATAATAATAATAATAATAATAATAATAATAATAATAATAATAATAATAATAATAATAATAATAATAATAATAATAATAATAATAATAATAATAATAATAATAATAATAATAATAATAATAATAATAATAATAATAATAATAATAATAATAATAATAATAATAATAATAATAATAATAATAATAATAATAATAATAATAATAATAATAATAATAATAATAATAATAATAATAATAATAATAATAATAATAATAATAATAATAATAATAATAATAATAATAATAATAATAATAATAATAATAATAATAATAATAATAATAATAATAATAATAATAATAATAATAATAATAATAATAATAATAATAATAATAATAATAATAATAATAATAATAATAATAATAATAATAATAATAATAATAATAATAATAATAATAATAATAATAATAATAATAATAATAATAATAATAATAATAATAATAATAATAATAATAATAATAATAATAATAATAATAATAATAATAATAATAATAATAATAATAATAATAATAATAATAATAATAATAATAATAATAATAATAATAATAATAATAATAATAATAATAATAATAATAATAATAATAATAATAATAATAATAATAATAATAATAATAATAATAATAATAATAATAATAATAATAATAATAATAATAATAATAATAATAATAATAATAATAATAATAATAATAATAATAATAATAATAATAATAATAATAATAATAATAATAATAATAATAATAATAATAATAATAATAATAATAATAATAATAATAATAATAATAATAATAATAATAATAATAATAATAATAATAATAATAATAATAATAATAATAATAATAATAATAATAATAATAATAATAATAATAATAATAATAATAATAATAATAATAATAATAATAATAATAATAATAATAATAATAATAATAATAATAATAATAATAATAATAATAATAATAATAATAATAATAATAATAATAATAATAATAATAATAATAATAATAATAATAATAATAATAATAATAATAATAATAATAATAATAATAATAATAATAATAATAATAATAATAATAATAATAATAATAATAATAATAATAATAATAATAATAATAATAATAATAATAATAATAATAATAATAATAATAATAATAATAATAATAATAATAATAATAATAATAATAATAATAATAATAATAATAATAATAATAATAATAATAATAATAATAATAATAATAATAATAATAATAATAATAATAATAATAATAATAATAATAATAATAATAATAATAATAATAATAATAATAATAATAATAATAATAATAATAATAATAATAATAATAATAATAATAATAATAATAATAATAATAATAACATACCAGTCTATAAATTTACTGAAATTTAAATGAAATATACAATTTTGAACATTCCAAATTCTGTAAATAAATATAAACCTTATGAATCGTTTCTTATTGTTATTTAATGTAAAAAATCTGATGTGGCCAGCACAATACTTCTCGCCATTTCCATTTTATGTTACATAAATAACGAATTTAATATTTCTTATGCACACAAATAGTTCAAACTGTATATATTCTTTCGTTCTATTTTGTCATACTTTTCAAGATTCTTCAAATTCGCCGACGGCATTAGCGGTTTTTCTTAAGGATATATGTAATATTAATATAACTATAAATTTAAATACATATTTAAGTAATAATACAATAAGGTATATTAAATGTACTCGTACCTCCTACAACATCTTTCGGTAATGTCAGTAAAACTGCTAATTTTTGATACTGACATTTTGTATTTTTTATTTATTTACTTACTCTGTCCAACAGGTGCACCCAATTACTGGACAGGATTTACAATATATAACAATAAATAACAAACAAAAATATTACAAAAGTGAGCAAAAATACAAAATAATATAATTCATAACAAGTATTAAAATATTATATTTTATAGCTTACAACTTTAATTAAATAATGAAGATTCCGTCAATTACAAACATTTAAATATCTCAACTGGTTTGCATAGAGTTGTTTTGTCATCGAGATTTACTACAATAGATTTTCTATATTATTATACAGTGTGTCCCCGGATTGAGTTTACAAGAGGGAAAAAATCCTTGTTTTTGATTTTACAAAAAAATGTTATAGGAAGAACTTTTTTTGCTTGACTTTAAAGAAACTAATCTGCAATTCAAACTACAATTATAACTTGGGGTGGGTTAATAATAAAAAAACAAAAAAATATTAGAATTTTTGTATTAAATCATTCAAACAAAAATCAAATATTAAATTAATTTATTAACCCTCCACGCTACGTAATTCAATCCTCTGACGCAGCTCATTAAAGCTATTCTGGATTTCCTCAACTGTTAAGACGGATATAAATTTTCTGTTCTAACGTTAGCATTTGATTGTAAAAATATTGTCAATACTTTCCACATTAAACTACATACAAATATTACAATAACAATAAGTTTTGCGATATTACTGTAACGATATGAAAGATAATGACACATGTAAGATTAAACATGACACATGTTGCAAGTGGGTTAAGCAAGCCATGTACCGAAGGTACTTTCTTAATTTCGAGGATAAAAAAAAATTAATTAAAGGTGTACATAAATGACAGAAGTAAGTGTTTTAAGTCAAGCAAAAAAAGTTCTTCATGTAACATTTTTCTGTAAAATCAAAAATACAGATTTTTTTCCCTCTTGTAAACTCAATCCGGGGACATACATTGTAAAAACGTAATAGTCGGATTCTAGAGACCTTAAACCATGCTTGTTCACTAAAATCTGGATATGCGATTTTTAGCATGAATCCAATACCTCTCTTAGTGAGACGTAAAAATACAGTGCATCAGTCTAATAAAGATCTAAAGTATCAAATCTGATATTTCTTGTGGTTCTCTTTATTAATGGTACTTTTGAAAGCAAAGGGCTACAGTACAACAAAATAATAAAATTAAAGTGTGTTTCTAATAAATATTACATATGGATGCGGCCAGTCAACAAAGCAACGAACATTTTATTTAATAAAAAAGCTAATGCTTGTGTTTGTGTTGCAACATGGCTGTTCTTCAGATGTATTTTAATGGGTTTGTTAGCGTTCAAAGGCTTGTGTGTATATACCTGTGCATTATATGCGGGACTGAGGCTTTTCCGATTTATTTTATATTTTCCGATTGGAGTAGTGTTTTTAGGGCGGCGTGGCGCATCGATACATAATAGATCAAAGCGCGACGCACCGCACGGCACGATAGCCTGCGGTTGTGCTTACATACATACAGCATCACTGGCTGCATCATCTGATCCCAGGTGGTGTTTTTTCACAAAGTGGCTGATGCATAGTGACGTGATTGTTTGGTTAATCAGAGCGGCGATTGTTCCGAGCAAACTCTTGCTGCAATCGGCAGCTGATTTCGTTTGATTTGTTGCGGCGGCCACTTTGTTTGCCGTGCATCATGTTCAGAGCTAATTTCCGGCCGTTCGCTGTGCGTGTTTGCACGACGCGACCGCGTATATTATGTTACTTCATTACTGCAACGATCTGCTAATATACAGCACCAGCACAGCGCCACTGCTACCAACAGAACGGAATTATAAAGTAAACCCCGTGGGAAAATAATGCGATTACGTTGTACCGCCCTTTTATTTATAGCTCTGTCTCCGTTGCACTTTTTAAAGTCTCCCTAACTATCACTGTTACAGTGGTGCGGCATCAACGTAGAGTGAGGTGAAGCTAAATATTGAAAAAAACTCTTTTTAGATTTAAGGTCAAACATTTTTGTACGCTTCATAAATAATCAACACACAATGGGGTAGTTTCGCATTTTTTGATTCTTTTATTAGAAGCAAGTATTTTTAAATTTTAATTTTCCATATTTTTTATTTTGTACAATTTTTGTTTTTAAATGAGAAAAAAAATATTCTGAAAATACCGAACATATCTATTTCCGCCACTGTGACTTTACCCCTGCCACTTCCGTTGCAACTTAGTTCCGACGTACTGCTCGAAGCATGACAAAGCTATTTTGCGACGTGTGTCTTGCGGGGTAAGGGGAACTTGTTTGTTAGGTTAGATTGCTGTCAAGTTAGCACGTTTTTTTACTTATTTATTTTTGTTTGAGTAAGTTTGTAACGACGTTTTGTATTACAGTTGATAAATAGAAACAAGGTTACGTCCACGGCGTCAGTATCACCATCAACTATCACTTTGACATGTCACATCCTATCGCTGTAAAACAAAGACACTAGCGACATTTGCGGCTTTAAGTATGTAAACGTGACGTCACAGAGGAGATTTGAATCATATAATATTTTAAATAACTTTTGAAATATTTATATAATAAATGGCGAATTTTATTACAGTATATATCTTATTATGAGTCATTTATTGTAAACAAATAAGAATTTCATTAAATTTTAACATATGGTAACTACCCCATTAGATATTATACCTATTTTTAATGTACAGAAAATTTAAAAAAGAACTAAATATCGTTTTCATTTGTATATTAAATCAATCCGACGTTCTTTCATATTAGCAAATCTGTTGATTATATCATCGTAAAAGTGTCTGTTAACAACTTCTTTTCTGTAGAAATTGATGCTGGAATGATAGGCTAGACGCTAGACAGACAGTGCAGCTTGTAGCCAACCAGCTACTGAGTTCTTCCCACTACTCAACCTAGGCCGAGAAATTCTCATCCTCACGTACTTATTCCGATTCTTTTATTTTCCTATTTGGCGCTTGTAAGATTATATTTTCTATATTTATATAATTGAAAAGAACTAATATTGAAAATATTAGTTGTAAAAGTTATTATTGTATGATTTATTTATTTAACTTTTTTCTTAAAATTTATAAATTCAGTTAAATTATTCCCATTGTAGTAAATATAGTTCATATTGCTGTTAAATTTGTCTTCTCTTGGTTTTTGGTATTTGTACAATTCTATTATTCGAAGTAATTTTTGGCGTCGGTCGGGATCGAACCCGGGTTCCCAGATTCGCGACCAGACACTCAGACACACGGCCACGAGACCCCATAAATGTTTAGTTTAAATAACTAACACGTAACAGTACAATTAAAATAGAAATAATTAATAGTTTTAAATTTATGAAAACATAAAAAAATAAGAACAGTAACAATAAATTCTAATTATTAAATCGTTTTTAGACAAAATAATTGAAAATAATATAAATATATTTGTTTGAAGCAAACATTTTCTGTTGTCGCGCTTACCGTGCGCTCTGCTCGGAACGAGAAAGGTCAAGTAACCGCGTGGTTACCGGTAGAACAGCATAATTTGGCCTCTGTGTAAATTCGTGTGGAAATAAAACCATTTGAATGGTTATTTATCATATTTTAGTAACAATAATTGTTTGTGAGTTCATATATTGTAGATTTATATTACTTCAATACGTTTTAATAAATAATAAAATATTACAATGCCTTCACCTACCTCATCTGACGCATCGTCATTGTACTGTTGTCTATACGTTGTTTTATCTCTCAATATATTAGTTTATTTTCATCTACCCGTAGTAGAAATATGGTAATATTATTAGAGTTGAACTTACCTTTATACTAGATAATACACAACTAATAATCTGAATATTTATTATTATGTAAGTATGACGGAGTTGCTATTTTCACTATTGTCGGCTTGTACCCTTTATTATATCTGCAGGGCCATGTGCTGTGTATAGGTGGCTCTGAATGATTATTAATATAGCATCCACCTATTTTTCCCCGGGCCATGTGTTCTCTACTCTGTAATCTGCATCCAAACATTATAGCTTTACAGTATCGTACTGAATATTTAACTGCCAGAGTAATAATACAAAAGTATACATATAAAACTAATGAAAAGTATGTCATTATGCTATATCTGATACGTAGATTACGAGAAAAGTAAGTAAAACATTCTTTGAGCAATTGTTTACCAAATCTCATATTTGTTCATCACGAAGGTTTCCTGTTCGTCCATAAACTAATTAAGGAAAAGTATATCATTAACGTATACTTCATATCCTTGATATATAGATTACGAGAAATATAGGTAAAAATTCTTTGAGCAACAGTTTAATAATAAATCACCAAGGACAAGTTTGTAAAATTTTTATGATACATGGTAGCTATTAACATACCTAGAATTGTTACGAGTATCATAAATACCGTAGATGTCAGTTTGATTTTAAGACATCTAAGATTTGTTATGATTTATAACATCCGTGATTAGTTCAATAGTTTATCTGTTTTGTAAAATGAAGACATTATTAATAAATACCTATTATTTTTGAAATTCTCTCATTAATGTTACTTTCCGAATGCTATGATAAACAGAACAATTATTTTGACAATGTCAATATGACAAATATTAAAATTATGTGCTTTATTTATCATGTTTATTATTTTAGAATAAAGTTAACCGTTTTAAGAACAATACACTATCATTATCTGTATGTATTAAGTATTAATGAAGAGCATTATACTTTCTTTCATTTTATTTTCATTTTGTAGACTGTTGACATGTCAGTATGGAATAGTATATAACATCCTAGGTGGGATAGGTTTCATTACAGCCGAGGGCTTATGTATATTACCGAGAGGCGCAGCCTCTCGGTGAGATACAGCGCGAGGCTGTCATGAAACTCCCACCGAGGTATGTATACTATTTTATTCACAATCATCTTGTTTTTAAATCAATATTTTCAAAATAAATCAATGAGTTATACCTATAATTTTATTAATATTTTTGATAGCTCTATTAAAATTTGTTTAGCCTACATTTTTATACGGATATATGATAATGTTGCTAAGCAACCCCTACATAAACATTTCCAACCCGTGGGGTGGAAGTGAAATTTGTTATTTCCAACCCAAGAGATTGTCATTTCGGTTAGGAATGACAAATTTCCCAACCTGTAAAAGGTTAGGAATCGACATATTACTATAATGATTGTGAATAAATAATATTACCGGACATATACAATTATTACATGATTACCAGCCTACTTTTATATATGTAAACAAAGGATAAATATCCTGAAACCGATATATATATATATATATATATATATATATATATATATATATATATATATATATATATATATATATTATTTTAAAAAAGTTGTGTAAAATTTAGAATGATTTAAATATCGGAAATGTGTATTTTACGGAATATTATATGATGTGAATATAGGTTTTATGAGAGAAGTTATAAAATAGTTCGCTTTACGGGATGAAATATACCGATACGACTCTGTAAACACACGTGGTGGGCGGACTACAAGGCGGTACTCGATACACCTATCAGTTTCCATGGCCACGTTGATGTTCCCCCATAACATTTCCTGGGAGAGAAGAGAAGCACACCCATATCAAATATCAATAGAGAACGAAAATAAATTTGATTTATTTTTAATACAGACAAATTAATTGATCGATAGCATAGCCTTGTAATCCACAGTGTGATAATAATTACTATGAAACTCTGTAACTAATACCGGCACTTAATGTTGTTTTGCCTTTCCAAAATTCGGCCCAACAGAGAAAAAAGATCTATAGGTACATGCGATGATATCGCAATTAAATAAAGCCAAATACGTGAAACCAGCGAGTGAACAAACGAAAACCGTGAAGTGACCAATGTCAGGTATCACGGGCCGCATTCCTTGAATCGTGGATCGCTGAATTTCAGTCGGACACAATGAATATTTATGGGAAGACTGTTGTTTCACGTGGAAATCTCCCCCGCTGGAAAAATTCCCGCAAACACGGAAGAGGAAGACACGGAATGGACAGCGTAGGAAATGCGAACCTCCAATGAGAACGAACAGCAAAGAAAACTTTTGATGATAAAAAGAAACAGAAGAATCACGTCAAACAAAATGTAAACGAGCGCCGCGGGGGAAGAACAGAGAATAAAATGTTTAAAAACTCTTTGGACGACGGGCCGAAGACGAGGATGGGGACGAGGATGAGGGCGAGGAGCAGGGAAGGGCATTTACCTCCGTATTTCAACATTTTAGAACGCAATAATGTAGTCGGATCATCTGAGCATATATAAAGATGAGATTGTAAACAAGAGGTAGGAGTACAAGATAAACAAGGGGTTACAGATCACTCCCCTCCCTTGCAGCTACTGCTTCCTCTGTCTTCTTTCAAGGCCGCTAGGTAAAAACAATGCCTCGCTTCGGCTCGCTTCAGCTTGGCTTCCATATTACACGATACTCATTTGAATAAGCTGATAAGTGTTTACGGAAATCACTGTATTTTAAACTTCAGTTGGTTATGCTAATCGGACACTGTTTGCCTATTGTTCTCCTCTGCTTACAAGACATCTACATTTTAAATACCTAATTTTATATTTTAAAAAATTATTATGGCCAGCACAATACCACTCGTAATTTCCATTGTAGGTTATATAAGTATTGTTTTTAACATTTCTTGTACACACAAAAAATTCTAATTACATCTATTTTTATACTTAGATATTTTTATAATTTTAAATTCATTCTATGAGTATGAGCAAGTTTTCTCGTATTACTATTTGAAATGTTCTAGATTTTTCAATTCATTAATGGGATTGGTCGTATTTCTGAAAGGCATAAGTAATATACCTATAATCACAGATCAGTACATTATTAATTTGTGCTCTGTGCTATAATTTTAAATATTTAATTAATAATATAATAAGAAATATTAAATGTCCTTCCCGGAAAAAGCCTTCAATACGGTCTTTCGATTTTTGACACTGACATTTATCAGTCAGTTACAAACATTTTTATTCTCAACTGGTTACCATGGAGATTTTGGGCAATGATATTTATTACAACAGATTATTTTGTGTATTATATTTTTATTTTCTCTAAATCTATAGAAGATATAATGAAAATTTTAAATGTATCGGATGGAGAATTTTGTATTTTTTAATATTTGTAATAACATAAATTTTCAAAAAATAATATTTAGAAGAATTTTTTAAAGATACTACTACTTCCAGTTGTCCACCAAAACTTTTTCAGCTCTTCCAATTAATGTCAGATTGAGGAATCCGTAGTTAAACAGGTTTCAACTGTTACAGTTTTTGAGGTGTCATTCTTCCAACATCCACAATCACATCATCGTAAAAATGTTAAAATCGAATACTAGGTACCTTAAAATGTGCTTATTCACTAAAATCTCGATATGCGATTTTTAACATGAATCCAGTACCTGTCTTAGCGAGAGGTAAAAATCTGTTCTGGCCAGCACAATACTTCTCGCCATTATATTATATTACATAAATAACGAATTTAATATCTCTTGTTCCGTGAGGAATTTTGTTTTCCTCTTCCATATTTAAAAATCTTCATTAACGGCGGTATTTCTTAAGGATATTTGTAATATTATTATATCTATAATTTTAATTATTATATTAATAATACAATAAGAACTATTAAATGTATTTCCTAGAAAAAGCTTTCAGTAATGTTAAGAAAATTATTGTTGATTTTTGACACTGACATTTGGCATATACCTGTCAATTACAAACATTTAAATATCTCAACTTGTTTCCATGGAGATGTTTGGGCAGCGAGATTTATTACAACATATTCTATATTATTATATCTCTAAATGTATTGAATATATAATAAAAAAAATAATTTTAATGATCTTTATTATTTATAATAACATAAATTTTCAAAAAATAATATTTAAAAGACTTTTTTTTTAAAAAACACTTCTACTGCCGGTTGTCCAATTGTTACTAAAACCTTAACAGATTGAGGAATCCGTAGTTAAACATGTCCTAAGTTTTATAGTTTTTGAGAAATTGTCCTTCCAACATCCACACACCCACACAGACAGATATACACAGTCACATAAATGTAAAAATATTATAATCGGATTCTAGGGACCATAAAACGTGTTTATTTGCTAAAATCAGGATATGGGATTTATCTCTTAGCGAGAGGTAAAAATATGTTCACCACACGGAAACATATTCTATTATTTATTTTTGTTTGGTTTGTGAATATTGAGGTAGAATCTTAGCCAAAATGACATCTATGTTCATAATGTCATGAGTTACCTTCCTAACAAAGGACTGCAATTAATATGGCGATGTAGATCTGTCGTCATTGTATGCTTGTCTGTGTTCTCGGGCGAATTTGCAGAATTTCTTGGACTTGGAGGCCGACTTAAGCGTAGTGACGCTAACCCTTATATAATATATCCTGTTGTACGCGCGGAGTTTGTCAAAACGGAAGCTTGAGAAGCCAAGCCAGAGGCCTTTGGATTTATAACATTTATAAGATGCAATCCACTTGGGACTTTGTGGAACAATAGAGAAACATAGGTATGGAGATGCTGGAGACGAGATACATTTGTGCATTGTAACCTGGTGAATAATGGCGGAGATTTATGGTGGATCTGTGGCTGGTATCTTGGCGGTCCTCCTGTTCCCCGCGTCCCGTTTACCTGCCAGCCAGTGCCACTGAACTCATTAGCACATTGAGTGTAATTGCTGCTGGAGTGAACACAAAGAAGCGTGATTTAATTCGTGCTCGGCTGGCTCGCGACAATAAATAATTAAGTGGTCTGGAAGAAGCCGTCGTTGTGACGGAAATACACTGCCCGTGCATTTATTACCTTTCCATTCTAAAGGTAAGCCAGCCAACTCGCACGCAGGGCCGGCTCCGAACGCTAGAAAGCCAAGACCCAGGGATGAAAAGGTCACACATTTAGATAAAATTACAGAAAAATTCTGTCATCTCGTGATAGTCCAATCATGTTACAATTAGCAATTCATAATATACAGTCAGCCAAAGTTATAGAGTGGGATTTTTATGGGACAAAATAGTAAGAAGGACTGCAATAAAAAAATTGTGTGTAGTTTAAGGCAGGGTTTCTCAACCTTTTCCTCATCGCGGTTAAATTTTGGATAATTTTATATGAACCGGTCATTCTATGCTACTACTAAATTATGTTTATTTTCTATAGTTAACATTTTACTACATAAATATGTCAGTAGGTATACTTGTTTTTGAAATAGGTACACATATTATCATTATTATTTATAAAGAAATATCAAGTAGAAAATCATAAAATGACCTTTATTAACACAATATTAATTACAAAAAATCTGTTGTGGCCAGCACAATACCTTCCGTCATTCTCGTGTATAATGTATAAATTCCATAATTTTTCTTACAAAAGATTCTAAATTTCCAGTAAAATTATTTCATAAACAAACTATTCAAATTGCACTTGACACTGGCATCTTCTTCTTCTTTAGCTTTTCCCATTCGTTAGGGGTCGCTATTTTTGCATGTCGTTCTCATTCAGTTCCTTTTCTCTCAAGTCTTCCGCAACACAGTCATTCCATCTTATCTTTGGTCTTTCTCTGCTTCTTTAACCTCCCATTACTAAACTACTCATTCTTGTTCAAATATAATTCTTCATTTCTCCTCATGACATGTTCAAACCAATGTAATCGTCTTTCTTGTATCTTTCTAAAAACTTGTAACACCTAGAGTTATTTTCTTACCGTATCTTTCCGTGTATTCCCCAATATCTACTTCAACATTCTCATATCTACTTTTTATTGATACTGACATCTGTCAATTTGAATTATATGAATATATTATTAGTTCCCAAGTTTGGCATAGCTGGCTGAATTATAAAATGTAATTTCTTTAAAATTCTTTAACTCTGTATCTATTGAATATGAAGTATAAATTGTAATCAAATCGTATAGAGAATAATATATTCTTTAAGTTATAATAACGTTAAATGTCAATAAATCAAATTTAACTGTTAAATCTTCAAATGAGACTACTTCCGGTTGACCAATTATAACCAAAATCTAATCAGTTGTTCTTCTGGATGTAAACTTGAGGAATACGAAAAAAATATAATTTTTGGAATCGTGGTATTGAAGTTATGGAATCCGGAACTTTTGTCACACACACACACACAGACACACGGACACACAGACACACAGACACACAGACACACAGACACACAGACACACATACATACAGACATCATCGTAAAAATGGTAAAATCGTATTACATGGACCCTAAAACGTGCTTATTCAGTAAAAACTCATCATTGAATTTTTTGACCAAAGACAATACCTTCCTTACCTAAAGGTGACGGAAGGTAAAAGAAAAAAAAATCTTATGTGTTCAGCACATTACCTTCCGTCAATCCTGTGTATTATGTACAAATTCCATGCATAAATTTTCTTGCAAAAGATCTTATATTTCCAGTAAAATTATTTCATAAACAAACTATGCAAATTGCACTTAACACTGACATCTTCTTCTTCTTTAGCTTTTCCCATTCGTTAGGGGTCGCTCTTTTTATTTTCTTCCAATCATTTCTGTTTTGCATGTCGTCCTCATTCAGTTCCTTTTCTCTCAAGTCTTCCGCAATACAGTCCTTCTATCTTATTTTTGGTTTATCTCTGTTTTTTCAACCTTTTACTACTAAGCTAATCATTCTTCTTCCAATATACTTTCATCTCTTCTCAGGAAATGTTCAAACCAATGTAATCGTCTCTATCTAGAAACTTCTATCACTCGATCCATTTCCCTTATCCTTTAATTCCTTACACTATCTTTCCGTATCTTCCCCAGCATCTATCTCAACATCCTCATCTCTACCACATTCATTTTCTTTTCACTGATACTGACATTTGTCAATTTGAATTATCTGAATATATTAGCAGTTTCCATGGTTAGCATAGCTGGCTGATTTATGAAATTTAATATCTTTATAACTCTTTAACTCCATATCTTTTTAACATGAAGTAGAAAATGCAATCACATCGTATAAAGAATAACAGTCTTTAAAACTTATAATAACATTAAATGTAAATAAATGATATTTAACTGCTTTTTCTTTCAAGAAAAACTTAAAAGTTGCAAATGAGGGTACTTCTGGTGGACCAATTATAACCAAAATCCTAATCATGTCTGCATACAGTTCTAAACTCGCGGAATACGAAAAAATTATAATTTTTGGAATCGTGGTATTGGAGTTATGCGATCCGAAACGATCGTCACATACACACTTTTCATTTTCATTTGAATAAGAACCTGATGTAACTGGTTGGGGTGTTGGAGAGATCCGTAAAAGAATTATATGGTGGCTGCTGGAACAATTTGCAGATTCTACTGTATACTAAGCTGAGGTTTTCAATGTCCGTCCTGAAATTTACATTACTTGGATCGTTTTTAATATGTAGCATTTTTAATATTAATCGTTTGTTTAGGTTTAGTTCTGTATGAGATTTTTATGTTTTTTAACGGCTATCCATCAAGCTTTTTACTGCTGTAAAATATGCTGGTACATGTTAATCAGAAGACTCAAATTCTAGCTACACAGTCATACTGTCGGTTAATTATATCGTCAAAAACTAACGATACTTCCAAAACATAGACGGGAAGTATAATTTTACTGAACGAGTGATACATTTTAAATAATCAGTAAGTATGTGTTCAGAGAAAAATGGTCCTGCAAAATTCGAGCCGGTCCTGCTCTATGTCTAGCTAGTAGCTATTATACACTCGTGCTGTTCTTTTTCTACTGCTATTTCTCTCCTTTCGAACAGCTCATGTATCACGAATTTTCTATAGACTCTCACTAAATAAAGGACATTCGTCTTCAATTGTACTCCCCGACTACCAATCTGCATATTTGCTTCTATTAAATTTTACAATCTTTTCTTTCTATTGCAGCAAAGTACGGGAGTATTTCTCCTTTCAAATTTCGAAATCACATCTTTTTAAGTGACCTAATATTTACCTTTCTTAATTGCTCGTCTACCTCTTTGTTCAGGGAGAGAATGAAACTATTTCTTAAAGGAGACTACTAAGAAGGAAAATTGCTATTAAATATATATTGCAAATCTTACAAAAGTGATTTTATTGTTAATAAATATAAAAATATATTGGGAAAGCTTCTCGTCCGTAGGTCAGGGTTGGTTTGGAAATCGGTGTGAATTATCCTGGCCAGGATTGTAGTCGGCGTTGATCGGAATCCTGGAATCCCCGACAGTTGTTAATGCGGTGCCAAGTGGTCCCGCGGGCGCAGCAACCCCCACTTCTCCCACGGGACTCCGCCGATATCCCGGTTCCGATGCCGTCTGTTCGACTACCGTACCGTAGCGTACATTTGTATGTTTATTTACTAAAATCAAATAGTAATGATGATCCGTGTTCCGGGATGCGTAACGCACGCGTAAACTGCCGATCAACTGAATTTTTTATACGATGTTTGTGGGTTACATTCTGTCACATATCGATTTAGGAATTTATGGCTATATGAAAAATTAATCAGCCTTTGTCTTTCTATCCCCATATGAACTCTAAGAAGATTTATATTCAGCAAATTATATTTTGTCGTTGCAAATACCTAGAGTTTTTTTACTTTCCGTCACATCTAGGTAAGGAAGATATTGTCTTTGGTCAAACAATTCGGTGTGGAGTTTTCAATGAATAAGCACGTTTTAGTGTCTCTACAATACGATTTTAGTATTTTTACGATGATGTCTGTATGTGTGTGTGTGCGTGTGTGTGTGTGTGTGTGTGTGTGTGTGTGTGTGTGTGTGTGTGTGTGTGTGTGTGTGTGTGTGTGGGTGTGTGTGAGACCGCGGTTTCGGCTGCGATATTTCCAATACTAGAATTTCAAAAATTATAATTCTTACGTATTCCTCTTCCTTATATCCATATGCAGACTTGATTAGATTTTGGTTATAATTGGTCAACCGGAAGATTTTAATAATTTTTCTTCAAAAAACACTATTATTTACACAGTTAATGTTAATATAAATATTATAGAATATTCTGTTATCTATATGAATTGATTGGATTTTTATTTCATATTCAAAGGATATAGAGGTAAAGAATTATAAAGAAATTAAATTTTATAAATCAGCCAGCTATGCTATAACCATTCTAAAAAATTCTAACTGACAGATGTCGGTGTCAATGAAAAGAAAATGAATGTGGCAGAGATGAGGATGTTGAGATAGATGTCAGGGAAGACACGGAAAGATACGGCAAGGAATGAAAGAATAAGGGATATAAATCGAGTATTAAAAGTTTCTAGAAAGATACAGGAGAGACGATTACATTGGTTTAAACATGTCATAAGGAGAGATGAAGAATATATTGGAAGAAGAATGCATAGCTTAGTAATAGAAGGTGGAAGAAACAGAGGAAGACCAAAGATAAGATGGAAGGACTGTATTGCGGAAGACTTCAAAGAAAAGCTACCGAATGAGGACGATCCGCAAAGATGAAAATAAAAATAGCGACCCCTAATGAAAATGGGAAAAGCTAAAGAAGAAGACGAATAAAAATAATGTCAGTGTCAAGTGCCATTTGCATAGTTTGTTTATGAAATAATTTTACTGGAAAATTAGGATCTTTTGCAAGAAAATTTATGTATGGAATTTGTACATAATACAAAGGATTGACAGAAGGTATTGTGCTGGCCACATCAGATTTTTAAAATCTTATGGTCCATGCAGTAACAAATTTTACCCCAGTATGCATGAGTGTCTGGTTACGAATCTAGGGACCCGGGTTCGGTTCCGACCGATGTTAAAATTATTGCGAATTTTAAATGGCACAAAAGTGATCCCTGTGGTACATTCTCTACGCCAGCTATGTAATCATCATTACCGACATCTGCATATAAAGTAGATGGCAACATTCAGCAATGGTATTATGCCGATATATTTATTTATTTATTTACACTATCATGCTGGCTTAAAATTTTAAGCTAAGCAGACATTTCCAGGTAGCCATTTACAATCAAAATTTTAACCTGGCATATTCGAATTGTATTCGGCTTAAACCTTATAATTGCCAAGGTTTCATCGCAAGTGGGGAGTGAATTTGCATGCGCATTGTGATCACTGTATTTTTCCTAAACAGAGCGGTACAACTTCCACTTCAAGTGCAGAATAAGCAGGGTTTATAGAGATTGTGAATATAGCTTTAAGAATCCGTGTATCTATGTTATTGGCATTTATATTGATGATGGCGGTGCGATGATTGTTGTAGAATAATAAATAAATAAAAGAAAATGTACATTCCCTGAAAGTTGGAATAGTAACGCACCCCATATAAATCTCCGCACAAGCGTTATCACTTTATAAATTTTTAATCCCCTATTCTGTGAAAAAAATCAGGGCTGGTTTTTATTGTATCAGTTGTGGATATTTATGTGCTGCGGATGAAACCACCACCAATAGCAAGACCAACACCCATACCTAGCTAAGTTCTCTGCGGTGAAAGACAAGTCTCGACGCATCCGCACCCTGTTCGATCGTGTATCACCCTCGCGAATACAGATGTTACATTCAACATTCATAATGTAACACGTGGCGTGGCGAAGAATCGCGCCAGTAAAAACCAATCGGATGAATCGACGACCAGAATTGGATTGGCAGGGAAGGCAGGTGTCGGCAGAATACATGTCGTGGAGGAATCAGCTGCGGAATTCCAACAGAATGCCGTGTATCGCCCGTAAACATAGCCGGGGAATTTTTGCTTCAAGGGGAGTGAAGAGAAGCGAAACTATGGAATTTGATTCGGGGAATATACACGCGCTTATTGCATTCAATACTACATGATTTTATAGCGATACTTGAGAACATACATTGATGTGATTTGCTACAATACTTGTGCTACGAATATGATACCAAACAAAAGATACTTTTATTATTATCAGATGATTCAGATAATCTCTACGCTCTTAGAATATTCCTAATAAAAATTACGAATTCATTATTAATATTTTGGAATTGGTGGTGTGTTTCATTCCCGCCTATGGTCCCGCTGGCATCATGTGTGTTCACCTTTGTTTCACGTCGTATCGAACGCCTTATTGGCTGCAGCAGCTACTTGTCGGAAAGGCACGTGACTGAACTGCCGATCTTCCCTAACTGACCGACAGGAGAAGCAGTAGCAACCCTCGTCTCGCACCTTTACACCGGCGGATACAGACTAATGTGCATTCCGCGCGTTGCTGAAACAGACTGATTCTCTTCTCTCACCTTTAGTTTACTTCGAAGGGGATGGAGAGTTTTTGTGCCTATTTGTATTCAGATCCGAGAGCCATTACTTCCAACAGAATGTGGCTCTGTTAGAGTTTGTCTTGGAATATTTATAATGATTCGTATTGATTTGCTGGTTTGCTGGATAAAGTTTCTTTACATTGGAATATGATAACCCTCAGACGAAAGCGAAAACGTGATAATTTTCAAATGTCTTGACTCTTTCAAGATAGATAACTTTACAAGGTTTCAAGTAGTTTCCAAATCGATTTATTTTGGAGCAGTTCAAGTTTTTAATACATAGGATAACATATTAGAGTAAAAATCTGTTATTAATTTGAATATATACCTATGGGGTCTTGTTGTCGCGTGCCTGATGTCTGGTTGCGAATCTGGGGAACCCGATTCGATCCCTATGAACTCTAAATATTTCGAATTTTAAATGATACAAAATTATCCCCTGTGTTGCACTCTCCACGCCAGCAATGAGGCGACGCTTGCTAAACGCCCGTACGATATAAATATGTCACTATCATTACCGAAATCTGTGTACAAAGAAGAGTAGCACACCCAGCAATGGATAATATGCTGTGATAATATATTTATTTATTTATTTAATTTAAATACATACCTGCATATTTACTAATGCTAGAAATTATGTATATTAAATTCCTTTCCATAACTATATTGTTCTCTTTACAATTTTCGTTTTAAAACGTTACTGTTATTAATTTGAAATCATTATTTTTTCAACAGTGATATTTATCGGTCAGTTATAAAAATTTGAGCTGAAATGTGTAACTATGGACTTGTGTTTATAGCATAAGCTCCGAGATATAATTTTTATATTATTTTATAAATTTATCCATAAAATATATAGAAAAAGTATTAATGCAAACCTGTAGAAAATGGAATAATCTTTAATTTTTATAATAACAAATTGGGAAAAATAACATCTAAAGGTATTTTTTGAAGAAAAACTATTTTGAGCTTCAGGTAAACTGCCATTTTCGGTTATCCGATTGACACCAAAATTTAATGGCTTCTTTCCATATTAGAATAAGGTAGAAATACATGCTTTCAAAAGTTTCTGGATGATGGTATTTGAGTTAGAGTGCCCAGAAGATCCACACACACATACACACATACACACCGAAAGACATCATCGTGAAAATGTTAAAATTGGATTATAGGGATCTTAAAACGTGGTCATTTACCAAAATTTCGATATGCGATTTTTAGCTCAATCCCTATACCTCCCTTACCGAGAGTAGCGGGAGTAAAAAGTCTTTGACATATACGAGCCCAAGTTCATAATAATTCGGCCGGTTTAGATTTTCAACAAAAAAATTTGAAATCTGCACAATTTTTTTTGCAAATTTCTTTCGGCTAGTTTAAAATATATATTTTTAACAAAAACAAACAAAAATTGTGAATATGTTATTCAAATATTCCGCCATTTAATATTGGATTACATCGCCTTTATTAGTAATACCAGCTTTGTTCATTGTTCTATTAGACACTATATTCACAGTGACTGTATATTCTTCTGTTAGAATATGTCTTGCAAGGTAGGTTTTACTGTAAATAAAGGGTCTCGGTAGAAGATAAATGTGGACCAGAAGATAACCTTTTAAATGCTGGTCGAACTACATATTATCAACAGTCATTTTGCCCACAGTTTTTGTTATTTTAAATCTATATTTGAAGTACATAGTAGAAATAATTTTGTAGAAATGTCTCTCCATTTGTGTAGGTTTTATAATCTGTTTAAAATGTAAGCCGGTCGAACTATTATGAACTGGCCTCGTTCTGTGGATTCGGTGTGTTACTCTTTGTGGTCCATTAGTTTACAAGAAAGTCGCGATGAATACTAATTTAATTATTCAAGTAAAAGTTGTGAAGCAGTTAAGTGTTTAGTAATGCAAAGGGCTTTAGCGATAAACATGATATAACTAAATACGCGTATTATACACTGAGTGAAAATATTCATCTATTCATTGGAGAAAAACAAGGCAGTAAAACTCCTGCTGAAGGCAGACACAAGGCGGACTGTCGGACGGATGTACATACAATAGGGCTCTGGATTGTGCGAATCCCTTTCGTAGAGAAAGAAAAGAAGAGAGAGACATGGCATGATAAACTGGCGACATAACAAGAGAAGACGTAGCTGTTGTGCACTTGTCTAACATTATTCCTGACGCGGCAACTTTTGGCAGTTCCCGATAAAAGAGCCGACTCCGACGCCGAGGCCGACGAGGGAGCGCTAACTGCGTAGGGTTAGCGACAGGTGCAATCAGGGGAGCTCCCGCAGGAGCCCCGTCACTCACTGGGGCCACACCGCAATTCCCAATCAATACTTCGAATACAATCGCCCACTGAGGAGACCACGGACACACAGCACAATGCCACTGTTTAACGACAAGATACACTGTCGAGCCGTGGGGCACAAATTACACCTGGTTCGGCGACAGTTGCAATATAGTTCACAGGGTTCAGAATCAACTAAATGTTTACCCAGAGTTCTCTTTACGCGACAACGACGTTATTTTTTTACCATGTACAGTTCATTCCGAACGGACGTGGGCGCGGGTAATGTCGAATGAAACTGATATGTATACGGTGTGTCCCATTTAGAGGTGTCACCATTGGGATCTCGAGAACTATAAGAGATACAATGTCGGTTAAATGTAACTTTCTGTGTACCTATAGGGGACCATCTCAGATGTGCATTTGTTTTTCAAAAATTCTCATAGGGCACTAGATAATGACGAAAATCTGAATTTTGTTGATTTTTCTTGTACAAATAACTTCTAAACTATTAGTAATCGAGAAAATGTTTTTTATTGTTTAACCAGTAGCATACGATACAAATTTTTATATCCGTAAATTTCGAGATATAACACAAAGTTATATTTTTGTAAATGAAACTCATATTTGATTTTAGTCTCAAAAAAAATGCTTATTTTTTTCTCTTTTCAATGACGTAAATGTTATTGTGTTTTGCATTTTTTTACTTCCGAATTTTATTTTTACCTTATTTTATAGTAAATTTAGTATTATTTTGGAAATAAATAAATATATCTTCACGGCATATTACCATTGCTGGGTTTGCCGATCTGCTTTGTACACAGATTTCGGTAATGATGACATATTTGTACCGTGCAGGCGTTTACCAGGCGACACTTCACTGGCACTCATTGCTGATGTGGAAAGTGCAGCACAGGGGTCAATTTTGTGCCTTTTAAAATTGAGAAATATTCGTTTTATTTAAATAATTAATTTTGTTAGTAAATTTTGCCCAAAAATCAATCAAATTCAAATCAAAAAAATATTTTTATCAGGTTGCCTTTGACATGTTATAGTGTAAATTGTAAGGTATGAGTTTAAAATAAAAATATTAAACAAGAAAGTCATAAAATGTATTATATCAGTTAAATAGAATATAATTAATAAAAATAATGGTCCTTTTTGTGTAATAATTACACAATTCCGAAAAAATAACGTGAATAATTAAATTTTGCGGATAACACAAATATGAATTCAAAGTAGAAGGCCATAGGTTCCAATAAAATTTGACCATAATACAAGTCTCTTTATAATACACATACTTGGACGGACGTTTCGGACCAATCTTTGTCCATCATCAGCAAATATTTAAAATATTTTTTTTGTTAGATTTATAAAGTTGTAGAAAGTGCTAAAATCTTACAATTGTTGAATTACATTTTGATAAACTTATTGTAATACGTAGTTTATCAAAATGTAATACAACAATTGTAAGACTAGCACTTTCTACAACTTTATAAATGTAACATATTTTTTTTTCTTTTAAATATTTGCTGATGATGGACAAATATTGGTCCGAAACGTCCGTCCAAGTATGAGTATTATAAAGTGACTTATATTATGGTCAAATTTTATTGGAACCTACGGCCTTCTACTTCAAAATCGTTCCCAAAATCCTAAATTAAGGTAAAAAAAAATACGAAACACAATAACCCTTATATCATTGAAAAGAGAAACAATAAGTATTTTTTCGAGATTAAAATCAGATATGGGTTCCATTTAAAAAATTTAACCTTGTGTTACATCTCCGAAATTTACAGATATAAAATTTTTCTCTACTACTAAAAGTTTAAAAGTTATTTGAAAAAGAAAAAAATCAACAAAATTCAGTTTTCACGTGAAAATAATAGAACTAAGTTGGATAGTCAATTTCCTCGCCGCCTTTGTACTATTTGCTGCTGTAGCCCCAACGCCCCAACATTGAAATGGGCAAGTCGAGACGACCTATGATTTCAGTATTTGAGGGTGTTTAAAATTTTTTTTTTTTGTTCAATATTGCTATTGAAACTTGTTTCTTACTTGGATACGGAACTTGAAACGTTCTGTTATATCCACTCAACTTATTCCTCTGGCAACGGGTGGGTGAAAGTAGTGAGCGAAAGTGAACTTTCGCCCACTCACCTGTCATTGCCGAAAATAGGCTTAAACTACAATAGATTTCATAACATTTATTTATTTATTTACATGAATATTACCTGCACAATTATTGAAAACAACATTTACTTAAACTAAACATGCCAGCAAGTGACATTTTATCTATTTCAGTGTCTTCTATTACCGCGAATGTTCTTACTGGTATTGGCGCCCGCTTCACGTTTTAACTATTATTCTTGCAAATTTATTTTATCGGTCGCTGACATTCTTCTTTATTTTCTATATTTTCAAAAAAAAATTTATAAGATTTACAGAATGTGACAGCCAAAAAATAATTTTGTTGACAAATTGCAAATGTTTATAAAAACAAACAATAGCCATACCCCGCCGCCTATGTTAATTTACACTCCATGCATAAATCTATTAGTACAAATATTAATATTTTTTCTAATATTTCAATAGCAGGATTGAACAAAACGGTATACAACACTCGTGAAGAAATGAATTCGTTCACTTATGTGCATTTGACCACTGGGCTAGCGCCCCGTTTTCAAAACTGGTACATGCGTGAGCGAAATTCTTAATTTCTTCACTCGTATTGTAATATACTAATAATTGAATTGAATTGAATTTTAATGTTCAACAATTGTATTATGGGCAGAGCTAGTTCTTATTTGTGTATATCCAGACATTCTTTAAAATAACCATTAGTTTCTGACGCATACGGGCAAAGCATTACTATTTGGTTAATCGAACTCCCAACACTAACATCAGTAAAAACTGAACAACTAGTAAAGGGTGGTGCTTTTGGTTGTTAATCTTGTAGAGTTCGCGTAATAAACCATCGACAACATCTCCTTGGCTTGTAGCAAACAAACATTGCCATGTTCTCGTTCCCTTCACGGTTAATTTCCAGGTAATTCGCACGGAGAATTGCGTACGGACAAAAACAAGGCAGGCGAAACAGCGCGGAGTTTATGTTGCGGATGGAGAGTCTCACTCCTCCAGGAACAAATTAAACCGCCGGTGGAGTTGGAGGTATTAATTGCGCGGGTGCACGCACGCACCACGCACCTCGCCTTAATCTTCCATCCACGGCTTTCTTGTTTCGAGACATTAAACGGTAAACGCGACCCATTAAATCTGAGGAGGGGAGTGTGGCTTCTTGGAGGTGCAACAGTGATTCTTCACTCTACCTCATCTAGACAGCGACAATGAAAAGTTGTATATGTAACCGATAAACTTTGTCTTGAAGTCTGACTACCATCTTTCATAAAATAATAACTCGTATTATGGTGTTTTAGTTTATGAAGTTTTAGGAATGCGCACGATACATCGATGTTTTGGAAACATCGATATTTAGCTTTCGATGTTCGATGTTTACCTCGATTATATTTTTTTCGATAACATCGGTCGACATCGATGTTTTCTTTCGATATTTTATATCGATGTTTTTAAAAATATATTTCCAAGATGCGGATAAATCTTCAGATATAACACAATATCTTCAGTGCCCTCTGTGGAAATTTGATGCTGTGGAAAAACATGACGTCGCTACATCGGTGCCCTCGGAATGGCTATTTTCTAAAGAGGGAGTAATTTTAATACAGCAACGTAATAAATTAAAAGGAAAGCGATTTTCAAAATTATTATTTTTACATAGTTGCGATTCGGAGTTATTTTAATATTTCTATAGTGTTATGTATCTATATTTTTATTGTTTTACTATTCATATAATATGGAAGCTAATTTTTAAGTATATAATTATTATTTTCATATTGTAATTTATATTATTTTTTTTTTGTTTTATTATTCAAATTTTTATGTTTAAAGAATAAATAAGTCGAAGATAAGTAGGTTTTTCTTCAAAAAAATCGATGTTAACCTCGATGTTTTAATAATTTTACGCATCCCTATGAAGTTTAATATTGTAGCGCGCGCCGACCCGACGCGCCGAATGCTTGCGCCGCTACTGATAGCATGTTCGCGAACGATGACGTAATCCCTTCGCCGGAATTACCCCGATGACGTAATCCCCGGGGTAAACCCATACGCGTTCTGACTGATCAATTACACCCAGTTGAGTTAATCTTTTGTGTTCTAGAAGGATAATGGACTGTATAAATACCGGCCGAAAGAAAGCGGAGAGATAGTCTGTGATATACAAGCAACGAGCAATGAACACGGGGTGATATAAATAAACAGTCTACGTGTTGTTAACATAAATAAATGTAGTTATATAAATAAATATAGTGATATAAATATTGGTTAAATAAATAATCTTAGTGTTTAAGTATTTAATAATATTATTAGTGTTTATAATTATTTAATCATAGTGTTAGTTACTTTTATTATCTTTTTATTATTTATCCTTAATTATTCGTCGTTTAATAAACGTATTATTTTAACTAATAATATTTGTCTGAGTTTTACACTTCACCCATATAAATAAAACGTTACAGTTAGACGTTAGACAAAAATTCATCTTCTTCTTGGTGATTGGGAACCGCTGGTAAAGATGTACTTAAGGCTCGATTCTATGCCTGGTTGTAAACGAATAGACTCCTTCCTGATGGGAACTAAAAATACCCCGTCTTCATTATCATTAAGGGTTTTATAGAGGTCTACTAACATCCGCCACATCGCTGATAGGCGCGCCTCAATTTAATTGTTGGAATTGGCGGTTTTATTGAACTTTATCACCCTGATGACACTGTGATATTTATGTATGATAATTTTAATTAAATTGGTTTACTACATTTTTAGTGTGCTTGCAGTAATAATCAGGTAGTAAACAGGTTTAAAGGTAAATTTCATTTTTCAATTTCTTTGGTTTAATGCCAATTTGGAAAGTAATAGAAATGCACGAATAATAAAGATGAACTCAGGAACTGTGAATGAGAATAATATATGAGATTTGTTAAAAAATAATGTTCTTCAATAGACATTAGTTATTTCTAATCCGCCATTTGTTGAATGCATTTTCCGCTTTTTTTTGCAATTTTACCTTTATCTCCTTGTCCTTTCAGTGTCGTCTTCATTTTCGAGGAAAAAGAAAAGCCACCTTTTATTTTTAACATAGTCCAAATATTGTGAATATGAGTTACATACAGCGACATGTACTTTCAAGCATGCCAAACAGTTTGATAAAACTGTTTTTTGCATTTTAAAGTTTGAGCGTTTTTATAAATACGTCCTATAAAAATGTCTAATTATTATGTAATTTCTCATAAATGTTTTTTTTTTATTTATTAACATCTAGTAAATAATTTTTTAATATGCATTGTTTTAATAAAAGGGCAAAAAAATGAGGATATATATATTTTGATGAGCTTGTTCTCAATCAAAAAGAATTTTTCAAAATTTGCAAAATTATTTTTTAGTATTACCTCCCGCTACCTTAGGTACGCGTTTCACGATGATGTTTGTGAGTGTGTGGATATTCTAGACGCTCTTACTGAAAAACTATCATTCGGAAAGTTTTGAAACCTTGTATTTCGGCCCTGTTCTAATATGGAAAAAAAGCCATTAGATTTTGGTGTAAATCGGATAACCGGAAAAGACATTTTACTTGTAGTTCAAAATAGTTTTTCTTGGAAACATCTTTAGACGTTATTTTTTCGCAATTTATGTTGTTATAAAAATGAAAGGTTATTAAATTTTCTACAAGTTTGCTTGCATTAATACTTTTTCTACATATTTCATGGATAAATTTATAAAATAATCTATAATTTAAATCCTGTAACCTACGCTTCAAACACAACTCATTGGCTACGCAGTTCAGGTATCAAATGTATGTACGAGTAACTAACACATAAATGTCACTTTTAAAAAATGAATCATTTCAAATTAATAATAGTAACGTTTTAAAAAGAAAATAGTATGGAAAGTAGCTTAATTTAATTTCCAGCATATGTAAATATGTAGGTATGTATTTAAATTAATAAAAATTAAATGGCGGATGGTATTGTGTTGGCCGCATCAGATTTTTTACAACGCCAATACCGACACGAAATTTTTGTTAAAACTATTGAAATATCTAACATAAATTGAATAGAAAATAATTGTGAATTAATGTATATCTTATTCAACGTCTGTTACGTGATTAGATACTTCATTATTTTTAACAAAAATTTCATGGTGGTGTGGCGCTGAAAAATAATTTTACGAATTTTGAAAAAATCTTTTTCATTGAGAATCAGCACATTGAAATGTATACAGGGTGTTATATTTTAGTGGACCCAGCAAATATCTCGCTTATTTATTTCTTTCATATAACATGGTTTATACAGCAACATGTAACCTACTTGATGACGGATGTACATTCATGATACCACTTCCGGTTTATTAGTAATTAATATCAACTATAGTCATGGCTCACTATTCTCTTTTCGACTAGGTGTATAAAAAAGTGCTCCCCATTTTACTTTTTAATAATATAACATATGGATTGTTTTATATGATTGTAAAGCGAATTTGATGTACTTTTCAAAAAATATAGTATGTTCCATTTGAAATTTCAAAGTTGATATTAATTACTAATAAACCGGAAGTGGTATCATGAATGTACATCCGTTATCAAGTAGCTTACATATATTTTTGAATAGTTCATGTATTTTCTTTATTAAAAATAAATAAATTTCAGATTCTATAAAAACGCTACGAATTTAAGCATTAACGTGATATTTTCTAAAACAGTGCATGTATTATATGATTTTTATAACAGTTCATATGCATGTACTAAAACCGAAACTCCTTTTATTTATTTACGAGAAATTATCGATATTCCATAATTCTCCCGCTATAAACGTTTTAAGCACCGATGCTTGCACAAATTGCAATAAAACGTCTCGACCAGAAAGCAACAATTCATTCGTGTATAATAAACACACCATGCAAGAGTTAAACACGAACGTGATTAAAAATTAGCGAGTCGTGTCTCTCTGGTGGAAGTAAAAATCCCAGCAGATTGTTTCTCGAGTTACGTGCGTGAAGTTGGCTTTGCCGCCGCAACTCTGCGGTGCATCTGGCCACAAACAACGCCGCCGAGGCCGGTCATTATACCGTGATCGAAAGCGCCGGTGTAATTAAAAGAATTTTCACGTCCGCGTTCACGTTCACGTGGACAAATCGCCGTACGTGCAATAGAAAAGTTGCGGCGGAGCGCGATTCCCGAAGGGTTCGTCCCTCGCGATAACTGGACATGAGCTTTTGATTACAAGCGAAAGCTTTGATGCTTTTTGCCGACCGGAGTTAACGCACTGCAGACTGCAGAGGGTGACTTTAAATTGGACGAAAGGATGAATTTCAAATACCATCGAAACTAGAGTTATTACCTTTTTACTTTTCTCCACCTGGATTATTAAAGCCCAAGCGCTATAAAACTAAACGAATCAGGCCACATCAAAGAAATTCATTGCGTTTTTCCTGGAAATAATTATAAAAACTTCACTTTCAGTTTATGAATGGCGACAATTTTTAATTTTTATTTCGTTTGGACAATCTCACTAACCTACAAAACTCTTTAATGCACAAAGTTGATAATTACTTTGAAATTTTCGCTATTATTTTTCTACATTAACCTAGATTACAGCAGAAATTATTCAGGTGAATATTTATTTAATATTACGGCCTTTGGCGAGGAAGCTATGTCGAAATCAAAAGTTTATGAATGATACAAACGTTTTCAAGAAGGAAATGAAGACGTGAGAGATGAAAAGGGAGCCGAGTGTCTTAGCACATCAACCACAAAAAAAATCTGATGTGGGCAGCACATAACCTTCCGTCAATTTTATATATTTTATACAAATTCTGTACAGAAAGTCTCTTGTAAAAGGAAAATGATTGTATTTTCAGTTAAATTATATCACGAATATACCGTAAATTGTACACTGGCTTAAAAAAAATAATTGTGTACACCTATTTTTTCTGTATTGGGTCGGTCACAGAACTTGCTCCACAATAGATAAAATAATAAAATGATATTGGCCACGGATCATATACACCCTTTATTTTGTTTATTTGTATCTTTCTCTGAACTTTTCTAAATTTTATCGTTTCTTCTGTCTTCCATGTTTACTCTATTTATCTCATTTTTCATTTTCCTATAGTTTTCATTCTCTATTTTATTCCGTATATTTAATAAATTTCTATTATTTTCTTTTACTTTGTAGTCAATAAATTAATAAAATAATGTATAATTTAAATCCCGAAGTCTAACTCTTTAAACATAATAGTTCTGATCTCAAATGTATGTACCTGACAAATAAATGTCACTGTCAAAAAACTAATCATTTCGAATTATTAATAGTAACGTTATAAAAAGAAAGTAGTAAATAGAACAATAGTTAATGTAGTTTCTAGCATTCGTAAATATATGTTTGTATTTAAATTAATAAAAATTAAATGGCAGGAGGTATTCTGTTTGCAAATTAACGAATTATACAGTTAAACAATAATATAAGATAAAAACAACGTTGATATGTCTAACAATTTTTTTTAAGGTACTCGCCCTAGAAACCAAAAATGCTACGAACTTATTCATCAACACAACTTTCTCTATCAGTATCTCTTCTTTCTTCAACTTTATTTTTATTATAAATGTTGTCCCAACTTTTTTAAAGTCTCTCCTTTATCTTTATTTGTCAGAACTGCCGTTGTTCGTTAAAGTAATATGCCCTTTAGCTTTCTTAAATTTGTGACATTGTCGAAGAAAACAGTCCCATCTTTTGTGGTGTCAACACAACAGATCCACTGTTAATGCGAGTGCTTAGCTATTTCTAATATTACCGTTTCAGTGGATTTGCTTCATCAATCGCTGTCCGTTTGTCGGTAATTCTGTCGCGTAAATCATTACAAATCTCTTAAAAATAAATCTGTTTTAACAACCGTGATGAATGTCCCCGGTCACGATGCTCTGTTTATTTTGTTAACCGAAGCTTACTTGATAAATAGAATTAATGTTGTTTTCTTTTTGTTTCAGGTGAGGCTATGGTTCCTTTTTACAACGACTTAGAAGACAAATAGGGAGAAGGTGGTAATATCCTAGTTTTTTTCCTTTCTATAATTTAAACCTAAATGTAATTTGTGTGGAACTATTTGTAATGCCGTGTTGTAAATTTCGATTCCTATGACTTGTTGAAGCAAAACAAATAACGTCTTACACGATGTAATTGTTTTGTATTCCCGTCTTCTTGGTGTGGTGAATTCCATGTCAGTCCAGCGATCTTTGATTTACAGGCGACGTGATAATTAACGCAAATCGTTCTGAAATCTTGTTTACGATGTCGGTAATCTCTGGTAACGGTTGATATTTTCCAGCGGTACATAAATTACGACGCGACATAAATCCCGTGACTGTACGGAGTTGTGCGACCACCGCTGCTTTCAGTCTTCGCCGCTAGGAAGCTCTGATAGCGGGGGATTCTTCACCTGCTTGTTGCTACCACTCTCTTTTGGAAGACCATCTTTTGTGGTAGATTCATTGTTTAAAAATAATTGCAGAAAAGCGATCTTTTCAAAAGATTCCAAATTTATTTAGATTATTTTTATTTGTCAATTCCATGACTGAGTTTACTTCTTGGAATTTTACTTGTATTTAATGGTTCTAGCGTTTCTTCCTTTCTTCTACATAAATTGTATACAGGGTGGTGACCGGTACACCCGAACATAGGACATTAACATGTAAAATCATTTTTCCTAATTTCCTGCTTTCCTAATTATTTTAGGAAAACAAATTCAAATAAAAGTTGTAGAGCAAAAAATTCTGCATCAATAAGGAAAATTAATTTTGTATGCCTTGTAACGGCAGAAATTAGGTATGAAAATGTCGAAAATCACCTCAAAAATAGCAATAGCCATGGAATTGAGACAAAATAAATAACAAATGTCTAACGGTTTATCTGTCATGTTAGAGTAATTTATTTTATTAGATATTATTTCTAATTTCCGTACAAGTTAACAATTATTTGTTAATTTAAATTGATATTTTTTCGCTTGGGCAGAAATTACAAATAATAATAAAAATAAATTACCCTAACATGACAGATAAACTGTTAGACATTTATTATTTGTTTTGTCTCAATTCCATGGCTATTGCTATTTTTGAGGTGATTTTCGAAATTTTCATACCTAATTTCTGCCGTTACAAGACGTACAAAAATTTTTTTTTTCATTGATTCAGAATTTTATGCTCTGTAATTTTTATTTTAACCTTTTTTACTTAAACTAATTAGGGAAGCAGGAAATTATGAAAGTCTGATTTTACATGTTAAAGTCCTATGTTCGGCTGTGCCGGTCACCACCTTGTATATGTTCGTCTAGGTTAAGCTAATATTTATTTGCTTTTTCATCATTTTGCATAGCGGAACCTAATTGAAAATAATGGATTAGAAGAGGCAAACATAAACGTTTTAGAATTCGACGCAGTTTTCAAATATTTTATCTCTGGACGTTGTTAAATACTACCCGGATCGTCATAAATATTCTTGTTTGTAACTGTTGTTCGTTGTCATTACTGTATACATTTTTTTATATCTGGAGATTCGCTCAAGCTGGGCTCAGTCTATTTGGTTACATTATTTCGTTTTCGAAAATTTAAACCATTCTTGACTAAAGTTTTTCTAATAATTATCTTTGAAATTCTAAATGGTCGAGATAATTTACGCGATAACGTACTAACTTTGTTTTGAGCACTTGTAATGAGTTTGCTTCTGCTGATTCGATTTGGGGGCAAACGTTCGGGTCGCCAACTTTTTGGTAAATTAATACATACTATATTTTCTTCACATCCCAGTATAGTTCGGTAAATAGTCACCTGTCTAATATTTTGATCCCGAAAAACGCTAACGATTTGACGTTTCGGCTGTCTAAATAACCTATAGACAGATTTCTATATTTCAAGTTTGTATAACATCTTTTAAAACTTTTTCTGGCAATTTTAAAATGGTATAATATAAAACAATTGTTATGTGTTTATTATATCTGGTGACAACTAGATTATACCTTATTTGGTAATAAAATTTGGAGCGTAAAATTCTTCTCAAAACTTTTGTTACATACGTTAAATTTTTTGAGATCATTTAGCAGCCTATACAGCAAGCTATTGACCTAATCTCGTCTCCATCGGAGTTTAGCTGGAACTCATTCTTTTTTGGAATTTAATGCTTAAGTTTTCCGATATGGTGACGGTTGGTAAATGCCTCAAAGGTGCAGATATATGAGGTCTGTTCAAAAAGTATCGAATCTTTGATCGTCAAAAATATAATTATTCATTTCGAGGTCTGTAACCCTAATCCCCTTCCAAGTAGTCTCCTTAGTAATGTATACATGTTTCCTAGTGATCCTGCCATTGTTGGAAACATTTCTGGAAGGCTTCTCGTGAAATGGTGTTTAGTCTTCTTATGTGTTCTCTAATGTCTTCTTTTCAACTTGGAGAACAGTCAAAAATCATAAGCAGTCATATCAGGAGAGCAGGGAGCCTGACGGATGAGGGAAATGTGTTTGGTCAAGAAATTTTGAATCAAATGCATAGAATAAGCGGATGCGTTATCGTGATGGTGCTGCCAAGTGTTTGCTCTTTCAAAATTGGATGTACCGATCCAATGCTTACCCCACCTCGTTCGCAAGTTATCTGACAGTGAAATGACGGTTCTGCATGACCAAAGTCCTCACTTGGTCAATAACAGTGTCATTTCAGCTTGTTGTGTGACCTACCTTTTGGCGAAATTTTATGCAATATTGCTTCTAAAGTAGTTCATCCTTCATTTAGTAAAAATTGAAAATCCGACAAAGCGTTCACGACACTTACTCATAAGCTGATTTCCAGCGACACATGTATTCTGCGGCCGGGAAAAATTCACAGATACGCATGAATCTTCTTTACACATCCTCACTGAAGGACACCACCCGTACTTTATTTGTTTACGCGAAAAAAATAAAGCTCGGTACTTTTTGAATACATCTCGTATAGTCCTTACTGTAATTTGTAAATAAAAAGGATATTGAAACACCCAGAAATGGGTATTAAGGACACTACTTTGACGAAGAGTTCGAATTATTTCTGAATGTTCGCGCGTTGAAATGGGAGGGTGCGAATCGTGTGTTAGTACAATGCAAAGCGATTTACCTTGTGTCCGCACTCGTGTGTCTATAATTCACGGTTTGCTTTTTACTTTTTACTGTGACGAGCGCCAACGATTCATGTAGGACCGCCGTATGTCCTAAACATGTGTGTTTAACTCCTATGTTGCCAACTTGTGAAACGGAAAAAACTACAACTTTTCAATTGGATTTATGCATGTTTTGCTCTTGTTGGTTTCTCTCATCAAACACTTTTAAACTTAAATCAAATTGAAAGTGATCCAATTTTTCAACCTTCATTTCAAACATTATTTTATCGACAGAGGAAGTGGGTAAAACACTTTATCCTTCCTGGGCGTACGGTTGGCAGGTGAAGATGTATTTATAAGCAATTAAAAAGATTTTTTCGCGTTTTGATAAATGGTTTTTAAATAATAACTTCTCAAAATTATTTAAGAATCTTCTGACTCATACATTAATTCGTCTATCTTTATATCATAGAGCAAAGAATGAAGTTGTCATATATATATATATATATATATATATATATATATATATATATATATATATATATATATATACCTTTGTCTATTTTAAGTTAATAACTCAAATATGCTCAAATATCGTTAAAAATTCAAATATCCAATTTTATATATTGAGATACTTCTCGAGTTATTCACCTTCCAAATTTATCTAAAGATACCCATTTTTGGTCCATAACCCAAAAATGGGTCGATATATAACCTGGCTATCGAGTGACCCAGCATTACAGACATCTGTGTACAAAGCAGATTGCGCAGCAATGGGTAATATGTCGTGATGATATATTTATTTATTTTTGAACTTTTTAGCCCAAATTGAGTATTTTGTTTTTTGGGGCTATTACTCAAAAATGGGTACTAATATGAATTTGTGGAGGGTACTATTAGATTGTATGGTCAAAATTACGTAGTAGGGGAATGTGGGGCACAGACGACACATTTCATTAACATGTCTCCCCAAGTATGAATTATATTTGCAACAGTATTTTTACCTTCCGTCACCTCTAGGTAAGGAAGGTATTGTCTTTGGTCAAAAAATTCGGTGGTGAGTTTTCATTGAATAAGCAAGTTTTAGGGTCTTTACAATACGATTTTACTATTTTTACGATGATGTCTGTATGTGTGTGTGGACGTGTGTGCGTGTGTGTGCGTGTGTTCGTGTGTGTGTGACCGCGGTTCCGGCCGCGATAACTCCAATACTAGAATTACAATTCTTGCGTATTCCCCTTCCTTACAACCATATGCAGACTTGATTAGATTTTGGTTATAATTGGTCTACCGGAAGTATCCTCATTTGAAGATTTTAACAGTTTTTCTTGAAAAAAATCAGTTACATATTATTATAACTTAAAGAATATATTATTCTCTATACGATTTGATTGCATTTTATATTTCATATTCAATAGATATATAGTTAAAGAATTATAAAGATAATAAATTTCATAAATCAGCCAGCTATGCTAACAACCATGGAAACTGCTATATATATATATATATATATATATATATATATATATATATATATATATATATATATATATATATATTCAGGTAATTCAAATTGACAGACGTCAGTATCAATAAAAAGTAAATGAATGAAAGAATAAGGGAAATAATTCTAATGTCCTTTGTGACCCACCTTCCCCTATATCAATTTTTATAGTGGTAGAAGAACTGCTACATTTTTTAAAAAGAAATTATTGAAAATATTCTCTGGAAAATATGTAGTTTTTCAGCGTTTATCGATAAATATATGCAGACATTTGTATGTAAATCCATTGTTGGGTGTGTTAATTTGCTGTGTACAAATTCTAGTAACGACAATCTATGTTTACAACAAACATGAAAGACCATTTCATTCCCTATTCTGTTTCTGTACCTCTGTATAGCGTAAACATTTAATATTTACAGTGTAATAGCAGCTCAGAAGATCGTGTCTTTTGCACGTTTAATTATCCTTAGAACGACGTCTTTTACTTAATATAAACTCACTTTATTACGGATTATGACGTAGATAATTTGCTCCTGGATCGTAATCGTGATCCTTGTTTATAATCCATTAAAACCACGACGTGCCTTTAATCATATTATGTATTAATATTGGAATAGGTGGTACCCGACGGCTTCGCGACGTCACCTTGGTTATTCTTTTGCCTCTTGCAAGAATAAAATGCAATCATTTTTAATAAATTTTAAAGCTACGCAAATGATGAGATAAATAAGACTTACAAAAACTGTAGGCCAAATGATAAGTAATAATATCCTTTACTTTTGGCACAGTGAAAAACAACTTCGTAAAAATTCAGTGCGTAGAATAAAACCTGCTGCGCAAGACATATAGGGCATACCCTAACAGAATAATGTACAGGGCTTATAGATACAAAGCCTAATAGAATTAAAGTTGTTATTACTAATAAAGACGAGGTAACTCAATGTTGACCGGCGGAATACTTGAATAACGTATTCAGTCTTGTAAGTTTAAAATATACAGGGTGTTCAATTTAAATGGGGCAATATTACTCTCTCTCGAGAACTATGAGATACGAAATGATGAAATTACTGGATTGCAGTCAAAAAAAAATTATTTAAAATTCGGCCTCTACCGGTTTCGGCATCTCCTATGCCTTCTTCAGGAAGTGAAAATTATTTTGTTTGCATATACACATTAATTTTTTTTTAACAAAAAACATAACACACGTAGGGCGTCAAAACATTTAAAAAATAAATAAATATAATAAAATACTCAAATAGTCGTCAATATTGTAAAAATAATATATATATATATATATATATATATATATATATATATATATATATATATATACCGTGTGTCTGTCGTAAAGGTGTACATAGGAGATTAACATGGGAAATTAGTTTTTTGCAAGTCCCTGCTCACCTAATTATTTTAAGCAAAAACACGTCAAATAAAAGTTTTAGGGCATAAAATTCTGCATCTAAATCAATAAACAGAATTAACTTTACATGCTTTATGACGGCAGAAATTAAATATGAAAATGTCAAATAAGTTATTTGACAAATAAAACGCCAAGCTTTTATTTATTTTTTGTTTAATTCCATGGCTATCGATATTTTCAACGTAATTTTCGACATTTTCATATTTAATTTCTGTCGTTATAAAGCATGTAAAGTTAATTCTGTTTATTGATTTAGATGCAGAATTTTATGCCCTAAAACTTTTATTTGACGCGTTTTTGCTTAAAATAATTAGGTGAGCAGGGAATTGCAAAAAACTAATTTCCCATGTTAATCTACTATGTACACCTTTACGACAGACACACGGTATATGCAATTTTCGACACCCTTAAGAAAAAAATATTTTTTTTTTAAATAATTTTCACCTCCTGAAGAAGGCATAGGAGATGCCGAAACCGGTAGAGGCCGAATTTTAAATAATTTTTTTTTGACTGCAATCCAGTAATTTCGTTATTTCCATATACCCATCCAGTCAAGAAGCTTCATCATCCATGAGATACGAAGATGGTTACATTAGCAAACAATTTCTATATCATAAGACTATTAAAATGAGCGAAACAAAATACAGGATACAACTTTCTTATTATAAATTGGGACCTATATTTTTTTCGCCTATTTGATTTAGTATTTTTTTCTAAATACGATATAATACACTGTAGTCTTACATAACAAAAATAATGAGAAAAATGCAAATAAAAATTTTTTATTTACATTTTTCTCAATAATTTAGTTTTGTAAGACTATAGCAGCGGTAATAATAAACAAGGGTGAAGTTCAGAATAGCTGCTTTTTAACACAAGAATACCTATTCCTAGTTTATAACGAGCTTAACGCAGAAATGTGTAATAATAAACATGGAATAAGACTTAACTCTAGAATAAACTCTCCATCAACGTCATTGTGTGCTAACACAGGGTTAAGAGATATTCTCGGAATACCTAATCTGGAAATAGGAAATTATTTATTATTACCGCTGCAAGTGTATTATATCGTATACAGAAAAAATACTGAATCGAATAGGCGAACAAAAAAAAGTAGGTTCCAATTTTAAATAAGAAAGTTGTTTTGAGATAGCAATAGTGCCTCACGTAAGTTAAACCCCTTGTATACTTTAAACTAGTCGAAAGAAATTTGTAAAAATTTCTTCTAAAAATGTAAACCGATCGAAATATTATCTCAGAGTCAAAATGTAAAGAGTATATTTTTCTTCCTAGCTTTTGGGCGACAATTAGTCAATCGACGAAATTTATCTCTCAGCAAAAAGGACCTAAGAACTATGACAGATATCTGGTCATTGTCCTCTGAAATACCATCTATGTAAGATTGGTTGAAACAGCATCTGTCGACTATGATGCAAAGACGACGATGGAAATTTTGGGGCACAACGTATGTGAATGTCCAGCTATGGACATAAGTAGACCATCTAGGTAAAAGATTCCTCACGACAAATGATTCCTGAAGCAGTAACTAGCGTCATGAGACCTCTGGGACTGCTTCCAGAAAACTAGGATAGGGCCATGTGACAATAGATTTTGTAGGTCGCACTGACAAAAGTGACTAAGTAATAATAATAAATAATTGGGCAGCAATTTCTGGCTAAAAACCGTCGAAACGTTCCTTCTTCCTGTTGATATAACTGTAACCGTACCTTTGCCCAACGAAACATGATCTGAAGCTGACAGTGACAGTGCTAGGTATGTGAGCGTTTGTTTACAGTTCCGTGGCATTCAATAGCGGCTCGTGTTTGAAGCCACGACTTGAAATAAACACAACGTCCGCTAGGTGTCTCGTGTGATTTACACCGCGTCGGCCGTCGACCAATCCGGAACATCGCTCCTCCAGCGACAACGTAAACATAACCTCGCATCTCAAAACAATGTGAAACGTGAAATGTTTGTAACTGATTCGCACCACGACTACAGACTAATGACCGGACTTATTAATAAGTTGGAGGCGATTTGTTACTCCTAATGACTGGAGAGAAGCATTTCTTCGAAATTGTTCGAAATGTGTTTCATTTATTTGTCAATTTTAAACACTACAACCGATACAAATTAAATTTTCCCGGTTTTATGTATGGCATCATAACAAGCAATGTCATTTTCTCCGCTAGAGCGGCGCTGCAATCGACATTTAACAAAACAATTTGATGTGGCCAATACAATACCTCCCGCTATTTAATTTTTATTAATTCAAATACAAAATACTTAAAGCGTAGACTTCGGGATTTAAATTATATATTATTTTATAAATTTATCCATAAAATATATAGAAAAAAGTAATAACACAAACCTGTAGAAAATTTAATAATCTTTAATTTTTAAAATAACATTAATTGCGAAAAAATAACATTTAAAGGTATTTTTTGAAGAAAAAATATTTTGCGCTTCAAGTAAAGTGCCATTTCCGGTTATCTGATTTACACCAAAATCTAATGGCTTCCTTCCATGTTAGAATAAGGTAGAATACACGGTTTCAAAGTTTTCTGAATGATAGTATGTGAATTAGAGCGTCCAGATGATTAACACTGACGCATATATACACACCCACTGACATAATTGTGAAAATGTTAAAATCGGATTCTAGGGACCTTAAAATGTGGTTTTTACCAAAATCTCGACAAGTGATTTTTAGCACGACCCCTATACCTCCTTTATCAAGGGTAATGGGAGGTAAAATGTCCTATAAAAATGTCTATTTTTGCTCATCAATGTTCATTTTTTCATGTATTAACATTCAATAAATATTTTTTTAATATTTAAACATGATCGTAAGTCAATTAATTTACAGAAATCTATAAAAGCATGTAAGGTAGATTATCTCATATTAAAAATAATGGAGGTTGTTTTTGCTAAAAGCTCTTCAACTTCTTTTAAAATTATTATAGAATCCTGTTGAAGACAGTAACCTTTTACCTCTCGTTATTATTTTTTTAATTATTAGCAAGGACTTCATCCATAACCATCTTCCACCTTCCCGCTAAATCAACTGGAATGTCTCGCTACTCACGTATGTTCGACTATCGTGTGGCTGGCAGTTTGAGTGTCGTGTTACCTTAACGCCCGTGAACGCGATCGCGAGAAAGAAGCGCCTTGCGTTTTAGATTCACGTAATAAAGTGTCGGCGCGCATATATCATTCGGAATTAAATTTACCCCAAGGACTTGTCAAACCCAGGAGCTGTCAATTACACTTTAAGTAAGTGCCACTGATACCTGGGATTCGGTTACAGTATGGTATCTTTACAAATTGACAGAATTTATGAGGGAGGAAGGATAACCTTCAAGGAAAGTTTGTATTTTTTGTTGGCGATATGTACGACGGGGTATTGATCAAAATTATTCTGGTACTACAACTGTTTATGTTTTGAAATATACCTCTGAAAATTACAGTCATTTTGGACGCTTAGTTATAGTTTGAGTGTCTTTTGTCACTCGAATTCATTGTTTTTATAAAAAGGGAACAAATAAAATTCGTGCTGTGGTTAAATTCTTGCATTTTAAAGGCAATACTTCTGCGGAAATGAAAGCCAAGTGAATATTTAAAAGTAGTCGTACCAATTTGGTTAATGATGAGCGTTCAAGATGGGCAACAACTACGACCACCTCCAATATCATCGAAAAAGTTCACCTAATAACAGTGGATGACCATCGAATCAAAATTGGAAATATAGTACGGGCATATCGAAGGAATGCTTTTATCATATGAAGAGCCAGGGGAAAAAGAATGAATGTCTATTTTCTAGCAGAATGAGATGAGATTATTGATTATTGAAGATGGGGTTTTCAAATGGTATATTTAAAAGAGGCAATAACTGTAACAATACATCTCTTATAAATTCCAGTATAAGAGCTAAAAATGATGAGGGTTCAAGCATTAGGGTATAAAATTATGAATGTCCATTCGTACACCAATATGCGCAAACATTAGCTTGGTCAGATCATCTCTGCTCAATACGAGATTCGTTAAGTGAAGAGCGGTATCTCTGTATATCTCATGATAATATCTACTTATTAGATATGGGTAGCATTTATCAAACCACCAAATGACGCAAAAAGTTTATACAGACTGCAAAGCCATGAAACTGGTGAAGATTGTTCCTGTAAATATTTGAAATATTCTGTCGACGTTTTAAAACCGATTCGAAAACAACTTATGTGTGAATTCAAAATCTTTCGAAATTCTGCATTGAGGAGACTTAAGCGTACCTACCTTGCATCATTACTCCATACCTATCTATTTTTTTTAAATAATCATTTCTGTTTATTCAAATATTTTTAAAAATAAGTTTTTGTAGCTAAATTATGTTTTCCAACTAAAACTAGCTTAAAATTGATTTTTAAGAATATGTGAGTTTATAGACCATCATTTTTGCCTACTAGATTCAGTAGTAGATTTTATTAGGTCCGACGTAAGTGGAAACTCAACCCATCGGTGAGTTTAATAATAAGAAGCGACCAATCTGGGTTATAGACTAAGATTGAATACACTATGTCACTTCAAAAACATTCCATGGGGTTTCAAACTTTAAAATTCGCATACTGAAAAAAACATTTTATGACATTCATCTTTTTCCTCTGGCTATTCATATATTAAACGAAAAATTCAGGACGAAAAAGGAAAATGAACGAATAAACATTTCCAAAACCCTGTTGGGTGAATCAAGCTGGATATTTTGCATGGAATTTTAACTTCTGATGATACATGGATCCACCACTATACTTTTGAGAACTGCGAAGGGCGAACCTGTTCCAAAGAAGTTTATTTTGCAGAGCAAGATATGAACTACTTTTTGGATATAGGTAAATGTTGGAGTATCGATGTGCATTGACAGAAAAAGTATTAGTTTTTATGTTAGGCTAAAAAATTATCAATAACGTCTTTGTTTAATGAAATTTTAATTATTTTCTTAAGATTTAGTAGTATGTTCGTCTTCGTCTGCTCACTTTTCGTGTTCTTATCAGCGGGGAGAAGAAATATCGTTAAAATTAATAACCACTTCAGTAGCAGAACAGCCCAAGACTCACCGGCTCTTCGTTATTGAGTTTTGTTAACGATGTAAAATCCTTGAGTAAAATTAATGCCTGCCGTCCGTGCCCGTGCGTCGTGTTTTCCTCCCGTTTCTTGTTTTTTAATTAATTGTAGGTGTCTTGTTGACAGCCTTCACGGCAAAACACAATTACTTGTTTGTAATTTGTTATAAATGATAAAATGAATTGCTTAAGAACAACAGAGATAAATCGGACGCTGGGAATTTTTTGACATATCACTCGGACCTTTAACTGCACCATACAATAAGAAACTGCATTACTAAAATAAGTGAAATATTTAAATTCAAGGGCTCTAGTGTCAAAAATTTATATGAGCCGAGAACAGTGTACTAGACATGTAAAAGTGTCACAAAATTTTGTGGTTAATTCAATTATCATTGTTTTCAGCAAAACATATTGACTGATATTTTAAGATTAAATTTAGTTGGAGACTAGCTAGTCGCATACTTACGGTAGTTCATCCGTGACATCCCTAATCAAATGTGTCACTATATTTATATGTACTTACCGTTTTGTGTTGTTATTTTTTGTTTTGCCAACATACATGTGACATTATCGTATTTAGAGTTTTTTTTACCACACCTTTTATACCTATACCTGCTGCGCCTCTTTTGTGAAATTTGAGTTAAATATTTAAGTGAAAATGGCTCATAGCCCCAAAAAGGTTGCCGACCCCTGCTTTAGTTTATAGGAACAACCCATTATGTCAATGTTTCAACAAAAAAATTGTTTCTATTTGATGAAGTGGTCAAACTTTTTTGAAAACTTTTATTACATACGTTAGTAATAGATAAATAAATCAACTATCTCAAACGTTACGGTGAACATATAAACGTCAACAGTTTATTTCCTAAAATAGTGACATAATTACTGTAAAGAACTCGGTAGCTGGCGTGTGATGAAGTGTCTTTGTGGCTTTGTAACTATCTAGCTTGCTCGTGGAGATCAGTTAGTAAATCACGTTATCTCTTACACCTTTCTTTGTTGTTATCTTGTGTTCTTCATTTAGTGGCGTGATTAACAACCTCGGTGTGTTTATTACGGTGGAGAGGGCAGAGCACAGAGTGTTTTGCGGTTCGCCAGCGAGTCATTATTCATGTGTCTCCGCGCACCTTGATGTTCCTTATCACCTTTCTACTCGAGCGCGCCCGGGTAAGTAATTCCGCGCCAGAGAAAGTTCCACCACCGCAGCCGTAGCGCAGGTGGAATAAACGAATTAACCTTCCGAGTGGAGTGGCGCTGCCCGACTTGAAAAACTCGTTCGGGGTGGATTTATGTTTACCTGGGACGCGATATGCTCGTTATGGGACTACAAACCTAAACCCGACATACCACCTAATCTTACTTCGCAAATTACAGACATCAACCACCCAACGAAAATGGAATTAATGTTTTTATTAAACATAATGTCAAAATGTTAAAAATTGTTGTTTGGTTACATAGGGTAAATGTGTAAGTGAAAGGTGAATCAAAGTGATTTAAAGAATGTGGCGGTCCCGGGCCGAGCGTCTGCGACTTCCTGCTGTAGGAGCGCCGGAAGGAAGTCGCCAGGAAGGAAAGAAGTGAACACACCGTATTGCACGGCGCTGACAGATCGCTCCCGAACACTCGCAAAATTTCAATTTCTCCCAAAAAATGATTCCAAGAATAATGTGTTTATTTTTGTCTTCGAACACCCATAGCGTTTATGGCATAATAAACGAAAGTTTTAGGTGTAATCCGGTGATGCTATAAAACGTTTGAGAGAAAGTTGCTAGCGAGTGAAATGAGAGCGGACCTTCATTTGGGTCTGGAGGTCATGCCGCGAGCCGAGAAGAATTGAAAACCATTACCGCTGATGAAAGAAAAGTTCCTAGCAAGTTGTGGAGTTTTTGTCCCCTCGCACCGGCGCTCGCCTCCATTTGATTTGTATTTCCAGCCCTGGAGTTATGCACGTGCGCCCCCAGACGGTGTTTTTGTATTACCACTTCTCACCTACGTCTTTCCTTCTCCTCTTTTTAATGAAACTTTTCACTGGAACCATTAGCCTTCTACTGAAACTTCCACCGTTCAAAATCGAAATATTCGCACCTTGTGCTTCGTTTCGGAAACACTGACATAATTAGTTACACTGAGTAATAAATATTATAATACTGTTCTTTGTTTTAATTTGACCGAATGAAAGTGAAGGCTTCTCAGTGCGCTCCTGTTTAGTGTGTGTGTGTGGAAAGGCCAAGGTAACTCGACAGCAACGGGGACTCTATTCCACCAGATCAACTCACTAAATTGCTCGAAACTTTAGATAAACTTTGGAGCTCGCTCGTTCGTCGCGCTACGGCTCATCAAAACCGAAAATGTGATTCTTTTCAAAAACGTCATAAAATAGTAAATCGACTTTTCATATGGAAGAAGTGACAGGTACGGTTCTTTGCGTCACCGAATATATCATCTCTTTAACAAGGGCTGTTTCTCACAAAGGTAGTTTGGAAAAGAATTAATATAAACTAAAGCGCCCGAATATTAATAAAAAAATGTTTTTACCAGCAATATCTGAATTAAAACAGTCAAGGTGTATACAAAGGGCAACTTATAAAGGGAGAGAATTTTTGCTCAATTTAAAAATTCGGCAAACACAAATATTTGCTGAAACAAAAAATAATAGGCTTACTTTGCTGGTAATGTTTGCTTAAAAAATAATCCTCTCATATATTTGAAATAAAGATATTACGCTTGAAATTTAACTCATACACACAAGCAGGCATCCTTGTTCTCTCGCTGCTGCCACCAAATATTTCATCTCTGTCTGTAAGCTGCAGCCAGGTACAGGGGCAATCGATAGGCTATTCACTGCAGGTGTTATTATCGCCCCCACATTATAGCCCAGTTATACGGGATTATCAGTATTTCAGAGCTGTTTATACAGCCATATTTAGAGGCTCTGTTAACTAATAGCCTTTTAAATCTTCTACGCCCCGTACATCGACTCAGATAATGACTATTTAGATGGTTTGAACACTCCTGCTGTATTTTGCGTTGTGGTTTTGATTATTAAAATCTTTCGATTGCACAAATGCGTTTAATTGGATTCGATGTTGCAGGAATATCTTCGGATTTATTAGGATTTATTTGCAAATTAAATTCGCCATAAATGTCATTTACACAATTCATAATACTGATTTTTATTTATTGTAGTCTGCTGTATCTAGTTAATGGTTAGGATAATAACGTGTGAGTTTTGGTACAAATTTCAACAATTTTTTTTTGTAATATAAAATGCATTTACTTAAAGTTTTGTAATACTTAATAATTAACTGTTTGTAGCAACAAAATTATGAATTTAAATTAAATAAAGATAAGCGTGTTCTTCCACAAGGCGCAACTTTTTACGGATACCTAGCATTGGGTTTTGGACGACATTTACATCGATTTCTCGGGCATTCCTGAATTCCTGTATATTTTGCGTTAAAATTCGTTCTCATTTTGGTCTCTCAACCTCCATAGTGAACTGTTCAAGATAAAAAACATTCTATGGAACGAGCCTGGGGAAGGTTATGGGATTGTCATTTCGTGGTACTAATGGTATGTTTTGGTCAGTTAGCCAATTTTGAGTTTGTGCTGCATAGTGAGAGGAAGCAAGGTCTGGCTAGAAGATAAAATCATCCCCAGCGTGTTCATCAATAAAATTGACCAACTTTGTTAGATGTACCTTTGACTATTTAGGGCAACACCTCACTCGGCCACCATAAGACCTGGATACACCCCTTTGGAAATAACGTACCGTACCAATACCTTATCTGCGAATTTGGACTTTTGTTTATATACATATAACATTGTTAGGGACCTCTGCAATATTGTCAATATCAAAATTTGATGTGTCCAGCACAATACCTTACGTCAATCCTGTGTATTATGTACAAATTCCATACATAAATTTTCTTGCAAAAGATTCCAAATTTCCAGTAAAATTATTTCATAAACAAACTATGCTAATGGCACTAGACGCTGTCATCGTCTTCTTGTTCTTTAGATTTTCCCATTCGTTAGGGGTCACTATTTTTTATTTTCTTCTTCCATTTATATCTGTTTTGTCGGTCGTCCTCATTCGGTTGCATTTTTCTGAAGTCTTCCGCAATACAGTCCTTCCATCTTACCTTTGGTCTTCCTCTGTTTTTTTTCACCTTCTATTACTAAACTATTCATTCTTCTTCCAATATATTCTGTATCTCTCATGACATGTTTAAACCAATGTAATCTTGTATCTTTCTAGATACTTTTAATACTCGAGTTATTTCCCTTATTCTTTCATTCCTTCCGTGTACCTGAGTGGCTGGTCGCGAATCTGGGGACCCGGGTTCGCTCTCGACCGACAACAAAAATTACATCGAAGTTTAATGGCACAAAATTGACCCCTGTGGCGCACTCTTCACGCCAGCAATGAGTGCCTGTGAGGTGACGCCTGGTAAGCGCCCGCACTTGGTAATATGCCTTGATGAAATATTATTATTATTTGGAGAGGTAAAATAACGGAGATTCAGTCCTTGCTTAAAATATTTTTATTTAAAAAAACAATACCGACGTTCCGGTCTCAAATAGACCATCCTCAGGGTTATGTTGTCTAAAAACATTTTAACATAACATATTGAGACCGAAACGTCGGTATTGTTTTTTTAAGTAAAAATATTTTAACCAAGGACTGAATCTCCGTTATTTTACCTCTCCAAATCATCATTACCAGCCGATTAAAACTTATTGCAATTATTATTATTATTTATTATCTTTCCGTGTTTTTCTCAATATCTATCTCAACATCCTCATCTCTGCCACATTCATTTTCTTTTCATTGACACTGACATCTGTCAGTTAGAATTTTCTTAATATAGTAGCTGTTTCCATGGTTATTGCATAGCTGGCTGATTTATAAAATTTAATTTCATTATAATTCTTTAACTCTATAGCCATTTAATATGAAATGTAAACTGTATTCGTATAGAAAGATAATAGAATATTATTTAATAATTATAATAACATTAAATATGTAAATAATATTTAACAATGTTTTTCTAGTATTGGAGATATAGCGGCCGAAACCACGGTCACACATCATCGTAAAAATAATAAAATCGTATTGTAGGGACCCTAAAACGTACTTATTCATTGAAAACTCACTATCGAATTTTTTAACCAAAGACAATACATTTCTTGCCCAGCGGTAAAAAAGATCATTTGTCTTAATTTCGGGGTTGCTCAGTGTGAAGTTCGAGAAATCGATGTAAACGTCGTCCAAAACCCAATGCTAGGTGTCCGCCTTGAGGGTCCACCTTTATTTAATATAAGTTCATAATTTTGTTGCTTATAAAACAGTTAATTATTTACCATTACAAAGCTTTAGGCAAATGAATTTTATATTAAAACAAAAAAAAAATGTTGAAATTTGTACCAAAACTTTTAGGACAAACAATAATTTAACCGAGTATTTTTGATCAAACTTAGTGTGTTATTCTATCTAATTTTGAAATAAGTGTGCCTTATTTTGGTGGACATTACGTTTTGATTGTCCCTCAGTGTGTATATAAGATGATGGGTTAACATTTGGTTTAGGTAATTGCGTACATTGATGTGAATGGTTAGGATTATTTCGTAGATTGGGCTGATAGAATGACGGTGGTGCACGGTTGGATTGAGTAGGACAGTGGCTGGTGATGGCGGTATGGAAATCCCCGTGCGTTTCCATTCGGGCGCTCGGGAACACTGAGCACCTTAAGCCGGCTTGCGTGCCGCACCGATCTCCCTTTTAATGCCTAATGAGAAATAACCGTGCGGTGCGCGGGGTGGAGGCTTTGATCGAGGCGGGAGGTACTGAGCGCGCGCCTGTCGCAGATAGCCCGGGAGAGATTTGAGGTAAGAGCCCGAGATCCTGATGACAATCACTCCGTGGGATACCTTCGCGAGATAAACCCTCTTTCGTCTTCGGTATATAATCGGGCCCGGTGAGAGACACGCACGTTCCGGTAATGGAACCGAGCAGTAGCGGTCCCAATTGATTCCACACTGTTTTGAGTTTATGTCCGACGCGGAATGATAAACGAATATTTACTTGTGTTGAATTTTTTTCCTCTAAGTTGTGCAACAAAAATTAGAGTAGACTATGATTTAATTTTAGTCCGGCTAGGGTATGGATGTTTATGTGCCCTTTTCTGTCAAGATCGTAGTTGAAGTATAGACCTAAACTTTCCTCCTAGTAACGAAGAATGCTTGTGCCCACCTTAAAGTAGTGGTAAAAAAAATCTGATGTAACCAGCACATTACCTTCCGTCAATCCTGTGTATTATGTACAAATTCCATAGGCTGCGAGCAGTCACATGACTTTGCTGACCTTGGCAATCAGATATGGGGGCCCGTATCAGAATGGCATCTATTAATTATGTCTATAACTGACAAATGTCATAATTTTTCATTCAAATTTTCATTTTTTGGTATTTTATGATTCCTTTATTCGGCTCCTGTTAACAAATAAACAACATGAAATAAGAAAATTATGAAATTTTGAATGAAAAATTATGACATTTGACAATTATGGACGTAATTAATAGCTGTCATTATGACACAGTCCCCCATATCGGCTTGCCAATGTCAGCAAAGTCACGTTACTGCACGCGCCCTATACATAATTTTTCTTGCAAAAGATCCTATATTTCCATTAAAATTAATTCATAAACAAACTATGCAAATTGCACTTGACACTGGCATCTTCTTCTTTAGTTTTTCCCATTCGTTAGGGGTTGCTATTTTTTATTTTCTTCTTCCACTTTGTTTTGCGTGTCGTCGTCATTCAGTTCCTTTTCTCTCAAGTCTTCCGCAATACAGTCCTTCCATCTTATATTTGGTCTTCCTTTGTTTCTTCAACCTTCTATTACTAAGCTATTCATTCTTCTTCCAATATATTCTTCATCTCTCCTCATGACATGTTCAAACCAATGTCATCGTCTCTCTTGTATCTTTCTAGAAACTTCTAACACTAGATTTATTTCTCTTATTCTTTGATTCCTTACCGTATCTTTCCGTGTCTTCCCCAACATCTATCTCAACATCCTCATCTCTGTCACATTCATTTACTTTTCATTGATACTGACATCTGTCAATTTAAATTACCTGAATATATTACCAGTTTCCATGGTTAGCATAGCTGGCTGATTTATGAAATATAATATTTTTATAATTCTTTAACTGTATATCTGTTGAATATGAAGTATAAAGTGGAATGAAATTGTATAGAGAATAATATATTTTTTAAGTTATAATAAAATTTAACTGAGTTTTTTCAACAAAAACTGTTAAAATCTTCAAATGAGGGTGCTTCCGGTTGACCAATTACAACCAAAATCTAATCACTTCTTCTGCTGGATGTAAACTTGAGGAATACGAAAAAAATTGAATTTTTGGAGTAGTGGTATCGAAGTTATGCGAGCCGAAACTTTCGTCACACCCAGACACACACACATACATACAGACATCATCGTAAAAATGGTAAAACCGTATTATCTGAAACCGAAAACGTGCTTATTCACTAAAAACTCATCATTGAATTTACCTTCCTTACCTAAAGGTGACGGAAGGTAAAAAACTACGAATGGTTGTCAACTATAACCATGCCAACGACTTGGCACATAATTCGGGGTTGTTTACAAAATCACTGTTGCCAATATAACTAATGATTAAGCCAAGCTGTTGTATTCAATAAAGTTGGCTTCATTATTTTATGTTGTTTATTCTACAAAGAAGTCAAGAAACAAATCGTATTA